>CM072925.1:82820016-83420016 GCA_036971965.1 Nyctalus aviator | reverse complement strand
GTCTCTCTGAAATCAATAAAAACAATATATTTTTTAAAAAGCTGGGTGCTCACTTCAGCAGCACAAATACTAAAATTGGAATGGTATAGAGAAGATTAGCATGGCTCTGCAAGTATGACACGCAAATTTGTGAAGCGTTCCATTTTAAAAAATAAATAAAGTTGGGGGATAGATCAGAATGAATATTACAATTCCCCGTCCAACTTTAATATTAATGTTTCTAGTTTATGTTTACCTAAAAAGGCAGAGGACATAGCACAACTCTGAAAGATTTAGGATAAAATAAAAGAACACCTAGAGCCGATTTTTATCCAAGGAAATTAATAATAATTTTTCTGTTTAGGTATTATATTTTTCTAATTACCAAGTAACTCATATACATTAGAAAATTTAGGAATTAGCCAAAACCGGTTTGGCTCAGTGGATAGAGCGTTTGCCTGTGGACTGATGGGTCCCGGGTTCGACACGGGCATGTACCTGAGTTGCGGGCACATCCCCAGTAGGAGGTGTGCAAGAGGCAGCTGATCGATGATTCTCTCTCATCGATGTTTCTAACTCTCTATCCCTCTCCTTTCCTTTCTGTAAAAAATCAATAAAATATCTTTTTAAAAAAAGAACATTTAGGAATTAAAGTGAAAAAGAATTAAAGTATAAAAAAGCAATTAAAAACCAATAGTAATACCATCAGCCAGAGATAGCCATTTATAATTTGCTCTTTATCATTCAGGTAAAAGCAGATCCATTTTGGTGAAGGAAAGCTATCTGTATATAGCTATTACTATAACTTGATCAATTATTCAACTGGCCTCTGGCCAGGTAGCACAGTTGGTCATCCCAATAGGCCAAGGTTGGGAGTTTGATCCCCAGTCATGGCACATACAAAAAGCAACCAATGAATGAATAAGTAAATGAAACAAGAAATCAATGTGCCCATCCCATCATATCTCTCTCCCTTTCCCTCTCTCAAAAAAAAAGTAAAAATATCAAAACAATCACATATATCATACTAAGAATACAAAGGCAGGATTAAAAAAAATTTTATGAAAATCCAATGCTTTCAACTTCAAATTAAAAACTGCATCATTGGTCTCAGCTCTCCCCAAACACTCCTAAAATTGTGTCATTCGCTAAATGAATGTTTGTGTCCCCCCTTACAAGTTGTTGAAATCCTAAGCCCCAATTGATGGTATTAAGAGATAGGGCGTTTGGAGGTGAGTAGGTCATGAGGGTGGAGCCCTCATGAATGGGATCAGTGTCCTATAAAGAATATGACAGCTCCTTCAACCCTACCACCATGTGGAGTCACAGGGAGAAGTAGGCCATCTATTATTAATCAGGAATTGAGCCCTCACCAGACATCAAATCTGCTGGCACCTTCATTTTGGACTTCCCAAAAGTCCAAACTCCAGATCTGTGAGAAGTACTTCTATTATTGTTTGTAAGCCATACAATCTATGGTAATTTTTGTTACAGCAGCTCAAATGAACTAAAATAAAAATGTTTTTTAATTTATAAATTCACAAGGACAAAGTAAACAAGTGAAGAAGACAAGTGATAACTTAGCCAACCTGAACAAGATGAATCCTCTTTGGCCAACAGTGGAGAAACATAAAGAAATAACCTAAAGTAAAATGAGGATCTCCAAAATGTTTAGGAATTAACATCAGGTTACCCTTCAAGTAAAAGTGAAGATATGAATAAAAATAGGAGAGGTTATGCATTTGCCTTACCCAACCGTTAGACCTCAGATCCCCTAATATAATCTAAACACTGCAGGGCCTGGTGACTGCCCCACCCAGGGGGAAATGAGTGGGGCTGTTAATCCCTCTGTTAACAAAACATACAGTCAGGCTCAGAGCTTCCAATCCACTTCTTGTGTCCTCCTCTTAAAATAGGAGAAGGTAGCAAAGAACCACCATATATTTTAAGTAAAGCATCTAACATTAAAGAAACAGATAAATCAAGCAAACAGAAATGCAACTTGAAGAATACTGAAGAGATCTCCCTGAAAATTGAGCAAAAAATTTACAAAAAGATTAAAAGAAAGAGGACCCGTCCAAAAGGTCCAATATCTGAAAAATGGAAGATCGAAGAAAACAGAGAAAATGAAGGAAGAAAACCAAATAATTAATTTGAGAAATTTTTCAAGAACAAAAGGGCAGTTTCCAGACTGACAGGGCTCCCCAAAGCTGAACACAACATTGAAAATACGCGTTTAAATGCATCAACATCAAATGTAAGGATTCAGGGGCACAGTAATGTTACCCAAAGCTTCCAGAGAGGAAAAACAGGATTTATTCAAAGAACAAAGAATCAGAACAGCATCACATTTCAATATTTCCACTAGGAGGGAAAAAAAGACAAAGGATCAGTACCTACAAAATCCTGAAAAACGTATTTCCAACCATGAAACTGCTACCTAACCAAACCTTGGATATCAACTAAGCATTAGAATAAAATATAGTTTCAGAATACAAAGGTCTCAAATTTTATCTCCTCTGTGCTATCATGAAAAATGTAAAAGTAGGATCCAAGAAACAGAGGTTCCAACAAATGGGGGAGAGTGTGAAAAAAATCCCAGATGTGTCCACAGACTAACAGCACAACCAGTTCAGATCAGAGTAGGTCAAATGCTCTGGAAGAGACTTCTTCACAAAGATGAAACTGAGAGAACACCTAAAGTATCTGCACCCTATTAAGAGATTCACAACTGGTAAGGAGTTTGAGAATAACTGGTAAAAATATATATAAGATACTGAGCAAACCAAAAATTAAGATAATTATGCGGGGGTAGCAAAAGACTGTGCATAAAAGAAAATGAATCCAAGTACTCTAAAGGCTCAGTTGTTTTTAAAAATTTAAGTAGTTAAAACAGCTATGGCTGGTTTGGCTCAGTGGATAGATCATTAGCCTGCGGACTGAAGGTCCCCCCGAGTTCCATTCCAGTCAAGGGCATGTACCTTGGTTGCAGGCTCCTCCTGGTCAGGGCTCGTGCAAGAAGCAACCAATCAATGTGTTTCTCTCTGTCTTTCCCTCTCCCTTCCACTCTCCTTAAAAATTAATGGAAAAATATCCTCAGATGAGGAGATAGATGGATGGATAGATAAAACAATATAAACACTGAAAACTGTCTTAACCAAGTTACAAATACTTAAAATGGGAAAATGGGAGATGGGTGAGTGAAACTAAATCTTTTACATATGTTAATTTGTCTAATCCTCAGATAAATACTGACACTGTCCTTATAAATGAGGAAACCAAGGCATGGAGAGGGTAAATAAGTTGCCAAAGGTCACACATATAGTAATAACAGAAGCTCTGAACTTTGCTCTTCACCACACTGGCTCACCCAGAACAAAATCCTCATTGCCCTGTGGAAAGTCAACAGATAATAATTAAAACTGGGGGGGAAATCAATAGAGAGGTAAAAACTCAAAAGTCAGTGAAAAGAACTGAAATATACTGCCTCTGGAGATAAGGAAAAGGGGGTTTAGAATTCCTGTTCCTTTTAACAAGCCTATAGTACTACTCTACTCTTTAAACTATGTGCACATATAACATAAGTAAAATGAAAATTAAATAAGAGGAAAATATACTTCACTTTAAAATCACTTTTTCAGTAAGTATTAAAGCTCTTATTACAACTACAGAAAACCAAACATACATACCAATACAACAGAGGCAAAAAGTACAAAAGAAGCCCAAATGTGTGTGTGTGTGTGTGTGTATACACACAGTAAACCAAAAATCAAAATAATTACTACCCTTGGGACAGCAAAAAGTTACACAGAAAAGGAAAATGAATCCAAGTATACTAATAGCTCGTGTTGATAAACATTTAAATAGTTAAAACAACATAAACACTGAAAGCTGACTTAACCAAATTACAAATAACTAAAATTAGAGATGGGTGAAACTAACAATTACTACTATGTAGGCCAACTCTAAATCTTTATACCTGGTATATGCATTTGATACATGATAAAGATAGCAATATCAAATCATTGGGATATCCAAATTTCTCAATAAATGAGGGCAAAATGACTAATCACCTAAAAAATGCTAGATATTGACCTCCAATCACAATGCCAAATACATTTGTTATATAAAATATTTATATGTAAATTATGCAATCATAAAGATAACTGAGGTGAATGATTATATAACAACTAGTGGCACAGTGCACGAAATTCGTGCACAGGGGAAGAGGGGACTCAGCCCAGCCTGCACCCTCTCCAATCAGGGACCACTTGGGAGATGTCCAACTGCCTGTTTAGGCCCAAACCCTGTGGGTGGACATCCCTCTCACAATCCAGGACTGCTGGCTCCTAACCACTCACCTGCCTGCCTGCCTGCCTGATTGCCCCTAACAGCTTCTGCCTGCCAGCCTGATAGCCCCCTAACCTGCTTCCCTGCTGGCCTGATTGACGCCTAACTGTCCTCCCCTGCCAGCCCAATTGCCCCCAACTGCCCATCCCTGCCAGCCATCTTGTGGCAGCCATCTTGTGATGACATGAGGGTGGAAGGACCGCCTGTGCTTTTATAAAAAGTTAAGATTTGGAAACAGTCCAAGTTACAATCAATAGTAGATGACAATAAAAAAGCTTTGGTGCAGCCTGGCCAGTATGGCTCAGTGGTTGAGGATTGACCTATGAACCAGGAGGCCATGAATCGATTTCCAGTCAAGGCACATGCCCAGGTTGTGGGCTCAATCCCCAGTGTGGGGCATGCAGGAAACAGCTGATCAATGATTCTCTCTCATCATTGATGTTTCTCTATATCTCTCTGTGCATGCTCTCTTCCTCCCTCTCTGAAATCAATAAAAATATATTTTTTAAAAAGCTATGATACATTACACATGGAATACTATGCAGCTATAAAAAAGAAAGAACTCTTACTCTGAAATAACACGGCCCTAGCCAGTTTTGCTCAGTGGATAGAGCGTCGGACTATAGACTGATGGGTGCCAGGTAAGATTCCAGTCAAGGGCACATGCCTGGGTTGCTGGCTCAATCCCCAACAGGGGGTGTGCAGGAGGCAGCGGACCAATGATTCTGTCATCACTGATGTTTCTATCTCCCTCTCCCTTCCTCTCTGAAATCAATAAAAATATATTTAGAAAAAAGAAACAACATAAAGGAACCTGGAAAATATTATGCTAAGCAAAATAAGTCCATCAGAGAAAGACAAATGTCACATGATTGCCCTTATATGTGGAATCTAATGAACAAAATAAACTAACAAAATAGATCCAGAGACATGGAAGCAAGCAACAGAAGGAAGATTCTCACAGGGAAGGAGAGAAGGGGTGGGAAGGGATTAACCAAATAACTGTATGCATATATTCAAAACACATGGCCTGGCCAGCATGGCTCAGTGGTTGAGCATCAGCCTATGAACCAAGAGATTGTGGTTCAATTCCTGGTAAAGGCACATGCCTGGGTTGCAGGCTCAATCCCCAGTGTGGGGCATGCAGGAGGCAGCTAATTAATGATTCTCTCTCATCATTGATGTTTATATCTCTCTCTCCCTCTCCCTTCTCTCTGAAATCAATAAAAATGTAAAAAAAAAATAAAGAAATAAAAAACATGGACACAGACAATAGTGTGATGAAGGCCTAAGGAGGAAGAGGGAGTGGGGCGGGGGGGAGGTCAGTGGAAGAAAAAAGGGTACATCTGTAATACTTTTAATGAGAAAATGATCATAAGAGATTAAGGGAAAGCAGATTATTAATAGTGTGTACTAGTATACTGAAGAGTGTCCCCCAAAATTCACATCCTCCCAACCCTCAGAACATCCTTATTTGGAAACAGTCTTTACAGAAGTAATTAGTAACAAGGTCATACTAGATTGGGTTGAGCCCTAAATCCAACTGACAGGTGTCCTTCGAAAGAGTAGGAGATCTGGAGACACACAAAGAAAGGTCACGTGGCTACTGAGGCAGAGATTATGAAGTACGCAGCTACAGGCCATGGGACACCAAGAAATGCCAGGAGCCAGACAAGCTGGGAGGTAATGAAGGCTTCTTGCCTAGGTTCTTCAGAGGGAGCATGACCTGCTGATGCCTTGATCTCAAATTTCTAGCCTCCAGAACTCTATGAAAATAAATGTTTCACGCCACCCAATTTGTTGGTATTTGTTATGGCAGCCCTAGAAATCAGTGTGTAAAACAAACACACACACACACACACACGCTAAGTTTAAGATATAGATAAAAAAGCCGAAACCAGTATGGCTCAATGGATAAGAGCGTAGGCTTGGGGACCGAAGGATCCGGGTTCGATTCCGGTCAAGGGCATGTACCTTGGTTGCAGGCATATCCCCAGTAGGGGGTGTGCAAGAGGCAGCTGATCGATGACTCTCTCTCATCGATGTTTCTAACTCTCTATCTCTCTCACTTCCTCTCTGTACAAAATCAATAAAATATATATATTTTTTAAAAAGATATAGATAAAAAAGTTAAAATTGTTTATCTCTCAGTCCTGAGAGTATGATTTATTTTTGTTTTCTTTTTGCTTATTGGCACTTTTAACTTTTTTTTTTTAAATATATTTTATTGATTTTTTTACAGAGAGGAAGGGAGATAGAGAGCTAGAAATGTCGATGACAGAGAAACATCGACTGGCTGCCTCTTGCACACCCCCTACCAGGAATGTGCCCGCAACCAATATACATGCCCTTGACCGGAATCGAACCTGGGATCTTTCAGTCCGAAAACCGACACTTTACCACTAAGCCAAACCGGTTTCGGCACTTTTAACTATTTTATATGACAGTTTTATTATGACAAACCTTTTTATAGATATTTTTTAATTTGAAAAAATGTAAAAAGGCACTCAAACCCAATTATAGTTATATGCAAACCCTATCATTCAGCCAGTTAGTCCCATTCTTTCAAAGCCTGTTATTAAAGTATTAAAAAAAATTAAAAAGCAAAATTTACTTTATAAAATAAATGCTAATGACATTAGAAGGACATCTTGTATCATTCAATCAATCATTAATAGGTTCTTGCTCCACAAGAGGCTGTGAATCACTGACCTCAAGCATAACGCAAATGTGAACCCTCAGAAACACTATAGACCTACAGCTCAAACATCGGAAGAAAACACAACTGTTCATTTTTTTAAATGAGTCTTTTAGTAGATTCAGTGGGGATGCATTCCATACTTGAATAAACTGTCATCCCTGTCCCCAAGATATATATTAACTTTGGCAAATCATTAGAAAAACCACTTACAATATTAATTGCCCTTCCAACAAGTGAAAAATTAGTTTCATCTGCACAGGAGATTTAATAAGAGTTATGTCTCTTCAGTGAATTTCAGTCTTGTTGCATTCCGGGTCCCTAAAAAATTCAACTTACCTGACAATATCTCTAGTAAGAAATTCAGATGAGCAAATTACTAGGTAGCTTACTTAACACACTTTGCTCTTAACACAGCAAAACAAAGTTTTAATAATTATACGTAACTAGGGGCCTGGTGCACAAAATTCGTGCACCAGGGGTGGGGAGTCCCTCAGCCCAACCTGCCCCCTCTAACATACTGGGGGCCCTCAGGGGATGTCCTAAGCTACAATCTGGCCTCCCTTTGTGGGAGGCAACCTGGCTGATCAGGGGAAGGCACCAGCCATATCACCCCACTGCTGCAGCCACTGCCAGTCACCACAGCCACCAATATGTTTTCATCAGACTCCAGTCCTTTGACCAAGAAAAAATGGCAACTTTCTTTAGGCATTTTCAAAATGTGTCTTTCGAAGGATATGCATTTCTTTCTTTCTTTCTTTCTTTCTTTCTTTCTTTCTTTCTTTCTTTCTTTCTCACCTGAGGATATGTTTTCATTGACTTTTAGAGAATGTGGAAGAGAAAGGAAAAGACAGAGCAACATCAAAGTGAGAGGAACACTTTGATTGGTTGCCTCTTGCAAAAGCTCTGATCTGGGCTCCGGCCAGGGAGGATTGCCCTTGATCAGAATCGAACCCAGACCAGCAGAGGCATTATCCATTGTGTCAAACTGGCTAGGGCAGGATAAGGCATTTCTTAGCCCTCCAGCAGTAGATCTTTCTCCAGAAGTGTGGTAGAAAAACCCTAGATCACCTTTTTGGATTCTTATTACCCAAGTTACTAAGAATATTACCAATGGCATACAGGAAGCTTAGCCAATGTGCAGTTAGAAAAGGTGTTTCCTCTATAGTTTCACACCAATCACGGGCTGGACTCTGCATAGGCCTAAAGCCTCTGGCTGAAGCTTTAGGCCTGGGCAGGGGCCCTCCAGTTCCCTCTGATCACCGGCTCTGCCTCTGCCCAGGCTTGCCCAGGCCGAAAGCCTCTTGGGCAGGAGCGGAGCCCCAGCTCCCTGCCATTGATCACAGGGGGTCTGTTCCTGCCCAGGCCGAAAGCAGACCCCCAGCTCCCTGCAAACAATCGCAGGGGATCCGCTCCTGTTCCAGGCCATAAGCCTCCTGGCCTTGAGCAGGAGTGGAGTCCCAGCTCCTGCTCCCTACAATCCATCTCTGGGGATCCTCTCCTGCTCCAGGCCAAAAGCCTCCCACTCCTGCTTCATGCGACTAATTGCTGGGGGTTTGCTCCAGCTTTCCGCCTAGAGCAGGAGTGGAGACCCAGCTCCCTGCGATCAATCGCAGGGGGTCCGCTCCTGTCCAGGCCTTATTTCACAATGACCTGGGTGCCAGGATGTTTCTGGGACACTGGTGCTGGGCACCTGTGTATGCAAATTAACCGCCATCTTGTTTGGGTTAATTTGCATAGTCATTCTGATAGGCTATGGGCATGGCAAAGGTACGGTCAATTTACATGTTTGTCTATTATTAGGCAAGATTACTGGATGACTTCCTGTTGTTTAATACAATGAAGAAATTCTACTGTATTTGAAGAGACCAAAGTCCATCTCTACATTGTTGATTAAAAAGCATCTATTTGATCAGGATATCTAAATACCTTGACAACTAATTTCCCTTCCTACTGAAGCAAAGGATGTATGTACAAGGACCATGGTACCTACTACTCTAAACAGAAAAATACAATTACTCAAATTGTAATACCATTGTGCATATATACGTATACATATGCACAGGAAATTCTCTGTGTGTGTGTGTGTGTGTGTGTGTACATATCTATGTAGAATTCTATAGACATGGAAATTCTCTAAAAGGTACAAAAGAAATAGTAGTGGCTATATCTGGAAAGCAGAGAGGATTTTTGCTTTTCACTTTTTATCTAAAGACTACAAATTAGTGGCCCAAGCTCCATATCCTACCTATGTGTGTGCTTTATTATGGCCCTCATAGAGTTTTTAAAATATTTAAATTAGTTGTCAAAATCTGAAAATCAGGAAATTTTCCATAAAAATCTGAATTTCTGACTCTTGGGTGGGGGTGGGGGAAATATGTAAGAACACTAGGCCCCCATTCCAGCATGGCAGCATTTGACATAAGGCAAGAATCAGGTATCCTCTTTAAAAAAGGCAAGCGCTTTTAGTTCACACACACTTTGATTATTCATGTTCCCCACCTGGCAGCTATAGGCTTTTTATTTTATTTTTTGTTTTATTTTTAATATATTTTTTATTGATTTCAGAGAGGAAGGGAGAGGGAGTGGAGAGAGAGAGAGAGAGAGAGAAAGAGAGAGAGAGAGAAATCAATGATGGGCCGCTTTTCCTGCACATCCCCTATTGGGGATCAATCCTGCAACCCAGGCATGTACCCTTGACCAGAATCGAGCCTGTGACCCTTCAGTCAACAGGCCAACACTCTATCCACTGAGCCAAACAGGCTAGGGCAACTATAGACATTTTAGATTGAAACCCCTGTTTAGAACCTTCTAAACTGTTTAAACTTATTATGTGCTTATATTACTCTTTAATGTTTTTCCTCAATGAAAAATACTGGCAAAGATCAAAGAGGACTTAGAGAGTTTGCAAAATATTATTCTCCATTCACATCTAAATAACTAAATGATACCTAATTTAAATACATTTTCTCATAAACTGACTTACAAAGGGTATTCAGTACAAGAAAATATGCCTGGAAAGGTTGGTAGATAAGGTGGGGCCAATCTTTACAGGACTCAAATTGCTTCCAGAAATAATATTCTTATTGTTATTTATATATTAATTTCCTTTCAAGTCATGTAGAAATTATTAGCAACATTTAAATTTCATGCTCAAACCTACAAACAAAAAAGCCTGAAAAGGAGCTTAGTTTGTAGGACTTTGTTTCTTTAACAGCAGTATACTTGGACATTTCCATTAAAATGACATGGAATTCTATAGACATGGAAATTCTCTAAAAGGTACAAAAGAAATAGTAGTGGCTATATCTCTTCATTCATGACCTCAAGAAATATTTGCTGAGCATCTACTATATACATAGCATTGCATCAGATGCTTAGGAAGAAGGCTGTTAAGGGATGTAACATCATCGCATATGATGTTACAAAAAGCAATAGTATTTAATGAGACATAAAGAGAGGAAAAAGTAGCATTCTGGATAAAAGAAAAAAGTTTTAAATTGGGAAGCAAAAATATATACCTGGAAATGAGCAGCAGACCAGTTTGAATGGGGCACAAAAAAGGAGTTCAGCACAAAGACATGACAGAAAGGTAGAGGCAGACAAGCTGGAATCAATCTTTGGAGGACCCTGAATGTCAATCTAAATCTCTCTGCTCTCTCTCCGGTACACACACTGTTTAAAGATTGCTGAGAAAGAAGGACCCGGCTCAAAGCTATGACTTAGAAAGATTGATCTGGTAGTAATATGTCCATAAAATGGACTAGAAGCAAGAAAGCCCGATGGAGAAAACCAATGTGAAACTATTCCTATGTTACCTACCCTGTTTTGAGTAGTAACACAATCTACAAACTAAAGTGGTGGCAGAAGGAATGGAAAAAAGAAACAGTTGGGAGGTGCACTGCAGAGTGGAAATGAACTGGGTTTGGCAAACGATGTGGGGTGTCCGGGAAAAAGGGGGCATTGGAAATAACTCAGTTCAAGCCTAATGCTTGGGGGAACATTGAAGCTATTAAGAGAACAGGGAAAAGACAGAAGAAAAGCTGGTTGGGGGTGGGTAAGAGGATAAAGTGGCCTTTTTTAAACACATTTAGTTTGGGGTGCTTATAGGCCATCTGAAAGTTTTTCCTCCCCATTAGTCAATCTGCACTCTTTTCTGGCCCAAGTTTTAGTAATAGATAAAGAGAGTAAAATATATATATAATACAAGTAAATAATATTTTAAATGGAGAGTTAATGAGAAGCCTGTCCCAGAGCATATAAAATGACAAAAATTTAAAACTGATAGAAAAAAGTTGAATTCCTACCTCAAAACATATACAAAAATTAATTCAAAATGAATCGACTTAAATATAAGAACAAAAAACATTAAACTCTTAGAGTAAAACATAGTTAATCTTCATAATCTTGGATTGGCAATGGATTATTAGATATAATACCAAAAGCACAAGCAACAACAAAAAAACTAGGTAAATTGGACCTCAACAAAATTAAAAACATTTGTATATTAGAGGACATTTACCAAGAAAATAAAAGACACCTATTAAATGGGAGAAAATATGTGCAAATCACAGATAAGAGTCTAGTATACAGCCGAAACTGATTTGGCTCAGTGGATAGAGCGTTGGCCTGCGGATTGAAGGGTTCCGGGTTCATTCCAGTCAAGGACATGGACATTGGTTGCGGGCACATCCCCAATGGAGAGTGTGCAGGAGACAGCTGATCGATGATTCTCTCTCATTGATGTTTCTAACTCTCGATCCCTCTCTCTTTCTCTCTGTAAAAAATCAATAAAATATATTTAAACATACACACACACACACACACACACATAACAGAGCCAGAATGAACCAAAATGGTGGTGTAGGTAAAAGCTGGTACTTGCCACCTGCCACAATCACATCAAAATTACAAACTGAAATACAGAACCACCATCTTTCAGAACTACCTGAAATCTGGCTGAATGGAAACCTTGCAACTAGAGAAGTAAAGAAGAAAGCACACTGAGACTGGTAGGAGGGGCAGAGGCCCAGAACCGCTTGGTCCATCATTCACATTTGGTGTTTTTTTAATCAGGAGGGATATCTCAGCTGCAGAGGCCTCCAGTATGAAGCAACAGGTGCCAGCCTCACACCAGACCCCTCAGCCCAGGGTTCCATGCTGGGAAGAGAAGTACCTATAACTTCAGGCTGTAAAAACCAGTGGAGATTGTGGCTGAGTGCACGAGGCTACTAGAGTCTCAGGCAGTTCCTCTTAAACGGCTGGTAAGCAAACTTACACAGTCCCACTCCCTCTGAGCTCCAGTGCTGGGTGGCTTTGGGAGAATCAGGGGCATATGAGGAGGAACTACTGTACTGTTAGCACCAGGGCAGGAACTCAGGGGTGGTATTCTCCCAGACGGGGGTGCTCACAAGGGTCATTGTTCCTGTGCTGGGACCTCCCCTATTCACAGAGCTGACTGACAGCCATATCTTGAGTTTCCATCAGCATATCTCACACTGTTCACTCTGCTCTGGTGATTCCCTAAGACCCAGCCCCACTAACTTGCAGCACCACCCAAGTTACAGCTGCTTTTCCATTTGAATGGCCCATCATGGCTCAGGCTTCAGACTTTCCTAAAATCAAACAAGCAGCAGCTGGTAGCAGCGTGTCCCAATCTATCAATAAGAGGCCCATGACCTGGCACCAGCACCAGCCTGACTTGCTTCACAGCTGGGCATCACCTGGGCTCTTCCTAGCCTCATACAAGTAGCAGACATCTGCAGATCTCTCTGTATCTCCTGCTGAACTGGACAACTTCAGACCAACTGGATTACAATTCTACACATCTGCACATGACACATGCAGGGGGCAGACTCAGTGAGCACCAAAACCCCACTCAAGCAAGTCCTGCTCTAAGAGAGTGTCTCCTACACAATAACTCTTCCACTAGTCACAGCTGGTCTTCACAGTCAATTGGCTTGGACTCCCAGTGACACCAACAGCAATCAAAGCTCAATTACAACAAGACTTTGCACACAGCCCACACAGAGGCACACGAAAGTGCCCAGCTCAGGGGACTGGGGAAGCTGAGCCACTGGACCACACTAAGGCCAATCTACCAATTCCAGGAGACATAATAGCTCTACCTAATACAAAGAAACAAACACAGGGAAGCCGCCAAAATGCAGACAAAGAAACATGTCACAGGTGAAAGAACAAAAGAAATCTCCAGGGGGAAAACCAGCAAATACACTATAAATGAAATGGAAGCAAGCAAACTTCAGAGTTCAAGGTTGCTCAAGGATCTTAATGAGAGTTTCAAGAGACTTAGTGAGACTTACAAGAATATTAGTGAGAATGTCAAAGACAAGAAAAAGAACCAGTTAGAAAGCAAGCATACACTAACTGAAACAAGCATGTCAAACTCGTGGCAGATGGGCCACATGCTATGAGTTTGACAAGCTTGAACTAAAATAAATAACTTACAGGGATTCAACGAAGAGTAGAGGATTCCAAGAATCAAATCAATGACTTAGAATATGAGGAAGCAAAAAACACCCAATCAGAAGAGAAAAAAGAATCCAAAAATATGAAGACAGTGTAAGGAGCTTCTGGGACAACTTCAAGCATACCAACATCCAAATTATGAGGATGCCAGAAGAAGAAGAAAAAGAGCAAAATATTGGAAAGCTATTAGAAGAATGATGACAGAAAACTTCCACTACCTGATAAAAGAAACAGACTTACAAGTCCAGGAAGTGTAGAGTCCCAAACAAGAGGAACATAAAGAGGCCCACCCCAAAACACATCATAATTAAAATGCTAAGGGTTAAAGACAAAGAGAATTTTAAAAGCAGCAAGAAAAAAGCAATTAGTTACCTACAATAGAGTGCCCATACGACAGCTCATTTCTCAACAGAAACTTTGCAGGCCAGAAGGGAGTGGCAAGAAATACTCAAAGTGATGAATAACAAGGACCTACAACCAAGATTACTCTACCTAGCAAAGCTATCATTTAGAATTGAAGGTCAAATAAAGAACTTCACAGACAAGAAAAAGCTAAAGGAGTTCATCACTACCAAACCAGTATTAAATGAAATGTCGAAGGGTATTCTTTAAGAAGAGGAAGAAAAAGTTCAAAATTATGAACAACAAAATAGCTACAAATTCATACCTATCAACAATTGAATCTAAAAATCAAAATAAAAAAATAAAAAAATCTAATTAACAGAATAATCTGTGAATAAAGTAGAATCAGAGGCATGGAAATGGAACAGACTGACTTCTCAGAAGGAAGGGGGGTGGGGAGTGGGAAGAGATTAAACAAAGATCATCTATGCACGTATGCATTACCTATGGACACAGACAATAGTGTAGTGAAGGTCTGAGGCTGTGTGGGAACTGGATGAAAGGGGGCAATGAGGGGGAAGAGAAGGACATTTGTAATACTCTCAACAACAAAGATTAAAAAAAAAAAAAAAAAAAAAAAGCCCTAACCAGTTTGGCTCGGTGGATAGAATTGGCCTGCAGAGGGTCAAGGGTCCTGGGTTCTATTCTGGTCAAGGGCATGTACCTATGTTGCAGGCTCCTTACCCACCCAGGCCCTGGTCAGGTGCATGCAGGAGGCACCAATTGACATATTTCTCTCACTTCAATATTTCTCTCTTTCTCTCTGTCTATCCCTCTCTTGCTCTCTCTCTCTCAAAAATTAATGGAAAAATATTCTTGGGTGAGGATTCAAAAAAAGAAGAAAAACATAACAGAGCCCTGGCTGGATATCTCAATTGGTTAGTGTCATCCTGATAAGCCAAGGTTTGTTCAATATCTCATCAGGGCACCAATGAATGCACAACAAAGCAACATTCTTTTACTATCTCTAAAGTCAATAAACAATCTAAAAAACATAACAAAGACAACTGATTTTGAAGGCCAGAAGGAAATTTAAAAAAAAATTTTTAAATGTATTTTCATTGACTTCAGAGAAGAATGGAGAGGGAGAGGGAGAGGGAGAGGGAGAGAGGAAGAGAGGGAGAAAGAGAAACATCAATGATGAGAGAATCACTGATTGGCCACCTCCCACATGCCCCCCACCGGGAATGGAGCCTGCAACCCTGACAAGAACAGAACCCAGGACCCCCAGTCCGCAGGCTGACACTCCATCCCCTGGGCCAAAACAGTCAGGGCTTGGTTACATTACTTAACAATGAACTGTACACTTAAAATTGGTTAGAATATATTTTGTTATGTATATTTTACCACAATTTTTTAAAAATCATATGTAAACTCTCCTCTGACTCCTGTTAGTTATCCCTGAAAAAAATATATAAATGTATTAGACTACCTTTAAGGATGAAGAAACCATTAAATTGAATGTGTTTAAATTACAAATGGTTGGGGGGGGGGGGGACACAATGGTATATGTGCACAGATAATTTGTTTTAATAAATAAATAAATAAATTGCAAATGGTTGGAAACTTTCAGTGATTTGAACAGAAGCTTTTTAGCCCCGTAAGAATAATGTTCATTAGATATTCTCCAACTCTAAAGTGGAATAAGCAAATTAAAAAAAAAAAAAAAAAAAAAAAAAGCTTAAATTGTAGTAAAAGAGACTTAAGTTTTGGCATAATTCTAACTAGAAAAGTAATTAAACATTATACGATATCATACAAATTTCTGTCCTCAGAGACACAAGAATAAGCTCTCTTGGAAGGGTTATATGCAATTCTGCAGGCAAAACTGGAATGAACTACAGAATCTCTTAAACCAACTTCCAATTTTAGAAATCCAGGTTCTATATTCACAACCCAATAGTATCACTGCAAGATACTCCACCTACAGAGTGGGGGGGAGATAGAAGAGAGTGGGGGGTAAATGGTGATGAAAAGAGACTTGACTTAGGGTGGCGAATACACAGTATACAGTTGATGTGCTATAGAATTATACACTTGAAACCTATATAATTTTATTAACCAATGTCACCCCAATAAATTCAATAAAAAATATTCAGCTCTAAAAAAATATACTAATCTACCAATCATTTCAGTTTAGTTTTAGATACTGTTTTTTCACTACACCATTTATTCATTTTATGCACTGATAAATTGGAACTGAAAATTGACTACTTGTGTTAGAGGCAATTCTACCCATTTCCAGCAGCATGGCTGCCAGCTCAAATATAAACACTATAAAAAATGCTTAAACTGAAATGATACTTGGTTCTAAAATAAATAAAGAGGGGGAAACAAAGATGGTGGCCTAGGTAAGCATCTAAACTGCCGCCTCGCACAACAATCTCAAAACAACTACAAAAAGACAGAATGGACGTCATCCAAAACCACAGGAAAGCTGGCTGAGTGGGAAATCTACAACTAGAAAGAAGGAGAGAAGCTCACGGATCACAGAAGCCGCAAAGCCCTGAGGTAGGAGACGTGCGTGCAGAGAGGAAGGGTGGCTGAGTGCTTTGCTGATGGGAGGGGAAAGGAAGCTCCCAACTGCACTGCACCCCAGTTCCGACTGCACTGAACCACAGCCCGGCTGAAACCCCATGGACCCAGGCTCATACGGGTGGAGTCTGGACTGTAGAGAAAGGCACCCAGTGACTCAGAGACTGGGAGACTTAGGGGAGCCGGGAGCCGCAGTGGGCAGGGTCCAGAGTCGTGTGCAAGTAAATGCACGCAGAGAGGTCTGACTGCGGAGGTTGCTGCAGCCTCTCTATAGCGGAAGGAGTTAAAAGCTCCTTACTGCATTGAATCCCAATTCCGACTGCACTGAGCACGGAAACCCAGTCCTGGGCGAGCCCCTGGAGCACCCACGCTCTTACAAGGGGAATCTGGACTGTCAGGCGAAAACTCAGGGGATCTGTGGAAGGCAGAGATCGAAGGCACACGTACAAGGGCAGGACTGACAGGAAGTCAAGACTGTCGGCTCAGCCCTGAGACTCCGCCTCATCCAAGTTGAGCTCGAAGGCTTTTGCAATTTTTCAAGTCTGATCCTATAAGACTGTCTCCAATACAGAAGGTATCCCGGCACAGAAACAGCTGATACTCACATCCAATTGGCCTAGTCATCAATTCCTCCCAGTGATACCAACAACAATCAAGTCTTAGCTACAACAGGGCTGTACATGCAGTCCACACAGGGGAGCACCAAGAGTGTCTACCTCAAGTAACTGGGGAGGCTGACTCACGGGCCCATATAAGTCACCAAATACACAAAGCAACCTTACCAACTCAAGGAAGCAGCGAAAATGAGGAGACAAGGAAACAGATCTCAAATGAAAGAAATGGAGGAGAACAAAAGACTGGATATAGAGTTCAAAACCACGGTTATAAGGTTTTTCAAGAATTTCCTAGAAAAGGACAATAAATTTAATGAGACCCTCAAGGATATGAAAAAGAACCAACTAGAAATTAAACATATACTGACTAAAATAAAAAATATTATACAGAAACCCAACAGCAGACTAGAGGAACACAAGAATCAAGTCAAAGATTTGGAATACAAAGAGGCAAAGAACACTTTTCCAGAGAAGCAAGAAGAGAATCCAGAAAGTTGAAGATGGTGTAAGGAGCCTCGGGGACAACTTCAAGTGTACCAACATCAGAATTATGTGGGTTCCAGGAGAGGAGAGAGCAAGATACTGAAAACCTATTTGAAGAAATAATGACAGAAAACTTCCCTCACCTGGTGAAACAAATAGACTTACAAGTACAGGAAGTGTACAGAACCCCAAACAAGAGGAATCCAAAGAGGACCACACTTGCAAGACACATCATAATTAAAATGCCAAGGGCAAAAGACAAAAAGAGGATCTTACAAGCAGCAAGAGAAAAGCAATCGTTTACCTATAAGGGAGCACCCATATGACTATCAGCTGATTTCTCAACAGAAACTGCAGGCCAGATGGGAGTGGCAAGAAATATTCAAAGTGATGAACAGCAAGGACCTACAACCAAGATTACTCTACCCAGCAAACTTATCCTTCAGAATTGAAGGGCAGAGAAAGAACTTCACAGATAAGAGAAAGCTAAAGTAGTTCATCACCACCAAACCAGTATTATATGAAATGCTGAAAGGTATTCTTTAAGAAGAGGAAGAAAAAAGTAAAGATAAAAATTATGATCAACAAATACATATATATCAACAAGTAAATCTTGCCAAAACCGGTTTGGCTCAGTGGATAGAGTGTCGGCCTGCGGACTGGAAGGTCCCGGGTTTGATTCCGGTCAAGGGCATGTACCTTGGTTGCGGGCACATCCCCAGTAGGGGGTATGCAGGAGGCAGCTGATCAATGATTCTCTCTCATACATGTTTCTAGCTCTCTAACTCTCTTTCTTCCTCTCTGTGAAAAATCAATAATATATATATATTTTTTTAAAAAACAAAAAAACAAATAAATCTAAAAATCAAGTGAATTAAAAATCTGAGGAACAAAATAAGCTGGTGAATATAATAGAATCAGCCGCAAAGAAAGTAAATGGATTGATAATTATCAGGGGAAAGAGGTTTGGGGGCCGTGCAGGAAGAAACTGGACTAAAATTGTACACCTATGGATGAGAACAATGGGGGGGTGAGGTAAGGGCAGAGGGTGTGGTGGGGTGGGAACTGGGTAGAAGGGAGCTATGGGGGAGGGGGGGAATAATTGTAATAATCTGAGCAATAAAGATTTATCAAATTTTTAAAAATGAATAATTTTCTGACAAAAATCACTTTTTAAAAATACCCTGTTATTTGAATTTAAGAATAAATCTATTTTTGAGGCAAAAAAATAAAATAAAATGAATAAAGAGAAATATCTACATAATGCACACCTAACCTAAGAATAAGCAAAAAAAAAAAAAAAAAAAAAAAAATCTGTGCTTACAGGCTAGAAAATTAATAAGGCCAAAACATTCCATTTAAACTAGTTTTTCAACAGCTTCTTAGAAAGTTGTTACAAACAAAAATCTTACTTTGGAAAACGAAAATCTTTCCAACTCATTTTAAGAGACTCAAAACCTTCATTTAAAATTTTTTTTTTCTTTTAATTCTCACCTGAGGATATGTTTTTTGGTGTTTTTTTTAAAAAATATATTTTATTGATTTTTTACAGAGAGGAGAGAGGGATAGAGAGCTAGAAACGTCGATGAGAAAGAAACATCGACCAGCTGCCTCTTGCACACCCCCTACTGGGGATGTGCCCGAAACCAATGTACATGCCCTTGGCCAGAATCGAACCTGGGACCTTTCAGTCCACAGACCAATGCTCTACCACTGAGCCAAACCGGTTTCGGCTATGTTTTCCATTTAGGGAGAGAAAGAGAGAAACATTCCCAACCAGGGATCAACAGGCAACAGGTCTTGTTTTGTTTTATTTTGTTGTGGGTTTTTTTTGGGTGGGGGGGTTGTTAATCTTCACCAGAAGATACCTTTCCATTGATATTTAGAGAAAGTAGAAAGGGGGGATGGGGGGAGAGACACATTAATGTGAGAGAGCCACATCAATTGGTTGCCTCCCACAGGCGTTCTGACCAGGGCTGGGGATTGAGCCTGCAATCTGCAACTGTGGTACATGCCCTTGACTAGAATGGAACCCTCCATCCTTTAGTCCAAGTGCCGAGACTCTATCCACGGAGCCAAAATGCTAGGGCAACCGGCACCATTCTTGGTGTATGAATGACTCTCCAACCCAGACACCCAGTCAGGGCTTAAAATATTTTTTAATTTTCTGCATTATTTTTTAACAGTTATCAGACAACTGACTGGTGGTTATTTATTACAACCAGAAGCAGGCACTTATGAAGTCACAGGAAGGTTAATTATCCTAAACCCAACAGGTTAACTACAGCAGTTTGAGAGCTATTTTGCCAACCATCTCAACAGGTCCCAGTTAGACATTAAGTGAAACTTAAAACAATAAATTTCTAGATTCTAGAGATTTACTTAAACAAGTTTTTTAACAAGTATGCATCCATGCATGTATTTTTTAACTAGACTTTGTTAATTATGACGGATATTTGTTTAACAAGACAGAGTTAGCCAGGTCAACATAGGAATCAAAAACACAATATTGAATTATTGGGCTAACTGCTTTCATTGAGAAGAATAACAAGCCTCACTGCTTTCAGTTCATAAATGATTTTTCATAACCTTCATTAAAAAAAAATTTTTTCTTTTAATTCTCACCTAAGGATATGTTTTTTGGTTTTGTTTTTTTAAAATATATTTTATTGATTTTTTACAGAGAGGAGAGAGGAATAGAGAGCTAGAAACGTCGATGAGAAAGAAACATCGACCAGCTGCCTCTTGCACACCCCCTACCGGGGATGTGCCCGAAACCAATGTACATGCCCTTGACCAGAATCGAACCTGGGACCTTTCAGTCCACAGACAGACGCTCTACCATTGAGCCAAACCGGTTTTGGCTATCTTTTCCATTTAGGGAGAGAAAGAGAGAAACATAATCAAAGAAAATAAAAAACATGACTTCTTCAACCAAAAAATAATGTGGCTTAAAGCTATCACTTAATTGCTATTCTGTTTTAACACCAGAATAAATTTTTTAATGGCTCACTCCTTTGTTCATACCTTATTTTATTCAGAGATAACATCTTATCAGAATATATACCACTCTGTGTCTTTGAGCCTAATAATTTTTCTAAAAATTCAAATAAAATTTTATCATGCAACTATGATTTTTGTTGTTTTTTTTCTCACCCACACTGGGCCTCATCTTTCACAACACTTAAAAACAAACAATCCTAGTTGTTAAACACACACACACACACACACACACACACACACACACCTCAAGCATATAAAATTCAGTACACTGGTTTTGCAGCCATAGTAATTGTGCTAGTAAATACTGACTCTAAAGAACTAAAAACTAATTTATTAGGGCAGGGTTTGACTCACAAGGGGGTGGGGAGAAATAATGGTCCTCCCCTACCAAACTGGCAGCAATATGCCAAGTTTCCTACGCTGAACTAGTGTAAACAAGGAAGAAAAAGAGCTCGGTGGGAAAGAAGGCAGGCAAGAAAACAACCCTCCTCAAGATAGCTTTATCAGTGTTTTCAGTAATCCCTGTCACTCTATTTAAACACCATAGTTTGGTGTTTAGAAAAGTATTGGAGGTTAGAGTCCCGGCTTGAGATCACGCTAGACATAAAAGATACAAGTGGTGCTGACAAATGCTTCTTTAATCCTAAAGACTAGCTCCTGCATTCAATGCCTCAGAGTTTTCTAAACATCTAGAAATTCAATCCCTTTTGCTGTAACAATCAACTTTAAAGCTAAAATAATAGAACTGACCAATGACGCTGAACAGGAAAAAATAAAAATCCACATATCCCCTTTGCAGGCACAACTACAAGGTTCCCATCATTAGTAAAATGAGCATCTTTCAGGATAGGACTAGATGAGGAATGGGATAAAGACTAGGCTTACAGCCTTTTTTTTCCCCCCCTGCCAGTGCCTGAGGCATTTAGCGGGCATGGGATAAAGGGGAGGCTAGTTGTACAAGTGATGCCAAAAGAAACAAGATTCCACATGTCGGGGGACTGCCCAACACAGAGAGCAAAGGGCATTCATTCCCTGGCTTTTTGACCAAAGAAAGATGAGTTGCTTTTCCTAAAATCTTTTCAAAGGAAGTCTAATGGCCTCCACTTTCTCACTCTCCCTGAGTGAACCAACAATCCCTCCTCAGAGAACGGGAGGAAGCCTTGCTTATCAAAAACACCAAGTGCTCCATCCAAAGCCAAGAAACACTCCTTAGTCTAAGTGCCGTGGTCTTCTGCCCCATTCCAGTCTTCTACAGGGAGACTCCAAGCTAAAAACACTTGGTTCCCAACCTGAGCCAAGTTCTCCGTTTCCCCAAATATCTACCCACCCAGCTTTCCCTCGACTAAGCCCAGAATTCCCCATATTCCAGCATTCCGGAGCAGAGGGCCCTGGTCCCCTCAAAAGGTTCCCTTCCCCAAGACAAACTCCTTCCCTTCACTTTTCCTAAAGTGTTTCCCAGACACTGCCCCAGGTCTAATGCTTCCAGTCCTCCATTAGCCAATCTACTTGTTACTAGTAACTAGTATAGTAACTAGTAGATCCCACCCCTCCCTGGCACTACTCTTCCGAAAGTCGTACACACGTACACACATACACATACACACCACACACACATATGTTCTCTACTCCTGATTCCTGAGCCCCAGGTTCCTCCAAACACCTAACACGTCCCCTGAGTTTCTCCTCATCCCTGTCTTCCTCACCCCTAACTCCACACGCGAAGCTTTTTTCCACTCCCCAAATTCAGATTTCCTGTGCTTTCTACTCTTAGCCAACACCGAGCCCTCTTCCCCCCAAGTCTACCGTAACCTGAGGCTCAGGTCTGTCTCCTCGTCCCGCGTTCCACGGCGCCCAAGACTCCACGGAACCTCAGGACCCTCCCCACAATCTCCCCCGCCCCTCCTGCCTTCCGCGGACCCCAACACTCCCCGTACGTCCTCTCAAACCTGCTCAACCCCCACATTTCTCCCATGCCCTCCAGGTTCCCCCCACACACACACGCCTTTCCCGCCCCGGAAAGGGGTGCCCCTCAAAGCCCGCCCGGCCCGCCCAGCCGCGGGGCTCGGGTGTCCCTCCCTCCCTCGGGGCCCCGAGGCCGCCGCCAACGCCGGCGCGGCGAGGCCGGCTCACCAGTTGGTCATGTCCAGGAAGAAGGCGCAGCCGGCCGGGTTGAGCTGGAAGCCGAGCAGCCGCTGGAACTCGGAGATGAGCACGTCCTTGTCGGTGGTGCCCAGACAGCTGAACTTCTGCATCAGCTCGGGGTCCAGGTCCACGTCCATGCCCTCCATGTCTGGGGCCGAACAGCGCTCCCCGCCTCCTCGCGCCGGGCCGCCGCCGCGCCTTCGGGCCCGGGGACCAGGGGGGGCCGCTGCTGCCGGCGCCGCCCGCTCCTCTGAGTAGGCCCCGGGCCTCTCACCGCCTCATACGGGTAAACTCACTCAGCACTCGCGCGCTCCCCCCCTCCCACCCCCCCCTCGCAGCCGCCTCCGCCGCCGCCGCCTCTCGCTTCTCCACCGCCTCCGCCTCCACCCGCGCCGCGCCCACTGCGCAAGCGTCGCCCGCTAGGCCCCGCCCCTTCCTCCCCGGAAGCCCGCCCCTCAGTGGCGTCACAACCCCGTGACGTCCCCCGCGTGACCTCACCGCGGTGAAGCGCGAGAGCGGGAAGTAAGGAGGCAAGGCCCCGCCCAGCGGGAGGCGGCGGGCGACTCGTGGCCTGACCTTCGCCTCGCCCCGCCCCATCCTCAAGGGGCGGAGGGAAAGCCGGGGTTTGGGGGAGAAGTTTCCGGCTCTTCGCTTAGGACTGCTCCGCCATTTTGGAGATGAGGGAACTTCTTCAAAAAGTTACGAGAAGAGACCATGGCAAGGTCAAGTACCAGAGAGCACCCCGGGACCCAGTCCTCCCAGCCAGGAGTTTGCCCTTCGCGTTGGGAGGACTTGTTTGCTTAAGTTTACAGAGCTGCTGTCCCAGAGGGATTCTGCTGTAAGACTGGGTTTCCCGGCCCCCTCGGTGGTGATTGCTACAGTTGATTCGTGCAGTTTCTGTTATGCAATGGTACTGGCTAGTCTGGGGAAGTAAAGATGGCCTTGGTGTAAACATCAATCACAGGCCCAAACAAACGCCTCACATCATTGGTCAAGACCAACCCTCTTAAAGATTAAGTCACGAGAATTTAGAATGCCTTGTTCTGTTTTTAAACTAGAAGGCAAAAGTAAATAAATAAAAATAAAGTAGAAGGCCTTGATCAGGTAGATATATGGTACATCTTCCTGATCAAGGCCCCAATTCAAGATCAAAGAATGAGAGAGGAAACATAGGAACCATCTTGTCTACCCCCTTACATTTCTTCATTCAGGAAGTGCTTTTCAACAATATTTGCCCCACACTCTGCTACAGTCAAGGGAGGGAAATGGTGAATAGGAAACAGTCTCCTGCCTACAGGTAGCTCTCTGTTTTACAAATAAGGAAAGTGAGACCCAGAAAATTTATATGCCTTGTCCAAAAATACAGAGCGGCAAATCTAGAACCCAGCTTTCAGATTCCTAATGGAGTATGTTTTCAACAGCAGACCGAACTAGAATGACTAGTAGTGTTTAGGGTGCTAGAAGATTTTGGAAAGGGAAAGCATTCTACCTCCTGGCCCACTACCAAATAAGAGCAAAACAGAATGGCTCTAAAAGCTTGGGTCCTGGGGTCACACACGTTTGAAATTCAAATTCTCATTTTGCCAGCCAAAAACCGGTTTGGCTCAGTGGATAGAGCATCAGCCTGCAGACTGAAGGGTCCCAGGTTCGATTCCCGTGAAGGGCAGGTACCTTGGTTGCGGACCCATACCCAATGGGGGGCGTGCAAGAGGCAGGTAATAGATGGCTCTCTTGTTGATACTTCTAACTCTCTCTCCCTACCTCTCTGTAAAAAAAAAAAAAAAAAAAAAAAAATCTCATTTTGCCAATTATTGGTAAAGTTGGTCAATCCAACCTTCTCTAGTGATTTTTCCCCTCCAATGTAAATATCTTACAGGAAACACACCTTACAGTAAGAATATTACAAACTCATACCATTCAGTAGTTATAAACATTCTGTAAGAAACTGTTCTTGGGCCTCAGAGATCTATGTGGAAGCTTCGATCACTGTTAGAGCCTAATTTTTGGGTGACCACAATGTTGGAATATTTCACTAATATTAAGGAAAGTCTCCCTCAGAAGTGAGCATGTATTGTCCCAATCTTATGGATAATGGAATGGGGACACAGAAAGATTTAAAAATCACAATATTAGAGCTGAAATGAACTGATACTGTCTAGTCCAACCTCCCCATTTTGCAAATGAAATTGAAACCAAGAGTAGGGAATTGATTCACCCAAGATCCTACAGCTAATAAGGGGTCTCCAAACTTCCAGTCTAGCTCTCCACCCACTATACCCTGCTACAGTTCCCTTTATACTTTGAGTTCAATTTGGCTTTACATACAAAATTGCGGGGGCCTGCCAATCGTCTCGGTCTCAGTTGGCAACAAGTACAAGAAATTGCCCATGTGCCTTCCCAGGCAGCCCTCTACACAAAATAATCAGAAATTTTGACCCAAGAACAAATTTTATGTTAGACCATAGACTTTCTAGGAAGCATTTTAATTTGCAGCATCCATGGATTAAAGTTGGATTGACCAAAGATTCAAAAGAAAATGTTATTGGAACCTGAGAACCCAAGGAAAACTAAAAACTCTAGGGTCTTAACTCAGACCTAAACAGCCCACAAAATGCAAAAAGATCCTTGTAAATAAGAGACCCAAATGCCTCAGAACTACAGTTCATGATGGGTATTATCTCAAAGGAATGCAACTACTCCTCAAATAAAGTCTAAAACTGTGGGGACATTTTTGATTCTCATGATATTGATGTGGTACCCTGGCTGTTAATTCCCTGAGGACCAGATATGCTACACATAAGTTCTTAAGAAAGTCATGCACAATAAAGAACTATCCCACTCCTAACGACTGTGCAGAAACAATGACCAAGGTGGCTGGCACTTTAGATATGAAGGAAGAACCACTACCACCTCCATCCCCATGGGATGGTTCTCTTGTGGGATGGGATATTAAATGAAGGAAATGAGGTGTTACCTAATCAGGAGACTCCTAGAAAATGAATTTCCACTTGAGTCTGAGGAGATATTAACACTTACATTTCTACCCTGATAGCTTTGTTTTGTTTTTGTTATAAAGAGAGCCTGGAGAGGACTGATTGAAAGGCAAAGGGCCAAAATGCTGAACACCACTCTGAGAAAGGAAAGCTGACAGCAGTATGCCAACAGGGCTTCTAGGGACTATCTCAGAAATGTCAGGGCTATGTTTGGATATGTCACTGCCTTGTTTATGCCCAAGACCAGCCAGTTCCTTTCTGAATTTCTTAGGCTGGTGATCTTGTGTTAAAAAAACAAAAACAAAAATTAAACTGATTCCAGATCCCAAGACCAGGTCAGTTTCAGGGGTTCATAAAAGAGTTAAGCCAGTCTGTCATTCAGCATGAACATGAGTTCATTTCAGTTCTTTACATTCTCCCTCCATGCCATCAGCATCTATATAAGCACTGAGTGTGAGGGCTCCTGGATCTCCATGTCCTACTCCACCAGTGTCCAGGGCCTTGGCTATGGGGATGGCTGGGGGTCTGGCAGGCATAGGGGGCATTCAGAGTGAGAAGGAGACTATGCGATGACTCAATAACCACTAGCCGCCTACGTGGAGAGGGTGAGAAGCTGGAAGCTGATAATCAGAGATTGGAGAGCAAATTCCAGGAAGCCCTGAAGAAGAAGGGACCCCTTCGAGACCATGAGGACCCGAGGACTCAGATCTTTGCAAGTTCTGTGGACATCATTCTGCAGATTGACAATATCCATCTTATTGCTGATGACTTCAGAGTCAAGAATGAGACAGAGCTGGCTATGTGCCTGTCTGTGGACAGTAAAATCGGCGGCTCTGAAAGGTCACTCGGCTGCAGCTGGTGACAGAAATCAAGGCTCTCAGGGAGGAGTTGCTTTTAGTGAAGAACCACGAGGAGGAAATAAATGGTCTACAAAACCAGATTTCCAACTCTGGGTTAACCATGGAGTTGGGTGCCCACAAATCCTCAGCAAGATCATGGCAGACATCTGAGCCCAGGGTGGTGAGCTGGCTCAGAAGAACCAAGAGGAGCGAGACAAGTATTACTCCCACCAGGTCCCAGTGGGCACCACAGTGGCCGCCTCACAGACAGCAGAGATAGGAGCTGCTGAGATGACACTCACAGAGCTCAGACATGGCTCAGTCCTTGGAGGTTAGCCTGGACTTGATGAGAAATCCGAAGGCCAGCTTGGCGAGCAGCTGAGGGAGGTGAAGATACACTATGCCACGCAGATGGAATAGCTCAGTGGGATACTGCTGCTCTGGGAGTCAGAGCAGGCCCAGACCCAGGCAGAAGGGCAGCGCCAAGCCCAGGAGTAGGAGGCCCTGCTGAGCATCAAGGTCAAGCTGGAGGTTGAGAGCAACACCTACACCGCCTGCTGGTAGAAGGAGAGGACTTGAATCTTGGTGGTGCCCTGGACAACAGCCACTCCATACAATTCACCCAAAGACCGCCACCCACAGGACTGTGGACAGCAAACAGGTAGCTGAGGTAAAGGACCCTGAAACTCTGAGGCATTAAAGTCAGCAGAGTGGGACACCCCTTGCGGGGGCAGGAGGCCAGTAAAGGTTCAGAGATCATTGCAGCGGGGAGAGGGGGAGTAGAATGTAAAATTAGTATACTGCATGTACCGACCTATATAACAAGAGGTTGGAAATACTAATTAAAATTATTAATACTTTTAATTTTTATACTTTTTTATATTTAAAGAAATAAATAGGTCAACTTTATTTTCTTTTTTTAAAAATATGTTTTTATTGATTTTAGAGAGAGGAAGGGAGGAGAGAGACTGAGACAGAAAGACAGAAATATCCATGTGAGAGAGAAATGTCTATTGATTGCTTCCCACATGCACCTGGACTGGGAACCAAACCAGAAACCTCCTGGTGCACAGGACGAAGCTCAACCAATTGAGCCAAACCAGCTGGGCTACCATGTATTTTTAGATGATAAAGGATATGACAGCCGAAACTGGTTTGGCTCAGTAGATAGAGCGTCAGCCTGCGGACTGAAAGGTCCCGGGTTCGATTCCGGTCAAGGGCATGTACCTTGGTTGCGGGCACATCCCTAGTAGGGGGTGTGCAGGAGGCAGCTGATTGATGATTCTCTCTCATTGATGTTTCTAACTCTTCCGCTCTGTAAAAAAATCAATAAAATATATATATTTTTTAAAAGATATGACAAAAAAAATAGTGTTACCTGTTAAGAGAGAATCACAAACGAGTACAAGAGACATCTGGAAGGATATACTCCACGGTGTTAATAATAATCTCTGAGTATGGAAAATCATGAATATGTTTACATTGTTATCAGTATTTTCAGATTTTTAATAAAGCAACCACATAAGAAAACATTAAAAGACAATTCATTTTGAAGAAAAGAACATTGAGTACCCTCGGGGCTTGTCGAACATGAGTTCATTTCAGTTCTTTACTTTCTCCCTCCCATGTAATCTGCAAAACCTAGGCTTTTGTAATAATAGTAAGATGAGTTATTCAGGGGAACAAGCAAATGTCTGCTAGCTTACTATAAGTAAGGCTGAGTTAAGGACAGTGGCCTAGAGAGAGCCTTAATCCTTGTGACCGTGGACAAATTACTTAGCTTCTCTCTAGATCTCAGTTTCCTCACCTCTGCATAGGAAATGCTGCAAAAAGATCACTGAAGTGGAGCAAAAGAATAAATCAGAGAAGTAAGATTTTATTCTTTTTTCAAATTATTTTTATTTATTTAATGTATTTTATTAATTTTTTACAGAGAGGAAGGTTGAGGGATAAAGAGTTAGAAACATCAATGAGAGAGAGTCATCGATCAGCTGCCTCTTGCACACCTCCCATTGGGGATATGACCGCAACCAAGGTATATGCCCTTGACCGGAATCGAACCCGGGACCCTTCAGTCCATAGGCCAACACTCCATCCACTGAGCCAAATCGGTTTCGGCAGATTTTATACTTGTCAGCCTTGAATTCTTTTCTGAATATGGAAAATTGCAAAAAGCAGGAAGTGGTATTCCCAAAGAAGTCAAGGGAGGGGGGAAAAAGTGTGCAAATTCCAACCAGTACAAGCTAAAGCGAAACATGGGGCTACTGGTGAACCAAGTGTACAAAGAACCCCAGGGATGGAGGCCAAACGGAAGAGACCTAAGAAAGATGACAGTTTCCTGTCCACAAAAGATGGCACAAGCAAATAAAAGACTAAGAGTTCACAAGAAGATACCAGTTCCTCCACTGCCCATTCACTTGCCATCAGTTAACCTGATTTACCGAGATGTAGTGAGGGCTTGGTGCCAGCAATTAAAGCTGAGCACCAGCGGTCAGGAATGGAAACGTGAATGTGCTCACCCTAACCCCGTGGTCTGCAAACTCATTAGTCAACAGAGCCAAATATCAACAGTACAATGACTGAAATTTCTTTCAAGAGCCAATTTTTTTAAACTTAAACTTCTTCTAACGCCACTTCTTCAAAATAGGCTCACTCTGTGGAAGAGCCACAGTCAAGGGGCCAAAGGGCCAATGTGGCTTGCGAGCTGCAGTTTGCCCACCAAAAAGGACATTGACATTATCACAAAGGAAATTGAAGATGAAAAGGGGGGAAACGACTCTGGACAGTTTTGGTCTCCTAGAAGAGATTGCTCCATTCCTTGAGGGAATGGGCAATATTTCCGTGACAACTTCCACGCCAGTGCCGTGTGTGTCTCCTGGAGCAGAATTGCAGCCATGATTGGGAAGACTGGGAAGATGGAGACCGAGGAGTCACCACAGGAAGCCTCTAGGTACAAGTGGTGTGTGCTCCATGGACAAAGTCTCCCTGCAGACGCAGCTCCAGTTTTATGCCAGGCAAGTCGGGTCCCTGAGAAGCCAGGGCAAGTGTGTTCACTCTTCTTGGTACCTTCCTATAACTCTCCACCCCCTCACCTGGAGGATAATGTGTTGTGCCCCAAATGCACTCATAGGAATAAGGTATTAGCGAGAAGCTTCCAATTACAATGCCAAGAAAAAGAGTACGGCTATGATTGTGATTAATATGGTAGAAAGGTGACTACAATCAACTCCACGGTGACACTGACGGCAACTCCGGGCTGCTTAACACCTCCATGCTCCCTGCTTACAGAGCCCATAGTTGGGTGGGGTATATGTTACCCCAGACTGCGAACAGTGCCTGCTGCTTCACCTGCTGGGATACAGACAGTTATATTTTAAAAGAGACATGCATTTCACAAACCATCATTCATTGCAGTGAAGGTGCAAAAGTCACTCACACCATCCAACAATTGCCCATCAGCTCTTCACGGTGGGAGCCCGAACTGAGTGTCATGGAGAAACAGGTGTGCTCCCTTCCTGGTCTCCTGGCTCAGAATTCTGACTCCTCAGGGGCTTCTGCCTCCTAATTCTAAGTTTAATCATTGCAAACTGCTGACTATCTTAAGCCAAAGGAAAAGCTGTTATTGTGTCCGCTCCTAAAAAACACATTCTTAATATTCAAAACGTTTTGTGACGTTATTGTCTTAACTTTGTATTTCTGTGGTGTGCCTCTGGGATAAAAACACCGGGCACTTGGCCAGTATTATTTCCAGTTGTAAATGTTTTGTATATTTTTGCTGTTTTAAAAAATGTCTACGGTTACTTCTGTCTCATAACTATGTAGTATGCTTACAATGTGTATGTAAAGTAACTCATCTGCTGTGTTTCAGGAACTTTGTTGTATGCCAATTATTGTTAATGTTCTTAACTCAGTAGGATTAAGCCAAAAGGCATCATAAATAACATACACTTTATTCCTTAAAAGAAAGAGAAAAAAATCAAACAAAAGAAAGAAAAAACATTTGGAATTTCATCTACTAGTATAGCTACAATTAGTACTTATATACTAAGCTTAGCCCACAGCCAAAACTTCTACCCTGCACTTATTTCCCAGGAATGGAAGTTTAAATGAAGTGGGCATGAGTGTTTGTGAATATTAAATATTAAGGTATTACATAACAATGGGAGAGATAAGGACATGCACTTCTAGAAATAACTATTTAAAGGCATTCAAACAGTGCAAAGCATCATAGGTTCAAGTGCCAAATAAGTAGTACACAGAGAAGCCTTAGAACTTGGGAGAACGGAAGAGCCGAGGGAGACCTTCCCTGGGCCTGGATGGTTCCCCACAGGTTTGAGGAACAGGCTAGTGAGGGAACAAATTATGACAAAATCATTTGGCATTTGTTTGTTGTTGTCATTGTGATTAAGAAAAAAAAACATAAAATTTACCTTCCACCATTTTAAAATATATATATTTTATTGATTTTTTTTTTTTACAGAGAGGAAGGGAGAGAGATAGGTAGAAACATCGATGAGAAAGAGACATTGACCAGCTGCCTCCTGCACACACCCCACCGGGGATGTGCCCACAACCAATGTACATGCCCTTGACCGGAATCCAGCCTGGGACCCTTCAGTCCGCAGGCCGACGCTCTATCCATTGAGCCAACCTGGTTTTGGCTACCCTTCACCATTTTTAAGTGTACAATTCAGTATTGTTCAGCATATTCACATGGCTGCACAACCTATTTCCAGAACAGTTTCATTTTGCAAAAACTGAAACTGTGCTGGTTAGAGACCTCCCCTTCTCCCACCCCCCAGTTCCTGGCAAGCATCATTCTACTTTCTGTTTCTATGAATTTGACTACTGTTAATGTTCATGGATGAGTGGAATCATACGGTATTTGCCTTTTCACTTCACACTGGCTCATTTCACTTTACACAATGTCCTCAAGGTTCATCCATGTTACTGCCTATGTCAGAATGTCCTTCCTTTTTAAGGCTGAACAATATTTCATTGTATGTGTAGGTACCACATTTTGTTTTCGCATTAATCTGTTGATGGACATTTGGGCTGCTTCCACCTCATGGGTATTGTGAATAATGCTGCTATGAACATGAATGTGCAAATATCTTTTCAAGACCCTGCTCTCAAGTATTCTGGATGTGTGCCCAGAAGTGAGGTTTCTGGATATGTAGGAGTTCTTTTTTAAAGGACTCTCCATACTGTTTTTCATAGTGGCTGCACCATTTTACAATCCATCCAACAGTGCACGTGGGTTCCAGTTTCTATACAGCCTTGCTAACTCTGGTTGTTTTGTCTTGTTTTGCTTTATCTGACAGTCATTCTAATGGATATGAGGTGATATTTTGTTATGGTTTTGATTTGCATTTTGTGACGATTAGTGATTTGAGCATATTTTCATATTCTTGTTGGCCATATATAAATGATCTTTGGAGTAATGTCTATTCAAGAACTTTGCCCATTTTTAATAAGATTGATTTTTTTTGTTGAGTCATAGGAGTTCTTATATATTCTAGATATTAACCCCTTATCAGATATGTCATTTGAAAATATTTTCTTCTGTCCGTTGGTACACAAAAATTTAATGTAGTCCCATTTGTCTATTTTTTATTTTGTTGCCTGTGCTTTTAATAGTGTTATATCCAAGAAATCATTGTCAAGTCCAATATCATGAAGATTTTTCCTAATTTTCTTTGAGGGGTTTTATTTTATTTTACTTTTTTTATTGTTTCAGAGAGGAAGGGAAAAGAGGAAAAGAGAAACACCAATGTCAAGAAAGAATCATTGATAGATTGTCTCCTGCACATCCCACTCTAGCAACTGAGCCTGCAACTGGGCATGTGCCCTGACAGGGAATCGAACAGGCGATCTCCAGTTGCAGGGGTTAAGGCTCACCCATTGAGTCACACCAGCCAGGCATAAATATATTTTTCCTATAAGTCTCCATTTGTATAATTTGCCTCAGTGGCATCATACTATACCCATCTCTCTAGACTGCTTTTTTTTTTTCATTCAAAGTATGTTGAAAATAGCTTTTACATCAATAAATATAAATTTACATTTCCATTTTCAATGGCTATATCTTATTCCAATTTAGAAATGTATTCTCTTTGATCAGCCTCCTATTGTTGGGCTCTTCCAATTCCTGATATAAGAAATTATTAACTCCAATTTTAAGATTAGGGAATTGAAGCTCTGAAAAGCTTATTGATCCCTTTTTTGAAATTCTGGTATGGAACTAAACTGCTCCGGCATGACTCCAGACGAATTACTCTTAAAACAACGCTCTTTCACTAGCTGCTGTGGCTCAGTGGTTGAATGTCAATCTATAAATCAAGAAGAAGTCTCAGTTTGATTTCTGATCAGGGCACATGCCTGGCTGTGGGCTTTGCCCCTAGTGTGGGTCGTGTAGGAGGCAGCTGATCAATGATTCTCTCTCATCATTGATATTTCTATCTTTCCCTCTCCCTTCCTCTCTGAAATCAATAAAAATATATTTAAAAATAAATTTATTCTTCTCCAACTAAGCCACAGGAAGCTGGAATTCTTGACACAAGATATGTACTTGACCACTAAAACTGACATTTATTTTTATTGCCCAATTTCTTAAAAAGTTAAGAATATATTTACGCCAAAACCGGTTTGGCTCAGTGGATAGAGTGTCGGTCTGCGGACTGAAGGGTCCCGGGTTCGATTCCGTCAAGGGTATGTGCATTGATTGCGGGCACATCCCCAGTGGGGGTTGTGCGGGAGGCAGCTGGTCGATGTTTCTCTCTCATTTATGTTTCTAGCTCTCTATCCTTCTCCCTTCCTCTCTGTAAAAAATCAATAAAATATATATTTTTTAAAAAGAATATATTTACCATAAAGCCCAGCCAGCCCTGGCTGATGTGACATAGTTGGTTGAACTGACATCCCACTGGAGGGTTACTGGTTCAAGATTTGATTTCCAGTCAGGGTACATATGCGGATTTCAGGTTTGATCCCTTGTCTGGGATAAGGTAACTGATTGATGTTTCTCTCCCTCTCCCTCTCCTTCTCCCTCTTCTTGCCTCCCTCCCTCTCTCTTTCTCTCTTTAAAATAATTTTTTTTAAAGCCTTTGGGCAAGGATTAACAACAACAACAAAAGTCATTCACCCAGCTCATGTGGCTCAATGGTTGAGCCTCCACCTATGAATCAGGAATTCATGATTCAATTCCTGGTCCAATTCCCAATCAGGACATATGCCTGAGTTTGGGGCTCCCAGTAAGGGGCATGCAGGAGGCAGCCAATCAATGATTCTCTCTCATCATTGATGTTTCTATATCTCCTTCTCCCTTCCTCTCTAAAATCAATAAAAAATATATTTTAAAAAATTTAAGTAAGTTACAAAGATAACCATTTATTAGTATTTATTAAAATATAAGTTTTTAAAAGTTAATAAAATAGCAAAAGCCTGTTTGGCTCAGTGGATAGAGCATCGGGCTGTGGAATGAAAGGTCCCAGGTTAGATTCCAGTCAAGGGCATGTATCTTGGTTGCTGGCACATTCCCAATAGAGGGTGTGCAAGAGGCAGCTGATCGATGATTCTCATAGATGTTTCTAGTTCTCTATCCCTCTCTCTTCCTCTCTGTAAAAAATCAATAAAATGCATTTTTTTAAAGTTAATAAAATAAATACAGTATCATACACCTTTTGAAAAAGAAAACTATACATATAAACTTTAATAAATACTATAATATGTATAAAATGTTAATAGAGATTATATCTATGGCTGGTAGCATTATAAGTAGTGTTACTCATAATCACCCAAATTTAGGAACGATCTAATGGCAATGGACAGTAGGAAGGATAAATGGTGATCTATCCACACAATGGAATACTAAATGCAAAGAAGAACTCCTGCTATATGCAACATCATGGGTGGCTAGCGAGCATATGCCAAAGAGCATATCTGTGTGATTCCATTTATAAAACTAGCAAAACTAATCTCTGCTGATAGAGGTGGTTGTCTGGGGACTGAGTGCAAGCTTGGGAGAGCCTCCGTGGGTGCTGGGAAGGTTTGGAACACCTTGATGGAGTTACCCCAGTGTGTGCATAGGTAAAAATTCATCAAGATTAATATTTTTCTGTCTGCAATTACAATTTAATTTTTTTAAAGTTTTATTTAAAAGTGTCAGAGCAGCAAGAAGAAAGCTATTCATTAGTGTTTGGAGGGTGAATATTAAGACTGAAAACTAAGGGCTCATAAACTTCCCATAAAAAAAAAAAAAAAAAAAAAAAAAAGGCCAGGCTTCTGCCCCAGTAGAAAAGAAAAATTCTGAGCTTTTCTCCTGCGAATGTTCAATATGTTCCTGGTCTCTTCCTAATTTATTTATTTATTTTTTAGGAAGAGAGAGGGATAGAGAGCTAGAAACCTCGATGCGAGAGAAACATCGACCAGCCGCCTCCTGCACACCCCCCACTGGGGATGTGCCCACAACCAAGGTACATGCCCCTGACCAGAATCGAACCCGGGACCCCCCCAGTCTGCAGACCAATGCTCTATCCACTGAGCCAAACCGGTTTTGGCCTCTTCCTAATTTATTTCTCACATTTATTTCTCACTGGTGAACTAGGAGCTGACATCCGGTCATTAGTGGTTTGTCAGTTAAGGGACCAGATTAAATATCATTTATCCGTACACATTTACAAATGTGTATATGTCACAGAGAGGAAACAAATGATTCCAACCCTTTGTACAGGAATGGGTACCTACACTGGGACCAGTTTGGCTCAATGGATAGAGCATTGGCTTGGGGACTGAAGGGCCCTGGGTTTGATTCCGGTCAAGGGCATGTACCTTGGTTGCGGGCATATCCCCAGTAGGGGGTGTGCAAGAGGCAGCTGATCGAAGACTCTCTCTTGTTGATGTTTCTAACTATCTCTCTTCCTTCCTCTCTGTACAAAAATCAATAAAATATATTTTTTTAAAAAGGAATGGGTACCTGGAAAAAAGTGCTGAAAGGTGGTTTTGCTCCGCCCAGTTCTCCCCTCAGCAGTCTCCCGCCGCCGTCAGGTCTCAGGAGCTTCTTTACGGAGCTCCAGCCCACAAGTGGTCCTTCCTGCCCATCCCACTGCCACGCCTGCTCCCAGCTGCAGCATTCATTGACTGAAAGGTGTTAACTGTGCCTTTTCCCCAGGGCATTTGCTTTGCGGAAAAGGGACTTTACAGACTCTGGACAGACCTATATGTGGGAGGAAGAAGGGGGATTTACAAAAACAAGTTGCATTTGAAATGATTGGCAGGTTCCCTAAAATGTTTAGAAGAAATTTCAAAAAGTTCAAAAGCATTTAGGTAAACTGAAACTTATAATACGTAACAAACCACTATCTCCCTGGAGCCTCACGTCAACCTGTGGTGTGGCGTGGGTCACTGACCTCATTGCAGGGACCGAAACCCCAACTGGGAAAGCTAAACAATTTCACAGGCTTACGTAACTGGAACCTGGAGGACTTAGAACGTGAACTGGAGTCACCGCACACAGGCCCCGCCTTCCTCTTCCACAAAAGCCTTTTGACCAAACGGTGACACGAGCCTTTCTGGAACCCATAGAAAGAGCTTTAGAGCCTCCCGTGCAGATTTGCTCCTGGCAAAGTCTTTCTCCTTTTTCTTTCCTCTCCTGGCTTTCATTTTAGTCTCGCTCAGTTATGTCACTTCCTGACTTTCTGGAAGATGCTGGTGGTGGTTACAAACTGCCACAATCTTTGATTTCAGATGTTCTTCACACATTTATTTTCATGTCTGACCAGGGATGCGGAGTGGAGGCACTGGGAGGTGGCCTGGGGAGAGCCTGAGCCTCCCTAACAGCAAGCCACTCCATATAGATACACCATTTAAGTGGAAACAGTGGTGAGGAAACACAGCTTTATAACCATTTCCTGAAACTCAAAGTCCCCAACTTTCACAACCCACCGGGTATTAATTATGTGACACACAGTGAAAGGATGGCCCTGAAATTCTGCAAGAAGGGACAGTTGCCTAACTACCTTCCAAAGGACCTGCCCCCTCACCCCCCAACCTAAGAACACCCATTACAACAATCCAGGAGCGCCTTTGGTAAGTGGTAGGAAAACAGGGTGCCCCAGGATCAGGTTGATACCAACAGAAAGGAGCCAGGTCCACTGAGTCCACTAACGTCACGGGGAACTGGAAAAGGACCACAGGTTAAGACAGGCAAGGTCCAGAGTGCAGGAGGCCAGAAGTTAGTCAGCAAACACAGCACAGTTATGCCCTAACCAGTTTGGTTCAGTGGATAGAGCGTTGGCCTGTGGACTGAAGGGCCCCAGGTTCGATTCCGGTCAAGAGTATATACCTTGGATGCAGGCACCTCCCCAGTAGGAGGTGTGCAGGAGGCAGCTGATCGATGTTTCTCTCTCAACGATGTTTTGACTTTATCCATCTCCCTCTTCTCTTTAAAAAACCAACTATGCCGAAACCGGTTTGGCTCAGTGGATAGAGTGTCAGCCTGTGGACTGAAAGATCCCAGGTTCGATTCCGGTCAGGGGCATGTACATTGGTTGCGGGCACATCCCCAGTAGGGGGTGTGCAGGAGGCAGCTGATCAATGTTTCTCTCTCATCGATGTTTCTAGCTCTTTAGCCCTCTCCCTTCCTTTCTGTAAAAAATCAATAAAATATATTTTAAAATAATTTTTTTTTTTTAAAAAAAAAAAAGCACAGTTAGGCAGGGCCTAGCGCTCATCCTGGGGGAGGGCTGTCTGGAGGAGAGGAGCGCTGCCCCCACTCCTGTTGTCTGAGCCACAAAGAAGTCTGATGCTTACCAGTGACCACCAGAAATGCTGGGAGCTTCGCACAAGAAGGACCAAAGTTGCATGTTTGACTTAAGACTTCAGTAAAGGTCACTATTTGTTTCAGGTACATCCACATTTGTCTTGAGTTTTTACTTTACTGTTTTCAAAGCTGCTAGTTTATGAAACCAGAACTCAGACATCTGCAAGTCTAAAAGAGTGTTAACGTGGCTACATCATCATAAATTACATCGTTTACCAAATTTGGTAAACTCCTCAACTCTGGTCACTCACTGGAAGGTTAAATCCTCCGCGCTGATGGTGGGCCAAATCCTGGCTCGATTGTGCACAGGAAATGGGGATCCCCAGCTTTAGGGCCCAGATTCTGGACCCAGGTGCCCATTTCCAGACGAAGAGGGGTGTTTCTATCTGGCAGAAAAGAAATGGTCAGACTTTGGAGGCCGGTGTTCTGTTTTTCAGGTCACCAAGAGGCCCACCGTGTCCCTAGTTGGACCTCTTGGACAGACCCATCTGAAACGTCGTGGCATCGAGTGTGGAGAAGTGTGAACTCCCACAGCTGTTGACCCGACCTTCCTGGATACCACTCCTTCCTTTCCCTCTAAATTCCAGAGTAGAAAATAGATAATTCAGCCCGCTTTGGTGGAAGTTTGCCAACACCTGTTGTTTAGAATAATGAGAGGGGCAAACCCCAGAGACTCAGGGTGCCCGCACTGCCCCCAGACCTAGGCATTGAGGTGTATTTTTCAAAATGACTCACTGCTCTTTGTATTACATCCTGCCAAGTGGGTCTGTTCTAAGGCCTTGCTCTTTCTTTTTGATTAAATTAATCTACGTAAAAACAAACAAACAAACAAATCTATGTTATGTTGTGGGCAGAGACCAAGGAACAAATGGCCAGCACAAGGAAAGGTTTGACCTGAATAGCTCCACCACTAGCCTGGGAACTGATGTAACTAGGACGAGAGTTATAGAATGCTAGCAATAGACACTTATGGCTGGCTCTGTGCCAGGCACTGTGCTATGCATGTTATGTATATTATGTACTTTACTTAATGCATCAACCTTGTGTGGTATTATTGTCTCTGTTTGATAAATGAGAAAACTTAGAAGGGATTTAAATAAATTGCTCAACTTTGCATAGCTAGTATTGATGTAGGCAGGTAGACATGAGCAGAGCAAGGAGGATGGCCAGGTGCAGAGGGTCACCAGGGTGGAAAGCTCCAGATGCCTAGCAAAGGACAATCAAAAGGGTGGGACCTTGCCCCCAGGGTATTTTTCCTCCCCCAGGAAATCTCTGGTCACCCATTTGGACCCCCTGACCTCTCCTCCCTAGATATAACATCTATGAATGACTCAGTTGTTTTTCAGCTCCAGGCCCAGATAAGCAGTAAAACCGCCAAGGCTGACGTCAGGACCAGCTGCAATGAATAACGACCCCTGCCCTGGGGCTGGCCAATCCATAGTGAGACCACAGCCCTGAATGGACAGACCTGGAAAGCTACTGAATGGTCTATTAAGATTTTCCCTGGGACCTCCCCTAGAATCTCCGCTCTTAAAACCCTTAGGATGGGGACTTTAAATTGTAACATAGTCACACTTACAGATGAGTTGCAAATATAACACAAGGAGCTCCTGTATACCTTGTATTTTGCCCCATTTCACATTCATATTTTTATCATTTACTCAACAGCAAGTGGGGGGCTTTGTGTGCCTGACCACGCCAGGCAGAGTACAGCTCTGCCAACGCCTTGATTTCAGTGCAGCGAAGCTGATTTCGAACCTAGGCCCAGAACTGTAAGAGAATAGCAGTGTGTTATTTTAATGCACCAAACACATGGTAATTTGTTACAGCAGCCATAAGAAAGTAATACAGTCCACATTTAATATTTAGCAAGTGTCCAGATAGGGTCCATTTTGCTTATATCTGTTCTCAAACTAACATCCTGTTGAGAATCACATTTGTACTTAGTTGTCATTAATTTTTAGTCTCCTCTAATCTGGAATCTTATAAATAAGGCTTCTGCCTTAGCTGGTTTGGCTCAGTGGATAGAGTGTCCGCCCAATGACTGAAGGGTCCTGGGGTTCAATTCCGGTCAAGGGCATGTACCTTGATTGCAGGCCCTGGTCAGGGTGCGTGCAGGAGACAATCAATCAATGTATTAATATTTCTGTCTCTGTCCCTCCTCCGCCCTCCCACTCTCTCTAAAAATCAATGGAAAAATACTCTTAGGTGAGGATTAATAAATAAATAAACAAATAAGGTTACTTATGAGTTCCTCAGCTTTACTTTGTCTTTCTCAACCTTGGCATTTTTGAAAAGTACAGGTTTTTATTTTTATTTTTCAGAATGTCATTCAATTTTTGTCTGGCTGATGTTCTCTCATTCTTAAATTCAGATTACACATTTTGACAGGAATATGATATCATTTCAGAAGGTACATGAGGTTGGTTTGTGACAGGATAGTAAAAAACTAGGGAAATTCCTTGACAAGTGGAATAAGGGAAACAGAGACAAAATAATGAAACAAGACCAAAAATTTGAACACTTTACAGCCAGTTAATAAAACATAAGGTTTTATCTTCCTTGACCAAGGACACTTAGGAGCAAATGGTTTACACATTCCAGATCGGCCCTGGGCAGACCTGTGTCAGTCTTGGTCTGTCTTTGATGATGGTCTTTGAAAATAAAACTTACCAGGTAACGCCAAAACTGGTTTGGCTCAGTGGATAGAGCGTCAGCCTGCGGACTGGAGGATCCCGGGTTCGATTCCGGTCAAGGTCATGTACCTTGGTTGCGGGCACATCCCCAGTGGGGTGTGTACAGGAGGTGACTGATCGGTATTTCTCTCTCATCAATGTTTCTGGCTCTCAGTCTCTCTCCCTTCCCTCTCTGTAAAATATCAATAAATATATATTAAAAAAACAAAACAAAACAAAACAAAAAAAAAACTAACCAGGTAATATAACCCTGACCCCTCAATGTGCATAGTTTCATGAATCAACATATTTAAAGACACACCTGGAAAGCTAATGAATATTCTGTTAAGACCTTTCCCTGAGACCTCCCTTAGGGTTCCCACCCACCAAAGAAAGATAAAAAGCCTCAAGACAGCCGAAACCGGTTTGGCTCTGTGGTAGAGCGTCAGTCTGCGAACTGAAAGATCCCAGGTTCGATTACGGTCAAGGGCATGTACATTGGTTGCGGGCACATCCCCGGTAGCGGGTGTGCAGGGGGCAGCTGGTAGATGTTTCTCATTTCTAGCTCTCAATCTCTCTCCCTTCCTCTGTAAAAATAAATAAAATACATTTTTTTTTAAAAGCCTCAAGACAAAGGACCCATGTCTTGTATCTCTGTTCTTTTTCTCCTAAACTCTAAGGATACCATGAAACTTGCAACCAGGGGAGCAGTGGGGAGCAGCAGCTTGTACTGGACTTACCCCCTGAACCTGGCTCCAAGGCCCCCTATTTCTCTGACTTTCTCTCTCCTGTTGTTTCTTCTAGCCGTAACTTCTCCCTTTATTTCACTGTCCCCAGCTTTAATATATTCTTGCCCTGGCCAGTGTTTCTTAGTGGTTAGAGCATTGGCCTGCATACCAAAGGGTTGCAGATTCAATTCCCAGTCAAGAGCATGTACCTGGGTTGCTGTTTGCTCCCTGACTTCAGTCCAGGTGCATAAAGGAAGCAACCAAAAAGAAAAAAGGGGAACACACCAGTTTCTCATTGATCTCTCTCTCTCTCTTTCTCTTTCTCTCTCTGCCTCTTTTCCTCTTTTCCTTCCTTCCTCTCTCTGAAAAGGACAGTAAAAAAAAAAAAATATCCTAGAGTGACCATTAACCAAAATACATAAATACATAAACAATAATATACTCTCAAAATCACCTGGACTCAAGGTGTGAAAGCTTTCCTGTGAAAAACCAAGAACCCACACACTATAGACTGACTGACCCTACCTAGATCTGCTCTGGGCCCAAATTTTGTCTTGTAACAGGTTTATTTCAATACTAGCGGCCCGGCGCATGAAATTCATGCATGGGGGGCGGGGGGGGGCCAGGCCAGCACCTTCTCCAATCTGGGACCCCTTGGAAAATGTCTGACTGCTGAGGGATGTCCCTGTAGGATCAGGCCTAAACTGGCAGTCAGACATCCCTCTCGCAATCTGGGACCGCTGGCTCCTAACTACTCAACTGCCTGCCTGCCAAATCACCCCTAACCATTCTGCCTGCCAGCCTGTTCACCCCCAACTGTCCCCCCCTGCAGGCCTGCTTCCCTCCAACTGTCCCCCCCCCACTTGCTGGCCTGAGCACCCCAAAACTTCTCCCCTGCCAGCCTCATGGCTCCCAACTGCCCTCCCCAGCCAGAGGCCCATCCGTGGCTGGGCATGAAATGCTTGCCTCTTCACCAGGGTGACAACACAAGTTTATCCCCAACCCCAGCCACTCCGTGGCCACTACCCAGAGGCCCTCTGCGGCCTGGGTGGAATGCTTGCCTTATCGCTGTGGCAACAAAGCAAGGATTCTGCCAGGCTGCTCACGCTGCCCATTCTCAGTGGCCCCCTCTCCACCCCTTGGGACTGGGGAACTCCAGCAGGGCTGAGAGGACTGGGCACCACCATCTTGTGGCTATAGGTATTGCCATATTTGTGATGGAGTGATGGTCAATTTGCATATCCCCTCTATATTAGATAGGATTAACAATGTTAATTTTGATCACTTGGTTAAGGTAAAGATATATCCACTGTGAAGTTACTGATTTCGCTTTTATAACTAAAAAGTAAATTATGGGTAGATATTTTGAGGCTTTATCTCATTACACTTTAACCCTCAAGTTTTAGCATCTACCAGTATGATGATTTTCTAACTTCACCATTCCTTCCTGTTAGTAGCTGTAATTCTGTAAGGAAGATCTCCCCCTCGGTCCCATTTATTAATATCAGAATAGACTCATGGGTTCTTATTTAATTCCCTGGGTTATAATCCATAACTATCATTATTTATTTTTGATGCTCAAAGACTGTGTCAGATTTGGCCAGTGTGAGCCCTTCAAGCTGGCTTCCGGATTCTTTCCATATATTGTCTTATTTCTGGCACAGGATGTGTCAGGTTCATCTTTTTTTTTTTTTAATAAATCTTTATTGTTCATATTATTACAAATGTTCCTCATCCCCTCCCCCTCCATTGCTCTCCTCCACCACGTTCCCACACCACCCTCTGTACTTTCCCCACCCCCCATTGTCCTCATCCATAGGTGCCCAGTTTATGTTCAGTCTCTTCCCACATCCCCCTCTCCCCTTTTCCCCAAGAATCGTCAGTTCACTCCCCTTCCATACCTCTGATTCTATTATATTCAACAGTTAATATTGTTCATCAAATTTTTTTTAATTCCCTTGGTTTTTATATTCACTTGTTGATAGTTACGTATTTGTTGTTCATAGTTTTTATCTTTATTTACTTTCTGTAATCCTGAAATAAATATATATATATAATATGATGAAATAAAAATAATAAAAATAAACAAAAGAAAATAAGATGAAAAAAGTAAATTAGTAACAGTAATAGTGTTGATTACGTATACAATGTAGTAATTATAAAGATAAAATCAAGTGAGAAAAAAAAGTTTCTTGAGTAAACGTTGCAAATAATGAAAACAAAAATAAAAAACAAAAATTTAAAAATTAAAAAAAAAAATTTAAATTTAAATAAAATTTGCAGTAATGAAGGTCGTTGGCTTCCTCTATTGTTATGATCCAGTCCTGATTTTCAGGGAGGTTTTGCTTTGTTTTTATTACACTAGAGTCAATTTGTAAATTAGCCTCTGGGGGCAGTGTGACTTCCCGGACTCTAGAGCCTCTCAGCTTTTTTTTTTACCCTCTCCGGGGAAAACTGACCTTCTCGCCGAGCAGTGGGGCACTCTTGTGGCCGGGTGTTCGCGCCGCCTGGGATCCGCGTTCTGGGCTGCTTGGTGGTCGGTGCGGCTGTGGATATTCAGGCCTCTGACAAGATCCTATCTTCCTCTCAAGATGGCGAGGATTCCCCGTCCAAGCCGGCAGGTAGCTCCGGGAAGGGATGCAGCCCGTGTGGGTGCCTCCCTGTGCGGGGTACCTCTGTCAGCGGCCCCCCAGCCGTTTCTTCTGGGGTTCGCTGTCTCCCAGGTTGTTAATAAACACTCACAGCTCAACACCATCAGCTGCTCTCTCTTTCTGCTTCAGGACCGGGCTCAGAATCCTCCCTTCCTCTTTATTTACTTTCTCTTCCAAAAGTACCCCCTTCAGCAATTCATATAATTCTGGTTTGGTGGTGATGAACTCCTTCAGCTTTTTTTTTTATTAGTGAAGCTCTTTATCTGACCTTCGATTCTGAGTGATAGCTTTGCTGGGTAGATTATCTTTGGCTGTAGGTTCTTGCTATTCATCTCCTTGAATATTTCTTGTCATTCCCGTCTGGCCTGCATGGTTTCTGTTGAGAAATCAGCTGACAATCGTATGGGTGCTCCTTTATAGGTAACTACCTGCTTTGCTCTTGCTGCTTTTAATATTCTCTCTTTGTCTTTTGCTTTTGGAATTTTAATTATGATGTGTCTTGGTGTGGTCTTCTTTGGATTCCTTTTGTTTGGAGTTCTGTGCGCTTCCTGGACTTGTAAGTCTAATTCCTTCACCAGGTGGGGGAAGTTTTCTGTCACTATTTCTTTCAGTATGTTTTCGATATCTTGCTCTCTGTCATCTTCTGGGACCCCCATAATTCTGATGTTGGTTTGCTTGAAGTTGTCCCAGAGGTTTCTTACATCATCTTCAACTTTCTGGATTCTCTTGTCTTTTTTTTTTTTTTAATATATTTTACTGATTTTGTACAGAGAGGGAGAGAGATAGAGAGTTAGAAACATTGATGAGAGAAAGTCATCGATCAGTTGCCTCCTGCACACCCCCCACTGTGGACATGCCCGCAGCCAAGGTACATGCCCTTGACCAGAATCGAACCCAGGACCTTTCAGTCCCCAAGCCAACACTCTATCCATTGAGCCAAACCGGTTTTGGCTGGATTCTCTTGTCTTCTTGCTTCTGTGGAGGAGTGTCTTCTGGCTCTTTATGTTCCAAATCTTTTGACTTGATTCTTGTGATCTTCCATTCTGTTTTTAGGACTCTGTATAATATTTTTTATTTCAGACAATGTATTCTTTATTTCTAGTTGATCCCTTTTCATATCCTCATAGGTCTCATTTATTTTATCAGCCTTTTCTAGGAAATTCTTGAAAAACCTTATAAGCGTGGTTTTGAACTCTATATCCAGTCTCTTCTTTTCCTCCATTTCTTTTGTTTGTGCTCTATTTCCTTGTCTTGGCATTTTCACAGCTTCCCTGAATTGGTAGGTTGGCTTTGTGTGCTAAGGTGTCCTATATGTTTCAGTGAGTCAGCCTCCCAGTTACCTGAGGTGGACAGTCTTGGTGTAGCCCTTTGTGGGCTGTGTGTGCAGTCTTGTTGTTAAGCCTTCCTTGTTATTGGTATCACTGGGAAGCGTTGATCTCCAAGCTAATTGGCTATGAGGATCAGAAGTGTCTCAGCTAGGAGGGTTTCTGTATTCTGCTTGGATGGGCGCAGTCTTGGGGTGGTACAGCCAAGCTTTGTTGAATCCCGCACAATTGGTTGCAGGTGTGCACACCTCTTTGGTATAGGCACAGACAAGCTTTAGTTCCTGTCTGCCCCTCCCTAGGAGAGTCCTATTGGCAGCAAACGAGGAAGCTAGCCACTGGAAGGGCCTCTGTGCTCCGCTTGGATGGGGCATAGTCTCAGTGGTGCAGACAAGCTTTGTCAGCCCCTCCCTATGAGGGTCTGGTTTCTGAGTCCCGCAGTAATGGCCGCTGACTTCACACACCTCCGAGAGAACTCTGCCCACTGCCTGACAGTCTGGCCTCTCCCTGTCTGGGGCCATCTATCAGTGCAATAGGGTGGTTCTGTTTTCCTCCGGAACAAGAAAGCCAGCCGCGCATTAGCTGTCTGCCCTCTCGGAGCACAGGGAGTAAGCCAGTAGCGAACTCGGCCTGCCCTCTCCGCGCTCCGCAAACTGGCAGCGAAGTTGGGCGGCCGCCTTTTCGCGCGCAAAGTTTTCTGTACCTTCACAGTTCCTGAGGTTCAGCGCACCTTCTCTCTCCTTCCCAGATGGTAGAGCCTCCTCTCAGCCAGCTCTCCGGCGCCTCAGGGTGATGTTTCCCCTGTTTTTCAGTTCTAAATTCAAACTTGTTGTGGTAGGCTGCATTCGGGTGTCTGCCCTATGCCGCCATCTTATTGAGTCCTCGTGTCAGGTTCATCTTATACTTCCTCTGCAGAAGTCTGTTCTCCAAGATACCCTGGCTCCCCTAATTGAAGAGTGGTATTTAGAAGATAAGATATGGGTGTTCTGTATGCTCATTGTAACTAATATATAACTGCTTCTCTAGCTCTCTCAGGAGACAAAGCCAGGAAATTTGTAGAAAACCAGGAGTTCATACGGATACCTCCAATTCTAACCCAGAATCGGATGGCAAGTTTTCCCTCTCCATTTCTATAACTTCCTTTGCCCAACTGTGAGAAAACTAGCTCCCATCACCCTCAATATATTTTCTCACTTGCTCAAGCCTAATCTACCAAGTACAGGTCAATGTTTATTTACAGAAGTTTGTTTTGCTTTTTTGGGGAGGGGACAGTGAGATTCACAAATCTTAGCACAATTTGATGAAGTTAGATAAATGCCCATACTTATGTAACTTACACTCCTACCAAAATATAAAACATTGCCATCATTTCCATTGCCTGAGCAATTTGACATGCCAGACACAACCACTCTTCCATTTTACTCCACCATAAATTTGTTTTTCCTGTTTTAGTTCTTGGTATAATTGAGAAAATGGCATGCACCATTTGTGTCTGGTTTCTTTCATTCAGCATAATGTTTGTACCTATGAAGTTCATTTATGTTACCATGTATCTGAGTAGTTTGTTCCTTTTTATTGGAGAGTAGCTTTCTATTGTATGAATTTGTTTAACCATGCTACTGGGATGGACATTTGGGTTGTTTCTAGCTTGAGCTTATTATGAAGAGAACTTCTTTGAACATTTTTACACAAGTCTTTTTATGATCATATGTTTCATTTCTCTTGAATAATTGCTGAGGAGTTGGTTTCTTGGGTCATCAGGTAGGTGTATAAAAAACTTTACAAGAAACCACCAAACATTTTCCCAAAGTAGTTGTATCATTTTTCATTCCTGTCAGCAATAAATGAGACATTGGTATTATCAGTCTTTTTAATTTTTGCCATTATAGTGGGTTTGTGATGGTTTCTTGTGGTTTTTATTTGCCTTTCCCTAATTAGTAACTTTTTTGTAACTTTTTTATGGGCTTTTTAAAAAAAAATACATTTTATTGATTTTTTACAGAGAGGAAGGGAGGGAGATAGAGAGCTCGAAAGATACATCAACCAGCTGCCTCTTGCACACCCCCTACTGGGGATGTGCCCACAACCCAGGTACATGCCCTTGACCGGAATTGAACCCGGGACCTTTCAGTCTGCAGACCAATGCTCTACCACTGAGCCAAACCAGTTTCGGCTATGGGCTTATTTTTGTGTGTGTGTGAGTGTTCAAATGTTTTGCTCATTAAAAACAATTTTGGGTACCTTTCTTATTGACTTGCGAAAAGTTTTTAATATATTCTGAATGAAAGCATTTGCGAAATAAATGTTTTATAAATATATTCTCTCAGTCGATGGCTTTCCTTTTCCTTTTTTTTCCCCTTCTTTTCTTTTTCTTTTTCTTTTTTTTTTTAAAGTATATTTTATTGATTTTTTTTTTACAGGGAGGAAGGGAGAGGGAAAGAGAGTTAGAAACATCGATGAGAGAGAAACATCAATCAGCTGCTTCCTGTACACCCCCTACTGGAGATGTGTCCGCAACCAAGGTACATGTCCTTGACCGGAATCGAACTTGGGACGGTTCAGTCCACAGGCCGACGCTCTATCCACTGAGCCAAACCGGTTAGGGTATTTTCTTTTCTTTTCTTTCTTTCTTTCTTTCTTTTTTTTTTTGTTTTTTTTTTGTTTGTTTGTTTTTGTTTTGTTAATCCTCACCTGAGGATATTTCCCCATTGATTTTTTAAAATTATATACTTATAAAAAATATTTTTTATTGACTTTAGAGAGGAAGGGAGGAGAGAGATAGAAACATCAATGAAGAGAGATAATCATTGATCGGCTGCCTCCTGCACGCCCCACTCTGGGGATCAAGCCCAAAACTCAGGCATGTGTCCTAGACCAGAGAAGAACCTGGGACCCTTCAATCCACAGGTCGATGTTCTATCCACTGAGCAAAACCAGCTAGGGCTCCTTTAAGAAACTTTTTAAAAATATATATTTTATTAACTTTTTTACAGAAAGGACAGGAGAGGGACAGAGAATTAGAAACATCAATAAGAGAGAAACATCGATCAGCTGCCTCCTGCACACCCCCGACTGGGGATGTGCCTGACGCTCTATCCACTGACCCAAACCGGTTAGTGCTCCTTTAAGAAACTTTTAATGTATTTACAAGATAATACAAATATGTAGTACTTTCCTTCTTTTTTATATAAATACTACCTACACTAATAAAAGAGAAAATGCTAACTGACTGTCCCTTTGCTCCACCCACAGCCAACCAGAGTGAGTATGCAAATTAACCAAACAAAGATGGTGGTTAATTTGCATGCACTGAGGGAGGGAGGGGTGAAGACTGAAGACAGCATAGAAGGAAGAGGAAGGGAAAGCAGAAAGCAAGGTGGCTGTGGGAGGGAAAGCGTGGGCAGGGCAGGCAGCGACTGCGAGCAGCAGAAAAGTGAGGGGCGGCAGCATAAGGGAAAGCATGGAACAGGGGTGGCTGGAGGGAAAGCTCAGGGTGGGGGCCAGAGACAGTGGGAGAAAAGGGAAAGCACCAGGTGGTGGCGGGAGGGAAAGCAGGGGCGGTGAGGGGTGTTGGTGGCTGGAGGAAAAGAGTGGGGAGGGGTGAGGGCAGAGGCAGCAGGGGAAGCGCAGGGGAATAGGGGTGGGAGAGGTGGCGGTGGCAGGAGAGAAGCCCACTGGAAGCCCTGTTCTTGCAGGAATCTTCCTGCAATGGGCCTCTAGTCCTATATAATAAAAGGCTAATATGCAAATTGTCCCCTCAGGAGTTCAATTGCTCACTATGACGTGCGCTGACCACCAGGGGGCGGTGAGGAATAAAGGAAGGCCCTGGCCAGCAACCAGTAGCTGGGGTAAGGAAGGCCCCGATTAGCCCTGATAGCCAGCCAGGGCTAGGGAACCTACTTGTGCATGATCTTGTGCACTGGGCCTCTACTCTACTATATATACTGTTCTGCACCCTGTTTTTTTCAACCAGTAATATGTTTTGGAGAGCTTCCCTTATCAGTACACAAAGATGTTTCTCATTCGTTTCTGCAGCTGCATAGTATTCCACAGTATAGATATTCTGTAATTTATTTAATCAGGTCCTTGTTGATGAATATTTATTTAGCTTTCCAGATTTTTTAAAAATATTTTTAATTAATTTCAGAGAGGAAGAGAGAGGTAGAAACATCAATGATGAGAAAGAGCTATTAATCAGCTGCCTTTTGCACACTCCCCATGGGGGATCAAACCCACAACCCAGGCATGTGCCCTTGACTGGAATCAAACCTGGGACCCTTCAATCTGTAGGCTGATGCTCTATCCACTGAGCCAAACCAGCTAGGGCTAGCCTTCCAGATTTTTGCTCTTTCATTCAAACTCTGAAAAAGCTTGTATATACATCATTTTGCACACCTGCAACTATAACTGTAGGATAAATTTCCGGGAATAAAGTTGTTGAGTCAAAATATAAATTTTTTGTAAACACTACCAAATTGCCATTCCTGTTGCCTAATAGTTCCTCGATGCCTAATTAGTAATCATTTGTATTTTTATCAATCTGACAAGTAATAATGGTAGTTCAGTGAATTTTCACTTGAAGTAATATGATTATGAGTGAGAACGAATATTTTATAAGTTTAAAGGACAATTACATTTTCTTTTCATTTATACCTTTTCATTGAGTTGTCATTTCATCACTATTAGTAGCTTTTTTATTTTAAATATACTTTTTCTTGATTTCAGAAAGGAAGGGAGAGAGGGAGGGAGAGAGAGATAGGAATATCATTGATGAGAGAGAATTCTCACATGAAGATCAAGCCTGCAACTGAGGCATATGCCCTGACTGAGAATTGAACAGTGACCTCCTAATTCATAGGTCAATGCTCAATCACTGAGCCATGCTGGCTGGGCTATCAGAAGCTTGTTTCATGTTATACCTAACATCTTTTTTTATTTTTATTTTTTTATTGATTTCAGAGAGGGAGAGGGATATAGAAACATCAACGATGAGAAAGAATCAATCATTGATTGGCTGCCTCCTGCATGCCCCCTACTAAGGATCTAGCCCACAACCGGGTCAAGTGCCCTGAAGGGGAATCGAAATGTGACCTGTTGGTTGACAGGTTGATGCTCAGTCACTGAGCTACACCTGCTGGCTTCAACATCTTTTTAAAGTCAGGTGTATCCTATCTAATAAAAGAGTAATATGCAAATTGACCATTACTCCAACACACAAGATGGCTGCCCCCATGTGGACACAAGATGGCCACCACAAGATGGCCAGCAGGGGAGGACAGTTGGGAGGGACCAGGCCTGCAAGGGAGGGCAGTTGGGGGCGATCAAGTCTGCAGGGAAGGGCAGTTAGGGGTGACCAAGCTGGCAGAGGAGGGAAGTTGGGGGCAAACAGGCTGGAAGGGGAGTGGTTAGGGGGTGATAAAGCTGACAGGCAGAAGAGGTTAGGGGCAATCACTAAGGAAGGCGAGCAGTTGGGAGCCAGCAGTTCTGGATTGTGAGAGGGGTCTCAGATTGGAAAGGGTGCAGGCTGGGCTGAGGGACACACCCCCCCATGCATGAATTTCATGCACCAGGCCTCTATTTGAAGTATAAATTATGCATACTAAGATTCACCTTTTAATAGTCCTTTGTAGGTGAAAGGCCTTGCAGCAGGGGGACTATATATATTGGCGATTTGAAGTGCTGTACTTAATTTAAAAACTCCAGTTCATCAATTGTAGTACGGGAGTTACTGGGAGCCAGGTTACACTCAGGCCAAGATTTTGAAGGTCTCAGATGTACATGCAGCTTGTTCAGTGGAAAGAGCATAAGCACTGGACTCTCAATTCCTGGGTTCAAATCCTGTCTTTGCTATGTGATTTTGTTTTTTGGGATTCCACATATAAGTGAAATCATATGTTCCACTTCTGAGTATTTATTTGAAGAAAATGAAAGCATATATTCAAAAAGATATATGCATCCCTTTGTCCTTAATATCACTTTTTTGGGTCTCAGTTTCACCAGTAAAGAAAACCCAAGGGCCCTCTGGGGAGCTCAGTTGGTTATAGTGTCATCCCAATATTTGGCTCTATCCACTGAGCTAACCCAGCTAGGGCTAGTCAATAATATTGTAATAACTTTGTTCAGTGACACTTACTAGACATATTGTGGTGGTCACATTATATAAATGTAGAATCACTATGTTGTACACCTGAAACTACTATAATATTGTATGTCAACTATACTTTAAATTTTGAAAATCCAAAACAACCCTAAAAAGATAAAAAAAGAACTTGCTCTCCTGGCCTTGGGGCTTTGGCTTTTTCTGTCATCAGTGAACTCTCTGTGTACTGTGAGGGAGGCAAGACAATGAGCAGAACTGAAGAATAATTATTTCCCGCCCCCCCCACTACTCCATCAGGCTAATTGAATGGGCTTTGCTGTCATCCTATAGGTGTCAGATGGGCATCCTCACTGTTGTCCCAGTGCTTAGTCTAGGTGGCAAAAGTCTTGTCTCCAGGCACTGGCCTTGGAAAGCAGCAGCTAAGTCAACTCTCAATTGCAGGGTAGAGTGCGATGACGATGGGGTGAAGTCCCAGCAGGATTCCCATTCCTCTCACCAGCCAGGGTCATGAGTTCTCAGCCACAGCTAGTTCACACCTACCTGGAGGCCTGGTGACAGCTTCTACAACTGGCCCTGTGCCCTGCTGTTGTTTCCAGATACAAAGATCAAGTTTAAGCCTTCTCAGTCCACTTAATGGCAGCGAGGTCTCAGTTCAAAAGGATAAGTTAGTGGGGGGAAGCCACAATGATCTGACCCTCCCCAGAGAGCCATCTATCCACAGATGAGCCCCCTCTGAGCTGGATGTACAGCCAAAAGTGCAGAAGCAAGTTCTCCTCTGGGATTCAGCCTCTCCCCAACATTTCAGGGCCCTATGGTCTGGAATTAGAATTAAGAATTGTAGATTCTGCCGAAACCGGTTTGGCTCAGTGGATAGAGCATCAGCCTGCAGACTGAAAGGTCCAGGGTTCGATTCTGGTCAAGGGCATGTACCCTGGTTGCGGGCACATCCCCAGCAGGGGGTGTGCAAAAAGCAGCTGATTGATGATTCTCTCTCATCGATGTTTCTAGCTCTCTATTTCTCTCTCTTCCTCTCTGTAAAAAATTAATAAAGTATATATTTTTTTAAAAAGAATTGTAGATTCTGAAGAATGTCTAAAAGGTAGAAGTGTCAGCAGCCAAAGATGTCTGCAAAGTGAGGCTCAAATCTCTTATTCAAATGGTGAGGAAAAATGGCTCTGACTTCCATAGCTCATATTTTATGTGGCCATGAAGAGGCCTAGAAGAATTCATGGGCATGGAATTTAAGAGACCTGTATTTTAAGTATCAATTCTTATTACTGACAGTGCCAATACTATCCACCAATTTAAGTATGCTTACTGTGCTAAGTGCCTTACCAGGTATGGAAAATGTATTATTCAGTCCTCACAGCCATGAATTTATGAAGTAGGTACAATTATTGTCCCCACTTTACAGATGAGAAAGCTAAAACACAAAGACATTAAGCAACATCCCCAAAGTCAAAGCAATAGCTCCTGGTACTGGAATTCAAACACAATGCATTTTAGATCTAAAGCTGTGCTCATTGACACTATATATTATTCCTTGATGAAGTTATCTTATCATAGTTCTTATCATAGAATGCTATAATTCTTTGTTTCTATTTGCCGGGCTGACCAGCAGACCTGAGTGATGGATGAACAGATTACTCATATGTTTCTTTGAGAGAGAAGCTAAGGGGCTAATTTGCTTTAGAAACAAATAGCCCTGATTGCCTGCCTCCTTAGCTTTTTATTGTAACAATAGCTTGAACTAAAATGAACAGCAGGACAAATTTCCTTGAGAAAGCACATGCTTCTACAAGGTCAGGTCTTTAAAGACTAACCATAGAGATTCTAGCAAACATCCGGGGGATCAGACTTGTTTGGAAAAGTTAGGGCAGGGACTGCCGCCTTTGCAAGGTCCCCTCAGAGGCCCCCAATCTTTCGGAGAATCCTCCTTGCACACATTCCAACCAAGTCCCCTGCTTCCCAACATCTATTATTTTAAATATTTTTTATTGATTGGTAAGAATACAGCACAGTGCCCAGCTGGCATGGATCAGTGGTTGAGCGTCATCCTATGAACCAGGAGTTAATGATTCGATTCCTGGTCAGCACACATACCCGGGTGGCGGACTCAATCCCTAGTGCAAGAGACAGCCAATCAATGATTCTCTATCATCACTGATGTTTCTCTCTCTCTCCCTCTCCCTTCCTCTCTGTGAAATCTATTAAAAAAATTTTAAAAAGAAAGAATATATCATAGTTAATGGTGTCTACTTAATGTTGACAAGCTCAGGAGACACACAGAATCTGATTAATTGTTCTTACTATTACTAATGCTAAGATTTACGATTGTTTTAGGAAGCTTAATAACTTCATTGTACAGTTAACTTTTCTTTCAGGGTGTGGAAGCTTAAACTTGTTAAAGCTCAATTTACTCACCTGAAATGTGAATAACAGGGTTGCTGAGTAATTAAATTATTAATGCATTTAATGCCCGTGAGTCATAGTAAACATTCAAAGTAGCAATTATTACTATTCCACCATCAGAAAATATGAAGCAGAGCCGAAGCCGGTTTGGCTCAGTGGTAGAGCGTCGGTCTGCGGACTGAAAGGTCTCGGGTTCGATTCCGGTCGGGGGCATGTACATTGGTTGCAGGCACATCCCCGGTGGGGGGTGTGAAGGAGGCAGCTGGTCAATGTTTCTCTCTCATCGACGTTTCTAGCTCTCTAGCTCTCTCCCTTCCACTCTGTAAAAAATCAATAAAATATATTTCAAAAAAAAATGTGAAGCAGAATAATCAAAGCTCCTCCTCCTCATTTCATTATAGAGTCTGATAGACTAGGCTGGAAGTTTGGCCTTGTTAGAACAGGTAATATTTGTGGACAAGTAACTTCTATCAATTTCCTCCTATATAAAGATACTATTGGGGGAGGAGGAGCTTTTGTATGTGCAGACATTGCACTAAACACTTTACAAGCATTTTCACATTTAATTCTTCCTTAAACCTCACAAGTATGAATGATTATCCATGTTATCAACCACTGAGCCACACTATTTTTCAGAGGAGGAAATGGCACAAGCAGCACAGCTAGGAAGCCGAAACGAGACTTGAAACTTATTATTCTACTATCTCCTGGGGTTTATGAGGCTAAAACACACACACACACACACACACACACACATAAAGATGCTATGGCCCTAACTGGTTTGCTTAGTGATTAAAGCATTGGCCTGTGGACTGAAGGGTTCTGGGGTTTGATTCTGGTCTAGGGCACATGCCTGGGTTGTGGGCACAATCCCCAGTAGGGGGTGTGCGGGAAGCAGCCAATCAATGATTCTCCCTCATCATTTATCTTTCTATCTCTCTCTCCCTTCCTCTCTGAAATATATATATATATATATATTTAAATATATATATATTTGAACATATATATATATATATATGACATGCTATGGAAAATCTCACCTGGCTTTATTGCTTTAAGCAACCTGTTATTTCTTAGTTGTCACATTCATAACAAGATTTCTGTTTTTTAAAACCGAACTTCCGCTTTCCCGATTCATTTTTCACCCCACATAGAACTTGGTTCCATCTAACCTACGACATACTGACTTTATTATTCCGTCCTCCCCAACTCAAATGTCAACTCCAGGGGAACAGGGATCTTACTTGTTTTGTACTGCTCTCTCCTCAGTACTTAATAGTAGTTAGCCTGGCACACAGTGGTAACTGTTAGATATTGGTCCAAAGAATGAATAGCACGCTTCCAGATTAATGAATCAGGAATTGAGATAAAATAAATGCCCGTGGATTGAACCTCGTAGGGACCCTTACTGCGCCAGTCTTCCTGTAGGTGGGGTGGACGGGAGAGCCCCGCCCCCACTCGGCTCCAGACCGGGTTAAGCCGGCGCAGTGGCGCGGGGCACACTGATTGGATGACGGGGAGGATTTCCGAAGTCGCGTTTGAGACCTCGCGATTCCGCGGCGCCGGCGCTGGCTGTGTGCGTCATTTCCGGCGACGCGGTCGCGGAGTGGCCAGCGGAGTGGCCAACGGAGTGCCAACGGCCTGCAGAGCAACATGCCGAAGTGAGTGGGGGCCTGAGTCTGGGGGTGTTCGCGGTCACAGCCACCAATTGTGGCCCGTGAGGGCGTACAGAGCGGCTTCTGGCTCCCGAAGCGTCCAGGGAAGCGAGAGGGTCTGGGGAGGGGAGGGAGGCCGGGAGGGTTCTGGATCTCTCCGCGTTGGGCAACAAAAAAGCCTGGCTTATGTAAGGACTCTTTGCCTTGTACGAATCGTTACTAGATTTTTTAATTTTTTTTTTTTTGCCTTCAGCGAACAGCACTTCTGGAGTGGGCATCTATTAACTGGTTGTCATCTCTTTTCCTCTACCTTCCGTCTCTTTCCAGGTTTTATTGTGACTACTGCGATACATACCTCACCCATGACTCCGTAAGTTGACTTTCTTTATAGTTTCACAAAACCTTATATGTAATAAGTTAGACTTTTGGCTTTTTAGTTGTAAGTTTATGGTTTTCATGTTGCTGAGGTTGAAGGGCTACTGCTTGGAGAAAATAATTTGAGATGTTTATTTTTCTACTCTTCCTGTAACTTTTCAGAATTTGGAGTTACTAGTCTTCCAAAGCCAGTGCTTTCACTGGAGACCCAAAATAATAAAGCTTTAGTAAATTGGAATTTGAAAAAAGTATATAAGTAAAAATCCAGGAAAATATACAAAAACTCAATAGCTGATTGTGTCAAGGCGACTCAAATAGTTTGATTTGATAAAATCGGAAATTCCTAAATTTGAAGATGAGTAAGCTTTTTTTTGTCTGTAGCTCTCTGAGCTCTGCAGTAATCAGAGAATTATTGTTGTTTTCTAATCCTCTCCTGAGGATATTTTTCCATTGATTCTTAGTGGGAGGGGATAGAGAGAAAGTGAAACATCGATTCCAGACACATCTATCCGTTGCCTCCTGTACCCGCCCCAACCAGAGCCATGGTTGGGGCGTAGTCTGCAACTGAGGTACGTGCCCCCTTGACTGAAAGTGAAACTGGTGGTCCACAGGCCAAACCGGCTAGGGTCACAGAATTTTTTTAGTTGATTTTTTTTAGAGAGGAAGGGAGAGGGAGGAAAAAACATTGATTTCCTGCCAAAACCGGTTTGGCTCAGTGGATAGAGTGTCGGTCTGCGGACTGAAAGGTCCCGGGTTCGATTCCGGTCGGGGGCATGTACATTCGATTCCGGTCGGGGGCATGTACAGTAGGGGGTGTGCAGGAGGCAGCTGGTCGATGTATCTCTCTCATCGATGTTTCTAGCTCTCTATCCCTCTCCCTCTCTGTGAAAAATCAATAAAATATATTTTTAAAAAATTTAAATAAACAACAACATTGATTTCCTGTACCATTAGTTGCTTTTTTTTTTAAGGTTTTATTGATTTTCAGAGAGAGAGGGAAGGAGAGAGGGAGCAGACAGACAGATGGACAGACATCCATTGGCTGCCTCCTACATGGCCCTCATGGGAGATTGAGCCCACAACCCGGGCATGTGCCCTGACTGGGAATTGAACTGGAAAGGTCTTGGTGCATGGGTAGGCATTCAACCACTGAGCAATACTGGCCGAACTCATTGGTTACTTCTTGTATGTGCCCTGACTGGAGATTGAACACAAAACTTTGGTGTATTGGAACAATGCTCATAACCAACTGAGCTAATTGGCCAGGGCTGAAACTTGAGTATTTTAATTTGATTAAAAACTGCTTTACATATAATAATTCAAGTTTGAATATTTACTGTGTCAGGAAGTGTTCCAAATGCTTTACATGTATTATTTCATTTAATGTTCATGACAATCCTTTGAGGTTAGTAGTATCTCCATTCTAGAGGAGGAAACTGAGGCAAAGTGTGGCTATATAAGTGTCCGATGTCGCAAAATCAGTAAGTTGTATAGAGCTAGACAGTCTTCTACAGAACTTCTCTGCCGGCAGCTCTCAAACTTTTGTTTCACAGTCCTTTTACATTCTTAAAAATTACTGATTGTTTAAAAAAAAATTAGTAGGTTATGTGGCTTATAACTATTAATATTTGCTATATTTGAAATTAAAACAAAAATTTAAAAATACTTTTTTAGGTAACAAGAGTTTTTTTTAAATATTTTATATTTAAATATAAAAATATTCCTCGCTGGTTTGGCTCAGTGGGTTTTTATTCCAGTCAAGGTCATGTACCTGGGTTGCAGGCTCCTCAGTCTAGGCCCTGGTCAGGGCATGTGGAGGAGACAACCAATCGATATGTTTCTCTCTTTCTTTCCCTCTCCACTCTCTAAAAATCAGTAGAAAAATATCCTCAGGTGAGGATTGAAGAAATATATATAAAATATATATGTATATACACACAGACATGTGTTTATACATATATATTTTAGGTAGTAATAAATACTTTGATGTGAAAGAAGATTGATTAGTGCTTTCTGCACCCCCCCCCAAGGATCGGCAACCTTTTGGTGTACAGGATGATGCTCCAACTATCTGAGTCACCCAGCAGGGCTATTTCGTTTATTTTTTTAGAAATCTGAATAACCAGTTTGTTTCTTAGTTGTTCTTTCAAATAAAATACAGTTCCATGAAAGAGGCTACTTGAACAATAGCATGCCTGCTTTTCTTTGACATAGTGTATTTTGGCGTGAAGCAGAAGTGCTTTGACAAAATATTTCTCATTTTGTCCCCCAGAATATTAAAAAGACATGAACTTTAGGGTTGAGATTTAATAAAATTAACAATTTTATTGCTTCGCCAAGGTTCTGAATGATGTTATAGATGTCCTGGAGGAAACTTTCAATTAAGTTTGTGTTAGTAGCTTTCCTGTAGATCACCAGTCTTTTTGTTTTTGTTTTGTTTTTGTCCCTAACCTCCTCTCTAAGTCATTTGGAGAATCTTAATTTCCTGAAATTGTTTGTGAGGGGCTGTGTCTTTTATCCTTTTTCAACACTTTTTTTTTTTTAAATTGATTTTGTACAGAGAGGAAGGGAGAGAGATAGAGAGTTAGAAACATCGATGAGAGAGAGTCATCAATCAGCTGCCTCTTGCACACCCCCTACTGGTGATGTGCCCGCAACCCAGGTACATGCCCTTGACCGGAATCGAACCCGGGACCCTTCAGTCCCCAAGCCGATGCTCTATCCATTGAGCCAAACCGGTCTCGGCTCAACACTATTTTTATATATCTACGCACCTTGCTAATGCCAGAATTCAGAAAATTGAAAGGTTTGTCTTTAAAATAAACTAGGGGCCCAGTGCATGAAATTCGTGCACAGGGGTTGAAGGTGAGGGGTAGGGGGTCCCTCAGCCTGCACCCTCTGCAATCCGGGCCCCCTACACCTTTTTCTTAACTAGCTAACCTCTTCACATTTTAAAAAATTGACTGAAACATCACCTACTCTAGGAAATCCTCTTTGAACAAATCTCTTTACAATGTGTATTAAGTATTTTCTTTTTTTTTTTCTTCAGCAGCAACTTAGAGTAGATGCATGCAAACTTGTGTCTGAATTTTTTCTTGTTGCTCTTATAATAGGGAAGCTTATCCAATTTACATTACCCTTCAAAGGCTTATATTTGGTTCAGTTTCTAGTTAGCTCCCTGATTTTTTTTTTTTTTTTAAGTAATAAACTTGGGTTATGATAGTAAACCTCACTTGTAATCAAGCTTGTAGGTCTCCCTATCTGAATGTTTTTGTAATACCTGTCACTTTAGCATACCAGAGATTGTGTTCATTTATAGAAAATAACAATAAATGTCACCTGATCTTTTGATCTAGTAATATTTTATAGCAAGATGTATTATTCTAGTAACTTAACTATTACAAAACTAAAGTGTACAGAAATAAATCACATTGGACAGTAAAGAATGTCTCAGCCGAAACCGGTTTGGCTCAATGGATAGAGTGTCGTCTTGAGGACTGAAGGGTCCCGGGTTCGATTCCGGTCAAGGGCATGTACCTTGGTTGCGGGCATATCCCCAGAAGGGGGTGTGCAAGAGGCAGCTGATCTATGACTCTCTCTCATCGATGTTTCTAACTATCTCTCTCCCTTCCTCTCTGAACAAAATCAATAAAATATATATTTTTAAAAATGTCTCAGATATCAAAGCAGAGTACACTTAGGGCCTTCCTGGTTCTATGCCTCACATATCATAACATAACACACAGTTCAAATGGAACTCAGCTTCCTTTAAAATAGGAAGGGATGCCATACTCATGAAGCAGCTACTTTTCACACACTTTTTTTTAAAAAATTTAATTCACAGCACATACTCTGTACTAATTGTTGGAAAAATCATCCTAGCAATTGCTTCTGTTCCTTTCTGTATTGTTGCCTTACATTCTGATGTCATTACTGCGCTTTTATCATCCACTCACTCTAATAAGATTGTGAATTATTTAAGGGCAGAGATCATGACTTGAGCTTGTGTTTCTCTGTCATGGTACCTAGATAAATACTCAAGTGCCATCCAGTCCAAATGACTGATGAGAGAGGCCCACCATTGCTGGAAACCTTTGATTTTTACTTAAGGGGTCTCACTTGTTCTGTGCCTTTACATAGGGATGTGTAGGAGCTGGGGGAGTTTGGGGAAATCCAGACATTTGGAAGATATTTGGTCAACCCAGTCTAATTAGCATATTAGCCTTTTATTAGTATAAATGCTACATGAAGAGCATCAGGAACCCTTGTAATACTGTTTGAACATGATAGCTTGAAAAACATTAGGACATTTCCATGGTGGTTTGAAGGAGTTCCCTGTGGTGGACTTGGAAACATATAAAACATTCCGTGCTTAATTGGGGAACTTTTACTGGTTCCGAGGCATGATTTTGTTGTTAGGCTTGAGGCATTATTGTTGTAAGAATAGTGTCAGCAGTGGTTTTGGAGACAGTGAATAGCATTTTGAAATGTGGACCACCCATGTGATATTTATTAGTCATCTGCTGCCAGCGAAGTAATCCCTCAGAGCAACAGACCAGAAGGAAGTGGTTGGGCAGCCATGGGGAGCATTTCAGTGAAGTCTGGATTCTAGGCCTGGATTTGCCACTTACCAGCTGTAGGTTTTTTTAAAATTATTATTTATTTATTTATTTATTAAAATATATTATTATTATTTTTTTTTACAGAGAGGAAGGGAGAAGGATAGATAGATAGACACATTGATGAGAGAGAAACATCAATCAGTTGCCTCCTGCACACACCCCACTGGGGATGTACCCACAACCAAGGTACATGCCCTTGACCGGAATCAAACCTGGGACCTTTTAGTTCGCCAGCAGATGCTCTATCCACTGAGTCAAACCGGTTTCAGTTGGCTGTAGGTTTTGAGACAAGTTCTTCAGCAGAAATAGATGGTAATAATCTTGTGGTATTCTAAAAATAAATTTTATTATAATTTATGTTCAATTAAATGCAAACTTTATTAAGTGTACAGTTTGATGACCTTTGAAATGATTACAGCTTGATGGATATGTCAAGATAGAGAACATTTTCATCACCTCAGAAAGTTCCCTTGTGTTTCTTTGCAGTGAGTCCCCTATACCTCTAACTCTGACTGATATGGTTTTTACTAAAGGTCATTGTTACTAATTTTAAAACTTCATTTATTGGCCCACCCTGTGTGGTTCAGTGGTTGAGCATGGACCTATGAACCAGGAGATTAGGGTTTGATTCCCGGTCAGGGCATATGCCTGGGTTGCGGGCTCCATCCCTAGTGTGGGACTTGCAAGAGGCAGCTGATCAATGATTCTCTCATCATTGATGTTTCTGTCCCTCTTCCTCCCTCTCCCTTCTTAACTGAAATCAATAGAATATATATTTTCAAAAAATAAGCATCAATAATGAGAATTATTGATCAGCTGCCTTCTGCATGCCCCTTACTGGGGATCGAGCCCACAACTCGGGTGTGTGCCCTGACTGGGAATCGAATTGTGACCTCCTGGTTTGTAGGTTGCTGCTCAACTATTTAGCCACTCTGGCTGAGCTCATCATTGATATTTCTATCTGTTTCCCTGCCTCTCCAAAACCAATAAAAATATTTTTAAAACTTCATATGAATGGAATCTTACAGTGTTTGTGTCAGATCTCTTTTGCTTAACGTGTTTTTGAGATTCATCAATATAGCCTGTATCAATAGTTTTGTTCTTTCTGATTAGTATGTTTAACGTGCTAGTGTGATAAGGTCTTTTTCTTTTTTCTGGTGTTTTGTGTGTTGTTTTTTTGTGTGTGTTTTTTAATAGATAAAGTCATTCTAGACCATAATCATTTAAAAGAGTATATTCTTAAAATAGTGTTACTTAAATGTAAGTTATTTTTTAAATTTTTGCCATAGAATAATCTAAGGAAGTGCATTAAAATAGATCAGGGGTTGGTAAACTTCTTAAAATGCAAGATTATAATTATTTTAGGTTTATGGTCATTGCATACAGTCTTCATTACAATTACTTGACTCTTGTAGAGAGAAAAAATGGACAATACATAAATTAATGTGGCTGTATTCCAATACTTCTTCACAGAATCCAATTCCACCCATAGGCCAAAGTTTGCTGACCCCTTGTTTGGCTAAAAACATGGTAGATAAATGACCACAGTACATTATTGGCTAATGTTTATAGATGGTGCATTAGCTAAAGCTGCTAAAGGTAGCCAGGCCACCTCTATATAAAGGTAAGGCCTTGATAAAATTGCTAGTTTTGGGAATTTGTTTCTATGACTGACATAATCTTTTTGTTTTATAGCCATCTGTGAGAAAGACACACTGCAGTGGTCGGAAGCACAAAGAGAATGTGAAAGACTACTATCAGAAGTGGATGGAAGAGCAGGCTCAGAGCCTGATTGACAAAACAAGTACGTTTCAGTCTCTTGTTCTGGTGGTAGAATGGTCCCATTCTTTCTTGTCCCTGTCACTGTTATTTTTCACAGAAGCAACTCATTCTGAATGATAAATAGAAGCGTTCTGATGTGTTAAATGAAAGAATGGAAGGTCATTGGTTTCCCAGGGATATAGGAGCACATTAATATTAATTATTGAGGTTAGAGCAATCAGCTATTAGACTGGGAAGTGGGACAGAGAAGAATGAGTTGCCTAATATTTCTTTACTGATGTGAATCTCCTTTGTAGTGACCCATAGTTTTTATTCATTTTTATTATAAAATAAATCATACTGGTCTATTTGAAACATGGCCTTTCTTAATTATTCATTGTACTCAGATCTAGCAGGCAAATGTGGACTTTGATTGTGATGTGATTTTTTTTTTTAAAGCAAAAACTATTATGGAAAGTTTCTAACAGGTTTAATGAGTGAATCTCCCATGACCGCTGCTCCCCAACCATTCTCATTCCCCAGCACCTGCTACAGTAGTCATGTTTCGTTTATACCAAATTTCTCAAACTTAGCACTGCTGACATTGGGTCTGCATAATTCTTTGTTGTGGGAGCTGTCCTGTGCATTGTGGGATGTTCAGCGGTAACTAGTATCTACCCACTAGTAACAATTCCCAGTTGTGACAACTGAAAATATCTCCAAGTATTGCCTCTTGTCCCCAAGAAGGCAAAATTGCCCTAGTTGAGAGCCACCAAATACCTTCACCTAGTCCCTTTATCCCTCCTGGATTATTATCGTGCAAATCTCAGATATTGTCCCATTTTATTTGAAAAAACTAATTCTAATGTAATCTTTTATTTGAAAAAATATTAGATATTTCTTGGCATTAAAGGTTAGCATTATACATTTAATGGCCAGATTATTATGATCTCTGAACCCTAATAATCTGGCCACTCAGTATAGACTGACCACAGAATTGGGATTTTAAAATAAGGTTTTTCCAAGTATAAGAACTGCATTGTGGGTAGTTAGAAAGAAGCAGAGGACTTTATAGCCAGAGCTGGGCCACTATCTCCTGCTCCCTTGACATATCAAGATTTGCAAGCTTTCCCTTATACATAAGTACACTGAGTTTCCAGATTATTATGTGTTCAGAGATCATAATAATCTGGCTACTCAGATAACTTGTTTAGAAAAGAATTTAGGATGAGTAAACGTTTTTGATGGAGGACTTTTGTAGGAGAGGAGGCAAGCCCTCAGGAGCACACCACATCAAGTCTGCTGTTATGTTGACAGTGAGTCAGCTACTGAGTCAATGGCTTAGGTGCTCCCTTTGTAGTCTTTAAAAGCTGTTCTTTCCTTTAGGGCATGGGTGGTGCCTTATTGGGATATGATGCCTTACAGAGCACAGGCTCAATTGAAAGGCAAATGAATAGCTGTTCAGAAATAGCTACGCTAGCTCAAGTATTTTGGAATTATCAGTGATTTACTTGAATAATTTGACCCTCTGCACTGGTGGGGTATAGTAGGATGTGGGAAAGGTGCCTGGGCTACAGACTACACTCAGTTGGGAAGGACTTACATTCAGGAATAGACTTTTATGAGTGTGTATTTAGTATTTACTTGTGACTCCTTTTTAAAACAAAATATGTATAATCTTCAGTCTCTTTTGTTTTAATTTGTGCCTCATATTGTCTGTATTGGACATTATTTTAAGATCATAATCTCCCTCCCCTCAGGTTCTTGCTTTGAAATCTGTGTTTCTTTCTTGTCTCTCAGCTTAGTGCGTTCATTTATAAACTGGTAAACCAAATGATACACTGTTTTGACTTAGGACAGCAGATATAGGAAGGATATAAGTTTATAATGCCTGAATTTTGGACAGGTATCATTTTCTTCTTTTTTTTTTAATCAGTCTTTATTGTTCATATTATTACAAAGGTTCCTCATTTCTTCCCCACTCCACCGTGTTCCCACCCTACCCTCCACCCCCTCCCCACCCCCCATTGTCCTCATCCATAGGTGCACAGTTTATGTTCAGTCTCTTCCCACACCCACCACTCCCCCTTTCCCCGAGAACAGTCAGTCCACTCTCCTCCCATATCCCCGACTCTACTACAATGAACAGCTATTATTGTTCATCAGATTTTTCAATCTCCTTTTAATTAATAAACTTTTACACTTCTAAGAATAAATTTTTAAATCTAATAATTTTAAACCTTGTTTTTTTTCTGCCCTGGGAATTGAGAAGCAAACTTGTTTACATGTAAACTTGCCCTTAGGCTATCAAAAGGTGTAGCCATTCAAGTGTAAATGGACACATTGTTTAAAGATAGCTGCTGGTTGGCATTGAATTACCCTTTCTGGGTAGGAAGGGCTTGTCTTCCCCTTTCTCCATTAAAATTAAGGTGTTAGCTTTAAAACCTCTTTTTGGCAAGAGATCTTAAACTTTCAGAACTTTAAATTTTTCAGATAGTAAATCAGTTACTTAGCATTTTCTCAAATCAATAATACCTCCACATGCCCAAGGATACACTTCACACAAAAGACATTTTCAAATAGGTCAACCAACCTCATCCAAGCCCCACACAAGGCACTCACAGATCAACACCCCAGCGCTATACTAACTCAACACATCCAGATCTAAGCCTTCATCACTTGATTCAGCAGGCCCTCAAGTTCGCCCAAAAGTTTCCAGCCATGTCTGAGAGGCAGCCTTGGGGCGGGGGCAGGCAAGGAGCGAGCTGTTCCAGGCCTGGCCTCTGTTGCTCTGGTCCGTTCCACAACCAGCTGCTCCGGGTGTGGCCACTGCCGCTCTCAGCCTGGCAGCTGCTGCTCCGGGCCTGGCTGCACCTGACCCGGCTGCTATGGGCCCAGATGGTCAGGGCCCGGCCGCTCCCAGCCTGGCAGCTGCTGCTCCAGGCCTGGATGCTCCCGACCCGGCTGCTCTGGGCCTAACTGCTTTGGGCCCGGCCGCTCCGGGCCTGGAAGCTCCCAACCTGACTGCTCCAGGCTTGGCTGCTGCTGCTCCGGGCCTGGCCGCACCCGACCCGGTTGCTCCAGGCCAGGTCGCTCCGGGCCTGGCTGCTGCTGCTCCGGGCCTGGCAGCTCCCGACCCGGCTACACCGGGCCCAGTGGACAGGTATCATTTTCAAATAAAACTGAATGGCTTGAATTGGTTATAAACCAAATCTATAGATTAAAGATTACCACTTCTCTTTCGTAAGCGTTGATAGCAAGAGCTTTTCATTTTAAACTCCATAGTTAATTCAACCATAGAAACACTGACTAAATAAAAACAATTAAATTAAAAAGCCCAAATCAATAAAACAATCAATTGCAATTTTAGCTGGTGAAAACCTAAAGTTGATTTTAAAACCATAGAGGCTGGGAGCATTCATTATTGCAAAAAGCACCTCAAATCAGAGAAAGATGTGAGCTGGATAGGACGCAGGTACTGGGCTTTACCTTCCTGTGCTGAGAGCACAGGCCCACACCTATGCCCCAGTCTTGCACCCTCTTCTTCTCTCCCTGGAGTAATGAACACTGCAGCCCCAGCACACTCATCTGTCTGGGTGACTGCTCAAGGCTGACCCCATAGCCCTCCACCAAGCATGCAGAAGGCCCTGCCCTCTGCAGCCATTGAAACCTCCATGTGAGGATCAGCAGTGAATGTTCCCTGGTTGCTTCCAGTGAAATCTATCCTCCACCCTGGCATTCACACTGAGTCGTTCACTATTGCAGCAGCCCTGAGAGTGCACTTGGTGGAGAAAGTCGTGTGGACAGAGCTGTGGCTTTTGTGCAATCCTGAAGGATTAGCAGGGAGGGAGCAGAGAAATACATTCTAAGGTCCCTCCTTCTCAAATCTCCTGCTTGTAGCTCCATTAGTCAAATAAGGGTTTAACTGAACACTTATGCTAAAAAGTATTTGCTGTTGATGTGAGTTAGAAGTTTAAGTTATTGTCATGCATTTTTTCTTTAACTTGTATTTATTTTTTTCTTGATTTTTTTTTATTTTTACTGAATTTATGGGGTAACATTAGTTAATGAAATTATATAGGTTTCAAGTATAAAATTCTATAATACATCATCTGTATATTGTATTGTGTGTTCACCAATCACAGTCATGCCTGGTATCCTATATTCTTATTCACTGAATCTGATGCAGCCTTAACAGAGACTAACCTACTCTGCACACACACTCAGGAGCCCAGGAGCGTCTGACATCTTGAATGGGACAAGAAGTACAGCCCTTGAGCAGGGACGGGGCCCTTGGTAAACCCCCAGTCACCACCCACAAAATGCCAGGCCTGTTTCTCTCCTACCTACCAGTTTCACCAGAGTCGTAGTAAATATGTTTGAATACATAGCAACCAGCATAGAACTTATGTTACAAAATGCCATTAAAAAAACTAAAAGTGAAGAAAAAACAAAACATAGAGGCTACCCAACCCCATGGCTCAGTGGTTGAGCATTGACCTATGAACCAAGAGGTCACAATTTAATTCTGATCAGGATATAAGCCCACATGGTGGGCAGGAGGTAGCTGATCAATGAGTCTCTCTCATCATTGATGTTTCTTTCTCTCCCTCTTCCTTCCTCTCTGAAATCAATAAAAATACCTTTAAAAATATAGATAAATAAAACTGTAAAGGCCATCATGTAGTAATCTTAGATGATTGCTATTTATAATGAAATAAGTGGGACCATTAAAAATTAAAAGAAACTAGTTATTTTAATAAATGAGTTGTTGAATTCTTATTCATTGTGTGTGGCTTTTTTTCTCACTATAGCTGCAGCATTTCAGCAAGGAAAAATACCGCCTACTCCATTCTCAGCTCCACCTCCTGCAGGGGCGATGATCCCACCTCCCCCCAGTCTTCGTAAGTTTATAACATTTTTATCTTAAGGGGTGTAACTGAGCAGATTGTACTTTGATCTTGTCAAATCCTCATTGAATGAATACATAGTAACAGAAAACAGCTTTAGTGGTATAATTTCTGAAATATTTTTAGTTACCTTCTGATTGCATTATTATTGGGATATTTGTGGCATCCCATGTGGGTCTGAGACAGATTCAATGGAAAGCTCAGGATGTATGTGCGATTGGATGAGCTAATATATGAGGAGGTATTGCTGAGTATATTAAATTACTGCTATGAACATAACACTGTAGGATAGAAGTAGCGGATAAACTCAGTCTTTTTGTTTTCTAACCCACTTAATGCCGATACTAGAGGCCAAGTGCATGAAATTCATGCACGGGAAGGGTCCCTAAGACTGACTGGCGATCAGGGCCAATTGGGGCCTTCCAGCTACTGGCTGGGGCCTGCCTTCATTCCACGCCGCCCCTTAGTGGTCATCACACATCATAGCAAGTGGTTGAACTCCCAGTCTTCTCCTGGTCAAACTACCATGGGAACAATTTGCATATTATGCTTTTGTATATATAGTTATATACCTTGCGAAAGATAAGACTTGTGTTGTTTTTTCTGCATGATAGATAGGAGGAAATTGAGTAGCTGTGATCTTTGGCTCTTCTGGAAGGTTTCAGATTGAAATTGATCTGAGACCTAAACTCAGTCCTAAAAGTCAGCTTTTGCCAACTGGTGGTCTGTGAGGTCCAACAGATTAGCGACCACTGCTATAAATGATCATGGCTATAAACACAGAAGTAAGGATATTTATAATAGTTGTGCACAGGTGGACCACTAATAGCCCACCAAAACATTGTGGGCTCCCATCATCCTAGGACTGGCCAGCCACAGCTCACAGCAGCTCTTAAGTTACCTCCCTCTCTATCGTGACAGGCTGGGTCTCAACTCCATTATTTTACTAGTCCAATAGTCTATGGAATGAATGTGTCAGAATTAACCTCACTATTTCTTATTGATGGACAAATAAATTGTTTTAACTGTTGCTATTGTAAATGATACATCAGAAATATCTCTGCATAGACAGCTTTGTATTTTCAATAATCTTTCAAACCTGGGCTATGATTTTTTAAAAATCTGAAATTAGGTACTTATGGTTTAGGTTCATCAGCTTTTTATCAGTAGATGAGTGGATAAAAGGCTGTAGTATATTTATACCATGGGATACTATGTAACAGTAAAAAAGAATCTCTTACCCTTTGAGACAGCAGGAGGATCCTGGAGAGTATTATGCTAAGAGAAATAAGCCAGTAAGAGAAAGACAAGTATTACATGATCTCACTCATGTAAAATCTATTGAACAAAATAAATGGATGAACAGAGTGGATCCAGAGACATGGAAGCATGGAACAAATTGCCAAATCTTGGAGGGAAGGCAGGGGAAGGTGGGTGGGAGGTGATCAACCAAAGAACTTGTATGCATTTATGGTCACAGACAATAGGGTGGTGAAGGTGGGGGGTTGGGCGGGCTGAAGGAAGTGGATTGGGAAAAAGGGGGACATATGTAATACTTTCAACAATAGAGATTAAAAAAGAAAGAAGTAGCAACAAAGTGACAGAGGAAAAAAATCTGAAACCAGGTACTTGTGGCTTAATTAAGTAAATCAGCTTTTTTTTCCGGAATGCTTCAGAAGGTATAATATCACCTTTTAAAAAATAAAGATTTTGTTATTTTTTAACCTGAGGAATCTTACTTCCTTTTATATTTCTGTCTAGATAGGTTTGTTCCTGCTTTTCAGTCATAAAGTAACTAAAGTTTTGTGGCATGCTAATTTTGTGGATCTGTTAAAAGACCATAAGAAGTTTATTGTTATAGGATTTAGACCAGATCATGATGAACTGTTAGTTTCATTAAGAAGATAAACTGGCCGAAACTGTTTTGGCTCAGTGGATAAAGTGTCGGTCTGTAGACTGAAGGGTCCCAGGTTCGATTCCAGTCAAGTGCATGTACATTGGTTGCGGGCACATCCCCGGTGGGGGGTGTGCAGGAGGCAGCTGGTTGATGTTTCTCTCTCATTGACGTTTCTAGCCTTCTATCCCTCTCCCTTCCTCTCTGTGGAAAATCAATAAAATCTATTCAAAAAAAAGAAGAAGATGATAAACTGCTTTAACAGGTTTGGCTCAGTGGATACAGCATTGGCCTGTAGACTTAAGTCTTAAGGGTCCCAGGTTCCATCCTGGTCAAGGGCATGTACTTTGGTTGCAGGCACATAACCAGTGGGGAGTGTACAGGAGGCAGCTGATCGATGTTTCTCTCTCATCAATGTTTCTAACTCTCTATCCCTCTCCCTTCCTTTCCTCTCTGTAAAAAGATCAATAAAATACAATAAATAAATAAATAAATAAATAAATAAATAAATAAATAAACTGTTTCCCCCAGCTGTCTTGGCTCAGTAGTTGAGCATTGACCTATGAACCAGGAGGTCAGAGTTTGATTCCCAGTCAGCACACATACCTACATGGGTTGTTGGCTCAATCCCCAGTGGGAGATGTGCATGAGGCAACAGATCAATGATTCTCTCTCATCATTGATATTTCTATCTCTCCCTCTCTTCCTCTCTGCAATCAATAAAAATATATTTTAAAAATGTTTTTCTAAGTGCTGAAAGGAGATAAACTTTATGCATGTATAAACATCTTAACCTCAGTCCCTATTTTTTATTTCAGCTGGTCCACCTCGCCCCGGTATGATGCCAGCACCCCATATGGGGGGCCCTCCTATGATGCCAATGATGGGTCCTCCTCCTCCTGGGATGATGCCAGTGGGACCTGGTAAGTTTGAATATCCTTCTAGAATGCTCCATTGTGTTTTAGTGCTCCATTTAAATATAATTCTTAATTGGCTGTCTAACTGTATTATTGCAACAAATTAAATTTAGTGAATCTATAATGCTTAAGAAAAATTAATATTTGGTTTACCAGTATAAATGGATGCTGGATAAGACATGCCTGGATGGTGTGACTCTGTGGTTGAGTATCAGCTTATGAGTTCAATTCTTGGATAGGGCACATGCCAGGATTTGGACTCGATTCCTGGTGGGGGGCATACAGGAGGCAGCCAATCAATGATTCTCATTGATGTTTCTATCCTCTTCATCTCCCTTCCTCTCTCTAAAACCAATAAAAACATTAAAAAAATAAAATGAAATAAAAGCAGGATAAGGCTACTGCTTTTTCTCTTCTCCCTCCTGTTTCCTTGTATCCTTCTGACTTTGGGCCATCTATATATATCTATATATATAAAAGCCTAAGCAGCTGTTATTTTTTTTCTAATAAATCTTTATTGTTCATATTATTACAAATGTTCCTCATTCCCCCCACCCCCCTCCATTGCTCCCCTCCACCAGGTTCCCACCCCATCTTCCCGCACCCCCCACTTCCCTTTTCCCTGAGAATTGTCAGTTCACTCCCCTTCCATACCTCTGATTCTATTATATTCACCAGTTAATATTGTTCATCAGAGTTGTTTTTTTAATTCCCTTGGCTTTTAGATTCACTTGTTGATAGCTATGTATTTGTTGTTCATAATTTTTATCTTTATTTTCTTTCTCTTCCGAAAGAACCCCCTTCTGCAATTCATAGAACTCTGGTTTGGTGGTGAAGAACTCCTTTAGCTTTTTTTTTTTTTTTTTTGTGAAGTTCTTTATCTGGCCTTCGATTCTGCATGATAGCTTTGCTGGGTAGATTATCTTTGGCTGTAGGTTCTTGCTATTCATCACCTTGAATATTTCTTGCCATTGCCATCTGGCCTGCATGGTTTCTCTTGAGAAATCAGCTGACAATCGTATAGCTGCTCCTTTATAGGTAACTACCTTCTTTGCTCTTGCTGCTTTTAATATTCTTTGTCTTTTGCTCTTGGAATTTTCATTATGATGTGTCTTGGTGAGGTCCTCTTTGGATTCCTTTTGTTTAGGGTTCTGTGCACTTCCTGGACTTGTGAGTCTATCTCTTTCCCCAGGTGGGGGAAGTTTTCTGTCACTGTTTCTTCCAGTATGTTTTTGGTATCTTGCTCTCTGTCATCTTCTGGGACCCCCATAATTCTGATGTTGGTTCGCTTGAAGTTGTCCCAGAGGTTTCTTACACTATCTTCAACTTTCTGGATTCTCTTGACTTCTTGCTTCTGCGGAGGAGTGTCTTCTGGCTCTTTATGTTCCAAATCTTTGACTTGATTCTTACGATCTTCCATTCTGTTTTTAGGACTGTATAATATTTTTTATTTCAGGCATGTATTTATTTCTTTTCTTTTTCTTTTTTTTCCTGAACAATCTAGCTACTTTTATTTTATTTATTTTTTTAATGTATTTTATTTATTTATTTATTTATTTTTTTGCACCCCTACCTCCCTCCTACACATACCCTCCCTCTCCAGAGTTTTATGTTCATTGGTTGTACTTATATGCATGTATATAAGTCCTTCGGTTGATCTATTATCTCCCCCAGATTTTCTTTCCCTCCCCACTGTAATTTGACAGTCTGCTTGTTGCTTTACTGTCTCTATATCTATCTTTTGGTTCATCAGTTTATAATGTTCTTTATTATCCATAAATGAGTGAGGTCATGTGGTGTTTCTCTTTCATTGATTGGCTTATTTCACTCAGCATAATGTTCTCCAATTCCATCCAGGTTGCTGCAAATGATGAGAATTCCTTCTTTTTTATGGCAGCATAGTATTCCATTGTGTAGATGTACCATTGTTTTTTTATCCAATCATCTGCTAATGGGCACCTAGGCTGTTTCCAAATTCTGGCTATTGTAAATTGTGCTGCTATGAACATAGGGGTGCATATATCCTTTCTGATTGGTGTTTCTAGTTTCTTGGTATATATTCCTAGAAGTGGGATTGCTGGGTCAAATGGGAGTTCCATTTTCAGTTTTTTGAGGAAACTCCACACTGTTCTCCACAGTGGTTGCACCAGTCTGCATTCCCACCAGCAGCGCACGAGGGTTCCTTTTTCTCCACAACCTCGCCAACACTTGTCGTTTGTTGATTTGTTGATGTTGGCCATTCTGACAAGTGTGAGATGGTACCGCATTGTTGTTTTGATTTGCATCTCTCGGATAATTAGTGACTTTGAGCATGTTTTCATGTGCCTTTTGGCCTTCCTTCTGTCTTCTTTTGAAAATATTCTATTTATGTCCATTGCCCATTTTTTAATTGGATAACTCATCTTTTTATTTAGTTGTATAAGCTGTTTGTAGATGTTGGAGATTAAACCTTTATCAGTGGTAACATTTGCAAATATGTACTCCCACACAGTGGGCTTTCTTGTTGTTTTGTTGATAGTTTCTTTTGCTGTAAAAAAGCTTTTTATTTTGATGTAGTCCCATTTGTTTATTTTCTCTTTAGCTTCCATTGCCCTAGGGGCAGTATCAGTGAAGAAGTTCTTTTGGCATACGTCTGAGATTTTGTTGCCTGTGGATGCTTCTAGTATTTTTATGGTTTCCCGTCTGATGTTTAAGTCCTGTATCCATTTTGAGTTTATTTTTGTGAATGGTGTAAGTTGGTGATCTAGTTTCATTCTTTTGCATGTGTCTGTCTGATTTTCCCAACACCATTTATTGAAGAAATTGTCTTGACTCCATTGTATATTCGTGCCTCCTTTGTCAAATATTAATTGAGCATAGTGATTTGGGTTGATATCTGGATTCTCAATTCGATTTCATTGATCTATATGTCTGTTCTTGTGCCAGTACCAGGCTGTTTTGAGAACAGTGGCTTTGTAATATAGTTTGAAGTCTGGTATTGAGAGCCCTCCTACTTTACTCTTCTTTCTCAGGATTGCTGTGGCTATTCGGGGTCTTTTATTGTTCCAAATGAACTTTTGGAGAGTTCTTTCTAGGTCAGTGAAATATGCCGTTGGTATTTTAATGGGGAGTGCATTGAACCTATAGATTGCTTTAGGAAGTATGGACATTTTGATGATGTTGATTCTACCAATCCATGAACATGGTATGTTCTTCCATCTCTTTACATCTTCCTCTCTCTTGTTTTCTGCATATAGGTCCTTTACTTCCTTAGTTAAATTTATTTCTAGGTATCTTAATTTTTTTGGTGCGATGGTAAATGGAATTGCTAAGCAGCTGTTATTACCGGACAACTGGCCAGTAGCTATGATGTGCACTGACCACCAGGGGACAGAAGCTCAACACAGGAGCTGCCCCCTTGTGGTCAGTGCACTTCCACAGCCAACCTCCCTGGTCAGGTGGCCCCAATCAGCCCCAATTGGGACTGGACCGGGAGGGATCCCACCTGTGCACGAATTTGTGCACTGGCTCCTAGTTTATAATAAAGAGATAGGTATATGAGCTTTTCCCACTGTGGCATTAAAAAAAAGGGGTAGATACAAACTTGTGCTGCTACTTTTCTTGATTTTGATTTGGAGCAGAGTTACCTCCTGTTGATGATTTTTAATCTTGGAGGTCAGTTAGACCAAATTAGTATATGGAAAGCACTTAGGCCTGGTGGTCGGTCTTTTATTCAAGGGGGGGAAACGTTCACCTAAACGTTTTATTTTAACATAAACTTAAATGTGCATTAATTTGGAAATGTTTCTGATAACATGATCAGGGCCTTTGCTTTGAAAACAAGGCTGCTGATTGGGATACTATATTTTTTGCATAAATCAATAAACCATATTCATAATGTATCCTTTACCAACTTTAGTTTGATTTGTTTTTTTAATATATATTTATGAATCTCCAAGAGGATCTAGTGCCAGTCTTTTATGATCATCTCACCTACCAAATATGTGAGCACTTTTGGGGGGGGATGTTTTGCCTGAGTCTTACTAAATATCAACTTAGATTTCATATAAACAGTTCTTTTTCTACACTCGTATTTTATTTGCAGAATAGTGAAATTATGTAACTAGAGTAAATACATCTGATGCAAGGAACCTACAGTTCAACTGGTAAGACAAGGTACAGAGTATTAAAGTAGCTTCCTAGCCAGAAGTATACTTACTGCTGGTTGTACCCCTTCTATAATTTTCATAATGTACTCATGAGAACATAGAATTAGGCGCAGCTAAGCATGGTGCAGTGCATATCCCCACCAAACTCCAGTGCAACGCGTACCCCCACCAAATTCTACCCATACCCCTGGGGGTACGCCTACCACACTTTGGGAAACACCGAGATGGGAAAGTATAGATAAAATGAGTTCCTGCCTTGCTCTCTTTGAACCCAAAACACAATCATTAAGTGACTTAAATTGCTTCTTTGGCATTCTTAAATCAGTCATAAGTTCTAATTTCTAGAGGGTTTGGTTGTAAACTGGGAATGCATAACTCATCTAAAGAAGACTTCTAGAACTCAGCTTTAGCCAATTGTTGACATTCGAGAATGCAACTTGGTGTTGTGAGTTCTCCTGAGTATTTTGTTGTTATTCTTAGCCAGGATAAAATAAGTTATGGGGATGCATTAAAATAATGGAGTAGTTAGTAATGGGCATGGATAAGACTGGGTGGTGATGAGACAAATTGGCCATGGGTGGGTAATTGTTGACCCTGGATGATGGATACATGGGAATTCATTATTCTTTTTTCTTTCTATTCTCTGTGTGTTTAAGATTTCTATAATAAGTTGGAAAAGAATTCTATATTTATTAGTAATTAGACTTCTTAATTACCAATGTTGGCAACTAATTAAAAATAAATGCACTGTGCAGATCAAAGAAAACAAGTTTTCAGATGCCTCGTTTTCAATCTTTGGTCTAGATCAGTTTTCTCTAAGAAATGCTGAATGCTAGTTATGTTATGGTGGGCATTTTTTGAAATAAAGTATTTAGTAGTTTAGTAGTATTCTCTATTCCTGTTAAAATTAATCTTTTAAAAAACTATATACCTGTTGGGTTTTGTTTCACTTTTTGTGATTAGGCTATATTTAGCTTTGAATATAGTTTTCTCTTTAACCATTTATAGCAAGTCTTTAATCAAAATGATTTAGATAAAAATAGCTAATTAAGGTAAAAATTTATATTTAAAAAGGAAATATATAGCATGAAGATGATGAAACATAATAAAATGAATACCCACCTGAGGATGTAGGACATTATCAGTACCATGAAACTGCCTGTATTTTTCTGCAACCTCTACCTCTCTGCTTGCCCTCCCTCCTCTGGCTCATTTATGCGGCTGGTGTATTGATTTGACACTTGAAAAAATTCATGAATAGTTCTAAAATGCATTAGAAAAAAATCATTTTTGTGTATATGGTAATTGTTATAAATCACATTATTGCCTAATATTTGTCTTGTGACTTGAGCTAAATATAGTTACTAACAGGTTCTCAGCATGGGCCTCTGCTCACCTTTCCTACCACTCTGAACAAATGCTAGTGGTAAGATTGTCTTCTGTGCCTGTGTACATCCATGAAATAGCTCCTGGTTATATGGTGGATATAAGTGATTAAAAGAGTTGACTAAGCTCTAACTGGTTTGGCTCAGTGGATAAAGCTTTGGCCTGCAGACTGAAGGGTCCCAGGTTCAATTCCGGTCAAGGGCATGTACCTTGATTGTGGGCACATACCCAGTAGAGGATGTACAGGAGGCAGCGGATCAATGTCTCTCTCTCAATGATGTTTCTAACACTCTGTCCCTCTCCCTTCCTCTCTGTAAAATATCAACAACAACAACTATATATATATATATATATATACACACACACACACACACACACACACACACACACACACACATATATATATATAAAAAGAGCTGACTAAATAACATGTGACTTAGTTGTGAATTTTCCTAAGGGAGAAAAAAGGTCAATTTAGGGAACTAGTGGTGGTTTCCCCCTTACTATCATTAGATTATGATTCCCATATGGTTCTTGTGTTGATCTTTTGTCTTTTTGTTTGAGAATGTCTAAATATTTTAAAGATGTGATGAATTTGTAGCATTCTTTTGACAAGTGTCTTTTTTGCAGCATTTTGCAGGGAGGGCTACTTTTTTTGTCTTTAATTGAAGTCCTGTCAGAGGTTTCCCAAAGTAGTATTTTTTGACTCCTTTTCTTTGTTTTGTCCTGCAGCTCCTGGAATGAGGCCGCCTATGGGAGGGCATATGCCAATGATGCCTGGGCCCCCAATGATGAGACCCCCGGCCCGGCCCATGATGGTGCCCACTCGGCCCGGAATGACTCGACCAGACAGATAAGGAGGAAGGGGAGCCTCTTTCTTTCAGGCTTCTGTTACTTGTTCTACTTCACAGGAGATCGAGGTGCTGTGACTCTGGGTGTTTTCTAATAGCAGGCAAGGAAGACTCCCTCCCTCTTCCTGTCTAAAAGAGAATAGTGTTTGAGGGGAGGAGTGGGACAAAAAAATTGTATTGTGAAATGTGAAAATAAAAATATCAACTCTTTTCGCTAAAAATGTGTTCCTTTTTTTCTCCCTCTGTGTTTGTGTATTCTAAAGGAGATGAACTAGTTCAGTTGTTTCTCTAGCTTATTCTCTTCAACATGCCCTCTGCATGACACCGTTTTTCCTTAGCTACAGAATGGGTCCCTTTGGACAGCCTGCCTTTATTTAATAAACTATTCCTGTGCAAGATTTTTGCTATCACACTTGTAGAGCTTTTTTGTTAATTAAAATAGTAAACAGCACAATTGGTTAATTTTTCACATGATTTAAACTTTGTGTAGTAAGTGAAAAATTTTATGCTGAGGTCAGGGAAAAAACTTTATAATGCATGCATGTCAGCTAAGAATAGCAGGATTGCCTTAACCTCAACTTCCCTTTTCTCCAGCTCTTCTTTTTCTTGGGTCTCAAATAGTCAAAAATATTTCTAATAGCAATAGTAAAGTTATTCATATTTCTCTGGTACAGAAGTTTTTTTCAGAATGTCATTTGTTATATCACTGGGCTATAAAGGTATGGTATTTTCAGAGAACCATCTAGAAAGTTCGCCATAGGCATTATTCATATTCAACTCAGTGTAAAATCTAAACTATTTCACATTGCAAGTGGGAGTGAAAATTGTCATAACTTCTGGGGAGGGCAATTTGGCAATATCAGAATTACCTATAGCCTTTGATTTAGCATTTCCATGTCTAGAAATGTATCCTACAAATACACTTGCAGGAGAGATGAGGAGAAAACCAAGATGGCGGCATAGGTAACTGCCTAACTGCAGCCTCACACAACAATTTCAATAAAATACAACTAAAATATAAAGAGGACATTACCCAGAACTATAGGAAAGTTGACTGACTGGAAATTCTACAACAAGAAGGAAAGAAAACCATAAGGAAAATCAGAGAAGCTGTAAAAGCCTAAGGTGCGGAGAGGAGGGAACCTGAGGGGAGGGGTGGCTGAGTGCCTGGCTGGCGTTCCCTTAGCGGGAAGGAGATAAAAGCTCTGCACTGTGCTGAACCCCAGTTCCGACAGCATTGAACCCCAGTTCTGAGCGAGACCCTGGGGACCCAGACACATACAGAAGGAATCTGGGCTGTAAGGTGGAAGCTCGGGAGCAGCAAAAGGCAGAGCCCCCAGAGGCACGCACATTGCGCACAGAGGACTAACTGTTGACTGTGCTGCTACATTGCCCTAGTGGGGAGGAGACAAAGGTTCCGGACTGTGCTGAGCCCCAGTTCCGACTGCACTGAACCCCAGTTCTGGGCTAGACCCTCGGGCCCCAGGCTCATACAGAGGGAATCTGGGCTGTAAGGCGGAAACTCAGGGGAGCAGCGAAAGGCAGAGCCCCCGAGTCGCGCACATTTCGCGCAGAGGACAGACTGTTGATTGAGCCGCTGGATTGCCCTAGCTGTAACAAATACACTTGCACATGTACAAGATGACATATATATGATTATGTGTTGCAGCGAAAGTACTAGTAGAAATAACAGATGTCTAATGAAAAGGGACTCATTTATCAAGTATGATGCAGATACAAAGTGGCATATACCATGCAGGTTAAAATAAAATAAGGAAGCCCTGGTCAATGTGGTTCAATTGGTTGGGTGCAATCCTGCACACAAATCAAACTGCACACCAGTTTGATTCCTGGTAGGGCACATGCTTGGTTTGTGGGCTTGATGCCCAGTGGGAGGTAGCCATCAATGTTCATGTTTCTCTCCCTTCCTCTTGCTAAAAAAAATCAATAAAAAATCTTTGAAAAAATAAAAAAATTTTAAAAACAATAAGGAAGCTCTTTATGTATTAATGAGAAAAGATTTCCAAGATAACACATGCTCTTCACCTTGGTTTATTCACATAGCAAAGTATTGTTTCCTGCTATTCTTTTTTTAAAGCAAATATTTATAATGCCTTTATGTATACAGGATCTCTGGGAGGACAGATAAAACTAACCAGTAGTATTAGTTGCTCATAAAGAGTAAATAAATAGGTGGCTGGAGGATATGGGAATGGGTGTCTGGTCACCTTGTATGTTTTGGACTTTGAATCATTTCATAACAAAAACAAACCATCTTTGTTATCTGAGGTTATTGTTACAGTTATGTTATGGCAGATTGTGTCATAAACCAGCAGTTTACAATTTGGCTGATCTTCAGAATCATAGCAGACCCTCCCTATTCAAAATAAAGATTCCAGATTTTGGTTCAGTATACCTTGTGTGGGGCTTAGGAAATTTGCATTTTGGGAAAGCTCCTTAGGAAATATTTATTGTTAGTGGGTTTGGCAAACTTTGCTGTAGGATCTAATAATCTAAGAATATACAGATTTTTTTAGAGAGACAGGAAAGGTGAAGGAGAAGCATCAATGTGAGAGCGACACATCGACTGCATGTCCCCTCCCACCAGGGATTGAGCCTGCAATCTGGGCATGCATCCCACTTAGGAATGGACCAGGCAACCCTTTGGTGCAGAGGACCAAATGAACTGAGCCCCACTGGCCGGGCTCATTGTCACATCTTTTAAAGACAACTTCATTCTCAGAAATTAGTAGTTTATGTGCCTAAATTTGTAGCTCAGGTTTGTTATTAACATTTTCTGCAGACTTAAGAGTTTGTTAGGGGAAACCTAGGCAACTAAGCTTACCTGTGAGTCAGCAAGTTCTGGTTTGGATGGCTCGGTCAGGCCAAGGGTGAACAGAGTGTCTTCTTTTGTATACACAGAAGCTCACAGATACCTATCAGGTTTTTTAAAAATAGCCTCAAGTATTTAGAAACACCCCACATCTTTTTATTTATTGACTTATTTTTAATTGATTTTTTACAGAGAGGAAGGGAGAAGGATAGGGAGTTGGAAACATCGATGAGAGAGAAACACCAATCAGCTGCCTCCATGGCCTTTTACAGGGGATCCTGCCCACAACTAAGGTACATGCCCTTGACAAGAATTGGACCTGGGACCTTTCAGTCTGCAGTCCAACGCTCTATTCAATGAACCAAACCAGCTAGGGCAACCCAGGTCTTTATAAAAGGAAGCTTTTTCCAGAGCATGTAAGAATCAGTACTACTAGATATCAAGAATATATTTTTTTAAAAAATTTTAAAAAAAGAAAGTTGCTTATATCATGCCTTTTGCCATAAACACTTGATTGTGTATTTCTTTTTTTTTTTTTTTTTAATATATTTTACAGAGAGGAAGAAGGGAGAGAGATAGCCAGAAATGTCGATAAAAGAGAAACATCGACCAGCTGCCTCCTGCACACCCCCCACCGGAGATATGCCCACAACCAACGTACATGCCCCTGACCAGAATCGAACCCGGGACCCCTCAGTCCGACGCTCTACCACTGAGCCAAACTGGTTTCGGCTGATTGTGTATTAAGAAATACACAATCAGGTCGGGTGCGGCCAGGCCCGGAGCAGCGGCTGCCAGGCTGGGAGCGGCCAGGCCCGGATCATCAGGGTCGGGTGCGGCCAGGCCCGGAGCAGCGGCTGCCAGGCTGGGAGCGGCCAGGCCCGGAGCAGCAGGGTCGGGTGCGGCCAGGCCCGGAGCAGCGGCTGCCAGGCTGGGAGCGGCCAGGCCCGGAGCAGCAGGGTCGGGTGCGGCCAGGCCCGGAGCAGCGGCTGCCAGGCTGGGAGCGGCCAGGCCCGGAGCAGCAGGGTCGGGTGCGGCCAGGCCCGGAGCAGCGGCTGCCAGGCTGGGAGCGGCCAGGCCCGGAGCAGCAGGGTCGGGTGCGGCCAGGCCCGGAGCAGCGGCTGCCAGGCTGGGAGCGGCCAGGCCCTGATCATCAGGGTCGGGTGCGGCCAGGCCCGGAGCAGCGGCTGCCAGGCTGGGAGCGGCCAGGCCCGGAGCAGCAGAGTCGGGTGCGGCCAGGCCCGGAGCAGCGGCTGCCAGGCTGGGAGCGGCCCGGCCCAGAGCAGCAGGGTCGGGTGCAGCCAGGTCCGGAGCAGCAGCAGCCAAGTCCAGAGCAATTAGGTTGGGAGCAGCAGTGGCCAGACCCGGAGCAGCTGGTTGTGGTACGAACGAGAGCAACAGAGGCCAGGCCCGGTGCAGCCAGGCCCGAAACAGCTCGCTCCTCGCCTGCCCCCGCCCCAAGGCTGCCTCTCAGACACGGCTGGAGACTCTGGCGGGAACTTGAGGGTCTGCTGAATCAAGTGATGAAGGCTTAGATCTGAATGTGTTGAGTTAGTATAGCGCTGGGGTGTTGATCTGTAAGCGCCTTGGGTGGGGCCTGGATGAGGTTGGTTGACCTATTTGGAAATGTCTTTTGTGTGAAGTGTATCATTGGGCATGTGGAGGTATTATTGATATGAGAAAATGCTAAGTAACTGATTTACTATCTGAAAAGGGATTTACTATCGAGGAAAGGGAGGGAGGAAGAGACTAAACATAAACTGTGCACCTATGGATGAGGACATTGGGGGAAGGGGAGGGGGTGGAGGGTGGGGTGGGAACCTGGTGGAGGGAGGAGGAAATGAGGAACCTTTGTAATATTATGAACAATAAAGATTGATAAAAAAAAAAATAATAAAATAAAAAAAAGAAAAAAAGAAATACACAATCATAGTTTAGTTATCAAGCCCAGAAAATAGAACTTTGATTTGATAATTTCATTTACCAGCCATATTTCATTTTTGTTCGTTGATCTAATATTGTCCTTATATTCCTTTTCCTTTACTGTATACCATCCCCCCTAGAATCATGTATTTTACTTAGGCTCATTTTTCTTTTTTTTTTTTTTAAAATACCTTTTTATTGATTTCAAAGAGGGAGGGAGGAAGGGAGAGAGAGAAAGAGAGAGAGAAACATCAATGATGGAAGAGAATTATTGATCAACTTCCTCCTGTATGTTCCCCACAATAGTGATCATGCACACAACCCAGGCATGTGCCCTGACTGGGAATCAAACTGTGACCTCCTGGTTCATAGGTCAACACTCAACCACTGAGCCACGCCGGCTGGCAGTCTCCTTTGATCTAGAACAAGTCTTCAGCTGTTCTTTGTCTTTTATGATACTGCCAACTTGCCAACTTTTATTTAACAGAATGTTTCACATTCTTCATTTTGTATTTGCCTGATGTTTCCTCATGATTACATTCGGGTACATGTCCACAGTTGTGTCCCTAGTATATCACATCTGTAGGCAGAAACAGTCTCAGAGTCCATCTATCTGCCCTTGTTGGTAATAGTAATTTTGATCACCTAGCAAGGTGGTTATCCAGTTTCTCCATACTTGTTCCTTTTGAATAAGCATCTTTCCCCAGTTGCCAATTAAAAGCCCATTGAGCCCTAACTGGTTTGGCTCAGTAGATAGAGCGTCGGCCTGTGGACTCAAGAGCCAGGTTCAATTCTGGTCAAAGGCATGTACCTTGGTTGCAGGCACATCCCCAGTAGGGATTGTGCAGGAGGCAGCTGACCAATGTTTCTCATTGATGTTTCTAACTATCCCTCTCCCTTCCTCACTGGAAAAAAATCAATAAAATATATTTTAAAATTTTTTAAATAGAAAGAAAAGCCTATTGAGCCCTGGCTGTGGATAGAGCACCGGACTGTGGACTGAAGAGTCCTGGGTTCAGTTCAGTCTAGGGCATATGCCTGGGTTTTGGGCTCGATCCCCAGTAGGGGGCAGCCAATCAATGATATTCAACATTGATGTTTTTATCTCTCCCTCTCCCTTACTCTCTGGGGGGGGAGGGGGGAGGAAATTAAAAATATATGTGTGTGTGTATATATATATATATATATATATACACACACACACATATATATATATATATATATATATATATATTTTTTTTTTTTTTTTTAATCCCATTGACTTAGTTCTCATTTAATGGTAAGACTTTGAACATAGCATAGGAAGCAAGATCTCAAAAGTCTCTGTAAATACTTAGTCAGCTTTTATGGTGACCCTGAGAAGCAGGTCTCCTAATCCTTACCCTCTTCTTCTTTGCTTTTATGTCACATCCTAATACTTTTGGGGAGTGGTTGTTGAAATAATGAAGTAAAAGGTAGGACAAAGAAAAATATTTTAACAAAACTTTTTTTTCTAGAAAGAAGAGATTGAGAAAAGTATCAATTTGTTGTTCCACTTATTTATAAATTAATTGGTGATTTTTTTTTTAATCAATCTTTATTGTTCATAACATTACAAAGATTCCTCATTTCTTCCCCCCTCTACCAGGTTCCCACCCCACCCGCCACCCCCTCCCTATCCCCTATTGTTCTCATCCATAGGTGCACAGTTTATGTTCAGTCTCTTCCTCCCTCCCTTTCCTCGATAGTAAATCCCTTTTCAGATAGTAAATCAATTACTTAGCATTTTCTCATATCAATAATACCTCCACATGCCCAATGATACACTTCACACAAAAGACATTTCCAAATAGGTCAACCAACCTCATCCAGGCCCCACCCAAGGCGCTTACAGATCAACACCCCAGCGCTATACTAACTCAACACATCCAGATTTTAAGCCTTCATCACTTGATTCAGCAGATCCTCAAGTTCCCGCAAAAGTTTCCAGCCATGTCTGAGAGGCAGCCTTGGGGTGGGGGCAGGCGAGGAGCGAGCTGTTTCAGGCCTGGCTGCACCGGGCCAGGCCTCTGTTGCTCTCGTTCGTACCACAACCAGCTGCTCCGAGTCTGGCCACTGCCGCTCCCGACCTAGTTGCTCTGGACTTGGCTGCTGCTGCTCCGGACCTGGCCGCACCCGACCCGGCTGCTCTGGGCCCAGCCGTTCTGGGCCCGGCCACTCTGGGCCTGGCCGCTCCCAGCCTGGTAGCTGCTGCTCCAGGCCTGGCCGCACCAGACCTGGCTGCTCTGGGCCCGGCTGCTCCGGGCCCAGCCGCTCCGGGCCTGGCCACTCCCAGCCTGGCAGCCGCTGCTCCGGGCCTGGCCACACCCGACCCGGCCGCTCCGGGCCTGGCCGCTCCCAGTCTGGCAGCCGCTGCTCCGGGCCTGGCCGCACCCGACCCGGCCGCTCCGGGCCTGGCCGCTCCCAGCCTGGCAGCCGCTGCTCCGGGCCTGGCCGCACCCGACCCGTCTGCTCTGGGCCCGGTTGCTCCGGGCCGGGCCGCTCCGAGCCTGGCTGCTCCTGGCCTGGATGCTCCGATCTTGGCTACTGCTGTTCTGGGCCTGGCTGCTCCCGACCCAGCTGCTCTGGGCCCAGTTTCTCTGGGCCCGGCCACTCTGGGTCTGGGTGTTCCTGGACTGGCCACCCTGGGCTTGGCCGCTTCCGCCTCAGGCCTGGCTGCCACTGCCCCAGGTCTGGCTGCTCCAGTGCTGGCTGTTGCTGCTCTGGTTCTGGCTGCTGCTGCTCTCGGGCCTGGCTGTTGCTGCTCCAGGCCCGGCTGCCACCACCTTGTGCCTGGCCACTCTAGGCCTGGCTGCCACTGTTCCAACATTCTGTCCTTTTTAAAAAAAAAAAAAAAAAAACCAAAAAAAAAAAACAAAACGCATTTATGTTGCAATGTTGGCTGGTGAGTTCAGTTCTGACTTAGTCTTTAATTTTTCAAGATCTTCTTTGTATTCTTTCTTAAGTAATTTTACTGTCTTTTGCTCTCACTTGATTTCCTCACATTGAGAACTTCTTTGGTTTCTTCCTCCTTGTCCTGGAAGCTCAGCAGGTTAGCCTGTGGCACCCCTTTGTTCTCCGTGGGCTCCTGCGCTGCTTCAGCCTGTTGCCGGGTCGGCGCCGCCCAGGAAGCAGCCCCCAGCCTTGGCTCCATTGCCCGCGCTCAGCGGTCAAAGACTCAGGGCACCCCCCGCCGCCCCCCCCCGGGGTCCCCGTCGCCCAGCTCCTTGCTGGTGCCCGGCTGGCCGGTGTCCGGCAGGGGCTCCTGCTCCTCGTTGCATTCCTCCAGTCTGGAGCTTTTTTTCTCTTTCCCGCTAGGGGGAGTTTAGCATCAGAGTCAACAGACTGTCCTCTGCGCACAATGTGTGCGACTCCGGGGGCTCTGCTTTTCGCCGCTCCCCCAGGACTCCACCTCACAGCCCCATCTCCCTCTGCTTAAGCCTGGGTCCCCAGGGATTGGCCTAGAATGGTGAAAGTCCCGACTGGGGCTCAGCGCTGCCAGAGGCTTTGTTTCTTCCCGCTAGGGCAATCCAGCATCAGAGTCATCATTCAGTCCTCTGCGCGCAGTGTGCGTGCGACTCCGGGGGCCTTGCTTTTCTCCGCTCCCCTGGGATTCCGCCTCACAGCCCTGTTTCCCCCTGCCCGAGCCTGGGTCCCCAGGGTCTGGCCCATAACTGGGGCTCAGTGCTGCTGGTTTGGGGGTTCATCCCAGGCCAGGGGTTTTATTTCCTTTCTGCTAGGGAATGCCAGGCAGGCCCCCAGCCTTCTCCTCCTCTCTGCCTGCGACCTCTCCGCGCGCACATGCGGGCGCGCAGCATGTCTCCGTACCTTAGGCTTTTTTTCAGCTCCTCTGATTTTCCTTCCGGTTTTCTCTTTCCTTCTTGTTGTAGCATTTTCAGTCAGTCAACTACCTGTAGCTCTGGGCAATGTCCACTCTACATTTTAGTTGTATTCCATTGAAATTGTTGTGTGCTGCTGCGGTTAGGTGTCTACCCGAGCAGCCATCTTGGATCTCCTCTCCTAATTGGTGATTCCTATATGTGCCTTGACTGGGTGTTGAACCCACATCCTTGGTGTATGGAGAGGATACTCTAACCAACTGAGCTACCCAGTCAGGGCCAGTGGAATAAGGAATTTTACCTCTATATTCAAATGCTACATTTGCCCCTTTATCCCTTTTAACTTTCAGGCCTCTGCTGGTAGTGAAGCCTGTAAAGAGAGACAAAAAGGCTGAAAACGGTGTGGCTCAGTGGATAGAGCGTCAGTCTGCGGACTGAAGGATCCCAGATTCGATTCCGGTCAAGGGCATGTACGTTGATTGCGGGCACATCCCCAGTGGGGGGTGTGCAGGAGGCAGCTGGTCGATGTTTCTCTCTCATCGATGTTTCTAGCTCTCTATCTCTCTCCCTTCCTCTCTGTAAAAAATCAATAAAATATATTTAAAGAGAGAGAGAGAGACAAAAAGAAGGGTGACACACAAAGCCTAGAGTAGCAGACATTATAATTGCCCTCCCCAGGTTCTATTAATCTCCATAATAATGATAGAATCTCTAATTTTTATCTGGATCCATAGCCGTCTGTACTGAAAGCACATTTCCTATGGCTTGTAGTTTGGTGCAGCCATGAACAGGAGAGGAGATGCCCCTTTTCTGTCCTTTTTCCTCTTGGCAGTAATCTAGATATGTTTGTTTAAAATGCAAGCAACACTTGGACCATGAATTAGCAAGGAAGGATGATGTTAGAAAGACAGAAGGAGTCAGATCTCTAATGATTGATGAGCTTCCAAGAATTGTCTCTTCTATGTGAAAGAGAAATAAACATCTTTTTTATTGAAGTCACATATTATTTTGAGTTTTCTGTTATATGCAGCTGAACCTAAAACTTGACTAATAAAAAAGATGCTCAGGAAGAGAGTAGTAGTGATGATCTTGCCCTAGGAAAGCTTGCTTCAGGTCTGCCACTCATATTGATCTCAGTTTGGACACCATTCTAAGTGATAGGAACACAACAGTAAAACAAAGTTTTTCCTCTTACGAAACTTACAATCTAAAAGGAAAATTAGACGGTTAACAACGGTGTATGCCCTGAAGAAAAATAAAGCAGGTAAGGGACATAGGAAGTGCCAGATTAGGGATGACTCTGGGGGACAGGTATGAGGGGAATGGTAGTGGAGGGCAGCCCTGCTGATGTCAAATCACAAACTTTCTATGTAGAGGGAACAGCAAGTACAAGAACCCTGAAGTGGGAGTCTGCTTACTATCTTGGAGGAACAGCAGGGAGGCCAGTGTAGCTCAAAACAGCTAGAGTAATGGGTGATGGATATATTTATATCTTGATAGAGATGATTTTACAGAGATATACAGAAACCTGTCAAAACTCTAAAAACTGTACTTAAAATGAATATGTGTACTATTGTTTTGGTTTTTTTTTTTTTAAATACTGCTTTATTGATTTCAGAGAGGAAGGGAGAAGGAGTGATAGAAACATCGATGATGAAAGAGAATCATTGGTCAACTGCCTCCTGCATACCGCCTACTGGAGATCAAGCCCATAACCCAGGCATGTGCCCTTGGCTGGAATCAAACCTGGGACCCTTCAGTCCACAGGCTGATGTTCTAGCCACTGAGCCAAGCTGGCTAGGGCTATATGTACTTTTTTTTATATATTAACCATACCTCAGTAAACCTGTTTTACAAAGTCACAGCTACCACAAACTAGAAACTATTCTCAAGAATCCTATGGACAATAATAACAAATTTTTTTCTACTCAACCCTCTTGCTCTTGAGTTTTCTTTAAATTATCTTCCCCTGTTAGCATAGTCTTTCTTTGGGCATTATGTATATCCTCTGGTTCCATATATAGCTAGCACAGTATGTACAAATGAATAATAATCATGAACTAAGATATGTGGCCATCCTGCCAAGCAGTGAAGTTCGCTTTTGTGTCTGAAAGTGGTCAGCTAGGTTTTTTTAAAATGTATGGATTGTGGAATATGACTCGGCAATAAAAAGGAATGAACTCTTGCTCTGGCTTGATGTTGCTCAGTTGGTTAAGTATCATTCCATGAACTGAGAGGTTGCAGGTTTGGTTCTGGTCATGGCACATGCCCAGGTTGCCTGCTCAGTCCCCACAGGGTGTGTAGGAGGCAGTTCATCTATGGTTCTCTTCTCTCATCGATATTTCTCTTTCTCTCCATCTCCCTTCCTCTCTCTAAAATCGATAAAAACATTTTTTAAAGAAAAAAAGGAATGAACTATTGATAGAACAATTTGGATGGATCTTAAGTTTGCTGAGTGAAAATAAAGCCAGTCTGAAAAGGTCATACTGCATGATACTATCTATGCAAATGACAAAATTACCAAGATAAGGAATAAATTAGTAGTTGCCAGGAGTTAAGAATGCTGTTTGGCCAAAACAGGAAATTCTACAACGAGAAGCAAAGAGAAAACCAGAAGGAAGCGCGGAGGAGCTGTAAAAGCCTAAGGTACGGAGACACGCAGCGCGCAAAGAGGACGGAGCCGGAGAGGATAGAGCATTGGCCTGCGGACTGAAAGGTCCCAGGTTTGATTCTGGTCAAGGGCATGTACCTTGGTTGTGAGCACATCTCTAGTAGGGGGTGTGCAGGAGGCAGCTGATCGATGTCTCTCTCTCTCATTGATGTTTCTAATTCTCTCTCTCCCCTCCTCTCTGTAAAAAAAATCAATAAAATATATATTTTTTAAAAAAATGCTGTTGGAGCAGATAAGAGGCAGTTTAGCAAGAAAACTTTTAGACCATAACAACACTACAGCCAAACACCACAGAACAAAACTGTGACCCTGTCCCCATCCATGCCACAAATGCCACGAAGGGAGCTTAGACTTCCACCCTTGCGAGATTAATGAAGTGCCCCAAGCCCCTGCCTTGGTGTTATCAAAGAAGATTATCATCGGCATCTGGGTGGAATAATGCATTATCCACTCCTGACTTGAGGTAGTGTCGAAAGAGGTTAGGACTTTGACTTTTATCACTGCCCACTGGTAATGATATGCATATACCTCTCTGTCAGTGGAGGGCTTGTGAGAGAAGCAACAAGGTATTCTGCCACTCCTGCTAGGGACGTAGTTGAGCCTACTGGAGAGCTGGAATTCCAACCAGCAATTATGAATGTGCTCAAAGCAAATGAAGAAATAGGGGGTATGAAGAAAGAGATGATATAACGATGAACCAAATGGAACATTTGGAATTCAGAAATAAAATACTCAGTAGATGGGCTCAACAGCAAACAACTGGTAACGATAAATAATCAGTGAACTTGAAGATAAAACAATAAAAGTACCCAATCAAAACACAGAAAATTGATTAAACAAACAAAAAACAGCTCCAAGGGCCTGTGGGACTATTAAAAAAGAAGAAGAAAAAGACCCAATATTCATGTTAGGAATAAAAGGAAAGAGCCAAAAAAAGGTACTGGAACAAATTACGGTTGGAAACTTCCCAAATTTGTGAGACATTGAAACTACATATTCAAGAAACTTAGCAAACCTCAATCAGGATAACTCAAAATTCATGTCCAAGACTTGTCATAATTAAACTTCTAGAAAATAAAGACATGAAAATTTGAAAATAAAGAAAAATGACACCTTACTTTTTTAAAAATATTTGATTAATTTTTTATAGAGAGGAAGGGAGAGAGATAGAGAGCCAGAAACATCGATAAGAGAGAAACATCGACCAGCCGCCTCCTGCACACCCCCCACCAGGGATGTGCCTGCAACCAATGTACATGCCCTTGACCGGAATCGAACCTGGGACCTTTCAGTCTGCAGACCGACGCTCTACCACTGAGCCAAACCGGTTTCGGCAACACCTTACTTTTTTGGGGGAAAAATTTGAAGGACAGCAGATTTTTCACCAGAAACTATGACCACCAGAAGGAAATGGCAGAATAATTTCCAAGTGCTGAAAGAAAACTATCATCCAGAATACTATTGCCAATGAAAATGTACTTTGGGAGGGTCGTTCCAAGATGGCTGCACAGGTAAACACCTAGCCGCAGCCGCACACAACAATTTCAGTAAAATACAACTAAAATATAAAATGGACATTACACAGGACTACAGGAAAGTTGACTGACTGGAAATTCTACAACGAGAAGCAAAGAGAAAACCAGAAGGAAGCGCAGAGGAGCTGTAAAAGCCTAAGGTACGGAGACACGCAGCGCGCAAAGAGGACGGAGCCGGAGAGGAAGGCGGCTGAGTGCCTGGCTGGCGTTCCCTAGCGGGAAGGAGATAAAAGCTCCAACTGTGTTGGGCCACAGTTCTGACTGCTCTGAACCCCAGTTCTAGGCCAGACCCCGGGGACCCAGGCTCATCCATAGGGAGCTGGGCTGTAAGGCGGAACCCCGGGGGATCGGTGAAAGGAGGTCCCTGAGGCGCGCACATTGTGCACAGAGAACGGACGGTTGGCTGTGTTGCGGAATTGCCCTGGCGGGAAGGAGACAGGGGCTCCAGTCTGCTCTGAACGCCACCTCCAACTTCACTTCCAACTGAACTGAACCCCAGTTCTGGGCTCATTGGGGGAAAGCCAAGACTGTTTGGCAGCAGGAGAAAATTGAGGGCACCTTTCTCTCAGAGGTGCTTGCAGAGTACTGAAGGACCCGCATAGGGCAGGGCTGACGGAAGCCAAAGCTGTAAGCTCCACCCTGAAACCCCGCCCCATCCAAGCAGAACACAGAGACTTTTAAGGCTACCAACTCAGGAAAGCTGCGAAAATGCCGAGACGAAATAGATCACAAACGAAAGAAATGGAGGGCAAAAAGCGACTGGATATAGAGTTCAAATCTACGCTTATAAGGTTTTTCAAGAATTTCCTAGAAAAGATGGATAAGACCTATGAGGATATGAAAAGGGATCAACTAGAATTAATAAGGAATCAACAAGAAATGATAAGGGATAAACAAGAAATAATAAAAAAAAAATATTATACAGAGTCCTAAAAACAGAATGGAAGATCACAAGAATCAAATCAAAGAGTTGGAACATAAAGAGCCAGAAGACACTCCTCCACAGAAGCTAGAAGGCAAGAGAATCCAGAAAATTGAAGATAATGTAAGAAACCTCTGGGACAACTTCAAGCGAACCAACATCAGAATTATGGGGGTCCCAGAAGATGAGAGAGAGCAAGATATCGAAAACATACTGAAAGAAATAGTGACAGAAAACTTCCCCCACCTGGTGAAAGAATTAGACTTACAAGTCCAGGAAGCGCACAGAACTCCAAACAAAAGGAATCCAAAAAGGACCACACCAAGACACATCATAATTAAAATTCCAAGAGCAAAAGACAAAGAATATTAAAAGCAGCAAGAGCAAAGAAGGTAGTTACCTATAAAGGAGCACCTATACAAATGTCAGCTGATTTCTCAACAGAAACCATTCAGGCCAGAGGGGAATGGCAAGAAATATTCAAGGTGATGAATAGCAAGAACCTACAGCCAAAGATAATCTACCCAGCAAAGCTATCATGCAGAATCGAAGGCCAGATAAAGAACTTCACAAAAAAAAAAAAAAAAAAAAAAAGCTAAAGGAGTTCTTCACCACCAAACCAGAGTTCTATGAATTGCAGAAGGGGGTTCTTTCGGAAGAGAAAGAAAATAAAGATAAAAATTATGAACAACAAATACATAGCTATCAACAAGTGAATCTAAAAACCAAGGAAATTTTTAAAAAATCTGATGAACAATATTAACTGTTGAATATAATAGAATCAGATGTATGGAAGGGGAGTGAACTGACGATTCTTGGGGAAAAGGGGAGAGGGGGATGTGGGAAGAGACTGAACATAAACTTGTGCACCTATGGGTGAGGACAATGGGGAGTGGGGAAAGGACAGAGGGTGGGGTGGGAGCCTGGTGGAGGAGAGCAATGGTGGGAGGGAGAGGAAGGAACATTTGTAATAATATGAACAATAAACATTTATTTTAAAAAAAAATAAAATAAAATTTAAATTAAAAAAAAAGAAAATGTACTTTGGGAATGAATGAGATATAGATGTTCTCCAATGAAGGAAAACTAAGAGAATTTATTGCCAGCAGATCTACCCTAATAGAATGGTGAAAAGTTCCCCAAACAGAAAGAAAAAAAATAAGTGAATGGCTCTAGCTCGTTAGGCTCAGAGGTTAAAGTGTCTGCTCGCAGACTGAAGGGTCGTGGGTTCGATTCCTGGTCAAGGTCAGGTGATTAACTTAGTTGAAGGCTCAATCCCTGGCCGAGATCAGGGCACATACAGGAGGCAACCATACCATGTGTGTCTCTCACATCGATATTTCTTTTTCTCCCACTTCCTTCCCTTCCACTCTCTAAAAATCAATGGGAAAATATCCTTGCGTGAGGATTAAAAATTGAATGAATGAATGAATGAATGACTCATAACCTCAAGAAGGAAGAATGAGTCCTGGGTGGATAGCTCAGCTGGATAGAATGTTGTCCCAATACACCAAGGTTGTGGGTTCAATCCCTGGTCAAAAATTAACCAATGAATGCATCGGTGCATGGAACAATAAATCAATGTTTTTCTCCTTCTCCCTCTCTCTAAAAAAAAAAAATTGTTTTAAATAGGAAGAAAATACGGTCACTGAAAATATGGGTAAGTCCAATAGACTTTACTTTTCTTGAGTTTTCTGAATTACATTTGACTAGAGGCCCAGTGCATGAAATTTGTGCATGGCTATGGTCCCTAGGCTTGGTCTGCAATCAGGGCCATCTTCTCTGTCTGCTGGCAGACTGCCCCACCCCCTGCCGCCATCTACCCCAAGTTCTCCTTTTGCCATCGGGCTGTTGGAGCCTGCTGGCAGTGAAAGAGAGACCTAAAGTTTGGCCATTCTCTCCAACTCTCTGGCCCCACCACCGGTTGCCTATGTCTACCTCCACCCATCCCTGGTGCCCCATTTGCCTTTGAGCGATCAGAGCCTGCTGACTGAGGGAAGGGACTGAGAGATTGGCTGGCAGGCCCCAATCAGGCAATTGGCTGTAGGCTGGGGGGCAACTCCTATGTTGAACGTCTGCTCCCTGGTGGTTAGTGCACGTCATAGCAACTGGTCATTCAGCCATTCGGTCGACTACTATATAGGATGGTTGAAGCAAAATTCCTAACACTGGTTAATGTAGCTCTAAATGTAAGTAGAGGAAATATTTATGACAATTATACCTACCAGAGGGAAAAGGAACATTAAGGGAGGTAAGATTTTATACATCACTTGAACTGATAAGTGGCAGGATGAGTATACCATGGTAAGGTATGAATGAATAATGCAATAACTGGACAGACAACTAAAAGCTATGAAACTATATACTCAAAGACACTATAGATCCCTTACTTCAAAACATTCACAAAGCTACACTAATCAAGACACTGTTACTGGTGTAAGAATAGACAAAGGTGAGTGGAATAGACTTGAGAATTCAGAAATAGACCCTTACTTTTAAAAATATTTTTAAAAATTGATTTTTAGAGGAAGGAAGAGGGAGAGAGAAAGAGGAACCTTGCTGTGTTTTGGCTGCCTCCCGCAGGCCCCCTATCCAGCCTGCAACCCCAGCATGTTCCCTGGTTGTGAGTCAGCCTATGCCCTAAATGGGAGTCAACCAGTTATCTTTTGATGCATGGAAAGATGCCCAACCAAGTGAGCAACATCAACCAGGGTAGACCCTTACTTTTATTGGTAATTGATTGACTTTCATCAAGATAATTCAGTGGGGAAAGAATATTCTTTTCAACAAAAGATGCTAAGACACTCAAAAGAACTGTTGGCCCAGGAAGAAACTCACTACAGACTGATTCATTTGCCTCTCAGCATAACCATTATTGCTTGTTTCATTTTCGGTTTTTATCAGTGTATTTCTAGTAGCACATGATCTCACTCATCTAGGGGAAATGAGGAATAACATAGACTGATGAACAAGAACATACCTGGAAAGAGATCAACTGAAGGACTTATATGCATGCGTATAAGCATAACCAATGGATGAAAAACTATGGTGAGAGAAGGCATATATAGGAGTGCGGGGGGAGGATTGGTAAGGTATGTACACATATAATACCTTAATTTAAAAAAATGAAGAAAAAAAAAAGAACATACCTGGAGATAAGGAAGCAAGGATCAGACTGTCGGACCTCAGAGGAAAGGTAAGGGAGGGTGGGGATAAGGGAGAGAGATCAACCAAAGGACTTGTGTGCATGCATATGAGCCTAATCAGTGGTCATGGACAACAGGAGGGGGGGCATGGATTTGGAATGGGAATGGGGGAATGAGGACAAACATGTGATACCTTAATAAAGAAATTTTATTTAAAGATGCTAAGGCAATTAGATATGCAAAATTATGAAGACACCATATACAAAATTAACTCAAAAGGAATCAAATATAAGAACTAAAATATGGAACTTTTAGAAGAAAACAGATAAATATGAAACTCCTAGAAAAGGCCAATAAATTTAACGAGACCCTCGAGGATATGAAAAAGGATCAACTAGAAATTAAACATACACTGACTGAAATAAAAAATATTATACAGAGACCCAACAGCAGACTAGAGGAACACAAGAATCAAGTCAAAGAGTTTGCAATACAAAGAGGCAAGGACACTCCTCCGAAGAAGCAAGAAGAGAAGAGAATCCAGAAAGTTGAAGATAGTGTAGGAAGCCTCTGGGACAACTTCAAGCATACCAACATCAGAATTATGGGGATGCCAGAAGAAGAGAGAGACCAGATGCCTACGGGGAGAAGCTGGACTGTTGGCCATTGGGTGGGAAAGTGAGGGTGACTTTTTTGCAGAGGTGCGTTCAGCAATCATTGTTTACTGCGCTGGAGCGTGGGACGCAGGGACTTGGAAACGTGGAAAGGCAGAGGAGGCTGGCTGGCAGCCATTGCAGTTTGCAAATTTTTTAATATAATATTTTATTGGTTTTTTTATAGAGAGGAAGAGAGAGGGATAGAGCTGCTTCCTGCACACCTCTTACTGGAGGTATATCCACAACCAAGGTACATGCCCTTGACTGGAATTGAACCTGGGACCTTTCAGCCTGCAGGCTGACGCTCTATCCACTGAGCCAAACTAGTTAGGGTCATACATATAAATTTTTTAAAATATATTTTAGGAGAAACCAAGATGGCAGCAAAGGTAAACAACTAAACTGCTGCCATGCACAACAATTTCAAAACTACAACTAAAAGACATAATGTCTATCATCCAGAACCATGGGAAAGCTGGCTGAGTGGAAGTTTTACAACTAGAAAGAGAAAGGAGCACAAATGCTGAAAAGCTGAGGTATGGAGGCATGAGAATTGGGCTGGTGGCGGGCATCTGGGCACGCGGCTTTTTTTCAACCTGAAGGGAAACAAGCTTCTTATCACTCTGAAATCCAGTTTTGGGGGACACGCGGGGGACCCAGATGCCTACGGAGAGAAGCTGGACTATCGGCCATTGTGTCGGAAAGTGAGGGTGACTTTTTTGCAGAGGTGTGCCCAGCAATCATTGTTTACTGCGCTGGAGCACAGGACATGGGAACTTGGAAAGGCAGAAAGGCAGAGAAGGCTGGCTGTTAGCCACTGAAGTTTGGCCCGCCCTAGCCTAGTGACGCCCTGAGACCCTGCCCCCGCCCTGAGACCCCACCCCACACATTCTATAAACTGCCCAGGCTCCACACACAGGTTTGCATATAAATGGCCTGCCCTGTGGCAGCTTAACCAAATAAACTGCAGCTCCAGTCAGACAGCTCCAAAACTGCCAAATCCCAGGCAAAGAGAAAACTGTAGTTCTTGCTTAGCTCCTGCTGGGTGGCCTCAGACAGTAGCTGACCTGCACCCCAATGGAGATCCAGAAATTAGTGTATCTAATGGCCTGTGTGAGACAACAGCAGATTTCAACTACTCTCATAAGGGACACATTCAAGAGGCAGACTCAGCGAGCACCAAAGCCCTACTGGAACAAGCCCTGCCCATAAATGTGTCTCCAGCACAGCAATTCTTCCATTATAGACACAGCAGGTCCTCACAGCCAATCGGCCCGGAGGTCAATTCCTCCCAATGGCACCAACAACAATCAAGACTTAACTACCACAGGGCTGTACACACAATCCACAAAGGGGTGCACCAAGAGTGTCCACCTCAGATAACTGGGAGGCTGACCTATTGAACCATATAGGACACCTAGCACACAAAGCTACCTTACCAACTCAGGGAAGCAGCGAAAATGAGGAGACAAGGAAACAGATCACAAATGAAAGAAATGGAGGAGAACAAACGCCTGGACATAGCGTTCAAAACCACGGTTATAAGGTTTTTCAAGAATTTCCTAGAGAAGGCTGATAAGTTTAATGAGACCCTCAAAGATATGAAAAAGGACCAACTAGAAGTTAAACACACATTAACTAAAATAAAAAATATACAGAGGCCCAACAGCAGACTAGAAGATTGCAAGAATCAAGTGAAAGATTTGAAATACAAAGAGGCAAAGAACACTCCTCTCGAGAAGCAAGGAGAAGAGAATCCAGAAAGTTGAAGATAGTGTAAGGAGTGTCTGGGACAACTTCAAGCATACCAGCATCAGAATTATAGGGGTGCCAGAAGAGAGAGAGCAAGACACTGAAAATCTATTTGAAGAAATAATGACCAAAAACTTTCCCCATCTGGTGAAAGAAATAGACTTACAAGTCCAGGAAGTGCACAGAACCCCAAACTAAAGGAATCCAAAGAGGACCACACCAAGGCACATCATAATTAAAATGCCATGGGCAAAGGACAAAGAATATTACAAGCAGCAAGAGAAAAACAGTTAGTTACCTATAAAGGAGCATCCATATGATTATCAGCTGATTTCTCAACAGAAACTGCAAGCCAGATGGGAATGGCGAGAAATATTCAAAGTGATGAATAGCAAGAACCTACAACCAAGATTACTCTACCCAGCAAAGTTATCATTTAGAATTGAAGGGCAGAGAAAGAGCTTCACAGATAAGAAAAAGCTAAAGGAATTCATCACCACCAAACCAGTATTATGTGAAATGCTAAAAGGTATTCTTTAAAAAGAGGAAAAAGAAGAAAAAAGTAAAGATAAAAATTATGATCAACAAATATATATCTATCAACAAGTGAATCTAAACGTCAAGTGAATTAAAAATCTGAGGAACAGAATAAACTGGTGAATATAATAGAATCAGGGACATAGAATGGGAGTGGATTGATAATGCATAGGGGCAAAGGGTTTCTGTTTGTGTGTGTGTGTGGGGGGGGGGGGTACAGGAAGTGACTGGACAAAACTCATACACCTATGGCCACTTGGAGGAAGATGCGGTTGCGGCAGCGCAGCTCCATCCCGCCCGCTCCTGACTCACCGCTGTTGGTTCTCTCTGAGGAACAAGTTGGTCAGGAGGCCACGCTGCAGCCTTGGCTTTTAAAGACACCAGGAGGACGCCCGGGGAACCCGAGGTGGCGATTGGCCGCATTCGAATCACAATGACCAACCACAACGTCAAGTCCCTGGAGAAGGTGTGTGCTGACCTGATCAGAGGCACAAAGGAGAAGAATCTCAAAGTGAAAGGGCCAGTCCGCATGCCGACCAAGATGCTGAGAATCACTACGAGGAAGACTCCCTGTGGGGAGGGCTCCAAGACCTGGGATCGCTTTCAGATGAGGATCCACAAGCGGCTCATCGATGTGCACAGCCCTTCGGAGATTGTCAAGCAGATCACTTCCATCAGCATGGAGCCGGGAGTGGAGGTTGAAGTCACCATTGCAGATGCTTAAATCAGGCTTTTTAAATAAATTGGCTATCCGTTAAAAAAAAAAAAAAATCATACACCTATGAATGAGGACAGTGGTGGGGAAGTAAGAGCAGGGGGTGAGATGGAAACTGGGTGGAAGGGAACTATGAGGGGGAAGGAGAAACAATTGTAATAATCTGAAGAATAAAGATTTATTAAAATTAAAAAATATATATATATTTTTATTGGTTTTCAGAGAGGGAGAGACAGAAGGAGAGACAGAAACATCATTGATGAGAATCATTGATTAGCTGCCTCCTACACACCCCTATTGGGGATAGAGCCCACAACCCAGACTTGTGCCCTTGACTGGAATGGAACCCAGGATCCTTCAGTCCACAGGCAGTTGCTCTATCCACTGAGCAAAAAAAAAAAAAAAAAAAAAAGTAAGGCCATAGATATAAATGTTAATGACCTTGTATTATACAATTATTTCTTTTCTTTTTTTAAAGGCAGGAACACTTTTTTTTGTTTTGTTTTGTTTTTTAATTGATTTTTTTTACAGAGAGGAAGGGAGAGGGAGAGAAAGATACATCAATGAGAGAGAAACATCAATCAGCTGCTTCCTACACACTCCCTACTGGTGATGTGTCTGCAACCAAGGCATGCCCTTGACCGGAATGCTTCCTGGAACCTTTGAGTCCACAGGCCAATGCTCTATCCACTGAGCCAAACCATTAGGGTTAGGCAATGATTTTATTTATTTATTTATTTATTTATTTATTTATTTATATTTCTTTATTGATTTCAGAAAGGAAGAGAGAAGGAGAGAAAGATAGAAACATCAATGATGAGAGAGAATTATTGATTGGCTGCCTCCTGCACACCCCCTACTGCAGATTGAGTCCACAACCCAGGCATGTACCCTTGGTTGGAATCAAATCTGGGACTCTTCAGTTCGCAGGCTGAGGCTTTATCCACTAATCCAAGCTGCAAGCTGGCTAGAGCTGATTTCTTATGTAGAACACAAAAAGCACAACAACAAAAAAGATAAGCTGGATATTATAAAAACAAAAAAAATCTTTGCTTCAAAAGACACCATCATTACTCATTTGTGGAAGTTAACTGTGGAACAAACTGAACTACCAAGCAAAATAGAGATTGAATCATAGAGAGCAGGCATACAGCTCTGGTGCAGCAGGAGGTTGGGGGGGGGCGGGTTTGTGGAGGGGAGGGACAGGGTATGTTGAGGGAGTGTGGGAGTGTGGAGAGATTGAACAAAATAAAGATCTCATGGACAACATGGTTGGATAGAGCAGTGGTTGGCAAACTCATTAGTCCACAGAGCCAAATATCAACAGTACAACAATTGAAATTTCTTTTGAGAGCCAAATTTTTTAAACTTAAACTTCTTCTAACACCACTTCTTCAAAATAGACTTTCCCAGGTCATAGTATTTTGTGGAAGAGCCACACTCAAGGGGCCAAAGAGCCGTTTGGCTCTCGAGCCACAGTTTGCTGACCACGGGGTTAGAGATCTGAATACATTAAAGTTGTAGGTCCCATCCCCTATCAGAACATATATAAGAATTAAACAATGAGTAAAAGAGTGGATGAAACAACAAATAGATGTTTCCTCTGTCTCTCTCTCTCCCTTCCCCCCCCAGCTTCCTCTCTCTCTCAAATGAATCAATATGTAAAGAAATTGTAAAAGAGAAAATTAATATAATCCACCATGTTAAAAGGCTAAAATCACATGAGCATAGCCTTCATTGCATAAAAAGCATTTTGAAAAAATTAAACATTATTATTATTTTTTTTAATCCTCACCCGAGGATGTTTTTCCATTGATTTTTAGGGAGAGTGGAAAAAAGAGAGGGAAAGACAGAAAAACATCGATGTGAGAGAAACACATTGATTGGTTGTTCTAAGAAATAAGGTGAGCCCCCAAATTCAGGAGTCCTGGTAGGATACAAAACATACTCAGGAGCCAAGCAGTAAAGCAAATATCTTTACTTCTGTGTGGAAGGGTGCACACACATGGTCTGGAAGCACACACACTGAGCAGGTGGTCTGCTTGGCTTCATAATCCCTGATGCACATGACTTGTCCCTCACTCTTGATTGGAGCTCAGGCACACAGTCTTTCACGATTGGCTAATTCAAAGGGAGGGGTTGGCTCTTGTTGTTTTAAGATGGTAGCCCTAGCCGAAACCGGTTTGGCTCAGTGGATGGATTGTTAGCCTGTGGACTCAAGGGTCCTAGGTTCGATTCCCATCAAGGGCATGTACCTTGATTGCGGGCACGTCCCCAGTAGGGACTGTGTAGGAGGTAGCTGATCAATGTTTCTCTCTCATCGATGATTCTAACTCTCTATCCCTCTTCCTTCCTCTCTGTAAAAAAATCAATAAAATATATTAAAAAAAAAAAAAAAAGATGGCCCAGGGGACTTGCAAGTCATGTGGTCAACATGGCGGCTGTCTAAACTGTTCTTTGACAGGAAAGATGACTTGTCTATTCTCACAGTTGCCTCCTGCACAAGTCCTGCCTGGATGGAGCCTGCACCCAAAGTACATGCCCTTGACTGGAATTGAACATGAGACCCTTTGGTCCTTAGGCCAATGCACTATCCATTGAGCCAAACTGACTAGGACTAAACATTCTTTTTTTTTTTTTTTTTTAAATATATTTTATTGATTTTGTACAGAGAGGAAGGGAGAGAGATAGTTAGAAACATCGATGAGAGAGATAAACATTCTTTTTTAAAAAATATATTTTTATTGATTTCAGAGAGGAAGGAAGAGGGAGACAGATATTGAAACATCAATGATGAGAGAATAATTAATTGGATTCTTCTTTCACACCCTTCACTGGGGTTCGAACCTGCAACCAGAGCATGTGCCCTTTTAACCAGAATCGAACCTAGGACCCTTCAGTCTATAGGCCGATGCTCTATCCACCAAGCCAAACCGGCTGGGACTAAAAATTAACTCTAAATAATAAAAGTTCTCAGAAAAATAGGAACAGAAAAAAACTTCCTCGACTTGATAAAGAGTATCCACAAAAAAATCCGTAATTAATATTATACTTAACTAGAGGCCTGGTGCACGAATTCATGCACAGGTGGGGCCCCTCTGGGTGTCCTGCAAGGATCAGGCTGAAACTTGCACTCCAAGGCTTCCTGCAGTTCCTACCTGGCACTTTGCTCATCCCAACCCCACTGTGCCTGCTGCAGGCTTGTGCCCAATCAGTCCCAATAGGGAGATGCTCACACTGCTCAGTAGTGCTCACCAACCATAAGCCCTGTGTCTGTACCTTACCAAGGGGCATGGCCTGTGGGATCAGGCTGAAACCGGCTCTCTGACATACCCTGAAGGGTCCCACATTGTGAGAGGGTGCAGACCAGGCTGAGTTACCCCACCAGTGGGGAGGGACTGCCAGAGGGCTCCAGGGCATGTCTGGCCATCTTGCTCAGTCCCAATCAGTTGGACTCCAGAAGCAAGCTAACCTACTGGTCTGGGCATCTACCCTCTGGTGGTTACTGCATGTCAGAGCGAGTGGTTGAGCAGCTTTAGCATATCATTAACATATTATGCTTTAATTGGTTGTTCGGTTCTGCCATTTGGTCTATTTGCATATTACACTTTTTAAAATATATATATTGATTTTTTACAGAGAGGAAAGGAGAGGAATAGAGAGAAACATCAGTGAGAGAGAAACATCAATCAGCTGCCTCCTGCACACACCCCACTGGGGATGTGCCTGCAACCAAGGTGCATGTCCTTGACCGGAATCGAACCTGGGACCCTTCAGTCCACAGCCAATGCTCTATCCATTGAGCCAAACCAGTTAGGGCAACATATTACCTTTTTTTAAAAAAATTTTTATTTATTTATTTATTTTAATATAGTATGGTTTAATAAAGGCCAAATGCTTTCCTTCTAAAATTGAGATCATAGAAAGGATGTCTGCTCTCACCAGTCCTATTAAACAAAGTGCCAGGAGTTGTAGCCAACTCAATAAGGCAAGACAAGGCAGTAAAAGGTATTCATATCAGAAAGGAAAAAATGCTCTATGTACTGAGTATATCAATGTCAATATCCTGGTTGTGATATACAAAAGTTTTGCAAGATTATATTATTTCTTACAATTGAATGTTAATCTACAATCATCTCAAAATAAATGTTTAACTTGTCCAGCAGGCGTGGCTCAGTGGTTGAGTGTCGATCTATGAACCAGGAGGCCACAGTTTAATTCCCGGTCAGGGCACCTGCCCGGGTTGTGGTAGGGCACCTGTCCAGTGCGGGGCATGCAGGAGGCAACCAATCAATGATTCTCATCATTCATGTGTCTATCTCCTCTTTCCTCTCAGAAATCAATAAAACTATATATTTTTTAAAAAAATGTTTAACTTAAAAAAAAGTATGAGGTTGCCCTTAAATCATATATATATATATATATATATATATATATATACACATGCCTTGCATTCTTAGTATTGCAGGGGGAAAAATGAATTAATACTATTGTTGAGAGTATGAACTCTCCTGTTCAATGATCCTAAAAGAAGCCAGATTCTTTTATGCATGAGTTTTTTTTCTTTCTTTTTTTAAAAAACATATTTTATTGATTTTTTACAGAGAGGAAGGGAGAGGGATAGAGAGTTAGAAACATCGATGAGAGAGAAACATCAATCAGCTGCCCCCTGCACATCCACTATTGAGGATATGCCCAAAACCAAGGTACATGCCCTTGACCAGAATCGAACCTGGGACCCTTCAGTGTACAGGCCGACGCTCTATCCACTGAGCCAAACTGGTTAGGGCGTGAGTTTTTCCTTTCATCAAAAATTACTCATTCACCAGGCATGATGAGTGGTTCTACAGGATGCTGCTGAGTATGAGGCAGGTTTTGTTTTACATAGCTAATGTCAAATGTCTAAATCAGCTGCTGAGTTGTTCCAAGAAAAGAAGCTTGAAGTGCAAGAAATTGCCCTGAGGCCCCGGCAGCTGACAGCGGAACTGGGAAGGAGTGATATGGTCAATAATCCTGGCAAGAAGCCCCTTCCATAGGATCTGTTGGTATGTATTCTGATGAGAGATGGGCAGAGGAACAAATAATGATAGACTATGCAGTCCTGTTGGGGAGGATTGGGTCATAGAGCACCTAGGCTGAGGATGACTTGGTTCCCTTTAAAAAGGTACTTTTGGGGAAAATTGAATTTGCTATGATCAAGAAACAGGCATAGACATGCATGAAGTATGAAGTATATTATTATTAGTATTATTAGTATTATTTAATTATATTTTGATATTTTACAGAGAGGAAGGGAGAGAGATAGTGTTAGAAACATTGATGAGAGAGTCATCGATCAGCTGCCTCTTGCACGCCCCCAACTGGGGATGTGCCCGCAACCAAGGCACATGCCCCTGACCGGAATCGAACCTGAGACCTTTGGGTCCACAGGCTGATGCTCTATCCACTGAGCCAAACTGGTTTAGGCTATTATTATGTTTTTAAAGTATATTTTTATTGATTTCAGAGAGGAAGGGAGAGGGAGAGAGATAGAAACATCACCATGAAAGAGAATCATTGATTGGCTGCCTCCAGCACACCCTGCCGGGGCTGGCCAGCAGACCCTGAGGGATGGAGGAACGGATTACTCCGATGAGGCTAACCGAACCTGCAACCTCGGTTGCCAGCCTCGTTAGGAGCAGTCTGAGATAAAGTTTATCTTTTAGATACCATCAGCAGGGTAAATAATCTTGAGAGGACACTTGTGTTTGTAGTGTCTTTTAAGCCACAGCACCTAAAGATTAAGCACCAGGATTGCAGTAAACACCGGGCGGGAGGTCTGTTCACGCATGGACTTGTTTGGAAAGGTCAGGGAATAATTGGGGACCTCCTTAGTCGGAATTCCGATAAACAGGGCAGGTGGCCTTCTTCACACTTGTCCTCCTTACAAACTTCCCAACCCAGTCTCATGCTTCCCCACAAGACCTGAAACCTGGGCATGTGCCCTGACTAGAATGGAACCCTGACCTCCTGGTTTCTAGGTCGACACTCAATCACTGAGCTACACCTGCCAGGCTGATTACTTTTTAAAGTTTCACATTTATGCGGTTGACCATGCTAAGACTATCTCTGGAATTAGGTAACAATTGGTTTGGGGAGAACAGAATGACTGAAGGACCTGTTCACAAAAGTGAATAAATTTAAAATTAACTGGTGACCAGATTTCCCATAAGGCTATTGTCGAGAGAGAGTGCTATTTAAAAAAATAAATCTTTATTGCTCAGATTATTACAATTGTTTCTCCTTTTCCCCCCATAGCTCCCTTCACCCGGTTCCCGCCCCATCCTCTGCCCTTACCCACCTGCCCTCACCATTATCCTCATCCATAGGTGTACATTTTTAATCCAGTCTAGCGAAAGAATACTATTTTGATCAAGTTTTTGCTTGAAGGTTTTAAGTTCTAGAAAACTGCCACCTCCCTGCCTTTGCCATTGGGTCTACAGATGTCCCCGGTGTATGGGTTATACTTTTTAAGTATGTGCATGAAACAGTGAAAATAGCACTGGGCTGAGAGAAGACTTGGTTTCTAGTCCCGAGTCTAAGTAGTTGTGACCTTGAACAAACTCTTTCAACTATTTCCCTGGGCTCCAGTTTTCTTCTATGCAAAACAAAGACGTGTTCTCTAATGTTGCTGGTAATAATTTTAAGAATTACAAGCTGTCTTATTTTCTTTTGGGAGGGGTGTACCTGAGTGTTGAGTAAACTTTGGTTAACCGGGTGGAGGCTAAGAGGGGATGACCAGGCGCCCCTCTGCTTTTTAGTCCGAAGCAGCAGACCCAGTGATTCTAGGGGCCTGTGAGGTCCCTGCAACTACTTTCCACCTCCCACCCTGATTCCTGGGGTAGAGTCAGTTGTTGTTCAATAAATAATGAGTGAATGTATGAAGGGGATGAATGACAAGTGGACCTGGAACTGCGCAATTATCTAGCGAGTTCCTGCAAAAATTTACACCCAGCCTTTCCTCCGAGGAGGCTTCGAGTGGGAACCCCTCGCAGTTCAGAGGATGAGCCATTCAGCTCTCCTTCCGCTGAGAGGTCAGCTGTCCTGCCGAGGAGAGGGCGGAGCCTCCTCGCCCCGCCCCGCCTCTCGCCCCGCCCCTCGCCGCGCGCCTGGCCTATGGCCACGCGCGCCTCGGGCCGCCGGAGCCGCCGGCGCTGCGCTGTCTCTGCGTCGCCCGCTCGGGGCCGGCGCCCGCGGCCCGCGCAGGTGGGTGGGATCGCGGCGGAGACGGAGCGCGCCGGCAGCGGCGGGAGAGCGCCATGGCAGCGGCATCCAGTCCCCGCGCCGCGGCGAGGTGACGAGCTGCCTCTTCACGGCTGAGGAGGCCACAGCCGCCCACTCGCCTTCCACGCGGGACGCGGCTCCGGCATGGCCGGGATCATTAAGAAGCAGATCCTGAAGCACCTGTCCCGGTGAGAGCGCCCTCCCGCCGCGGTCCCGGGCCCTGCCTCAGCCCCTTCGACTCCCCTCCCGGCCGCCGCGCCCCGGGCCGGCCTCCCTCTCTTCTGCCCGAGTCCGGACTCCGAGCGGCCCCCGCCTCACTCGAGCCGGACCGTCTTCCTCCCGCCCCGCTGGCCCCGGCTGTGGTCACCATCTGCTCTTCCGTCGCCCTGGGCCCTTGCGCTGGTGCCCAGCACCCCCTTCCCTCCGCCTCCTACCAGCTCCTCTCTCCCCGCGACCATCAGGCTCCCCGGCGGCCACCCTCCCCTCAGTTCCCACCCCGCCGAGCGGGTCACGCCGACCTCCCATGCACGTGACCGTCCCTCCGAGGCCCCCACGACTGCACCCTTTCCTGCCCGCCCAGCTGTTTCCTCCCCCGCCCCCTCCTGCTGGGACCCGCTGCCCCCCCTCCCCTCGGGGTACCCACCCTCCCAGCCCTCCCAGCCGCTCTCCTTCTCGGGACTGCTCCACACCAGCCCCTGCATCCTCGGCCGTTCTCAGTAACCCTCGCACCCAGCCCTTCATGACCGTTTTTCCACTCCGATGTCTAACTCCAGGGCTGGTTTCTCCTTCCCAGAAGCTCCCAGCTCCTCCTCTGGGTCGCCCGGCTGACCCTGTTGCATCACCTTGGAAAAGATGTCCCCGCACCCAGGACCGCTCCTTTGATCTCCCTGCTCCCTCCTTGGCTCCTCTTCTCATTACACAGGCTAATGGGGACAGGTCAGGAGAGTTGGGCATAAAGTTTCAGCAACCTCCGCTTTAATACGTGGAGGTTTTTGACAGCCTGTGAAAAGAGCGAACCGTGTCCGCCTCTGCTTTGAAGCCATTTTTTAAGCCATTACCGTAATGCCCCTCAGTAATGTGGGCAGAGAGGGTGGCAGGCAATACCGTTTGCAGGTGTAACTGGGTAACTGCTGACCCCAGTGTTACCACTGGAGATTGTCAGAACCGGTGGCCACAAACATTGGAAGCTAGGCTTTCGCTCAATGTTCTCTCCTTATTCCCAGCGGGGTTTGGTGATGCCGGGATACCCTCAGCCAGCTCTGGATCTCAGGTGCAGAGAGATTCAAGCCGAGGCCACAGTGGTCAGCGGTTCTCAGGGGGTGGGAGGAGTGGGAGGAGCCAGTGGAGACGGGACAGCGGCCTTGCACTGATTGTTCTCCCTGGGCTTCTCCCTGTTGGTGAGCAGTATGTGGACACTATTGCCGCCACCGCGTCCCCTCTTCTGGTTGGCACTCTGACTTATTTACTGTTACTTTAATTTTAGATTGACATACACCTTTTAATCACCACGTTATAAAAGTAAAAGCAGGTTGGCCGCTGGAGCTAGAAAGTGCCTTTGGATCCTTTGCTAGGAGTAACCCCTTAATATATTCTTTGCAGGTAGTACTGTTTTCATGTGGATGTTCCATGGGTTTGGTTTTTCTGTGTAAATATTTAAATAGAAGTAGGACTAATGATAATTTGGATGAATATAGAATCAGAATTTTAGAGTTTAGAGATGATCTCACCTGACAAAATATTGTATTTAAGAGCCTAGACCTTTCCTGGTTTACTCTATTCAGCTGTAAAATGAGGGCAATAATAGTATCTAACTTAAAAGGTTATTGTGAAGGTTGAATGAATTAATATAGGTAAGGATTTAGCACAGTGCCTTGCACATAGTGAGTACTCAATAAAATACAATGCATGGTTTAATTTTGGGGCCTCTGCTTGTGTGACAGCAACAAATATAAGTCAGACTTTTCCAGAAAAATCCATTTTTATGAACAGTTAATTTTTTAATATATGTTCCTGGGTGGTTGAGTATGAACCCCTAAAGCACATGCCTGAACCCTGCAAGGCATTCTGGACCCGGGTGAATAGTCCATGACTAGTTCCACCTCCTCTGTTATGGCTGAGGAAACAGCCTGGAGAGGACACCTCATGCAGTGGAAGGTGTGTAATGAAGAAAACCCACCTCCTACTGGTGTACTTTCCCCTGGAGGACCCACATGTTCTGTGTACTTCATGTCCCGATGAGGATAGGGTTTTTAAAGAGGAAACTTAATCGTCTATGCTAACATATTCAGTGAATCCTTAGTGAACAAACTATCTCTTTTAGATAAAGTAGAAATAGATATGGCAGACATTGGGAGAAATTGCTGGTTTCTTCAAGGTTGGGTGGTTGATTGAGGAGGAGAAGGAGGAAGTTATCCTGGGCTCCAGGAAGAGATCTGGGACATTTGCTTGGTTGAAGGAAAGGTCAAACTCCCCGGGCCTTTATATTTGTTTGACTTGAAATAACTGGCCAAGCATGTGTGACATTTGTGTCTCTATGGTCTCTGCTGAACCCGCAGAGGCTGGCCTGCCTGGAGGGAACTAGCTTCCCTGGCTTGCCAAACCTGAGCGGGAGAGAGGAGAGAAAGAGTTACTAGGCTAAGTAAACATTTGTAGGCGTTTAATAAGTACTTGTTGCTGATGATGACAGAGCCACTGGACTTGGAGGGAAGTGTCTGATAGCAGGAAAGATATCCCAGTGACTTCCATAGTATGTTTAATTTTAGTCACGAAGTTTCAGATATTGAAGTGTCTTGTTGGAATGCGTCTTCTTTCTTAGTAGAGTATTTTGGTAAACAAGATTTGAGGGAAGTGCTATTTAAAATATTTTTGTTAAGTGCCTACTGTAGACAAGGCACTGATCTGGGCACTGGGGATGCCGCAGGGAAGAAATGTAAACATCTTTTAAGGGCTTTCACCTATGGTTTGGATGATTGTTGTGTAATACAAGTAGCTTCAACGCACAAAATTCATTTAAATAGACCCAGGAGACCCTCACTTAGAAACAAAAGTCATTATTTAGAAAACATCCAAATTGTTTTTTCACTAAGTTAGATTTTTCTTGTTTTAGTTAATGACCTTAGCTATGACCTTTTATTACACAAGTAAGAGGAAATCTGATTGTGAAGTACCGTAAGTCAGGGGACTATAGTTCATGGAAAGAGCAAGGACTCTGGAACCAAACAAGCCAGATTCACCTTCCAGCTCTGCCTCTTTAATGAATAGGCAGCCTTTCTGAGCCTTAGTGTTCTTATCTGTAAAAGATGAGAATAAGGAAGAATACTACATACCCAGCAGATTTTTTTTTGAGGATTGGGGATAAAGTATTGTAGTACTTGGTATGTAAATAGGGTTTATAAAAAGTAGCTATTATAACATGGCTAGAGAAGTTAGGACACTAATCACAGTGTGAATGACAGCAACCCTCCTGACTGGCTATTTTAGAAACCAATTAGAAGTCTTAATTATTTACTCCAAATAGTTTCAGGAAATAATGACCTTGAGTGACAAAGACATAGCTGATAAACATGGTAGGTATTTAAAAAATATAAACATAGCTGAAACCGGTTTGGCTCAGTGGTAGAGCGTCGGTCTGCGGACTGAAAGGTCCCAGGTTCGATTCCGGTCAAGGGCATGTACATTGGTTGCGGGCACATCCCCCCGGTAGGGGGTGTGCAAGAGGCAGCTGGTCGATGTTTCTCTCTCATCGACGTTTCTAGCTCTCCATCTCTCTTCCTTCCTCTCTGTAAAAAACCAATAAAATATATTTAAAAAGAATAAAAAATATAAACATTAGGTGAAATTCAGAATCCTTATGGAGAATAAGAGAGTCTCACTGTGCCCAGCCCTGTTAGTTCCTGATCAGTGCCTCCACTTGTTACTATTCTTCTCTTTCTTTCTTTTTTTTTTTTTTTTTTAGTAATATATTTTTATTGATTTCAGAGAGGAAAGGAGAGGAAGAGAGAGGGAGAGAGATGATGAGAGAGAATCATTAATCAGCTGCCTCCTGTACACTGGGGATTGAGCCTGAAACCCAGGCAGTTGTCCTTGCGGAATCGAACCCGGGACCCTTCAGTCCACAGGCTGACACTTTATCCACTGAGCCAAAGCAGCCGGGGCTCATTAGTATTCTTTCCCCTGAAGAGCTCATCGTGGCCACCCCCAGGCTCACAGAGGCTGACTGCTTGTCCAGGGTCTGTGTAGGTGAAGGTTGGTAGGATTAGTCTCAACTTCTAAGTCATGCTCCTTTATTGTCACCTTCCCTTCCCAAATACTTATTTTATGCATTTTCTAGTAATAGTCAAATCATATGTCTTTGTTTCCCTTTCTTATCTTCTTATGTTGCTTCAGAATATAGTGCTTTTATTTACTTAGAAAATAATAATAAGAGCCAACTGTGCAAATAAGCACTTTATAAGTCTTAGGACTATTTAAGCCTCAAACTAACTAAATAAGATAGATATTAGGCCCATTTTATAAAGAAACTAGAGGCCTGATGCACGAAATTTGTGTAAGAGTAGACCTCCCTTCCCCTGGCTGCAGCACTGGCTTCCCTCTGGCACCCGGGACCGGGCTTCCTCTGGCCGCCAGCAGGCACCTGGGACCCCTGGCTTCCCTCACAGCCCAGCTTCGCCCAGAAGGTCATCTGGAAGGATGTCTGGTCTAATTAGCATATTATGTTTTTATTTTCATAGGTGAGGCACAGAGAGGGTAAATAACTTGCCCAAAGTCATAACTAATAAGTGATAGAAATGGATTCAAATTCAGGCACTTTGATTTCTGAGCTGTGCTTTTTAACCTGCTCTGCTGCTATGCTGTAATGATTCTCATCTGTTGAATATTTTAAACCGAGCATACCCTTATCACCAGTACCCACATGAAGGAATAATATTACCAGCACCCAAGAAGCCCCCTTGTGTCTCTGTTCATCATTACCTCCACTTAGGGTAACCACTGTCCTGATTTCTAGCTGTTTAGATTAATTTTGTCTTTTTATGTTTTATGTAAATGGATCACATAGTATGTATGGTTTTATGTCTGGCTTCTTTAGCTCAACATTATTTTTGTGAGATTAACCCCGATTGTTGCATCAAGTTATAGATCCTCCATTTTCATTACTGTATAGTATTGTAATTATTTATCCATTTTATTGTTTTTTTGGTTTTTTTTTTTTTTTTTGCTAGTTACTATATATGTTTCAGCATAATTGGGTATGAAAAATTAAACCAAAATTCTCATGACTTAAGAATACATTATAAGTTACCAACCAAAAGTTGTGGCCCAAGCATCTGTAATCATCTGTAGAACTTAGGCTTTTACAGCTCCTCTGATTTTCCTTTTGGTTTTCTCTTTCCTTCTAGTGGTAGAATTTCCAGTCAGTCAACTTTCCTCTAGTTCTGGATAATGTCCATTTTGTATTTTAGTTGTATTTTTTGAAATTGTTGTGCAAAGCTGCAGCTAGGCATTTACCTATGCCGCCATCTTGGTTTCCATTTTATTGTTACTAATGCACGTTTGGATAGTTTCCCAGGTAAGGGCTATGATGAGTAGTGCTGTTGGGAATGTGTGTCCTTTGGTGAACAAATGTACACATATCTGTTGGGGGTTTAGTAAGAGTGGATGTCTGGTTTGTAGGATATGCATATATTACATTTTAATAGATACTGCCAAAAGTTTTCCAAAGTTTCTGTATCAATTTATACTTTTACCCAGAAGTGTATGGGAAATATGATTGTTCTACATCTTGCCAACACTTGGTATTTTTCATTTTAGCCATTCTGGTGGATGTGTTTTGAAAATTATTTTTAACGTATATTTTCATGATTTTTTACAGAGAGGAAAGGAGAGAGATAGAAAGTTAGAAACATTGATGAGAGAGAAACATTGATCAGCTGCCTCCTGCACATCCCCCACTGGAGATGTACCAGCAACCAAGGTACATGCCCTTGACCAGAATTGAACCCAGGATCCTTGAGTCCGCAGGCCGACGCTCTATCTACTGAGCCAAACCAGTAAGGACTTTATGTTTTTTAAAAAATATGTTTTATTGATATTTTTATAGAGAGAGAAAGGGAGAGGGATAGAGAGTTACAAACATCGATGAGAAATATCAATCAGCTGCCTCCTGCACGCCCCCTACTGGGGATGTGCCTGTAACCAAGGTACATGCCCTTGACCAGAATCGAACCTGCACCCTTCAGCCTATAGGCCGATGCTCCACCCACTGAGCCAAACTGATCAGGACTAAACAATAGTTTTTTAAAAATATTTTTAAAAATTGATTTTAGAGAGAAAGGAAGGTGGAAGGAGAGAGAGAAACCTCAATGTAAGAGAGAGATCACCTGCCTTCTGCATAGAATTGAGCCACAACCTGGACATGTGTCCTGACTGGAAATTGAACTAGCGACCTTTCCGTTCACAAGGATGATGCTCAACCAACTGAGGTATGCAGAAGTTGTTTGGGTTTTTTAAAATATGTTTTTATTGATTTCAGAGAGGAAGAAGGAAAAGAGAATAGAAACACCAATGATGAGAGAGAATCATTGATCTGCTGCCTTTTGCATGCCCCATACTTGGGATTGAGCCTGCAACCCAGGCATATGCCCTGACCAAGAATTGAACCTTGACCTTCTGGTTCATAAGTTGACACTCAACCACTGACCCATGCTGGCTGGGCGAGATTTGAATGAATGCTGGGTTAAGTCCCATTTTTGCCATTTACTTAGTCTTAGCTCTACCACTGGCTAGCTGTGATTCTGGGACAAGTTGTTTAACTTTATGACCATTTGCAAATTATAAATTTAGACTAAAGATTAAGACCTTTTCTAGAAATTCAGTGAACCTGCAAATCTAAGAATTCCCACTTCTCAACATTGTACATTTTTATGATGTCTTTGAGTCTTTCTCTGTTGTCTCTGGCAGATTACAGTCCTTTGGCAGAAATTAAACCTGATCAAAATCTGTTTTTCCAACTCAATTTCATCTTAGCTTCTATGCTCTGTAACAGTAACAGATGGCCAGAAAATGTTTTCCCACATCCTGGAAGTGTAATAAATAGCAGGCTTCCATTAGCCTTGTCAGCCACCATTGGTCTCAGTGATATAATCCTCAATTAGGAACACAAATGCTGAGTAATGTTTGTGCCAGAGACTTTAGGGTGGTCTCAGATCAGATCTCATTAGTGGTCTCCCTGGTTGAGCAGATCTCTGCAAAATTCACCCACAATGGATCACCTTTTTTACTTATTTTTTGTTATTACTATAAAATGCAGACAAATTCAGTTGAAGAATTCTTACTGCCTTTTTTTTTTTTTTTTTTTTTTAGAAAGTAATAGAGTAATATTCACTTTTTATGAATATGAAACTAAATTGCTAAACGAAAAAGCAGTTATATGTTATATCACTCTTCCTGCTATGGGAGAACAGCCGTGGTGGTAGAGCAGACCTGCATGTGCCATCACAGTCCTTAGAGTGGACTAAGAGTTCTTGGTTATTCAGCTTTTGATGATTACTTGCACATTGGATGATAGAGCTGATGGCATAGCAGCCTCTGTGGTCTCTTAGTTTCTTGGGAGAGATTGGGATAGTTTTCTGGAATGGTGGTGAATTAGCTTTGGGCATACTTAAAGAAGATTTTATTAATCTGATTGGGTTGGAAGAGTTTAGAAAAGTTTTTGATGGAGTTAAACTATAACTTTGTCCATCAACGTTTAAATTTATTCTTCCAATACCGGTTAAGCAGTTCATGATAGGTTGTAAAAAGGGAAAGGACGTACTCCACCCATTTCTGAGACAACTTGTAAATCTGTTTTGTGTCAGGTGTGTTTTGGAGGAACACAGTATTAAGAGGTGTTAGTAGAAGTAAGACGACCCAGTGAGCACACCTGGGTTCATGCTCGCCTCTGCCTCTTCCTGCCCTGTTACCTTGAGCAAATTACTTCCCATCTGAACCCCATGTTCTTCCTCTTTAAAATGGGAAAAATGGCCGAAACCGGTTTGGCTCAGTGGATAGAGCGTAGGTCTGCGGACTGAAAGGTCCCAGGTTCGATTCCGGTCAAGGGCATGTGCATTGGTTGTGGGCACATCCCCAGTAGGGGGTGTGTAGGAGGCAGCTGGTCGATGTTTCTCTCTCATCGATGTTTCTGGCTCTCTATCCCTCTCCCTTCCTCTCTGTAAAAAAAAAAAAAAAATCAATAAAATATATTAAAAAAAATAAAATGGGAAAAATGAAGTATAGTCAAGGCTAATGGAAATAATGTATTTAAGTTCCTTAGTTCAATGCTGTGTACAAAGTAAAATGTCATTATCTTTAGCAGTCTGGTTCTACTAGTCCAGGTTAGGGGATGAGGCTTTTCCAAAACCATTTGTGTTTTACAAAGTAAATTGTTTTTTAAAAATATTTTTTATTTATTTTTTAAAAAATATATTTTATTGATTTTTTATTTTATTTTTTATATATATTTTTTATTAATTTATTATCTGTGTACATATTTTAACATTGCTCCCCCTTCCATATATACCCTCCCTCCCCAGAGTTTTGTGTCCATTGGTTGTACTTATATGCATGTATACAAGTCCTTCGGTTGATCTCTTATCTCTCCCAGATATCCCTACCCTTCCTGCTGTAATTTGACAGTCTGCTTGTTGCTTTACTGTCTTTATATCTGTCTTTTGGTTCATCAGTTTATAATGTTCTTTAATATGCATAAATGAGTGAGGTCATGTGGTATTTCTCTTTCATTGACTGGCTTATTTCACTCAGCATGATGTTCTCTAATTCTATCCAGATTGCTGCAAATGATGAGAATTCCTTTTTTCTTATGGCAGCATAGTATTCCATTGTGTAGATATACCATAGTTTTTTTATCCAATCATCTGCTGATGGGCACCTAGGCTGTTTCCAAATTCTAGCTATTGTAGATTTTGCTGCTATGAACATAGGAGTGCATATATCCTTTCTGATTGGTGTTTCTAGTTTCTTGGGATATATTCCTAGAAGTGGGATTGCTGGGTCAAATGGGAGTTCCATTTTCAGTTTTTTGAGGAAACTCCACACTGTTCTCCACAGTGGTTGTACCAGTCTGCATTCCCACCAGCAGTGCAAGAGGGTTTCTTTTTCTCCACAACCTCGCCAACACTTGTTGTTTGTTGATTTGTTGATGTTGGCCATTCTGACAGGTGTGAGATGGTACCGCATTGTTGTTTTGATTTGCATCTCTCAGATAATTAGTGACTTTGAGCATGTTTTCATGTGCCTCTTGGTCTTCCTTCTGTCTTCTTTTGAAAATATTCTATTTAGGTCCATTGCCCATTTTTTAATTGGATTGTTCATTTTCCTTTTATTTAGTTGTACAAAGCAAATTGTTTTTAAATGACTCTTAGTTGACCAAAGGACATTGATCAGGGCCTAGTCTATAGGATAAAAAGACATAAAATTATTGTAAGCTGCGTGTCTATCTCCATGCTCAGCAGTGGTCTAGAAAAAAAAAAAAAGTTAAGTCAGCGATCTTGTATGTCCAGGTAGAGTAAAAATATCTGGGGAAAAAGTTAAGAGGGATTGTGTGACTAGGTAGAGATTGAAGAAGGTAATATCTGTAAAAATTCTCTATTCTAATAGTCAAAGTTATATATGAAAAGGAAGTTCATCCTGTTACTTGCTTATTGTTCTGTGTCCTACCTGGAAATACAAATGATCACTTTTCATCCAGGGCCTAATCCACTTTGGGGTGGGAAGACAGGTTTTGTGCTTTTCCTGTTTCCTGTGTTAGTGCTGTTGATGAGGGCGGTGTGCCAGCAGGCTGCCTCCAGTCCTGGCTGGCTGGAGTTCCCACACATGCCATCATCTCCAAGACAATCAGAGACCTAAGTCCCACCTGGTTGCTGTGGGAACTGCCCTGAGGAAGCCGGTGTTGTCATTTGCCAATTGACATAGCTACAGAATTCATAGAACTCTGCTGGTTCCCACCTCTAGGCCTGTTTTCCATTCTTTGGCCCTGCCCTTACAGGATTGATTTTGACTTCTTCATTTATAATTTTATTCCCTGTCCTCTGTTCTCTTGTGACCTATTGGTACTAGAGAGACAAGAGATGAAGACAATTCTTGGAGTCAGAGTGGGATATAATAGGTAGGATTTCTGAGAAACATGAATTCAGTTTTAATCTTGTTCAGATTTCTAAAAACCTAGGTTGAAAGGGTAGAAATAAGTATGCTGGGAATAGTAGATGCTACATTGAGATAGGAAGGTAGATCTGAGAGGGTGGACTCTTGAAGAAAACCTGAGTCCTCAGATAATAATCTAAGCCTCCTAAACCTTTTAAAAAATTGTTAGTTTCTGTGGTACAACATAATGATTCAAAATTTATATACATTTTTAAATGATCTCCTAAACCTTTTTTAAAAGATAATAATTTAAGCCTTTTCTAAAATGAGAGGTTAGTGAAATCCAGATATAACAATATTACAGTTTATTTATTGAGCGCTTAATAAATGCCAGTTATTTAATGTGTGTTACATATATAGCTCTTTTAATTCCAGTGAGGTGGGTTGAACAGTTTGCCTAAAGTCACAGTACTGGTAAGTGACAGAGCCACATTTTGAGCCCAAGTCTAACTTTAAAGCCTGTGCTCTTAACCAAGCCATAATAAGAATAGAAGTTGAAAATTTTGTTCTTAAAGAATGGATTTATTCATCTCTTTTCCATCTGCCGCCTCTGGCTTTCTCATCCTTAAAGTATTTTAGCTGGTTAACTGAAACCTCAAATTAAGGCACTCTCAAAGTTTGGAGAACCGAAGAAATCATCTTGGGTTTATTAAAAAAGCTGATTCCTTACCCAACTTCCATTGTGATTCTGCATATCCGGAATGTGGCCCAATGATCTGCATGTTAAACATACCAAAGTGATGCCATCCACGCGATCAGAGGCACATTGTTTGTCACACATTGCCCTAAATACTGGCAAGGTTAAGATGAAATGTAACACAGTCTCATACTTTTTAATTCAAGGCTTCGAAAATGACATTTATTTTGTATGGAGATGTAAGTAGTTAGAATTTGCATAGAATACAATGTAGAAATTGGATCTGTGACACCTATTGAGTATAATCCCTCTGAGAATGTCAGTGGAGCAAGCAGTGTAGCTCATTTTTGGGCTGTTTGTTTCACTTTATTCAAAGTATGTTCTTCTTTCTTCAGAGAATATACTTGAAAAAGTCCCTATCACTTTCTTTTTTTAAAAATGCCTTTTTATCACCAGGAAAAGTAGTCTATTTAGTGATTCTAGACTTTTCTCTTCCCTTTCCTGAGTATTAAAGGGATCCTTACTTCCATCTTTGATAGTGGCCATTCCCTCTATGTCTCAGCTGTGGTAGAAAGATAGGGTCTTACCAGAATCTGTGGTGAGGACATGAGGAAACATAATTTTCACAAACTAATTTTATGTCTTCAAATATTCTTATCTTTAAGACAAATACTTCTGAAGGATGCCTGCCCCAAATTCTGAGCTGATGTGGCTTTCCTGAATATTTAACAGTAAAGGAATGGCTGCTAGGAAGAAGTAATAATTGTAATATCTTTTAAAAAATATGTTTCTATTGATTTTTTTTTTTAGAGAGAAGGAGAGAGACGCCCCCTACTGGGGATGGGGCCCAAAAGCCGGGCATATGCCCCAACTGGGAGCTCTGGATGCGAGGAAAAACACTCAACTGAGCCACACCAGCCAGGGCATAATTGTAATATCTTATTTAAATACACAGGGACTTGAAAGAAATAATAAATAAATACAAAAGGGACTTGAAAAAGAAAGCCTGCCTATACTTAGTGATTACAAATAATGCTGAGTTGTTTCCTACTTTTCTTTCCACCCCTCAGGACTACGTTGCCTCCAAATTTCTCAAGTGGGTGTGCATTATATATCTTCTTTTTCCTTTGGTGGTGGTTTCATGGAGTGGAAGTATTAAGATGTTCTTTTTTCTCTTTCACAACCCAGTCCTGTTTCCAGGCTGGTAGCCATTCCTTACAGGAAAAGAGGAATCCTTTCCCTCTGTGGCAAGTTAGTTTCTAGATGATAAGAGCCATTAGGGAAAGCTGTCTTTTTGAATCTAAGAACAAAATTGGTTTATATTCAGTAAATAAATATTTAAATTTCTTTTATTTATTTATTTAAAATATATTTTATTGATTTTGTACAGAGAGGAAGGGAGAGAGATAGAAAGTTAGAAACATCGATGAGAGAGAGTCATCGATCAGCTGCCTCTTGCACACCCCCTACTGGGGATATGCCCGCAACCAATGTACATGCCCTTGACCGGAATCGAACCTGGGACCCTTCAGTCCCCAAGCCGACGCTCTATCCATTGAGCCAAACCGGTTTCGGCTAAATTTCTTTTATTAATTAAAATCAGTAAAAGTATGTCTAAGAGTCTGGGATTTTACTATACCCTGTATAGAAGCTAATAATTAGCCTGTTACAGTTTATGTATGTGGCAGAACACATGAGATTCCTAGATCAGAAACAAAGGACCTAATTACTTATAGCCTAGCAAGCAGCATAAGCTTATGTTTACAATTAGTCTCCATGCCCCAAGTTCCATGGGAGTGATATGAATGGGTCCAGATAGATGCCTGCACACATGTTACAGGAGTAGAACGTTGAATTTGGGGAACCCATTCCTTTTGGTAAATGGTTAAAAGGCCTACTCTTTGTTCTGGAGTGGACATTATCTCTCAAAGCTGCTCTTTGCAACGCAATCCTGAGAAGTGGCCTGGGTAAGGAGTGGTCAGGATCGTGCATTTTTGGCATAGCGAGCAAGACAGTAGCAGTATGAGAGAATCATGGCTGAGTAGTTCTCTCAGTAGTAAGTATATACGATAGGTAACTGGCAGAAATCTTAAAAGGATTTATTATTAAACTAGAGGCCCAGTGCACAGGGGTGGGGAGTGGGGTTCCTCAGCCTGGCCTGCATCCTCTCGCAATTTGGGACCCCTTGGGAGATGTCTGACTGCTGGTTTAGACCCAGTCCTCCAGGGATCCCAGGGCCTAAACTGGCAGTTAGACACCCCTCTTGCAATCTAGGACCTTTGGTTCCTAACTGCTCTCCTGCCTGTCTGATTGCCCCTAACTGTTTGCCTGCCTGCCTGATGGCTCCTAACCCCTCTGCCTTGGCCCCCTGCTGCCACGGCTTTGTCCAGAAGGATGTCCAGAATGATGCCAGAAGGCCATATAGCTGTGTAGTCTAATTAGCATATTATACTTTTATTATTGTGGTTACCATATAAAAAGGTAAAAAGAGTAATATAATGAACAGTGATACAGTCACCTCCCAACTACATTGAGAAATAAGTATTATCCATATAGTTGAAGCTTCCTGTGGACCCTTCCGTTATCCCACATATAAGCACTTTTCCTGAAATTTTTTATCATGCCAGTGCATTCCTATGTATCCCTTATTAATATACAACATTGTTTTGCACATTTATAAATTTCTAAAATTATTTTTACTGTCGTTTGAATTATTGTTAGAGTCTTTGAACACAATACCATTTTGAGCATTGTAGAAAACTTTTGCATGTCATGATCTTATGGTTTAAGGAAAACCAAAAACACTAGAAACACAGCTTAGTAAAAGAAAAGGATATGGGTGAGAAATAAAAAATTGGTAAAATATATAAACATATATATAATATTTTTATTGATTTCAGAGGGAGAGAGAGATAGAAACATCAGTGATGAGAGAGAATCATTGATTGACTATCTTCCATACACCCAACACTGGGGATTAAGCCGGCAACCCAGGCATGTGCCCTGCCCAGGAATCCAACCTTGACCTTCTGGTTCATAGGTTGATGCTTAACCAGAGCTATGCTAGCTGGGTGGCAAACAATATGTATTAATCTAAAGTCAACTATTAGCATCTAATATATGTAAGGGCTAAGTATAGTTACAGTGGAGGATCAAATACAATTAATTACTGTGTTGAAAATAGTAATTATGAGAGGCGGTAACAGTGAGAAAGAACGACAGGGATGAGACTCATCTAGATAGTTTGTCATACAGGAGAGCAGGTTATGCTATGAAGAACTGGCCTTAAATTGATCAGCCAAAGGAGATGAGAGAAGGGAGCTGGCACTAGTTAGCCAGCAGTGTAATTAGCTAAAAGTTACGGTACAAAAAAAAAAAAAAAAAGTTACGGTACATAGGCCCAGAATTCTGCCAGGTAGCCATTTAGATTAGGAGGGATGGCTAAGACTAAGCCCCTGACTTCAAAGAGCTTAACATCTAATTGCTCAGGGGTGGATGCACATGGGAGAATTAGAGGATATCCTAATATCCTAAAAATTTTTTAACTTTTTAAAAATTTTTTATTGATTTCAGAGAGGAAGGGAGAAAAAGCGAGTGAAACATCAATTATGAAAGGGAATCATTGATTGGCTGCCTCCTGAACGCTGGACTGAGCCCACAACCCAGGCGTGTACCCTTGACTGGAATCGAACCTGGGACCTTTCTGTCCGCAGGCCGATGCTCCATCCATTGAGCCAAACCAGCTAGGGCAACTCTAATTGTTTAATATGTGTTGCAGCAGTTAGGGAAAGAAAGCCTCATTGAGCAGTCTTGAGTTGGGCCTTGAATGGCAGAAAAGGGAGTGGATTAGAACACATGAGCAAAGACTAGACAGTGAACGTAGACTAGTGAGAAGATTGGCCTGTGTGAATTGTTTATGTCCAGGCCACTTGACCTATAGAATTTCCCATGGTCTGAAACTTCCTGATTGCACACTTAGAGTGCAGCTCAGCAGTTTTCCTCTGTCCTGTATTTTCTGCAAATTAACAACTGGACCCTGTGAGTAGCATGATGAGATTCAGGTTCAATCCCTTTGGCAAGACTAGGTAGAGGTCATGTATTTTATAACATCAAAGGTATGTGTAAGGGGCTGGAATTCATTTTACTCAACAAGTTAGCCTCTTACGTTTCATATTTTATTTTATTTTTATTTTTTAAATAAATAATTTTTTTAAACAAAGGTTTTTTTATTTTTATTTTTATTGATTTTTCGCAGAGAGGAAGGGAGAGAGATAGAGAGCCAGGAACATCGATGAGAGAGATACATCGACCAGCTGCCTCCTGCACACCCCCTATCGGGGATGTGCCTGCAACCAATGTACATGCCCTTGACTGGAATCGAACCAGGGACCTTTCAGTCTGCAGACGACGCTCTATTCACTGAGCCAAACCAGTTTCGGCTGTTTCATATTTTAACTTATAGATCTCCTCTTCTGTTTCAAGTAGTGTTAAAAAATATAAGTGCTTATCCTCCCCCCATAGCCTACACCCTTTAATTTGGACTTTTTTTTTTTTCATTTGTTACCCCATCTTAATTTGGATTCCTCTCCTGGCAGTTTCTGTCCTGAGAAGAAGCCTGGGTTAGTTATATGAGTTTATAGGGCTAGACTTCTTCAGCTACTTTGGGCCACACAGTGGACAGAACCCCTCAGGTTTCAAATGCTATTCTCAAATTGGTCACATTGTCTTACATTTAAGACTTGGTAGGCTTGGGGTTCTTCTGTTCTCTGGTCAGTCAGATGTCTTATTGCTTCTCTCTATGTAGATCTGCACAGCTGCTTATAGCACTCATGTCTTGTGGCTGTTGATGTTTTTGCTCTCTTGCTTGTATGGGCGGTGGGTTATAAGGATGCTTTATTTTCTAGTGTTATTTTTAAAAAATTCGCACCAAGGACATGTTTAGAGGGGGTGGGAGGAGAGAAACATTGATTGGTTGCCTTCATAAGTACCCTGACTGGGATCGAACCCACAACTTATCAGTACATGGGATGATGCTCAACCAACTGCAGTTGGGCTGTCCACTGCAGTTGGCTGTCCATGGGCTTTTTGTGTTGCTGTCTAATTGATGTGTGTGTGTGTGTGTGTTTTGTTTTTTTTGTTTTTTGGTTACTCTCTTCCTGTCCCCTGCCCCCCATGCTCTGTTTTTATATGGGGATTCAGAAATATCAAAAGCCTATGTTGCTACTGCTACAACCATATTCCCAGAATCTCCATTGTAGGCTCTTGAGTGGAAAGATGACACAATCATGAGTACAATGGTAGTTACATCCAACATCTTCCATGGCGTAGAGACAGTGTGATTATTAGTTGTTTATTCTTTATTGTTCTCTTTTCTCTAAATTCAGAAGTGTTATTGGCAGTAATGCTGTTTAGCATGTTCTCATGGAAATAATGGGTTCTTATCATTACTCTTTTCAGGTTCACTAAGAATCTTTCCCCAGACAAAATCAATTTGAGTACCCTGAAAGGGGAGGGTCAGCTGACCAACCTGGAGCTGGATGAGGAGGTTCTACAGAATGTGCTGGAGCTGCCTACCTGGTTAGCCATCACTCGGGTCTACTGCAACAAGGCCTCCATCCGGGTGAGAATGGGGGTCAGAGTGCTGTTGCTTTCTTTGGCCAGCAGGCCTGCCTTCCACAGTCCTGAATCTTTGCTTTCCTCTTGCAGATCCAGTGGACAAAGTTGAAGACGCACCCAATTTGCTTGGTAATGGTTTGTCTTGATTGCAAATAATCCAGGGGATGTCTGTGGTAGAGATTTTTTAAAATTTTCTAATAAATATTTATTGTTCAGATTATTACAGTTGTTTCTCTTTCTCCTCCCCCCAATAACTCCCCTACACCGGTTCCCACCCCACCCTTTGCCTTTATACCCCCCCCCCCCCCACACACACACTGTCCTCATTCATAGATGTATGATTTTTGTCCAGTCTCTTCTCATACTCCCCACACTCCTTCCCCCCCAAGAATTGTCAGTTCATTCCCTTTCTATGCCTCTGATCCTATTATATTCACCAGTTTTATTCTGTTCATCAGACTTTTTAGTCACTTGGTTTTTAGATTCACTTTTTGATAGATATGTACCGTATTTTCCGGCATATAAGACGACCCCCCCTAATTTTACAGTTAAAACATAGGTTTAGGCAACACCAGTTATTTTTTTAATAGACTGCCTCTCTGACTCTGGCCAATCTGAGCAGGCTTTTTTTCATTTCAAAAGTCGTCTTATATGCTGGAAAAATACGGTATTTGTTGTCACTTTGTAGTTCATAACTTTTATCTTTATCTTTTTCTTCTTCCTCCTCTTGGGAATACCTTTCAGCCGAAACTGGTTTGGCTCAGTGATAGAGCATCGATCTGCGGACTGAAAGGTCCTAGGTTTGATTCTGGTCAAGGGCATGTACATTGGTTGCAGGCACATCCTGGTAGAGGGGGTGTGCAAGAGGCAGCTGGTCGATGTTTCTCTCTCCTTGACGTTTCTAACTCTCTCTCCCACTCCCTTCCTTTCTGTAAAAAATCAATAAAATATATATTAAAAAAAAAAAAAGAATACCTTTTAGCATTTCATATAATACTGGTTTGGTGGTGATGAACTCCTTTAGCTTTTTCTTATCTGTGAAGCTCTATCTGACCTTCAATTCAAAATGATAGCTTTGCTGGGTAGAATAATCTTGGTTGTAGGTTCTTGCCATTCATCACTTTGAATATTTCTTGCCACTTCCTTCTGGCCTGCATAATTTCTATTGAGAAATCAGCTGACAGTCGTATGGGTGCTCCCTTGTAGGTAACTAACTGTTTTTCTCTTGCTGCTTTTAATAGTCTCTCTTTATTTTTTGCCCTTGGCATAATAATTATGATGTGTCTTGGTGTGGTCCTCTTTGGATTCCTTTAGTTTGCGGTTCTCTGCACTTCCTGGACTTGTAAGTCTATTTCTTTGACCAAGTAGGGGAAGTTTCCTGCCATTATTTCTTCAAATAGGTCAATATCTTGCTCTCTCTCTTCTTCTGGCACCCCCCTAATTCAGATGTTGATACACTTAAAGTTGTGTCAAAGGCTTCTTACATTATCTTCATATTTTTGAATTCTTTTTAATTTTTTCTTTTCTGGTTGGATGTTTTTTGGCTTCTTTGAATTTCAAATCTTTGACTTGATTCTTGGGTTCCTCTAGTCTACTGTTGCATCTCTGTTTATTATTTATTTATTTATTTATTTATTAAAATATATTTTATTGATTTTGTACAGAGAAGAAGGGAGAGAGATACAGAGTTAGAAATATCAATGAGAGAGAGTCATCGATCAGCTTTGCACACCCCCTTCTGGGGATATGCCCGCAACCAAGGTACATACCCTTGACCGGAATCGAACCTGGGACCCTTCAGTCCCCAAGCCGTCGCTCTATCCATTGAGCCAAACCGGTTTTGGCTATTATTTTTTATTTCAGTCAGTGTATGCTTAATTTCTAGTTGGTGCTTTTTCATGTACTCGAGGGTCTACTAAATTTATCAGTGTTTTTCTAGAAGATTCTTGAGTAACATTATAACTGTGGTTTTGAACTTTATATCCAGTTGTTTGCTTTCCTTCATTTCTTTCATTTGTGACCTGTTTTTTTGTCTCCAAATTTTGGCTGCTTCCCTGTTGATAGAGTGGCTTTGTGTGCTAGGTGTCCTATAGGGCTCAATGGCTCAGCCTCCCTAATTACCTGAGGTGGACACTTGGGGCACCCCTTTGTGGACTGTATGCACAGTCTTTTTTTTTTTTATTTTTTTTATTTTATTGATTTTGTACAGAGAGGAAGGGAGAGAGACAGAGAGTTAGAAACATCGATGAGAGAGAGTCATCGATCAGCTGCCTCTTGCACACCCCCCACTGGGGATATGCCCGCAACCAAGGTACATGCCCTTGACCGGAATCGAACCCGGGTCCCTCAGTCCCCAAGCCGACGCTCTATCCACTGAGCCAAACCGGTCCCGGCTGTATGCACAGTCTTATAGTAGTTAAGTCTTGATTGTTGTTGGTATCACTGGGAAGAATTGACCTCCAGGCCAATTGGCTATGAGGATCAGTTTTGTCTATGATGGGAGAACTTCTGTGTTGGAGACACCCTTATGAGGCAAGACTTGCTTCAGTGGGGCTTTGGCACTAACTGAGTCTGTCCCCTGAGTGTCTCTTTTATGTATCTGTAGAGTTCTAGTCTGGATAGTCTCTCTCTGACCACTGGATACACTGGCTCTTGGATCTCTAAGGAGGAGCTGATTTAGCCTCTGCCTGAGGCCACCCAGCAAGAGCTACAGAGAGATCTGCAGATTCCTCTTCTTTGTTTGGGTGTTTGAGGTGCCCAGATGAGGCCCAGCTGTGAAGCAATGCAAGCTGCTGTCAGCCTTGGGTCTTCTTTTGGAGGGTCTGGGCCTCTTTGACCCAGCTGCAGTATGTTAGGCTTCAGATTGTGAAGGGCCAGGCCATTCATATGCAAAAGCTTTTGCGCACAGCTTGGGTGGGGTTGTAAATTGGGTGGAGCAGGGTCTCAGGGAATCCAGCAATGGCTGACTATCAGCCCTGCCTAGTAGAGGTCCTGTGTTTCTGTGTCCTGCGGCAGCGTGCAGGAACAATGATCGCTGCAAGCACCTCTGAGAGAAAGCCGCCCTCGAGTTCTACCTAATGTCAGACAGTCCAGTTATTCCCCGTATGAATCTGGGCCCTCATAGTGTCACCTGGAACTGGAGTTCAGAGCAGTCAGGAGCTTGTATCTCCCTCCCGATTGAAAAAGACAACAGCATACTCAGTTGACAGCCCTTTCTGCGCACACGCCTCCATACCTCTGCACTTCACTTCTGCACCTCTGACCCTCTTCCGAGTTTCAGTGTGCTTTTCTCTTCCCTTCTAGTTGTATAATTTCCACTGAGCCAGCCTTCCTGTGGTTCTGGATGATACCCATTTTGTCTTTTAGTTGTAGTTTTGAAGTGGTTGTGCACGATAGCAAGTTCAGATGTTTACCTATGCTGCCATTTTGGTTTTAACTTGGGTAGTTTTAAGAGATCTGAGAGAAGATAGGGAGGAGTCCTAATAGGTTGTTCCTTTCGGGAGCTGTAGGTGCTTTATCTGGCCTGTGAGCTTCTCTCTGAGACAGAGTATTGTTTGGACTGGTTCTGGGACTGCTGGGCAGTATAGGAATTAGAGCTGAGACAAGACCCAGGAGCCCCGAGTTGGTTTTGTTTTGTAGTTTTTCATAACGGTTTTGCTGCGCAGGTACTTAGATTTTCCTATTTTCCCTTAGAATCTTAACAGGAAAAATTGGAAGTTTAGTTAATGCTGACTATTGGGTGACTATCAAATGATAGCTCTTTAGGAACTGATTGGTGCATATCTTTATCCCAAGGACTGGAATACTGAAAGCTGGTAATATCTCCGTAACTTGGATTTATGTTTTCTGCTGTGAGCTAATCCCATGCTTGTTATGGAGTTCTTCTGTTAATGGAAGTGAAAGGGAAAAGATGAGACCTCTCTTGGTATTTCAGTTTGTTCCTTCATTCATTCAACAGATAGTGTCTTCCCACTGTGAACGTAGCATTCAGCTAGGCACTGGAGCAGGGATGAGTAAGACCAGTCTGTGCTATGTGGGTTTTTGTGCACATGCTTAGCTCTTTGTGGCTTTTATTTCAGTGTCTGGATAAGGTGGAGGTGGAGATGAAGACATGTGAGGAGCCGCGGCCTCCCAATGGACAGTCTCCCATTGCTCTTGCTTCAGGACAGAGGTTAGTTGGAAATACTACTGGTCCAGATCATTTTTTAATTAAAGAATAAAAAATTTAAATTATGGAAAATCCAAACATACACTAAAGTAGAGAGAATAATGTAATGAAACTCTATGTACCCAAGATCTAACCACAACAATTATTATTATTATTATTATTATTTTAAAATATATTTTATTGATTTTTTACGGAGAGGAAGGGAGAGGGAGAGAGAGTTAGAAACATCGATGAGAGAGAAACATTGACCAGCTGCCTCTTGCACACCCCCTACCGGGGATGTACCCATAACCAATGTACATGCCCTTGACCGGAATCGAACCTGGGACCTTTCAGTCCGCAGGCCGACGCTCTATCCACTGAGCCAAACCAGTTTCAGCCATTTTATGTTTTTGAATAAATATATAATGACTTTTATCAATCATTATAGTATCATACTGTGTATTTTCACTGCTCTAAAAATCCTCTGTACCCTACCTATTCAGCCTTTACCTCAATGTCAACCCCTGGCAATCACTGGTCCTTTCACTTTCTAGTTTTTCCTTTTGTTATTTTTTTCTTTTAAAATCTATTTTTTATTGATTTCAGAGAGAAAGAGAGGAGGAGAGATAGAAACATCAGTGATGAGAGAGAATCATTGATTGGCTGCCTTCTTCATGCCCCACACTGGGGATCCAGCCTGGGCATGTGCCCTGACCAGGAATTGAACTGTGACCTCCTGGATGATAGGTCGTTGCTCAATCACTGAGCCATACTGGTTGGGCTCTAGTTTTTTCTTTTTCAGAATATCATATAGATGAAATCATATAGTATGGTCCTATTTTTTTAGATTGGCTTATTTCAGTTAGTAATATGCATTTACTGTTCCTGTATGTCTTTTTATGTCTCTCTTGCTCATTTCTTTTTTAAAAAAAATATATATATTTTATTGATTTTGTACAGAGAGGAAGGGAAAGAGATGGAGAGTTAGAAACATCGATGAGAGTCAGTCATCGATCAGCTGCCTCTTGCACACCCACTACTGGGGATATGCCCGCAACCAAGGTACATGCCCTTGACCAGAATCGAACCTGGGACCCTTCAGTCCCCAAGCCGACGCTCTATCCATTGAGCCAAACCGGTCTCGGCTCTTGCTCATTTCTTTTTAACACTGAACTGTATTTCATTGTCTGGGTGTACCACAGTTTATCCATTTACCTACTGAAGGAAATTTTGGTAGCTTTCAAACTTTGGAAAATATGAATAAAGGTATTATAATTGTCCTTTCTAGCATACCCACCCCTAAATATAATGCTTATTTTGGTTTTTAATGCCATATGTTAGTTTTCCCTATTTTACTTATTATTTATTATTATTTTTTAATCCTCATCCGAGGATTGAATTTATTGAATTTCAAGAGATAGAAAAAGGGAGAGAGAGAAAGACATCTGGCCTCTTAATATGCCCCGACCAGCAATAAAACCCCCAACCTAGGTATGTATCCTGACCAGGAATCGAATCCACAATCTTTTTTGGTGTACAGGACAACACTCTAACTGAGCCACCGAGCCAGGATCAGATTTTTTTTCAATAAATATATATGGTACTGTAAATAAGTTTTCTCTTCCTATGATTTTTTTAATGATATTTTATTTTCTTTAGCTTACTGCATTGTAAGAATACTGTATATAATACACATAATATACAAAATGTATTAATCAAACTGTTCATGTTACTGGTAAGGTTTCCAGTCAATAGTAGGTTCTTAGTAAAGTTTTGGGGAGAATTGAAAGTTAAACATGGATTTCGACTATATAGGAGAGTCATAACAGGTTGACCCTAACCCCAGTTTTGTTAAGGGTCAACTGCATATGTTCATTTGCTTTAGTTTATAATTCATTCCTCTCCTTGCCATTTCTGGCCTCTCACTGTGGAAGTACAGCTATGGTCTTTGGGATATATTTGATAGGGTAAAGGTTGGGCTGTTCTTCTTCTTCTTTTTTAAAAAAATATATATTTTATTGATTTTTTTTACAGAGAGGAAAGGGGAGAGATAGAGCGTTAGAAACATCGATGAGAGAAAGTCATCCATCAGCTGCCTCTTGCACACCCCCTACTGGGGATATGCCTGCAACCAAGGTACATGCCCTTGCCCGGAATCGAACCTGGGACCTTTCAGTCCGAAGACCAACGCTCTATCCACTGAGCCAAACCGGTTTCGACTGTTCTTCTTTTTTTAATCATCTGAAGATATTTTTTCTTTGAGAGGTAGAGAAAAAGAAAGAGAGAAAGAGAGAGAAACATCGATGTGAGAGAGCCACACTGACTGGTTGCCTCCTGTATGTGCACTAATAAAGGACAGGGAGCAAACCTGCAACCCAGGTACATGCCCTTGACCAAGAATTGAACCCAAAACCCTTTGGTGTGCAAACTGATGCTCTAACCACTGAGAACACCGGCTAGGACAAGGTGGGACTATTCATGATTAGATTTCCAAGTATTATGCCTCTTACTCACCTAACTGTATTTCCTCTTTCCACTACCTTTGTAGAGTATACTATGTCTTTGAAGGTTTTATAGAAACCTGGTGTTCCTTTTATGTAGTTATGCCTCCCCTTAGAGAAAACACTCAAATCCTTATTTCCAGTATTTTCTGGACTATAAAGAGATTTTTCAATTTATTCTTATAAGAGAAAGGAGATTGTTTCTAAGTAAACTCTATTTCATTTTTTTTTATTGTATGAAGTATTACAAATAGTAGTACATGTGTCTTCTTTTTCTCCCTTGACCTCCCCCAGCCTCCCTTACCCCCAGCATATGCCTTCACCTGTCCCCCCATTTTATTTCATTTTTTAAAAAAAATCTCATCCAAAAGAGTACTGTATCATCATAAAATTTTATTAGAAATGTAAAAAATATAAGAAAGTAGACATGGGAAGAAAGAAATAAAGCAAAAAATTATCCATAGTTCTAGCACCCAAAGGTGGGCATTGTTAACAGTCTTGCCTGATGTCACCCAGTGTGTGTATGGTTTCACCGGGTTCTGAACATTGGTCTGCTTTGTTTGTTGTAGTGAGTATGGCTTTGCTGAGAAGGTGGTGGAGGGGATGTTCATCGTCGTCAATTCCATCACCATCAAGATTCACTCGAAGGCCTTCCACGCTTCTTTTGAATTGTGGCAGCTCCAGGGCTATAGTGTGAACCCCAGCTGGCAGCAGAGTGACCTGCGTCTCACCCGCATCACTGACCCCCGCCGAGGAGAGGTGACACCTCTAGCATTGCAAGAGGAGAGAATGGGGAGATTTAAAGTAGGACTGGTTCTCAAAGGAGAGTATTCCTGCTTTGGGAATTTGCTCAAATGATACCCTATTCCTGGGAATGCAGGAATCCCTGTCCAGTGTTATTGCTATATTTTTTCCCTCAATTATGGATCTCTGATCCACTGCCTTCTATTGGTAGCATCCCAACTGAGAATGGTGGGAGTCTCTTCCTTGCACTTCCTGTCTTTTGGTTAATTTCATCCACAGAATTAAGGGATTTTACTCTCTCCTTCCAGGTTTTAACATTTAAGGAAATAACTTGGCAAACCCTTCGGATTGAGGCAGATGCTACAGACAATGGTGATCAGGACCTGGTCACCACCCCACTGAGGCTTATTACCAACCAAGGCAGGATCCAAATAGCCCTCAAAAGAAGAGTGAGTCTGTTCTCTGTCCTCACGAAAACTGCCATCTTTTATCCTCCTAGAAAACCCGGGAGTTGGTATACTGTTTTTCTTTTTTTTCCCCCCTTTTTTTAAAAAAAATAAATTTTTAATGATTTCAGAGAGGAAAGGAGAAGGGGAGAGAGAGATAAAAACATCAATGATGAGAATCATAGATCAGCTGCCCACTGGGGATCTAGCCTGCACCTGGGCGTGTTCCCTGACCAGGAATCAAACCATGATTTTCTGAATCATTGGTAGAAGCTCAACCACTGAGCTACATTGTTTGGGCTACCCTCTTTTCTTGATGTTAATTGGCCTCTGGAATGACAGTTGAAAGGGCAGGGCCTACAATTCAGTGTTGCCACAGTGTCATATCTAATAAAGAGGGAATATGCTAATTGACTATCATGCCTCACAAAAGATGGCAGCACCCACAGCCAATAAGGAGGGAATGTGCTAATTGACGGCCACAGCCTCAAAGATGGCAGTGCCCATAGCCACAAGATGGCAATACCAGTCCCCTAGCCCCACCAGGGCGGCAGGTGCGTGGCACGGCCAGGCCCACCCCCAGGTGGGTCCAGCCACTCCATGTGTCTGCCTTCCAGAGTCCCCAGTCCCCTCAGCCCTCCAGCTTCCCAGGGCTGTACTGAGATGCAGGCAGGCCTCGGATGGCGGCTGACCAGGGCTGCCTGAGGCTCAGGTAACCAGGGCCAGCCGAGGCTCCCTGCAGTGGCAGCAGCAGAGGTGTGATGGGGCATCACCTTCCCCTGATGGCCGGGTCGCCTCCTGCCCCTAAAGGCTCCTGGACTGTGAGGGGGCAGGCCAGGCTGAAGGAACCCCTTCCAGTGCATGAATGTTTTTGTACCAGGTCTCTAGTCCACTAATAAGAGAACATTTCCATCTCCCTGTCATCTTAATTTTGAAAACCACAATTTTTACCCATTTCTAGGGACACTAACACCTTGCAGTTGTCTTGTTGTTGCTTTAGTACTTTCAAGAAATTGATTCTCCAAAGTGCTTGATACTTCCACATCTTTGGAATTGAAAAGCCATCTTTTTTTTTTTTTAATTTCTTTATTGATTAAGAAAAGCCATCTCTGAAATTGATTGGGCAATAGTCACTTTAGGATTTGGAATGATGCAAGGTGTTGAATCTGTGTTCTGTGTGGCCCCTTCAGACCAAAGATTGCAATGTCGTGGCCTCCAAGCTGATGTTCCTGTTGGATGATCTGCTCTGGGTGCTAACTGACTCGCAGCTCAAGGCAATGATGAAGTATGCAGAGTCCCTGAGTGAGGCCATGGAGAAGTCAGCCCAGCAGAGAAAGAGCCTGGCCCCTGAACCTGGACAGGTTAGAGGCAAAACATCCCTTTGGTGGGGCTGGGGAAATGGTAGGCCCTACCTGTTCATACCACATAGGTGGAATCTATACTGCATTTGGCTTATTTGGGAGATTTGTCATTTACTTCTGGGTGTGCATAGGCTTCGCCTTGGCTTTGATTTATTAATTTGTTCTGTTCATACCTCTGTTGTGTTAGGTGCTCAGTGCTCACCAACGGAGAGGAAAAGTAGACTAAAGCCTCTTGTTCCTTCCTTGGAGCTCTCACTGTTTTGAGATATGGACACCAGCAAGTTATTGTACTGTGATTTGAGTGGTGTAACAGAGAGAAGCACTGTGCTGTGAGAGCACAGACAGGCATTTATTGGGGCAAAAGAGGGTGTTTAGGGAAGATTTCTGAGGAGGTGTTTTAGCATCCGTCAGTTCATTCTTGGGGAGTGAAAGCTTGGGGAGCAATTCAGACCTCAGAAGAGTACTCTGACTTGTTACTAGACTAATTATAATTAGGCTTTTGGGAATGTGAGCAATTTTGGTGAGACAGACCAGACCTGCATTACCAGGTGAACAGTTAAGAGAGGGAAGGGGCATCTGCTGAATTGTGCTTTTCTTCAGGCTGGACTAAAGCTTTAAAAAGTCTGCAGCCGAGTCTCTCAGGGTTTGGACATCTTGTTTTTCTCTCTATCGCATGTAGATCACCCCACCTGCTCCCAGTGCCCAGCAGTCCTGGGCCCAGGCATTTGGTGGCAGCCAGGGCAGCAGCAGCAACAGCAGCAGCCGGCTCAGCCAGTACTTTGAGAGCTTTGATGTGAAAGAGTCCTCCTACCATCTGCTCATCTCCCGCCTGGACCTGCACATTTGTGATGATAGCCAGTCCCGAGAGCCAGGTACCCTGTTAGGCCTGCGCCTGGGCAAGCTTGGGAAGGAAGGCTCTCTGTGGAGTACTGTGGTTGACTTTCCCTATCACAGGCATTCTTTGAGCCTCAGCTTTGCTGTGGTTGCTCTTTCTGTCTGTGTAAGCAGTGCTCTTCAGCCTGTAATACCTGATAAAATACAGGTGCCAGCGCTCTCCCCAGACCTCACTCGAATCAAACAAACATGCTAATTGACCGTACCTTTGCAATGCCCACAGCCAATCAGGAGTTAGTATGCAACAAAGATGGTGGTTAATTTGCATATGAAACCGCCAGCCACGTTGCCAGGGGCAGGTCAGGATGCTTGAGTCATTGCCATGGTGATGACACTGGCATTCTGGCCCGGCCCTACTGCTCTGGGCTCTGAGCTGCATAGGAAAGGCGGCTCCAGGCAGAACAAAAGCAGTGAAAGTGGTGTCAGAAGCCAGGGAAAGGAAGGCCCATTCTGGTACAAATCTTTGTGTATCGGGCTTCTAGTATAAACATATAAATCATTGTTATACAACTGAAATTAATATAATGTTATATGTCAATTATCTACACTAATAAAAGAGAAACATTGACTATTACTCTCTTATACCCACCAGCCAATCAGGAGCAAGTATGCAAATTAATCCAACAAAGATGGTGGTGGCCACAGAGCTGGAGTGAGCAGGAAGCTTGGGTTTCCCGGGTGATGGAGGAAGCCAAATTTCCCACTACACCCTGGCCGGCCCTAGCCTCCCCTCAAGGCTTCAAAGTTTCAATTATAGAAGATAAATAAATCCCAGATACCTGCTTCCAGCTGGCCCTAGCCTCCATTCAAGGAGATGCTGGAAAAAAAGAAAGAAAAAAAGGAGGGGCTGGGAGCTTGGGACTCCAGGGGGTGTTGCCAGCCTGCGAACAGCCATCAGCCCCTCACGCAGGCTGGCCAGGCATCCCAGTGGGGAATCTCACCCTAAAGGAAGTGTAACCAGCCTGACAAAAGCCTTGAGCCCCTCACCCAGGCTGGTCACACCCCCATGGGGTGAGGGTCCCCACTGGAGGGCTTGGCCAGCCTGCAAACAGCCATCAGCCCTTCACCCAGGCTGGCTAGACATCCCAGCGAGGACCCGCACTCTGAAGGGGTTGTGGCCAGCCTAAAAACAGCCCTCAGCCCCTCACCCAAGCTAGCCACACCCCCATGGCCTGATCTCTGTAAATGGGCAGTCGAACATTTCTCAAGGGGTCCCAAATTGGAGAGGCTGCAGGCTGGGCCGAGGGACACCAACCCCATGCATGAATTTCGTGCACCGGGTCACTAGTATCTCAATAAAAGAAATCAAATTGGAGCATCTCTCACTTCAAAGGCTTCAATGAGGAGGTTGATGGTTGATAAGGGAAGAGTATCACCTGACTCTCTTGAATTATTTTCCAGAAGATAGGCCTGTGAGTCCAAAACTTGGTCTCTCTTAAGCTAGGCAATTCTTTCCCACCAGTTCATTGGAGAATCATTATTAGTCATTTACTTTTATTTATTTAAAAAAATAGATATTTTTATTGATTACAGAGAGGAAGGGAGAGGGGGAGAGAGAGAGAGAAACATCAATGACGAGAGTGAATCATTGTTTGCTGCCTCCTGCACACCCCCTTCTGGGGATCAATCCTGCAATCCAGCTCCCTTGACCAGAATCGAACCTAGATTCTTTTAGTCCACAGACACTCTATCCACTGAGCAAACCGGCCAGCCAAGCATGCCAGCCCCAAGTTTGACATGCTTGGGCTAGGGCATCGTTAGTAATTTATTTATGTATATTATCATTTATGTCATACATAACTAAGTGTTTATAATTAAGTATGCTAGAATTGGTATTTATATTTGTTTTTATTTGTAAGCCCAATTTTTATATGCTCAGTCTTTATAGTTTTTGTTGTTTTTTTTTTTTAACTCCAAATAACTCCAACAGAGAAAGCATGGCTATAAACCCTCTCCATTCAGTAGCCTAGCTCATATCCCTTGAATTGGGATATTTCCCTCACGCAGGTGAAAATTGACTCTTTAAAAAAAAAAAAGCTTTATTGAGTTATAATTTACATATAATATAATTCACCCATTTAGAATATACAGCTCATTGTTTTTTAGTGTATTTATGGGGTTGTGCAATCATGATTATAATCCAGTTCTAGAGCATTTTGTCTCCCCTAAAAGAAATCCTATGTTCATTAACTGGCACTCTCTATTTCACAGCCCTAAGCAACCACCTATCTACTTTCTGTATTAATATTTGCCTATTCTGGACATTGAAAATTTATTCTTTGGTCCTAACTGTTTTTGCTCAGTGGGTAGAGCATCGGCCTGTGGACTCAAGGGTCCCAGGTTTGATTCCGGTCAAGGGCAGGTACCTTGGTTGTGGGTACATCCCCAGTAGGGGGTATGCAGGAGGCAGCTGATGGATGTTTCTCTCTCATCAATGTTTCTAACTCTCTCTTCCTCTCCCTTCCTCTCTGTAAAAAAATCAATAAAATATATTTTTAAAAATTGGTTCTTTGGTGCGGGGAAGGGTGAAAAAATTTTACATATAAAAATGGTTTTCTGTCCTCCAAGATTCACCCTGTCTAACAAAATTTTATTCCTTAGTATTTAATTTCTTGTTGGATTTGCTTAGCTATCACATGAATAGCATTGATGTTGAATTCATGAAAGGTACACAAAATGTATGGAAGATCAGCACTACAAACTGGTGAATAGATGTCTGTGATTAGAGGACTTTTCAACCCATCATTTAGTGAAGTGTTGGAAAAAATATTGACAAAATCTGAATGAATATCTAGTAGCTAGTTAAATTTTTTTTTTGTTAAAATATATTTTTATTAAATTTTTACAGAGAGGAAGGGAGAGGGAGAAAGAGTTAGAAACATCAGTGAGAGAGAAACACCAATCAGCTGCCTCCTGCATACTTCTTACTGGGGATGTGCCCACAACCAAGGTACATGACCCTTGAACAGAATCGAACCTGGAACCCTTGAATCCGCAGGCTGATGCTCTATCCACTGAGTCAAACCGGTTAGGGCTAAATATTATTTTTCATGTCAAGCAAAGGTTAAAACTTAAGTTTACTTAATATATTTTTAATAAAATTAATTTAAAAATTTCAGCTATTTTTGCTTTTTGAATAAACATTTGATGATATTACTGTTACATATTTATAGAATTTTTAAATTTGCATATGTAATTTGATAAATTATAATTTATATAAGTTAATAGATTGCATTAAAAATTACTCAGCAAATATGAAGTTAAATTAAAGAAAATTTAGTTTTTCTTAATCTTGCATTGAATGAACATAAGCTTTATATTTATTCTTCTTATGTATAAAGCACAGATAGACATATAGAACATTAGCAGTGTATGTCTGATATACAGTATATCTGAGGTATTAAAATTTCATAGAGGGTACAATGGAAAACATAATTAGAGTAATTATGAAAAAAAGATTGAGAAATGAAAAAACTGGTACAGGTGTGTTTTTTTTTGTAGGATGTTGATTAATCAAAACTTGTGAAGTCTATATTGGAGGGAAAGGACCCTCCTAGTTTTAGGTATGCCATTTTATACCTAGAGTATCTCATGGTATTTCCCTTCATTGTAGTAAGGGACAGGGTGGATGTGCAGACCAGGATAGGGCAGACAGTACATATATGTAGAATAATCCCTCCTCTTACAGTTCTTAGAGTTGAGTTGAAGAGATAAGTATTTTGAACTCTTCATTTAGTAGTTGCTTGTCTTTATTTTGTTCCTTTTCTGGATTTTTGTTCTGTTCTTTCATTTTGGACATGTTTCTTTGTCTCTGCATTTCAGCAGCCTCCCTGTGTTTATTTCTATCTATTACGTAGAGCTGCTCTGTCTTCTGGGCTTGGTAGAGTGGCCTAATGAAATAATTATCCTGTAGAGTCCAGTGACACAGCTTCCCTGATCACCCAAGCTGGGCACTTCAGGTGTGTCTCTCCCACCCACCCCCATGGGCTGTGTATACCCTCCTATGGTAGTTGAGCCTTGACTGCTGTTGGCACATCATTGGGAGGGATTTACCCCCAGGCTGATCAGCTGCAAAGCTTGGCTGACTGCAACCACCACCCACCATGGAGGATCAGCTATGTAGGGGCCCATTCCACAGAGTGTGTCTTGCAGAGATACCTATAAAACTTCAGTGGGTCTCTGGTGCCTGCTGAGTGTGTTACTGTGGAGGTGGTTGGGTGGTGCTTGGAAGTAGTCTGAAGCTCTCAAATAGGTGTGCTGGCTCTGGGGTCTTCCCGAAGGTGCAGGTCAAGATCAGTCACTGTCTGTATTCTGCCCTGGGCCATGAGGCTTGAGCTACAAAACTATTTGCAGGTGGCTGCTATTTGTGCTGGGCTTGGAGATGCCCAGGAGAGGCCAAGCCTGGAACCAAGGCCAGCTGCTGCTTTGTACCAGGCCTGGAGCCTCTTAGCGAGAAGTATGGGGCATGCTGAGGCCAGATGCTGCTTGTTTGAGAGATTTTAGGAAAGTGAAGAGTGAGCCAGGATAGTCCATTCATATGAAAAAGCCACTGGAAACAGCTTGGATGGGTCCACAAGTTTGGTGGGGCTGGGTCTCAAGGAATCACCAAGTCAGGGCTAACAGTGAGCCGGATTGATGGAGAACTCAGTTATGGTGTTGGCCTGTTGGCTCTGTGGGGAGAGCTCATCAAAAGAGCCGTGCCTGTGCCAGCATTTCTGTCTGGGAGAAACCCCCCAGCTCTCCCCCTGATGCCAGACAGTTCAGTTTCTCCCTGTATGTCCATGTTATCTTTTGAGCTGCTATCCCAATGCTGGAGCTCAGAGCGAATGAGTCAGAGTAAGTCTATGTACAGGCCCTTTAAGAGGAACTGTCTGGGACTCTGTGTCACTCAGCCACAATGCCTGCTGGTTTTTATAGCTAGAAGTTATGGGGACTTTTCTTCCTGGCATTGGAATCCTGGGCTGGGGGTGGGGAGGGGAAGGGGTCTGGTGTGGGGCTGGGTCCTCTTGCTCTTCAGGGAGGACCTTCGCAGCCAAGATATCCCTCCTGATTTTTAATCACCACATGTGGGTGTGAGACCAACCTGTTCCATGTCTCTGCTTCTCCTACCAGTCTCAATGTAGCTTCTTTAAATCACTTGTTGTAGGACTTCTATTCAGCTACTTTTCAGGTGGTTCTGAATGACGATAGTTCTGTAGTTTAGTTGTAATTTTGATGTGGTTAAGGGAGGAGGCAAATGCTGCATTTTCTACTCCACCATCTTGACCAGAAGTTGATACTGTAATTGACTTATTGCTAAAAGTCCAATTTACCTGCCGAAACCGGTTTAACTCAGTGGTAGAGTGTCAGTCTGCGGACTGAAAGGTCCCGGGTTTGATTCCGGTCAAGGGCATGTACCTTGGTTGCAGGCACATCCCCCGTAGGGGGTGTGCAAGAGGCAGCTGGTCGATGTTTCTCTCTCATCAACGTTTCTAGCTCTCTATCTCTCTTGCCCTTCCTCTCTGTAAAATATCAATAAAAATATATTTAAAAAAAAAAGTCCAGTTTACCTACAATATTCTGTATGTTTATTTTGCAGTGTTCTTGCTAGTGTAGTATTTTTAGTATTCCATGGTATTTTGAATGTGCAGTACTTAAAGATTGTCTAATACACAGCTTTCACTCTGAGGCCAGAGTATGAGAGGAAATAACATGGGTCCTGTTTTTGAGAGGGAATCTGCCTTATGCCTCTCCAGGTGTTGTGCTGAGGGACAGTAATACAAGTATTGTTAGGTTTGGAGGAATCAATCAATCAATCTAGGTTGGTATCATGTTCTATGGGAAACCTGGGATTGAACTCCTAAATCCTGAGTTTTTCAGTCTCTTTTGCCTTTCTGGAAACTTGGCAGCCATTTATAGAGACAGTGGATATAGTTTTTTTTTATTTTTTATTTTTTATTTTTTTATCTTTTAGAGCATTTCCATTGGCTTTTGAAACTTGAAAAAGGAGGGACTCAGTCTTGAAAATCACCTGATACCATGGTCTTTGAGGTGCACTGTGTATCAGGTCCTGAAGAGAACTTTTAATGCTTCAAGAGGTGCTTAGGTGTCTTCGTTCCTCCTGTTGCTAATCACCTTTCTTTTTGTTTTATAGGTGTCTCTGCAAACAGACTCATGGATGGTGCCATGCAGCTTACCTTCCGCAAGATGGCATTTGACTATTACCCCTTCCACTGGGCAGGTATGGGAATTCTGAATGGGGCCGTTCTAGCATGGCCCAGGTATTGAGCGCTGATCTCTGGGTTCATCACTGACTGCCCTGCAGGATGGTGCGAGGGCTTGCAGCACCTGAGATATTGGAAATAGCCCTCTTCCAGATGACATCTTCTAGAAATTTTCGGGGTCCATTATAGATGATTTTTTATCAGGGATGAGAGGGACTAGGGAGGGAAGGCAATGCCTGAGATGTTGCTTTTGATTTTTTCCTCTGCCCCTTTCTGTTTAGAGCTTCTTCAGTAGTCTGTAGTCAAAGATGGCATCCTCCAGAAGCTGGCCTTTGGGAAGCTGAGGGATGGTCACATGTGGAATTCAGAACTTGAGTGCTCTTGTTGATTTTTACATATCCCAGAAAATTCTGGATTAGGCCAGAATCTGAGGGATCAGATTCTGAACTATGTATGACTATACCAGTGGAAAGGAAAAATTGGACATTGGATCATGATTTTGGACTAAAATATTTTTGCTTTTTTGTTGCACAGGCGACAGCTGCAAACACTGGGTACGGTACTGTGAAGCCATGGAGACCCGAGACCAGTGGGCCCAGAAATTGGTGATGGAATTTCAGAGTAAAATGGAGAAGTGGCATGAGCAGATGGGTCTGAAAACTCCCTGGCACCTGGGGGTAGACTCTCCCTTCCAGAAAAAAGCAGGTGGGTTACAAGGAGCTGGAGGACTCCTGTTGCTTAGCCTCTGGCTATTTCCCTTTGAATATCCAGTGAGACAAAGCACTGGACTAGCTGGTTATCCTAACCTTATCCCAGGAGAGTCATTAGGGACCTTTTTCTTTACCCAGTCCTGTTTGTCCCCAGGGATGGCTGCAATGTTGCGAGAGGGTGTCATCACCTCTATTCAGTCACTGTTGCGTGGTATTAGGGAGAAGATAATTTTTCTAAAAAAATATATATTTTATTGATTTTTTACAGAGAGGAAAACAGAGGGATAGAGAGTTAGAAACATCCGATGAAAGAGAAACACCGACCAGCTGCCTCTTGCACACACCCCACTGGGGATGTGCCCGCAACCAAGGTACATGCCCTTGACCGGAATCGAACCTGGGACCTTTCAGTCCCCAGGCCAATGCTCTATCCACTGAGCCAAACCGGTTTCGGCAGGAGAAGATAATTTTTGAGTTCCATCCAGAAGATACCCTGTTTCCCCGAAAATAAGACAGTGTCTTATATTAACTTTTTCTCCCAAAGTTGCGGTAGGTCTTATTTTCAGGGGATGTCTTATCTTTCCATGCGCTAGGTCTTATTTTCGGAGGGTGTCTTATTTTCGGGGAAACACGGTAGATAGTGTTAGGTTGTCTTTCCTACAAATGGCATTAATGATCTTAGGGTCATCACTTTATAATCCTGATTAGGATTTCTTACTTCCTAATTCTATTAATCATGAGAGTTGAATGTCTGAGTGTCTTTCCCACCTTTTAATTTTTATTTAGATTCTCTCTCCAGTACTCGGAAGAACTCCCTTGAGAGAAACCCCTCTCAAGGACGAAAGGCTGCCCTTCGGCCTCCAGCGTGGAGTCGCTTGCGCTCTAGCTGCCTGTTGATACGAGTGGATGACTTGGACATCCACCAGGTGAGGAGTACTGGGCACGGGGAGGTGTGATTGGAAAGGGTTGGGACAGTTCTTTGGAAGGCAACAGTGTGAACAAAGTTGCGGAATCTGGGGTCTGTTTCCCTAACTTCTGGATGGGTCGACGCTTACGTTTCCTTCTGAGCATGTCTGTTGAGATCTATACTTGGGATTCCATCAGTTTCCTGTGATTATCTTACTACAAACCTTCCATGGAAAACATGAACTTGTGGATAGTGTTAGGCAGGTGTGAGAATGCCTGGGACACGTGGAGAACACGTGGAGAAGCACTACGCTCCCCGGGACAGGCTAGAAGGATAGTAGAGGAAGTGGAGGAAATTCTGTTCTGGGTGCAGCACAGATGCTAACAGCAGTTTGTGATAACTTAGGTTTCTACAGCTAAACAGCCCAGTAAGAAGCCATCTACACTTCTTTCCTGCAGTCGGAAACTTCACAACCTTCCCGCGCAGGTCTCCGCCATTCACATTGAATTCACAGAGTATTATTTCCCAGATAATCAGGAACTTCCAGGTAAGCATCGGGGTTCAGGCATGATCTTCCCATTTGTCAGACTTGGGACTATATATTTCTTCCTGTCCAGGCATGATCTTCCCCTTTGTCAGACTTGGGACTATACTTATATTCTCACTTATTGTTAGAGTTTAGGGTATTGGAGTTAGTTTAGCAACCTTTGTTAAAGACTCTGCCCTGTATAAATATGTACCTTTGCTCTCTTGATAGTCGAATGAATACTAGCTGGTAAGTAGGAATCTAGCTGCTACTTTGACCACAACAATTCTCTTCTTTGCTTTCCAGTTCCCTGTCCCAATCTCTACATTGAGTTAAATGATCTGACATTCACTGTGGATCCTGTCAGCTTGCTCTGGGGAAACCTCTTCTGCCTGGATTTGTACCGCAGCTTGGAGCAGTTCAAAGCTATCTACAAACTGGAAGGTTCCAGCCAGAACGATGAGCACTTGGACATCCGACTGGATGCCTTCCGGTTGAAGGTAGGGAGAGAGTGGGATTCTTGTTCCCTGTTGACAGCCGCGGCTGCATTTTGCCCGTTATGATCCAGGGTTCTGCTCTGTCCTCCTGACAGATAAGGAAAACAGTTGCACAGCCCCAGTGGTCTTTCCTTGTGAGATAATGGTGGGGCGTGCAGATATTCAGATGGCCATTCTGAATTGGGTCTCCTTTTCTCTCTGAAGGTAAGCTTCCCACTGGAGAAGAGGGAGCAGGCTGGGCTGCATCGGCCCCAGGCCCTAGTCTTCTCTGCATCGGCCATGACTGCCACCAATACACGCCATCCCCCACACTGCAGCTGTGCAGACCTCCACAGGCTCTTCCAGGGCTTTGCTGCTGCCGAGTTCTTTCATTCCAATTACGTTCAGTTCCCCAAGGTCCCAGGTGGCTTCAGTCTCCTGCATATGCTTTTTGTGCAGCATGCCTTCCAGATGGATTCCAGCCTCCCTCATGCTAACACAGTCCCTCCCCAGAGGCCTAAGGCCTCCCAGGATCTCTGGTCCATCCACTTCCCCCGGATCTCCTTGGACTTTGAGGGAACCGAGAACTTCAAAGGCCGTGCCTTGAATTTTGTGGCCCCCTTCCCCTTGTCCATTTGGGCCTGCCTACCCCTGCGCTGGCAGCAAGCCCAGGCACAGAAGCTCCTTTTGGCAGCAGAAGGGACGCTAAAACCATCGGCCAGCTTTGGCAGTCCTGTCCAGTCTGGGGCCCTGGCCCCTGACACTGTGTCCCATCTTAGGTCAAAGACTGAACATGATTTGAAAAGCCTGTCCGGCCTTACCGAAGTCATGGAGATGAGAGAAGGCGGTGGTGATGTGGACATCAAAGAGCCTCTGACCGACCTGCAGGACACGGCAGAGGTTCACATGCTTGTACACTCCCCTGAGCATGTCCGAGTGAGGCTCGACCACTACCAGTACCTGGCTCTGCTCCGCCTGCAGGAGGTGCTCCAAGGTCTTCAGGAGCAGCTGATTAAGGATACAGAGGCCATGACTGGGTCTGCCCTGCAGGACCAGACAGCTTGCATTGGGGTCCTCTTCCCCAGCGCAGAGGTGGCTCTGCTCATGCATCCTGCCCCTGGTGCTGCCGAAGCTGACTCTGTGGGTTTAGATACCACCAGCCTCATAGACTCGGAGCTGTCTCCTTCAGAGGATCGGGAGCTGAAGTCTGATGCCTCCTCAGACCAGGGCCCAGCAAGCCCTGAGAAGTTTCTGGAGGACAGTGGCATTGAAAACCTGGATGCAGCCCGGGATAGGTCACTGCCTCTCTATAGCGATGGAGAGCTGCAGCACTCAGCTTCTCTTGAACAGCAGTTGGCAGGGAAGGGCCATGAGGCATTCGATTCCCTACAGGCCAAGAGACTGAGCAGAGCCCAGACATCCAGCTCACCAGCTGCCCTGAAGCCCCCAGGTGTTAGGGACATGGCTATGAATGGACAGGGTGAGCTTGCACCCTTGAAGAACATTGAGGGAGAATTGTCAAGTGCTATTCATACCACCAAGGATGCCACTAAGGAGGCTCTGCATGCCACCATGGACCTCACCAAGGAAGCTGTGTCTCTGACCAAGGATGCCTTCAGTCTGAGCAGAGACCGAATGAGCTCCACTGTGCACAAGATGCTGTCCCTGCCCCCAGCCAAGTGAGTGGTTCTCTGCTTCCTTCAGTTACCCCATCTCTTCCTCCTAGTTATGGTCATTAGACTTACAGTCTTTCACTGTGAGCATTTTTAGAGTGGGATGTACCGCGCAGTCCCGAAGAATGCACAGAATGACCTGTTTGGTTTTCAGGGCTGCCTTCAGGGCAGGGCAGTGGAGGAATTCAGGCTACTTGAAGGGTAACAGGAACACTAATTGGAGAGACTCATTTTCAGGTTACATCTGATTCTGAGATAAGTGAAGAACCAGAAACCGCAATAAAACAACAAAATCCCATGTGATTTCATTTGCCTCCACATATCATAAACTATTCTTGAGCAGCTTTCAAGTCAACTTATTGCTTCTTAAGATTACATTATCCCCTCTTTCTTTGATTCTCTGTTATATCAGATATACTATATCAGAATGATAATGCCTGCCATTAGTATGACAGTCTAGTCTTTTCAGTGAGCGCTAGTGTAGCATGTTATTTGATTTGATCCCCAACGGCAGCCTGGTAAGGTAGCTGCAGCTATTTGTATCCTTAGTTTAGAGCTGAGGAAACGGGCCTCAGGGAGGATGCGCCCCAGAAACCTGTGCTGTGGATAAAAAGCTGGGCTTTGGATTTGCTCTATTTGATCCATCTTATCTATGTCTGCCAGGAGAATAGAGGAGGAGGAAGTTCATCCTCTCGTTCAGCAATACTTTTTAAGCCCTACTGTGTGCCATTCTCTGTGGCAGGCACTGGAGAGAAGAAGTAGGGAGTAAGCAGAAACACAGAAATGGAGCCAGAGAGTGGAAAGGTACATTTCCATTGGGTGCCTTGTGGTTTTAGGAAAGATAATGAAGACTCCAGGAAATCTTTGCTGGGACATTTTGTGGTTTGGGGACCTCGGTATGAAAATTGGTGGCTTAAGAGCTTTTGTCTGAGTGGACTGTCTTTTTTTTTTTTTTTTTTTTTTTTTAAATATATATTTTATTGATTTTTTCACAGAGAGGAAGAGAGAGAGAGCTAGAAACATCAATGAGAGAGAATCATCGATCAGCTGCCTCTTGCATACCCCCACCGGGGACGTGCCCGCAACCAAGGTACATGCCCCTGACCAGAATCAAACCCGGGACCTTTCAGTCCGTAGGTCGATGCTCTATCCACTGAGCCAAACTGGTTTCGGCTGAGTGGATTGTCTTAAGTGGATCTCTCAACATTGCCTGTGGATGTGCTAGGTCCTGCTAGGCATTCATAGTCTAGGAAGAAGGAAACTGGAACACTTTTAAAAAGGGTGAATGATATAATCCCTGCCAACATTTATTGAGTGCTTTTTATGTCAGGCACTGTCCTAAATACCTGTAATATTAATCATTTGAACTCTTGTGACAACCCTATAAGGCGGGTACTGGTATCACTCCCCATTTTACAAATGAGGAAACTGAGGCTCAGAGAGATATGGAATTTGCTCAGGATGACACAACTTATGAGTGGTGGGGCAAGGATGAAAAGCCTGGACTCCCAGTCCCCAAATGTGCTGCCTTCTCTAAATGCAGAAGAGTAAGGGAATTGGGAAGGAGGAGAGATGAACAGAGCAGAGAAAGGTGTAGTTACAAGCTCTATTTTTTAAAAATATATATTTTATTGATTTTTTACAGGGAGGAAGGGAGAGGGATAGAGAGCTAGAAACATCAATGAGAGAGAAACATCCGTCAGCTGCCTCCTGCACACTCCCTACTGGGGATGTGCCTGCAACCAAGGTACATGCCCTTGACCAGAATCGAACCTGGGACCTTTCAGTCCGCAGGCTGACGCTCCATCCACTGAGCCAAACCGGTCCTGGCCAAGCTCTTTTTTAAACACCTGCAGTGGTCCTGAGCTCAGAGGTGCAGCACGGGGACATAGGAGCCATTCACACTGACACAGGCTGCACCCGTACAACGAGGCTTTGCCAACTCACACCCACTACACAACACCCCCCCTGTTGATGGCCATACATCTCAGTCTGGATTTACATACAAACACGTGCACACATTCTTGGAGTGTGTACCATTTAGAACTCAGTCCTTATGGTTAGAATGAGACACCAGAAATCAAGAAAGTAACACGGCAGAGGAGTAGCCCAGCCTGAACAGCACATGGTCCCAGCTGGTAACACACAGTGACTCTCCCTTCCTGCCTGTGGATGTGGTGGTGGCATTGGTGGCCACGGTGGTGAGCAGCTGACAAGAACGGGCTGCCCAGAGGAGCCTACATCTGCCCTGGGCAACCTGCTGCTTTTATAACATGGTAATTGAGTTGAACACAAAGTATAGTAACTGATATCCCTTCTTCCTGGATGAACGAGCGATGGTGGTGCAATAGCGGTGTCAGCATGCCCGGTGGGCAGTGCCCGCTCCTGCTGCTTTTTGAAATGATGCTGTGCTTTGGTCGTGGCCCAAGCTGTGACGTGTTGCTGGGCTTCACTTCTGTGGAGCACTGATCACTCACAGTGGGTTTGGTGAATACTGGTTGGGGCAAGTCCTGCCTGCCTCCACTTGGTCATCTTCCTATCAGTCCAGTGAGGTGTGTGGGGTTATTGTTTTGTTTGTTCCTTTTGGACTTTCTGAAACGGTTTGAGGTGATATTCATGAAGAGCAGTCAGTACCTAGAACTGTGCTACTAAGGAGAGGAAAGTCTGTCCGAGAAGGTGCGTTTCTTCCCAGAGCCGTCGTCCCACCCTTAGGGCCTCCACTGGGAAAATAGAATCAAGTCTCAAACAATGCCTTTTTAATTGTATCTCTAGTATTATAGACGTAGGGCAGTACTGTACCATAGCTCTGTGAATGTAAAGTACCTTGTATCTGCTTTATGATACGTAGTAGTGACCATGCTTTATCAGAGCTGTTTTTAATGACGTTATTCTAGAGTGTTTTCTTTTTTTTTTTTTCTTTTTTTTTTTTTTTTTTTTAAAATATATTTTATTGATTTTGTACAGAGAGGAAGTGAGAGAGATAGAGAGTTAGAAACATCGATGAGAGAGAGTCATCGATCAGCTGCCTCTTGCACACCCCCTACTGGGGATATGCCCGCAACCAAGGTACATGCCCCTGACCGGAATCGAACCCGGGTCCCTTCAGTCCCCAAGCCGACGCTCTATCCATTGAGCCAAACCGGTCTCGGCATATTCTAGAGTGTTTTCTTTCCAGATGATGATGGAGAAGCTTAAAAGAAAAAAAAAAATGGTGCCAGGTACTACAACAGTAACAGAACTGCTGTTTTCTGGAGATTTGTTTTTTACTTTTTTCTTCTTTTTTTTTTTTTTTTTATTGGAGTGTGCTGGATGTCTATAATTTTGTTCAGATGACTGCAGAACCTGGAAAGGCTGTTGCTGCTATTGATGCATAACATACTGCTATTGGTCTTTATATATATATATATATATATATATATATATTTTTTTTTTTTTTTTTTTTTTTTTGAATTGTTGGAAACCAGCTGTGCTGTCAACTTTGGAAAAACTATCCCAGTTGTACTGTGTTGGGTTGGCATTGTACAGAAATTAACAGCCATATTGGTCTAGAAATGTTCAACATAATTTTTTCCATTTGTACAGGAGTAACGCACTGTATTAAATATGTAAGGTCTTAATCTACATGGGTTTGATTACAGAAACTAATAAAGTATTCTCTAAATAATGAAAAAAAAAATAAACACCTGCAGTGACTTCCTGACTGTGCAGGCCAGTGGCCTTTTCACAGTCCTCACCCTGGACTCCGCAGTGGCAGCAACTCCTTTAGCTTGTACTCCGTCCCTCTCTTGTGGTATGTGTAACTTACCCCCAGATAGTGTTATTTATGTTGAGTCTTCTCCTGCCTTCTAGATGATAAATTCTTGAGGGCAGGGGATGTCTTATTCATCACTTTATTTGCCCTTCACCTCTGCCCTGTGCCTAGTATGGTGCCTTGTATGCGGAAGTTATTTAGTTAATACTTGTGGAATGAATGTGGGTGGATTCAGGTGCTATTCATTAGCATGGGCTGTGGGTAGTTGTTCTCTTCTCTGTATGGCATGACCTTAAATAACCTTGACATTGAATGTTGATAAGGGAGAGCTGCTTATGCAGCTTGAAATGCTGGAATATGAGGATTCATAAAGGCCACCTGTTAAAATGGTGTGACAGCTGAAACCAGTTGGGCTCAGTGGATAGAGTGTTAGCCTGTGGACTGAAAGATCCTAGGTTCGATTCCGGTCAAGGGCATGTACCTTGGTTGCGGGCACATCCCCAGTAGGGGGTGTGCAGGAGGCAGCTGATAGAAGTTTCTAACTATCTCCCTTCCTCTCTGTAAAAAATAAAAAAATATATATTTTAAATGGCGTGACACCCATCTCCCCTATAGCGGAAATATTGAGATAAAAGTTTATGTATATAATAACTGGGCTGAGGGAAGGCTATTGCAAGGAAACGAAACAGTGTTTCTGGAGCTACATCTGTGGGTTTTGTTTTTTATTTTTGAACAGAGAGACCATGGCCAAGATAGATGAGAAGGTGGCAGCCCCAGTAAGTGGAGGTACTTCCCGATTCCGATTTTTTTCCATGAAGAGGACAGTATCTCAGCAGTCATTTGATGGTGTCTCGTTGGACAGCAGTGGCCTTGAAGACCGGATTTCCGTAGACAGTGATGGCAGTGATAACTTCGTGATGCTCATGGAGTCTGGTAAGTGGAAACAGAGCCAGCCAATGTTCTAGAAGTCCAGAAAGCATTCTTTCTGCTGCTTGTATTCTGACCAGTAGGATGCAGAAGGAGCTGAGATTAGATAAAATAGACATTTTCTTAACCAAAACAGAAAAAAGAGAAATTTTAATGGATTTGTGGCTAGCTTTATCCCCACATCTTCTAAGTTATTGTTTATCTCAGAACGAGACTATTCTTACAGCCACCCAGCTGCACCATAGTATTAGTTTTGTGACTGGTGTTAATGGTGTGTGTGTGTTGTCTGGTTTTTGCCTAACTATGTATTTTATTATTGAAAAATAACTAGGAGCTTTTTGTCTATGATAAAACAAATAACTTTTAGGAATTAGATCAATTTAGGAAATTACACTGGAAAGCAAACTTTTAAAATTGTTCCTTGCTCTAGCTGGTTTGGCTCAGTGGATAGAGAGTTGGCCTGCAGACCGAAGGGTTTGATTCCACTTAAGGGCACAAACCTGGGTTGCAGGCTCGATCCCCAATAGGGGGCATGCAGAAGGCAGTCAATCAATAATTCTCTCATCATTGATGTTTCTCTTGCTCTCTCCCTCTCCCTTCCTCTCTGAAATCAATAGAAATATATATTTTTAAAAAATTGTTCCTTAAGTTTCTAAATTAAAAAAAGAAAAAGAAAAAGAAAAAGAGAATGTACTATTTTTTAAGCTGAATGGTGTGTGCCCATGTTTGTTTTGTTATTACTATTTTTAAATATATTTTTTATTGACTTAAGAGAGGAAGGGAGACAGAGAGAGAGATAGAAACTGATCAGCTGATCAATGATGAGAGAGAATCACTGATTAGCTGCCTCCTTCATGTTTCCCATGGGATCAAACTCACAACCCAGGCATGTGACCTGACTGGGAATTAAACTGTGATTTCCTGGTTCATAGGATGCTCAATCACTGAGCCACCCCAGCTGGGCTGTTGTTGTTATTATTATTATTATTAATAATAATATTAATTCCTTATGGGAAATTTCAAATATATATAAAAGTAAATAATGAAATCATGAACCCTCATATACCCATTACCTAGCTTCAAATATTAAGAACACATGGTCATTTTTACTTCATACATATTTCTGCTCACTTCCCTTCTTCCCATATTATTTTGAAGCAAATCCCAAACATCATTTGATCCATAAATATTTTCACTGTGCATCTCTAGAAAATACAAACTTTTAATTATGGTAAAAGACACATAAATTGACCATCTGAACTCTTTTAATTATAATTCAGTGGCATTAAGTACATTCAGATAGTTGTGCAACTATCTCTACTACCCATCTCCAGAACTCTTCATCCTAAAAAAATGAAGCTCTATCCCATACTCCTGTTAACCATCATTCTGTTTTCTTTCTTTATGAATTTGACCACTCTAAGTACCTCATAAGTGGAAGCATATAGTACTTGTTCTTTTGTGACCCTCTTGTTTAACTTAACCTAATGTCCTCAAGGTTTATTCATGTTGTAGCATGTGTCAGAATTTCCTTTGTATTTTGTTTATCCATTTTTAAAATGATATATCTATATTGATATTAGAGAGGAAAGGAGAGGGAAAGAGACAGAAACATCAATGATGAGAATCACTGATGGGCTGCCTCCAGCACGCTGCCCCCTGTGTCCCCACTGAGGATTGAGCCCACAACCCAGGCATGTGCCCTTGACCGGAATTGAATCCGGACCCTTCAGTCCCCAGGCCCATGCTCTATCCACTGAGCCAAACCAGCTAGGCTTTGTTTATCTATTTATCCATCCATGGACACTTGACTTGCTTTATAAACTTTTAAAATATTTGAAGAAATACCATTGCACTTTTAAAAATTAACAGTAATTCCTTAAATTCATCAAATATGTAGTCTTCAAATTTCTAGTCTTATAAATGTCATATTTTGTCTTTGCAATTGTCATTGTTTTTAGAGATTGTATTTGAACAGAAGTTTTTGACTTTGAAACTCTTTTGTTGTCTTTCTTATGCAGAGTCTGGTTCAGAATCTCTTCCACCAGGATCTCTCCCAAGCGTCCTGGACTGCGCTGGTGTTCAAGGGAGCTCCGTCATGGGAAGCTGTGGGCAGGGGTCACCGGACACCAACAGTTTGGCCCCACCCAGTGGGGAAGACCTCCATCCTCACCCGGTCAGCTGCTCTACTTCCTTGTCTGTGGAGGCAGGGTCTAGGCTGGAAGCTCAGGACTCAGCTAAGGTAGTCTCCTTTACAGGTCTCGGTTCTGGTGCTGAAGGTGAACGAGGTCTCTTTGGGGATTGAGGTACGTGGTGAGGACCTGACTGTGGCCCTGCAGGCAGAGGAGCTAAGCCTGCAGCACCTGGGCACCGTGGGGCTCTGGCCGTTCCTGCATGGACAGTGCCCAGGTAAGGAGGGCGGCCATTCCAGCAGGCTGGTGGGATTTGTCTGGGGCAGCCATAGCTTAACTGGTTTCTGTCACTGCTCCAGCGGCGCTGCCCTAGCCAAGACCTTAGCCTTTCCCTCCAGTAGCCATTGGGGGGAGGAAGGGCTCCCAACGAAGCCGCCTTCTTTCCGGGAACTTCCGGGAGCTCTTTCATTTCCCCCATGCTCCTTAAGCTTATTCATGAGACTGTGTCCACTTATTCATTCGTGTGGCTGCTGACATCAAATTATATCTGACCAAGGAGCTTCTGTCACTCAGATTAAATCCTTTGATGTGAATTATCATTTAGACTTTAAAAGATGACAGGAAAAATCTAGGCTTGTGTTACATTTCATTTAAAATCTTGGTCTTTAAAATATTAGGTAAATAATAAGGAATATTTATAAGGTATATGTAAGGTATAAAAAAAAATAACAATATAGTGAATCCACGTACCCACCTCCTAGTTTAATTAACTTTGAAGCCCTGGGACTCCTCTCCTAAACCTCTGCTTCTCCTCTCCGCGTGGTCAGAGGGAACCATGGCTCCCTGGATTTGGAATTTGTCACTTTCTTGCTTTACAATGCTTCTATGTATGTTTGTATCAATGTGTTATTATGCTTTGTGGGGTTTTGCTTTATTCTAAGTGCAATTAGAGTTTTTTATTCTTTTTTGATTTTTTTCAAGCAACATGATATTCTTCAGATTCTTCTAGGCTGTTGAGTTAGCTATAATTTATTGTCTCTTCTATATAATATTCTATTGTGTAAATATACTACTTTTTGCTTTTTAAAAACGGCTTAAATGAGGGTATAATTTGCTTTTAATAAAACAACATACTGTGAAATTCAATCACTATAAATGTACAATTCAATAATTTTTAGTAAGTTCACAGAGTTGTGCAATCATCACCATCATCCTTCAAACACCTCTTGTACCCATCACTATATTTATTTACTTCTTCAGTCTATTCTGAACAGGCATTTGGGTTGTTTGCAGTATTTTTTTTGTTGCCCTGAACATCCTTGTTCATGTCTCTAGTATGTATATTGGAGAGCATCTCCAGAGTTCTATTCCTGAGGATATCATTTCTAGGTCATTCGGGAAGTTAAAGCTCTAACTGTTCTAGATAATTTTGTTTTCAAAAATGGTACCATTAGCAGTTATGTAAGTACATGGTTGTTCCATATCCTTGGCTACAGCTGAGGTTGTTTTTTGTGGAATTTTGAGATTAGCCTGGATCCTGCTTGGCTTTATCAGAGAGGCGTGCCTTTATCTGGGAAGACCAAGACTTGACAGAAAGGAAGAGACACTCAAATTTAGCAAAGTAGAGGCTTCTATGTTTTCAGAGCTTTCCTTGGCCATTCTTAGCAAGGCCAACTTTTTTTTTTTTTTTTTAAATATGTTTTATTGATTTTGTACAGAGAGGAAGGGAGAGAGATAGAGAGTCAGAAACATCAATGAGAGAGAGTCATCGATCAGCTGCCTCCTGCGCACCCCCTACCGGGGATATGCCCGCAACCAAGGTACATACCCTTGACCGGAATCGAACCCGGGACCCTTCAGTCCCCAAGCCGACACTCTATCCATTGAGCCAAACCAGTCTCGGCAGCAAGGCCAACTTTTTTGGCTCTTGGCCTCCCTTCCACCATGGGCATTATAGCCCGTGGTCTTCGCAGTCAGGCTGCTAGTGCTCAGATCCTGTTCTGCTATTCTAAATGGTGTAACTTTGGGCAGTTATTCTCTGGGTCTAAGTTCCTTTTCTCTAAGATGGGAAGGATGATAATACTTTTGGCATAGGTTGTTATGAATATTATGTGTAAATAATAAAAGTATAATATGCTTAGTGTCTGATGGATCAAACTTTTGGCTAACTGCTCGATCAGTCGCTGATCAACATGCACTGACCACCAGGGGGCAGATGCTCCTACCAGCAGGTTAGCTTGCTGCTGGGGTCTGGTCATCAGGACTGGGCAAGAAGGCCGGACATGCCCTGGAGCCCTTCCATGGCCCCTTCCCAGCCAGCCGGCCCCCATGGGTGGATGATTACCTGCCAGAATGAGGGACCCCATCTGTGCACGAATTCGTGCACTGGGCCTCTAGTGTATACATAAAGTGCTTAGAATAGTCCCTGACTGTTATTTAATTAATGTTTTCCTTCTGTTGTTTCTAAGGTACAAGTTTTCAAGAATCTTCAACCTCGAAGACTTGCCACATTAGGCCAGCTGTGGGCCTACGCTTTGAGGTGGGGCCTGGTGCAGCTGTTCATTCCCCCCTGGCCACCAAGAACGGCTTCCTGCATTTAGTGCTTCAAGGCTGTGACCTTGAGCTGCTCACCTCTGTGCTCAGTGGCCTGGGGCCCTTCTTGGAGGATGAGGCGATTCCGGTGGTGGTTCCCATGCAGATTGAGCTCTTGACCTCCAGAATCACCCTGAAGGTGAGACTTTGGGTTTTCACCCTAGACTATCAGGCCAGGAATTCTGGCAGTGACAGCTTTAGCCTCTTGCCTTGTCTCTGTAAAATGAGTGAGGAAAAGCATATTCGAATTCTTTGTCAATGTTATAGCTCTATATACATCTGTGTTGTCAAAAAGCCCCATGTTCAGGCCCGCAACCTTGTCTGTAGCCCTGACCTTGTCCTTGGCTTGCAGCGTGGTTGTGTGAAGTCCCTAGTTTATCTGATCCTGTTTCACCATCTCTGGAATGGGAGAGACTCATTGCTGCCTCTCACACCTTGCAAGAATGTATGGATAAACAATGACACAGCAGTGCTTCAGGCTGATGGGAGAAGCCTGGGCTATACCTGATTGCTCTGAGCTGGTGGGGGCATCATGCACTCCCTCTTTCTTGTAGGATGATATCCCCCCCATCTACCCAACGTCCCCAGGCCCCGTGCCCGTCACTCTAGCCATGGAGCATGTGGTGCTGAAGCGGAGTGATGACGGTGTGTTCCATGTAGGCGGTGAGTTGGGCTTGTGAGCCCCCTGGTTTTCCTGCCTTTTCCTGTAAGGGAATAAATAGGTGACAACTGGAATTGACTGCATCTGGGCAGCCATTTGTCATTTAGAACCTTTACTTTTTTTCCAGCTGCTGCTCAGGACAGACCACCAGCTGAAGTACCGAACAGTGAAAAGAGACAGCTCCCAAAAGAACAGGTATTTTTGTTGCTCACAGGGGAGGCTTTTGGGCAGCAAGAGAGAACCTAACTGAACAGTACCTTCCCCATAAGCCTCTAGGGACTATAGTCGCAGAAGCTGGTAAAACCTGGAAGGCTGGCCCTAACCATTTGACTCAGTGAATAGACCGTCGGTCTGCGGACTGAAAGGTCCGGGGTTCAATTCCGGTCAAGGGCATGTACCTTGGTTGCGGGCACATCTCCAGTAGGGGGTGTAAAGGAGGCAGCTGATCGATGTTTCTCTCTCATCAATGTTTGTATCACTCTCCCTTCCTCTCTGTAAAAAATCAATAATATATATATTAAAAAACAAACAAACAAACAAAAACCCTCCCAAAACAAAACAAAACAACACAAAACAACCACACACCACCCCAGAAGGCTGGAAAGGTTTCTTGTGCTGTATGTGGATGGGTGGCTTGGGCTCTGTCACCTAGTAGCAGCCTCTACATGCACTGAGTAGAGGATGTAAATCAGGAGCTGGCGGTAGAAGGATGGTTGCTGATCACACATCTTCCAGCCGTTGTCCTTGTAACTGATGAACTCTGAGGAGGGGATTAGACGCCTAGAAAAAAATCGAGTTGGGTTCTCTTGAGCATTGGCCAAACTTGTGGATCTTTCTTCCACCTTGTTCCCTTACTGTTTTTAATTTTTTTCAAGTTGTGCTACTTTATTAACTGAATTACTTATTATTCCTCAGGTGAAAGAACTGTCTGCCCTACAAAAGGAACTTCTAGAAACTAAACAAGCATTGGATAATGCCAACCAGGAAAAAGACAAACTTTTTCAGGAGCTTAGGAAATACAACCCCTTCTTTGAGCTCTGACAGCTGTGGCTCAGCCATCTGTGCCAAGGAGAGGCAGTCACCAGCAACATCAGCACCCGCGAGAAGGCAGCCTCCAGTGTTGAATACGTGGGCTAAGGATGCCAGAGGGACGGGGAGTGCTTAACTCCTTTCTGCCAGGTGTTGTCACTGGGATGGCACACAGAGCCAAGCATGACTGTGTTCCCGGAAATTGGGGACAGCTTTGTGCGTGGCTCACGCATCCCGTCTTGCCTATATAAAGCTGTTGGGTCCTCTGCACACTAGGTGGCATTGTCTCCACACTTGGGCCATTTCACTGCATGGTTTCATGACAGACATGTGCTTCCTCCACAACCTGTGTGAACAAGGGAAAGTGCTCATCTCCTCAGTCACACACACAGCCACCAAAGATTCTCTTCCTAGAGCTTCCTGTAGCAGACCCGTACAGTCCTGCCTGCGCTCTGGCCACAGGGGTAGAGTGCAACTGGAAGCAGCCAGCAAGGCGGGAGGCGGGAGAGGCACGAGATAAGGGAGACCGGGACCCTGCTTTTTTTGGAAAGAGAACCAAGCTCATCTTCTTGGATGATATTACAATCAGATTTTTCAGGGTTCAGCTTCCTTTGTTACTGCTTTGTCATTGTGATGCTGTGGTAGAAAGTAAATAGTGGTTTTCCCTTCTGTAACAGTTTATTTGAAATTTAAGTCAAGAAAATAATAATCACTCTGAGTAAGGTGGTTGAAGGCATGATGTGGCAGGGATCAGTGGGGAGCTTGGTTTTGAGCCCCAGGTGCCTGCCTAGAATCCTGCCTCTCTCCTGCGGCTGCATCTCGGAGGTGCTTGCCTGTCTCTCCAGGGTCCCTGGCACATCTGATCCCCAGCACTATGTCTTTCCACCAGCGCTCTCCTGAGCTCTTGGTTTGGGAGCTGAAAATGTGTTTTAAACTATAACATAAACACCTTAGTCTGTTGCACCCCACTCCCCTCTATTACGATGGCTTTTTAAAATCATGTAATTTTGTCTTAAAAGAAAATACTCTTCATCCTAGCTAGGTTTTGACTCCTGCCCACAAAAAGCGCAATTTCTTCCTTTCTTTCCTAATTCTTCCTTAACACTCTACCTTCATCTTGACTGTTTTGTGTACTTCAGACTGTGTTGACTGGACAGAAACTTATGAACTAACTCACCTTGAATCGGCAGGATGGTAAATTAGTGATTTAGTAGTGTCAGTAAAGTCTTGATCACATTGACCTATTGAAGGAAAGGTAAAATGTTTCCCTGTGGGAAATCATGCCCAACTTGTATATTATAGATTTTTTAGGATAAAAAGAAAGGTGTTCAAGAAGGAACAGTATCTAATTTGTTCAGACTTCTAAAGAACTTTTGCCAAGTTCTTTATTAAGGCAGTTTAAAAGCAGCAGTTACTGTGAGATTATGGGAATATTTTGGAAACAACTTAGAGACTTAAGAATAAACATATTTCTGGAAAGAGTGTTAACAGGGGAAGTTTCCTACTGATTGATGCTTGGTTTAACATTATTTAAAATTTTCATAAATAACCTGAAAGTAGGCTATTACAATGCAATCATATGTTACTACTTGTAGGCATTGAAAGGTAAACCAGAGACTATAAACCACACACACACACACACACACACTCACACACACACACACACACACACACACTCACACTCACACACACACACTCACACACACACTCACACACACACACACTCACACACACACACACACACACTCACACACACACACACACACACACACACACACACACTCACACTGCAGAAGGGTCACAAGCCAGGCTGTGAATACTCAGGAAAGTGACAGGTGAGTGGGGAGGAATGCACTTACAGAAGATAGCACAGCAGCTGACAGTGCGCTCTGTTAAACTCAGGACGGAAATGGAGGCATTGCTGAGGGGAAGGGTCGATGTGCTACTGTGGCCAAAAGGCCAATTACATCATCAGCAAGGACACATGGAGACAACCCAGAAAAGGACCTCACACACAAGGCCATGCTAGCGTCTCAATCACCTGTGCACCTTGGGTTTTACTGAAAACATACAGGTGCAAAGAGCAGCAAAAGGATCGGGGGTGGAGGCACTAAGATGAGGCCCCGTCTTAAAGGATAGCGGAGGGTGGTGCTTGATCACATACCCAGCAAGAAGGACATGCTCACCAGGTCCTGAAATATTAGCTTGCAGGCTGTACCGCAGAGCCTTAGGCAAAAGGAAGCACTTCTCATAGCAAATCAGAAACTCGTGGAGCTTGTGGTCAGGTGCTCTGGCAGGGCTGCAGGGGGGTAAGGAGTCCTTGCATGGTGGAGGCCCCCGAAAGGAATTGCAGGCCACTAGGGCTATTTGGTGAAATACAACTCCACAGACTCCCTTAATGCTTCTTCAAAGGCAGAATGGAGAACAAGTGGATCACCAGTCCTTTCAAATATGGCATTTCTAACGTCTTGGAAGGGGAGAAGGGAGAACCAGTCACTGGAAAATGGAATTATTCTATCTTAGGCTCACCAGAATTTAAAATTACAAATTTTCTTCCCTTTCTCTCTTCCTCGGCCCACCATATCCCTCTGGCATCCCTCCATGTGAAGAACATGCCTGATCGGGATTGCCTGGTATATCTTTACCTTAAGAACTTGTGCTTGGTGGAAGGCAGTAGAAACAACCCAGGCAATACCAAGGTTAACCTTGTTAATAGCCAGATCAGTCCATTTCTGGGCTTTCTGGGGCTCTGGTCCATGTGACAAAAACGGAGCCCGATATTTCACTTCCATTATACAGCAGCTTTGGCCATTATATCTTGAAATCATCCCTCAGGAAATACGGTAGGGGTCATTTGTCCCATGGAATTTTAGTAAACATCTTGTGTAACTTCCTGCTTCTCTTCAATGGAAGAGGGAAGATTTTCTTTTTTCATAATGAAGAATGTGAACTGGTTATCATCAGGATAAATGTAAAGGAAAAAAGTGGAAGGAAAACATGGTAGCTCCTTAGGATTGCTTACAATTTCTGCCTTGGAGCTTGAAGACTCTGAACAAGAAATAATACCTCACGGAATCGTCTGGAGTGATGACAGCATCACTCCCCAGACGCCAGCCACTGCACATCAGCATTTCGGCTGTGAAACCTTTACAATTGTCTCTTCTGTGACTGTCTACATTTCCTGTTTACATGGATGTACTGGAGATATGCTTTAGTGCACTTGCACTGGTGTCAATCTCTCAGCTGAGCTGCAGGGATGGTTTTCAATCTCAAATTGTTTTCAACTCACTGGAATAATTAATCTAGTTTCTTAAGACAAAAGGTGTGGGTTCTATTCTTGTGTTGGCTGCTTTTTGCTGTGTGTGTAATCTGACCTTGATTTTGCCATGGGCTTCAACTTTATATACTTTTTCATGGTTCTAAAAGGAATGGTTCCTGTGTATGGAATACCCAAGGCGTAAACACCACCCCTCACACATCCCATAACTTGAAGACTTCCATTTTTAACCCACTTACATTAGCTTCCCCTTAGTTTTCAGGAGGGTAGTGGGAAGAAGGTAGTTTGAAGTATTGCTGTGGTGATACGGGGACTTTCCATTTTAACCTTTACACTAAGGGTTTCTGCTTTTCTCCTTTAATACTTGACTAAACATCTAAAATCAGTTATAACATCATAAAATTATGGAAATAACGAATAGTGCTGCACAAGCTAGTAAGCGGCATCCTGATATTGAGAACTGCAAAAGCTGTGATTTACCACAGTCATTAAGTATTTCAAGAGAGTCTGGTGTATATACTATCCTCACTAATGGCTTCCCCACCTTCTGCTAGGATAAGAATATTCCCGTTTACCTCTGGGGAGGTACGGACAGTAGCTATTGTTGAGTGTGGACTATCTCGCCCATCTCTTAGATACAAGGTGAAACACTCTTAGATAATCTTAAACTGGGAAGTTTTGCCAAGTGGCCAAACGTGGTATGTGAACTTTCTCCCTTGTTATTTGTAAGTTCCAGCCTTACCCAGTATCTCTCATGGAAATACAGTTCCTATAACTTAAAAAATTCCTGTTAGAACTAAGAATGTTTGTTTGTTCCCTCACTTCCCCTTAGTTCATTCATTTTTGGTCAAGAGTTAGCCTTTTACCACCACGTTTTCTTAGTTCATTCATTTTTGGTCAAGAGTTAGCCTTTTACCACCACTTTTTAGCCCCACTGCAGTGTCTTCTCCATTGGCTAAGGACAAGTTTAAAGCCATGACCCGAGTAAGATACTAAGTCAGATTTGCCCCACTGAGTCTCCCCCCCGAGTCTGCTCCACAGAATGGAAAGCTTCAGAGCAGCTTCAAGCCCCCCTCCCTGCCACACTGAGAGGAAAGAACTCTTGGGGACTGCCAACTAAAACTGTAGCCTTATTACTGCTAATGACTGTCACGGAGAGGTCAGGAAAAAATGGGTATTTATCTGATGAACTAGAATACTGGTCAGTATTGGGAAACTTTAATGTTGCAATATCTAATCAAATGGAGAGTACTGGTTCTGTGAACCACCTGAAAAAAAGCAGATTAAACTTATTAAACAGAACTGGTTGTGTTATACCTATAAGAAATCTGAAATATATAGGCTTTTACATTGTGCTTAAGTGCGTTGAGTACTCTTTTAATACTAAATTTTAATAGCTCTAGTAGAAAGTGAGAAGGGCTCAAATTTTCACACAAAAATCCAAGACCAGTTTTACTGACGCCAAAAAAAACGAATGATGAATCCCCCCTATTCCAACCAGTTAGACAGAAAATGAACACACATACAACAAGTTGGGAAATAGTTTAATGATCACTCACCAAAATCCATCGGAGATTCTTTAATGTGTACAGGGAGAAACTTCCCCTCTCTTGCACCACCACATCGTTCATCTGGAGTGGCACTAATAGTTCCTGGTTGTTCCATCTACTTAAACCAGAGGTAAGAAACCCTAAGACAGCAACTTCAGGCTCCAGTGCGAAACCGTCTGAGTTCTCCTGGAAAGGTTTTCTCTCTGAGAGCAGCTCGCCCAGAGAAGCCATGCCAGGTGCCTTTCTGCTTCCAATGAGCCAGACAACCAATTGCCTCAAAATGCCCAAAGGTCCCAATATTTAGTCAAGGCATGTATGCAGCAGGCCACATGCTTTCTAGGTGTGATGAACAGTGTTGAGAGACATTGAGACATGGGCAGAGCCCAAAGCACCAGTGCGCACGCAGTCTGCAATCCCAAGTCGAACGAGCACATCCTCCAGTGCCAGGCTTTTCTCAGCTTTGGTCTTAGAAGAAGATGATTTTTTTGTGCTTCGAGTTGGGTATTTGCCCCTTCGACTTTAACCTCCGAACAGCCTCCCTCATATGTTTGGGTTGTAGTGGTGGCATTTCTCCCCACTTCTCACACACATCCAGTGCTAAAGAGAGGGTAAGGAGACAGTTTCATGAGCACACCAGAGCTTATTCACAATCCTTTTGAGTGATTCTCATCAACTCTTCTAAGCTTGCTGAGGAAATAAACCAAGGCATTTTCTCTAAAATGTACCATGTTTGCCCTGGCCAGCTTGATTCAGTGGTTAGAGCATTAGGCCTGTCACTGAAGGGTTTCAGGTTTGATTCCTGGTCAAGGGCACATACTGGGGTTGCTAGTGATTCACAGAGGGCAGCAGCCAAGTTATTTACTCGGTAAGTATGGGAGCAGTTTCAAGGGTCAAAACATCAGTTACAACTCCTCAAGCTGGTCAGCCCGTGACAGCATTTCTTGTATCTTTTGGCAGCAGAAATGAACAAAGTGCATTGGAGAAAAATACAAGGTCTGCTTCTGTCACCCTGGGCTGCGGACAGGAATCAGGAAGGGCCATTTCCTAGATGTTTCCAAACTCCCAGAAGGGAAACTCTGAAGGACTAATGGTCATGTTCTGCCAAATACAAAGGTCTCCCCTTGGTCAACCTCTAGCATAAGTGGAAACTACAACAGGGGCCTTATTTAGTCCCTCAGTCTCGGTGTTCTTGAAAATAAGATCATCACAGGTTCAGCCCATTACTTATACCAACACCACTCACCTTCTTCTACCACTTCCCCGACGAAAACCTTGGAAATACCCGACATAGCAATAACCACGTTCTGAGATACGGAGGTGCCAGTGATGGACTGGATCAGCTGGAGAGAAGGACAGAGACGGATTACAGTAGCCCAACCTGGCTTTAGAAACAAGTGCCCACAAGAGCTCTGCCCTGAGAGTGTTTGCTAAAGGCCAGATGCTGAAATTGAGACTAGTGAAGCAACGATTCTGTGTGTCAAGACCCTATCCCTGGAATACAAAACCGAAATTGGTCAAATTATTGAGGGACATGTGACCCCCAGCTTGCCCATCACGTCACTTCCAAATGCCATGGGACATAACTCTGGATACCAGTTTGGTCCTCCCAGCTGATGAAAATGAAGTGTGATAGGTCATCCTTACCCGTTTAATGGCCGCCTTAGGGAAAGCTGAGCGGCGGTACATTTCATAACGGTTCAGCTGCTCCTCAGAAAAAGAAGAAACCAGGATTCTAGACAAAGATTCAGGTAATTAAGTTAACTTATTGGAAAGAATGCTTAAAATATTTAGTACATCAATAAAATCAATTGTCAAATTGAAAATGAATTGTCCAAGGGGATGATGGTATTAGGTTAATGCTCATGAGGAATGAAAAAGTATTTCTACTCTTAAGGCACTTGAGAGTAAGTTAAACACTATTTCCTTTCTTACTTTATTAAGAACAAAAACTGAAACAACAGGTCACTGATACAGTAGGTCACTGTATCATACCATATAGATTGTGTTTTCAGCCTTAGGCTCTCTCCTATAATGCTACCTTATTACACTTCACGTTACTGTAAAAGTTTAATATATAAAGTTGTGTTCAAACCAGTAGTTTTCAATTAAGGAGGAACATTTTGTAAAATATATGGAAAAGGGTTAATACTCCATAGGAATGAATTCTTTCACATAAATAAAACAATGGCCATACCAATTTTATTTATTATTAAATATATATTTTTTATTGATTTCAGAGAGAAAGGGAGAGGGAGAGATAAAAACACTAATGATGAGAGAGAATCATTGATCAGCTGCCTCCTGCATGCCCTACTGGGGACCCTCAACATGGGCATGTGCCTGACTAGGAATGTATCCTGATGTGGTTCATAGGTTGATGCTCAACCACTTAGCCATGTGGCTGGGCAGTCATACCAATTTTAGAAAATGAGCAAAGGACATGAATAGAAACTTTATAAAAACACCAATGGCCAAAAAGTATAGAGGGGAAGAAATTAACTTTTATTAGTAAAGAAATTATAATAAACAAGATAACATTTTTCATAAACCAGATTGACAAGTATTAAAAAGAATGGTACTAAAGAGAGTGGAAAGACAGAAAGTCATACATGCTGATAAAATATGAAGTGGAACAACCTTTTTGGAGAAGTATTTAGAAATATGTATGAAAATTCTTTGAAAATATTCATACCATTTGAACTAGCAACTACACTTCCAGTTTATTTTAGGAATCAAATGGACAAGTATGTAAAGATGTGCATCATAACGTTGTAAACAAAAAAATCCAAAACACAAGAACAGTTGCAGGGATTGGTCAAATTATGGTCCATCCACACAATGGAATGCAATGTAGCCATTAAAAAAATGATGATTTACAGGCACATTTACTGACATGAAAACATTTAGCAATACATACCAAACATTAAAAAAAAAAAAATGAAAAGGTATATACTCTGGGTAAACTCTAAGTGATGGGATTATGGGTAAATTTTTTTTTTTTTCTCCTCTTTTTCTGTAGTCTCTGAATTATCTGCAATGAAACCATACTACTTTTACAATCAGAAAGCATAGGAGTTTATAAAAGAAAAAAATTAAAGGTCAAGAAAAATTTCTTAATTTTGTGTGGTCAGGTTAGAGCCTTGCAAAGGGGAAAGATCAGAAAGTAACTTACTGCATCTTCTGAATCTCATCTTCATCCACTTTCTGTTTCTTCTCTTTCTTTTCTTTGGGTTCTATTTTCAGTTTTTTGGCTGCAGGAGTGAGTAATGATGAGTCCTCCCTTTCAACTTCTGTTAAATCTGAGATGTCCTGACTCTTGAGCTGAGGAGAAGAAAGAAACGCTTTTATATATTTAGCCTACTTTCCAGACACGATAAGGTACTAAGAAAACATCATCCTCATTACAACACAACAAACACATTTATTCAGTGGTAGGATAAGGAATTTATAGCCTAGCTGTGGAAAGAAAATTAGCTAAAAATCAGTTTTCTTGTTTAGGTATGATCTTAGCTCCCACATTTGTTTACAAGGGCAATAAAATGCTAAGGATTACGAAAACATTTCCCCCTGAGCCCACTCTCCGAACCTCCTTCTTTAGAGGGGATGCCAGAAAAGTCCTTTCCATCCACCCAGCTCTTCTGCTTCTAAATCTGTAGATCTCCTTACTTGCGATGATTCCATGTGGAAAGAATATTAAAAAGGAGGCCTCTTGTAATCAAAACAGTATTTCTTTGAATTTGTAACTTTAAATGAGTTTCTCCCAATGTAGTACTCTTTTCTTCCTACCTTTTAATTCCATTGCATCATGCAAATGTGTACTAGACTGAAAATTTTGTGAAGACAGGTTTGTCTCATTTATCTCACCCCACTAAAACCGTTAGCATAGTTTTATTTATGCTACATTAAAAATATTTTTATTGATTTCCGAGAAGGGAGAGGGAAAGATAGAAACATCAATGATGAGAGAGAATCATTGATTGGCTGCCTTCTGCACACCTCATACTTGGGATCGAGCCTGCAACCCAGGCATGTACCCTGACAGGGAACTGAACCTCAATCTTCCTGATTCATAGGTTAATGCTCAACCACTGACCCACGCTGGCCAGGCTATGCTAGATGTTTACTGTCTGTGTAATAAACAAACAATCAAACAATCAAAATCCAAGCTTCATCCCCTCCAGTTGAATTTACAATCTAAGGATACAACAGATCTTATTAGTGAGATTTCAACTTCGTTTTGTCAAGAGGAACTCTCATTTAAACCCAGGAATATGAGAGGTAAGTGACAGGATCGTATATCTTAGACAATAGTTTCACTTCTTTACTTACTGATTATACAAGTTCTATAACCTCTTTGTGCTTCAACAGTTTTGGTGATTTATATTTTCCTTAAAAATGAGCCATTTTTTCTTAGATTTAAGGATTTATATAGTCTACACCTGAACATTAAATTTTCTTAAAACTTTAAAGATCTCCCTTTCAGTGCCTATAGCCCTTATTTCATAATGTTGTGCATTTATTTACATTTCAAATAACCAGGTTTTTATTACTTCTTATACTTTTTAAACATTCACTCATTAATACCTACTTTTATTCTTATCAGTTTCTTGTTCCTACATTCTTTTGGTTTATTTTGTTCTTTTTCTGGTTTCTTAAGTTGGGTGCTTACTTTTAATATCTCCTGCTTGTTAATATAAACATATAAGGTTATGAATTTTTCTTTAAGTAAGGTTTTGATCAACCCCTTGGATTTGGTGGTAGTGTCTCTTAATTACTTTAATCTAAGGACCATTTAGAAAACAGTTTAAAGTATCCAGGTGTTAATTTTTGGGGGGGTGCGAGTGGAAGTGGGAGCTTTTTGTTAAATTTCAAGTTTATTGCACTATTCTAACAGGATGAGGCCTGTTATGATTTCTACTTTTTTTTTTTTTTAAAATATATTTTATTGATTTTCTTACAGAGAGGAAGAGAGAGAGAGACAAAGAGCTAGAAACATCGATAAGCCGAAACAGGTTTGGCTCAGTGGATAGAGCGTCAGTCTGCAGACCGAAGGGTCCCAGGTTCGATTCCGGTCAAGGGCATGTACCTTGGTTGCGGGCATATCCCCAGTAGGGGGTGTGTAAGAGGCAGCTGATCGGTGATTCTCCCTCATCTATGTTTCTAACTCTATCCCTCTCTCTTCCTCTCTGTAAAAAATCAATAAAAATATATTAAAAAAATAAAAAAGAAACATCGATGAGAGAGAAACATCGACCAGCTGCCTCCTGCACCCCCCCACCGGAGATGTGCCCGCAACCAATATACATGCCCTTGACCGGAATCGAACCTGGGACCTTTCAGTCCGCAGACTGACGCTCTACCGCTGAGCCAAACCAGTTTTGGCTGATTTCTACTTTTAAGAATTTTTGTTTTTCTGTGTGGTCTTGTTTATGGTCAATTTTTAAGTGTTTTGGAAGCTTAAAATTTACATTTTCTGTTGGGTACAAATTTCTGTATGTTGTGAACTCTCTATTGGAATAGGCTAATTATTCCTCAAATCCTTTTTGTTTTTGAGATGTTTCAAAGGTTCAGTTAAAAAAAAAAGTATTTTTATTGCTTAGAAAAGGAGAGGAAGAGGTAGAAAGAGAGAGAGATAGAACCATTGACCGGTTGCCTCTTGCATTCCCCACAGTGAGGATCTAGCAGGCAACCTGGGCATGTGCCCTGACCTGGAATCGAACTGTGACCTGTGACCTCCTGGTTCAGAGGTCAATGCTCAACCAGAGCCAGGCCAGTTGGGTTAAAGGTTCCTTCTTAAAAGTTTCACAACATTGTTCTTTTTCTAAAAGTTCTTACTTTCTATCCTATGTAATAAAAGAGTAATATGCAAATTGACAGTCACTCCAACACCCAAAATGACCACTGCAAGATGGCCTGCAGGGGAGGGCAGTTAGGGGCAATAAGGCTAGCAGGCAGAAGTGGTTAGGGGCTGTCAGGAAGGCAGAAGGCAAGCAGTTGGGATCCAGCAGCCAGTCCTGCTCCGCCCCCCACTCCCGCACGAATTTCGTGCACCTGACCTTTAGTATTTTAATAAAACTTGATGCTCTGAAAGGCTTTTGCTGTCTAATATTCTTCCACAATCTCTTTAAGTGCCAAACTTACTGTTCTGAGAGCCTAGATTCTATCTCTAGAAGGGGAATCCAGAGAACACGGAGCTTCTGGTCCCCTGGCTGACGCTGGGCTAGCGATCCCTGTGGTGCTTTGGCCCGACACAACTGATGGGCTTGGTGTGTTTATGCCACAGAGACCATTAGACATAAGGTGATTAAGCCGGTAGCTCCCTCAGCCTCCCTTTAACGACTCTGCTGCCTAGAATAACCAAGTTATGCTTAAGCAACATCTGTGAGAAACCACACTGCAGTGGAAGGGATTCTAGGAATCCTGGGTTCTCGCTTTGCACTGTCTCAGTGTAACATCGGATCCCAATTTTCTCTCCGGGAAAACCAAGACGCTGTTAAAATTCCCTTAGAAAAGGAGTTTTAATAGTCAAGGGTAGGGGTTAAAAATATGAACCCAGCGCTTGGGTCTCTCGGACCGGACCAGCCCTACAGTGCTGTCTCCGCCCACCACGCCCGCCTCCAGGACAGCAGATCCGCGGGACCGTGCGTTCCAATGGTGAAGGCCGGGGCGGGGGCCCACAGGCAGGCGGTGCGCAGCCAGAGCACAATCTCGGGGTCCTCTCGGCCCCGCCGACGTCTCCCTACCTCGCTTTCCTCAGCCGCGGCTTCTTTCAAGTCCCCGTCTCCGTCCGCGTCCGTTTCCTCCGGGTGTCCGTCCGCGTCGGGGGCCCCAGGGCCCGCGGGGACTGCGGCCGCCTCGTCGGGCGCCCCCGTCTCTCCGCCTTTTACCGCGGGGGACTCGCAGGCGCCGTCCATCTCCATCGCAGCCGAATGCGGGATGGCGGGTCGCTGCGCCGCCACACTCGGGGCCGGGAGCTCACTTCCGGTCGTCGCGCCGCGATGACGTCACCCGCCGGCTCCCCGCGGTCATTCAGAGGCGACATCCGGGCTCCGCTCTCAGGGCGGCGGAGGGAGCGGGCGCGGGTTTCGGCCGGTGGGCTCCCCATGCTGGGAACGCCGCCTTTTGGAGGAGAGCTGCGCGGGTTCCCGGAGGACTCCCCCTCCTCGCCGCGTCAGTGAACCCGTCCTCACCGCTCCCCGGCCGGCGGGAGGGGCGCAGTGCGCGAAGCCGGGACGCGCCTCCCGCGACGAGCTCGCTGGGACGCGGCCGCGGCTGCACGGCCCGGCTCCCGCGCGCGGCCAGCGGCCCTCGTCCCTCCGCGGCAGCTCGGGAGAAAGTGGCGGGAACGGAATTTGTCCCCCCACACCACTGAGCGCCACCTCGAGCCAGGAGCAGTGGCAATGCCAGAAACAACCTAGTTTACGCCCAATTAAACGACTTTTCCCACCATTGGCCCTCGAGGTCGGGGTCGGTTCCTCACACCCGACTTTTCCCGGCAGATCGGTTAAGTCCATCATAAGGAAGAGGCAGGTTCTTTTATTTTGAATTTCACTTTAGGAGACATTTCGGGGATTGGGAGCATGAAGAGGGTATATTTTTATTTAGATTTTTCCTCCTTTCCGTCGTTGGGGTAGAGGGGCATTTTATTCGCCCCTCTGCCACTGGCCCCCCCAAATTCACATAATTTATGCGTACCGAGGAATGCAGGTGCGCGTTACCACACTCCCCTCTTTGTTTCCACGGCCTGGATTACCGTATTCACGTCTTGGGCTCCAAACCTTTGGGAGGAGCGCACTTCGGGGGCGGACACAGGTGGCTCGCGGGCCCCTTCACCTGCGCGGCGGGCACCGCACGGCGCTGTCCGCGCCCAGGAGGCCCCACCGGCCCCGCGAGGCCCACGTGGCGCCCGCGGCCACCTGCGCCGCCCGCCGCCCCGCCCAGCTAGGTGGGCGCGGGGCGGGCGCAGGGCGCCGTGACGCGTGACGCCGGATCCCGGAAGTGACGCGCTGCTGGGGGGGAAGCGGGGGGAGGGGGGTGGTGTCTCCGGCTGGTTTTGGGGGGGTGCGTTGCCCGGAGACGGAAAGTTTGGGAGCCAGAGCCTGCTGGGCTGCGGCCCCGGGAGGGGGTCCAGGGGGCGGTGGCCCTGGGGATGGGGAAGGAGCAGGAGCTGCTGGAGGCGGCCCGCACCGGGCACCTACCGGCCGTGGAGAAGCTGCTGTCCGGGAAGCGGCTCTCCTCCGGCTTCGGGGGCGGCGGCGGCGGCGGCGGCGGCGGCGGCAGCTCCGGAGGCGGCGGCGGCGGCCTGAGCTCTTCGAGCCATCCCCTCTCCAGCCTGCTCAGGTGGGTAACGGGCGCCGGGCAGCCGTCTGGGGGCTGGCCTCCTGGGTCCCTAGAGAGATCGAGGCTCCTGAGACCCGGGCGGGTGGGTTTTTGGGGTGCCCCGAGGCGAAGGCAGGTGGCCATCGGGACCAGGGACGCTGGTGCGGGTCCGAAAAGGCGCGGGGCTCTCCAGGTCTGGTCTCCTGACCCGGCTACGAAGAATGGTGGGAGTGCCCAGGTGGCAGCCTCTGCCGCATGGCTCAGCCCGGCTTCACCCTCGACCGCCGTAGGGTGTCGTATGTAACAAGCCACTTTAGAGCAAAATAAATATATATATTTTAAAAATCGCCCTCTGCTCCCGCAGAAACTGCCCAGCCTTGCAGAATCTCGCGGCGCCCCTGGAGGAAATTCTCTCGCTTCCCTTCTTTTGGGAACTTGGAATCTCCCCCCCAGGCTCTGCAGGACCTGGCTTTTGTTGTTTACATTAAAATTGCCTCTGGACTTAACACCTTCAGAGTGTTCTGTGAGCCCTCCTTGTGCTTGAAGCTTAAACTCCAGTTCCTTCTAGGGAACCTCATTGGATTGGTCAGCCTGTTAAGTGGCACATGCAGGACTCATCAGGGGGCTTATTCGTCAAGATATAAAGCTTTACAGAGACTTGTTTAGGAAACTGAGGGGTGCTGTCCACCTCTCCAAGGTCGGCTGTTAAAATAAACCCTTGAACCTGAGCTGTGAGGTTCGGGAAGAAGAGATCACTTTTGCGTGGCGTGGAGGGAGGGATTGTCAGTGTGAGTAAAATGTGTTGGTTCAGCAGCACTTTCATGGCCTGTTTTCTTTTCCTTCCTTGTTCTTTTGAGGTTTTTTAAGAAGTGGAAGTTCATTTAGAAATGCTTGGTTTGCTTTTGTTCCCTTTTAATTTATGTAACATCAGTTTGGGTGAGCTTGGACCAAGGAAGCCCACGACTCTAATTGTTAGGTATTAAGCACCGAGTGGGAACTAATATAGAAATATTTTTGAAAGTAATATAAGAGGAGAATTCTCCTTAGTTCTTTTGGGGATTAAAACAACAGTACTTTTGCTGCACTTTCTCCAGCCTCTGGAAAAATGCTTTCACACAATTGGTACCCAGGGTTTGTTGAGTAAAAATATTAGAGGACAATACATTTCTAAATAAACTGATGGTAATACCATAATTGTTAGTAGTTCAGAGACATGAGAGATCCCTTTGGGGCGAGATGGCTATCACGGCTTCCTGGAGGAGTGGGACTTCAGCTGGCTTTGGAGGCAGTAAGGATCTGGGCAGGCGTAGTAGATGTCCCAGGTGGGCACACCTCGGGGGAGGCACAAGGTGGGAACGGAAACTTACGTGGTGTGAGTGGGACATAGGAGAACTTCCTGCTGGAGCCTTGAGTGGCAATGATGAACTGATGGCACATGATTTTGTCTTCTCATGTTTATATTCCCAGACCCTAGATCACAGGTGTTGAAAAATGTACTTCAAATGAGTGAATTGGGTTTTGAACCTTGCCTGGGTTACTTTGATATTTCTGTACTTCTTGAGGTCTGAGAGATGAGAAAGACTGTACAAGTTCGGAGGTGCCTGTTTCTAACGAGTTGAATTATGTAGCATTTGGAGGTTTGCCAGATACCGTAACCCCCAGTATATCCTGCTGAAGTGAGACACTTTCTTTTTTTTTTATTATTTTTTAATTTTTATTTTTTTTATTGATTATTATGTCACATAATTGTCCTCATCCCCCCATTCCCATCCCAAACCCCTCCTTACACATGCCCCCACTCCCTGTGAAGTGAGACACTTTCATGTCTCTCCTGCTTTCAAGTACAGGTCACATCACTCTTAGTGCTCTAACTCCGAGGCAGTTGAAATTTTGCTGAGGATTTAGCTGCCATGTAGTTAAGCAAGATTAGGAAATCTTTGATGAGCACAGTGTTTTTACTTTGGGCCTCCTGCTAATAGCATGGGTCAAGTTTGTCATGAAGTGTGGACGGTGGTGTCTCCATCCCCTGCGCAGGAGAGCTGACTCCTGACTCCTCCTGTGGCTGTTGGGAGCTGGAAGATAGTCTAGGAGCCAGCGTCTCATCCCTGTGACCCTAGGGGCAGGGGGATCTGCAGGCACTTGTTACACTAGGCGTGTCATTAATTAGAGGTGACTGGTTCAATCTGCCAGAGACTTGAAAGCAAACAAGACCCTGTGTTTAAATAATCCCTAGTCAGCATGTCCTGCCTTTTGAGATTTGGAAATAGTAGAGGGTGGGTCCCCCTGCCCACATTCCCCACCTCAGGGACCCTGGGTGGAATCATAGTTTCAGACTTGGCCTTTGCATTAGCTTCCCTGTCCTGCCCCCACTGGTACTGCCAACTGCAGCGACGCTTGTCCAGCTGTTTGAGTGACCAAGTAAAGCGGGCGGGAGTAGGAGCTTACAGCTGCAGAGCATATAAATGTTCCAAACCACACGTGTGTTTGTCTTTTCACTTATCAATCTGTCTCTCTAGTCCTCTATGTATGACCACCCCCTCTCCCCCATTCCACAAAAGCTTTGTGCTTATTCTTAAGCCACTCTCTCACCCCTCCCCTTTTCTCTCCCACTGCTTGGGCTCAGCTTAGCTTCGCAAAGCTGTCCCTCATGACCCCAACGCACACTGATCTCTCAGGCTTCCACTTTGGAACCCATCCTCAGGAGTGTAATACTTTGCCCAACTTTCACAGTTTATTGCTTTGGCCTGTCAGTATAGTGTTTCCATATAGTAACCCTTACCACTGAGAATGTTCCTGAGAGTCAGCAAAGAAGACTTCTAGAGTAAAAAAAAAAAAAGTTATTAACTGCCTGTCCTTGCGACCTTCCCTTATTTACCTCGTACATCCCGGGGCAGCGGTGTACTGTGCTGGGTTTGTGTTGCTACCGCCACTGACTATACAGATTCCTCAGCCACTTTGAACCTTAATATCTGCATATAAAACGGGGATAATATTATCTGCCTTATAGTACATATGTGGAAGAAACCCCAATTTCTGGCACATTGCAAGTACTCACTGCTAGCCATCCTCAGTTCAGTTCAGCACATACAGTTTTGCCATGCTGCACCTGCTGTGTGCTAAGCACCATGCCAGACATTTTAAATTTCTCACTTGGGTATCTTTTCCAAACGTTGGCAGATTAGAAACAGGAAATAAGGGAGTGGACCTGCTCAGGCAGGCACATTAATGCCTTTCACCTACCCAGTGTTTACCCATCATCTACTCTGTGCCAGGCACACTGCAAAGTTTTAGCTCAGACCTGGCATATAGTAGGTTCTCTTATCAAAGTTAGTCAGTCCCACCCACACCTTTCCCCCAGGAGCCTTGCCTTTCTCTCTCCTAAGCTCCAAGGGCCCTCCTGCTGCCTCTAACTTGTTTCCCGAGTCTACACAGCCCAGCGGGCTCACTGCTACCTCTCTAGCTTTCTAAATAAACTTTCTCACACTTTGAATTAAAAAAAGTAGTCCCTCTCCCAATACATGGTCTTACAGTGTTTATGATAGCATGTTATGTCTGTATGATTGACAAAATAAGAAACAGAAAAGCAATTAAAATCTAGGATCTCTCCCCTCCACCCCCAGTAATTTGAGACTATTAAAATACATAGAGGTATATAGCCCTATACACTGGGTGAGGTCCCAAGTATCACCAAACTATTGCTTAGTGCTACAATTCCGGTTTATTGTGACTCTTAGCCATCAAATAAAGATTAGTTTACATTCACTGTAGCTTGTTAATGAAAGTAGGAAAAACATTTTGGTTTTCTATCCAAAATGATTCAGATGTAATTTTTGTTACTTAAGAGGATAAGAAGAAGATTACCTAGAAAGCATAGCTATCCACAATATCTAGTGCTACAGAGCCTCTGGGGAGCATGGATTTTACTTTCTGTAATGGCTCATCTCCTGATTGTTGAACAGATGCATGTCTGCCGTCAGTACTTGGGCAGGCATGGTGCTAAACTATTTTTTCACAAATTGAATTTTCTCTTTGTCACCCTTGTGCCTGAGTGAAGCAGATTCTTGGACTAGGGGCCCCTGCCCATCAGCTCCTTCACCGTTAGCACCTGTCTCACCCCCAGTGGCTTTTCCAGAGCAGCAACCGTCACCACGAAGCTCCGTGAGTTTCCCCAGTTCAGACTTGGGCTTCTTCAGCATTTGACTTTCTGACAAAGACTTCTTGGAGTGGATAACTAGATGGGTCAGCCTTTCCCACGTCTTTCCCAGTGCGATCTGGAGTCAATTCATGGACTTCGTTCAAGTTATTTGTCAGTTCTCGGATCATGATTTCCATCATCTCTTGGGTTTGGCAGTCCTGTTGATAAGCATAAGAGGTCTTCTGAATCTGATGGTTTTTACTTTAATTTTTAGTAAAACCAACACAGAACAGATGAAACAAATAACTATCCATAATCTTGATACCGACATGAGCTTCAGTCAGGGTCTGCCATGCATTGACCGTGGAGCACATTTTGTCACGGGTAAGATCCAGGCCATGGAAATGAGGCAGTTTTTTCCCTGAATGTCCTCAGTAATAAGCTTGAGTTTTCTAAATGCAACTTTATTCTGCAGGTCAGTGAGGCTCATTTAAAAAATGAAACCCTTGCCAAAACCGGTTTGACTCAGTGGATGTAGAGTGTCGTCGGTCTTCGGACCAAAGGGTTCCAGGTTCAATTCTGGTCAAGGGCATGTACCTTGGTTGCGGGCACATCCCCAGCAGCGGGTGTGCAGGAGGCAGCTCTTCGATGTTTCTCTCTCATCAATGTTTCTGACTCTCTATCTCTCTCCCTTCCTCTCTGTAAAAAATCAATAAAAATATTAAAAAAGAAAAAGAAAAAACATAGATTAACTTCAAACTGTAGTTGAATTATGAGCTCCATACGTGTGTGGAAGTGAATGTATGTGAATGATGTGAACTTATAGTACTGCTGAGGGCTCAGAAGCACAGAGAAACGAAGGCAGAGGCCGCAGTCAAGGAGAGACTGTCCTGGTTTAGATAAATTCTGTACTTGGCTTCTCCAGCATGAGAAGAGTAAGAAAGGACCAGCCAGGAAACCTGCTGGAGAAATAGAAGCATTTATAGGTATTTATCTGTGTTTACATTCATAAACTTGTTTTTACCCTACTATTGGCAGGGTTGGGGGGATTGGGGGTGAGGGTGTTTGGGGGGGGGGGGCCGGGTAGGGAAGACTACCCAAAAACAGCCAGTTTCCCAAAGATAAGGAAAGCTTCTGAAATAAGAAATGAAGACTGAAAAGTTTTGAAAAATGGACTCCTGTTTTAGGAACAATAACAGGTTCTCTCAAATGTCAGAAGATGTGACAAATAGTTCATTGTTTTTAAAGAAAGATCCCTAATATTTATTTAAGGAATTGTGACTTAAAAGATGAAAGAGCGGTTAGCATAACCATCCCATGGAAAGCTCTTGCATCCACCCCAGAGGCATCTGCGGCCCCTTTCCTTTCGCCTCCCGCAGCAGCTTTCTTGTGAATGTGCCTCTTTGGGCCAAATGGTTTGGATGTTCCTAGCAAGAGGGCGGCGGGGACCCTGTGAGGATTGTAGTGGGAGGTGCTGGGCAGGAGATCTCAGGGACTTGTCTGATTAAGTTCCTGCTCTTCTGAGAGAATGCAAAAATAAAATCAAAGCGAAACACAGCTCCCCATTAGGATAGCAGTTTTCAGGATCTCCCATGAAACCTCCTTAATTCATTAAAATGGCTTTCAGAGAGCTTTTTAAAATACTTCTCTTAAGTTTGATTTTATCAGATGGCAGCCTGTCCTTGGAATTGCTGTGTATTTTTACTTTCTCTGAAGCAGAATGCAATTTCCTTGTTAAAAACACACACAACACAAAACAAAGCAAGATAGCATGCCTGGATATGTGGTAATTTTACATCTGAAAATCCAGAAAGGGCCTAATCTAAACTGAGTAAGGGATCCACTTGTGGTGAAAGATAATTTGGAAGTTTGATAACAGAGATCTCCCTTTTTCTTTGTTCTCGAGTGGAAATTCAATTTCCACTGCCTTGGTTACAAAAATTAGAGACAGGAAGCAGTGACACAGCCTGTGGTCTGAAGAATGTGATTTGTATCCAGTCAGCTTCAGCGTGTTCATGTCCCGGAGGTTATGCCCCAGTGAAAGTTGCGTCCTTGGCCAGAAAAATCCCTTCAGGAGGGTTTCCCCTCGTCTGTCCCCCCCCCCCCCCCCCCCCCCCCCAGTTCACCTCAAACAGCTGTGAAATTTGATTTGCAAAAAGGAAGTCAAGGCCATTTCTGCCTTAGTCTTCAATAGGGAAAGTAAATTACCGAGTTTCACAGTCCAGAGACACCAAGGAAACCCCACGAGTAGATAGCGGAGCGTTAGCTCTTGGGAATGCCAGGTCTCCTGTGGGCAGGAGTTGGTTTTTCTGGAGAAAATGTTCCCACACTGACTTCCCAAAGATTACTGGGAGATTTTCTGTGGTGCAGAAAATTATATCGTTACCTTCATAGGATATCTTCAGATAACTTTGGTGTGGTGAGAGTTAATGGTAGTAATGCTACAAATTATACGGTAAGGCTTCGTATTTATCCTTTCTCAGTAATTTGTAGATCAAGTTGGTTTAGTTTACAAATCAAAAAAGGTTTTAAAACAAAAGTCAGTTTTCTCTGCTTTACTTGGTTATTCTATACCACTATTAAGAACTGCCCTGGCCGAAACCGGTTTGGCTCAGTGGATAGAGCATCGGCCTGCGGACTGAAAGGTCCCGGGTTCGATTCCGGTCAAGGGCACATGCGGGCACATCCCCAGTAGGAGGTGTGCAAGAGGCAGCTGGTTGATGTTTCTCTCTCATCGACGTTTCTAACTCTCTATCCCTCTCAATTCCTCTCTGTGTAAAATCAATAAAATATATTAAAAAAAAAAAAAAAAAAAGAACTGCCCTGCCTGGCCAGAGTTGCTCAGTGGTTGAGCATCAATCTATGAACCAGGAGGTCATGGTTCGATTCCTGGCCAGGGCACACGCGCAGGTTGTGGGATTGATCCCCACAACCCGGGGCCTGCAGAGACAGTCGATCAATGATTCTCTCATCGTTGATGTGTGTCTTTCTCTCTCTTGTCCTCTCCATTCCTCTCTGAAATCAATAAAAAGTATTTAAAAAAGAGCAAAGAAAAAAAAAAAGCACTGCCCCGGCTTGCTAGCTTACTTAGTAGCATAGCCCCTAAGGGCCAGGTTCTATCCCAACTCTGCCTGTGACGTAGGCAAGTTATAATACCCTCTGAGCGTCTGTCTTCATTTGTATAAGGGTCTGGGCAGTGCCTGCCTCCTGAAGCAGCATCACATGAGCTAAATGTGAATGACAGTGTTTGCCACCAGTGATGAATCTGAAATGATAATCCTGTGTGTTAAGAACATACTTTTTATTAAAGGTGCAATTTTAAAATTTATTATTGATAGCAGGGGCACCCTTTTCAGATACGAGTCCCATTTTGAAAAGCATGAAAATGGCAATGGTGGCAAAGTTACAAACTGATACGGGTCCACAATTTCTTGCCCAAAACCTTGGGGTTTAGAATCCAGAACCTTTGGGTTTGGGAGGGTAATACTGAGCCCCTAGTGGGATCGGTGCAGCACTGGAGCTGTGAGATTTTTGCTGTGAGATCTGTAAATACAGTAAATGGAGTAAGTATGAAGCAGCTCCATGTTCTGTACCTAAATGAGTTTGCAACTAAGCGTTTGAAAATGCTTTTTGGATTTCTGAATTGTAGATAAAGGAATCTGGACCTCTGCCTTTCATATAGAAAAATTGCTAGACTCATAAAAACACAAAGAAGAAAATAAAATCATTTATAATTCCACTACCTAAAGAAACTAACTGTTGTCATTTGGGTTAGCACACTTTGGTCTTTTTTTTATGCTAACTGTTTTTTCCTCTTCTTAAAGGAAAACAAATGACAGCCCTACCTAACCTGTTTGACTCAGTGGATAGAGCGTCAGCCTGCGGACTAAAAGGTCCCAGGTTCAATTCCGGTCAAGGACATGTACCTTGGTTGTGGGCACATCCCCAGTAGGAGGTGTGCAGGAGGCAAGCTGAACGATGTTTCTGATGTTTCTCTCTCATCGATGTTTCTAACTCTCTATCCCTCTCTCTTCCTCTCTCTAAAAAATCAATAAAATAAAATATATTTTAAAAAAAAGATTACTATGTTGCCGAGGCACATCCTCTTAAAAAACACATACACACACACACACACACACACACACAAACAACACACACACACACAAAAACCACACGCACACAAATGATTGTTCGGTATACTTTGTCTCTGATTTTCACTGACTATTGTAAACACTTTCCCATTTTCTATTCTTCTCAACCTTATTTTAAATGGTTAAGTGTGTGTATGAACTGTAACTCATCGCATCCCTCCCTGGCCATCAGACTGCAGTTTGTGTGCAGTTTTCGCTTTTGGAGCCGCACTGTATGTAGATCCTGGGAGGTGGTTTTTGTGCATACTCATGCTTGTGACGTTTATATACTCAGTAGGATGGTAGGTGTAATTTGAGCCTTTGCCAATCAACATGTGTGCCGCTGTCTTCCAGGCCTCTTGTAATAATAATTCTAAGGCCCTTCCATATCCTCGGTCCTTTTGATTGGAAAGTTATGTATGTTAACTGCTATGGCTGTTAACTGCTCCTTATATTTAGAAAGCTACCTTTGTGCAGACGCAGGATTTTTTATTGTTAATCCTCACCCAAGGACATTTTTTCCCCTCGTGTTTTCAGAGAAAGAGTGGAAGGGAGGGAGAGAAGATGGGGGGAGGGGGAGCGAGACAGAAACATCATGTGAGAGAGATGCATCCATTGGGTGCCTCCTGCACTCACCCTGACCAAAGTTGGGGATTGAACCTGCAATCCAGGTATGTGCTCTTGACCGGCAATGGTACCTGAGACCTTCCGTGAATGGACAGACACTCTAACCACTGAGCACACCAGCCAGGGCCAGACACAGGATTTTTAATGGTCAGGTTGGGGCCTCTCGGGTCCCTCTTTAGAGGCAAAATGTTGAAAAGAGGTCCATTAATCATGCAAACGCATGGAATAATATGCTCTAAGCAGAATGGGACAAAACCCAGTTGCCTTTGTAGTTCTAGTTTTATTAGGGGAAGTCCTAAGAGAACAGAATAATGAATCCTCACATACCTTAAGCGCCCATAAAACAATTAACGGCTCATGACCAGTTCTGTTTCTTTTTAGTACCCCCCTCCCCTTACCTCAATTATTTTGAAGAAAATCCTATATATCTTATTACTTAAGGATATATCTTTGAAAGATAAGGGCACTTTAAAAGTTATTCACCATGTCATTATCACACCTGAAAAATGGCAATTCTTTAAAATTATCCAACGTTTAGTCAGTCAGGGTCCATGTTTCCCATGCTGTCTAAAATACTTTACTGTTAGTTTGTTCAAATCTGTGTCCAGACAAGGTTCACACATTCCATTCACTCGATAAAGCTCTTAAGTTTCTTTATTAAAATCTGTGTCTTTCATCTCGGTCATTTTTTCTTTCCAGTTTACTTGTTGAAGATAAAGGTCATTTGCCCACTTCCTGCAGGCTGGGTTTTGCTGACTGTACCTCTGCGTACCCTTCAGTGTGCTCCTCTGTCCCCATGTTTTCTGTGAGATAGAGATCAGGTCTAGAGACTTGGTCTGAGTCAGGTTCAGATTTTTTTGGCAGGTTTCTTCCTTCAGAAGAGCCTTTTTTGTGATGTTGGCGGCCATCACTGTCTAGATCCATGATTTAATTAAGAGTTTGCAAAGTGGTGACATTTTGATTTCTGTTTTACCTTCTCCCCTTGTTAACTGGAATACTTTCTAGAAAGAAACTTTGTAGAGAAACCTCCTGTTAGGAGTGACCTGGTTATCCTGAGGTACAGTTTGTACAGGAAACATGGATTCAGTGCTTGATTCTTTCCCCTTACTTACCAGTTTTCAGATCAGGTTGGTTTTTTAGTAGCCCTCAGAGGTGTCTAATGAGTTTTTTTGTAAATATTATGAACTCATTTATTTAAACATATTTGTGGCTCAGTAATAACCTTTTTAAAATGTGCTCTGAGACATTTAGGCTTTATCAATTTTACTTTTCCATGAAAAACAGTGGAATTGGTTTGTAATGAAGTGATGTGTGTTTTTGTGTATTTCAGTTGAGTGGTATTTTACTCAGAGGTCCAGTTTGCGCTTGTTCAGGTGGCCATTTACAATCAAATGTTCTAATCTTCGAGAGAGAGAAATTCAGCTGGCTTCTAATCAGTCTCAATCCCTCCCTCCCTCCTTCCCTCCCTGTCAAATTTCCTGCTGGTCATAGATGACCCTATAGATGAGAAAGCTTTAAAAAGATGCTCTAGGGATTTGAGTAGCCAGATTTCTTTAGATTTAATTATGGAAGACTCACCAGAATGGTGTTTCCCACCAGCTGTGTAGAGTGGCTCTCTGTAAGGATTTAGGGCCGTCTGACTGAGTTGTCACTTAGATTATTCAGTCTCATTTGTTACTCTGAATGTGTATCACAGTGTCACACTTTGTACATAAAATTGAAGAGTCAGTTGAACTGTCCTTCATTAAGTCTACTGAGCACATTTGCCTGTCTCCTTGTTGATTTCTGATTTATTGCATTTGACACCTATGTATTTATTTACTTGGTTTGGAGCTCAGCCATACATGAAAGCATTTTGGGGGATTCCATTTTGATTGGTTTTGTATTCGGGAAAGTGGGTCTGGGCCCTTCTGCCGTGGCTCAGATCCCCCATGGCCTCACCCTCCAATGCTCCATCTGGGGTCCGTTTCCATGTGGTAGAAGCATTGGTTTCCCTCATTGACAGTTGTTGGACAGTCAGGGTTCTACCGCACAGAGGCCTGACAGCGTCCCGCTCCAGCACTGAGTCACAGCACCTGCATGTTGGGCTCTTAGAGACTTTAAAGAGAATTGTCCTTAGTGCAGAAGAAAAATGAAAATAAAAGTAATAGAAGAAATACAATGAACTTCATTTGTTGAGAAAGGAAGATGTTTCTTAAACACTCCCCCTTCATAGTGCCAAGGAGCCGGTCAGCATCATTTATTGGGGAGTGAGGGGTGCATGATTCTTGCAAGGCGGAGGCTGTGGCTGCTCCCTGTGCGGGGTCCTCTGTCGCGGCTGCACACAGAACTTGTCCCTGGCAGAGGTGCCAGGACAGCAGGATGGATGCAGACCAGTCAGGGCTCTCCTGTGATGGGAACAGCAGCCCCAAATGTATGTCCCTCTAATAGCACGAGTAGCCAGCATTGACTGAGCACGCACTGATACTGGGTTAGTAGCATTCCTTTTTACATTTCAAGGCATTAGTAAGTGCTTGTCCTTACTAGTATTAAGAGAACCAAAATTCTATAATCATCCATCCTTTTGAGCATTTTATGACTTTCAGCTTTGCATATGTACACTCAGATTTTCTTTTTTTTTTTTTTTTTTTTTTTAATCAATCTTTATTGTTCATAATATTACAAAGGTTCCTCATTTCCTCCTCCCTCCACCAGGTTCCCACCCCACCCTCCACCCCCTCCCCTTCCCCCAATGTCCTCATCCATAGGTGCACAGTTTATGTTTAGCCTCTTCCTCCCTCCCTTTCCTCGATAGTAAATCCCTTTTCGGATAGTAAATCAGTTACTTAGCATTTTCTCATATCAATAATATCTCCACATGCCCAATGATATACTTCAGACAACAGACATTTCCAAATAGTTCAACCAACCTCATCCAGGCCCCACCCAAGGCGCTTACAGATCAACACCCCAGCGCTATACTAACTCAACACATTCAGATCTAAGCCTTCATCACTTGATTCAGCAGACCCTCAAGTTCCCGCCAAAGTCTCCAGCCGTGTCTGAGAGGCAGCCTTGGGGCGGGGGCAGGCGAGGAGCGAGCTGTTTCGGGCCTGGCTGCACCGGGCCTGGCCTCTGTTGCTATCATTCGTACCACAACCAGCTGCTCCGGGTCTGGCCACTGCCGCTCCAAACCTAGTTGCTCTGGACTTGGCTGCTGCTGCTCCGGCCTGGCCACACCCGACCCTGCTGCTCCCGGGGCCTGGCCGCTCCCAGCCTGGCAGCCGCTGCTCCGGGCCCTGGCGGCACCCGACCCTGCTGCTCCGGGCCTGGCCGGGCCCAGCCTGGCAGCCGCTGCTCCGGGCCTGGCCGCACCCGACCCTGATGATCAGGGCCTGGCCGCTCCCAGCCTGGCAGCCGCTGCTCTGGGCCTGGCCGCACCCGACCCTGCTGCCTCGGGCCTGGCCGCTCCCAGCCTGGCAGCCGCTGCTCCGGGCCTGGCCGCACCCGACCCTGATGATCCGGGCCTGGCCGCTCCCAGCCTGGCAGCCGCTGCTCCGGGCCTGGCCGCACCCAACCCTGCTGCCTCGGGCCTGGCCGCTCCCAGCCTGGCAGCCGCTGCTCCGGGCCTGGCCGCACCCGGACCCTGCTGCTCCGGGCCTGGCCGCACCCGACCCTGCTGCTCTGGGCCTGGCCGCTCCCAGGCTGGCAGCCGCTGCTCCGGGCCTGGCCGCACCCGACCCTGCTGCTCCGGGCCTGGCCACTCCCAGCCTGGCAGCCGCTGCTCCGGGCCTGGCCGCACCGGACCCTGCTGCTCCGGGCCTGGCCGCTCCCAGCCTGGCAGCCGCTGCTCCGGGCCTGGCCGCACCCGACCCTGATGATCCGGGCCTGCCCGCTCCCAGCCTGGCAGCCGCTGCTCCGGGCCTGGCCGCACCCGACCCTGATGATCCGGGCCTGGCCGCTCCCAGCCTGGCAGCCGCTGCTCCGGGCCTGGCCGCACCCGACCCTGCTGCTCCGGGCCTGGCCGCTCCCAGCCTGGCAGCCGCTGCTCCCGGCCTGGCCGCACCCGACCCTGCTGCTCCGGGCCTGGCCGCTCCCAGCCTGGCAGCCGCTGCTCCGGGCCTGGCCGCACCCGACCCTGCTGCTCCGGGCCTGGCCGCTCCCAGCCTGGCAGCCGCTGCTCTCCGGGCCTGGCCGCACCCGACCCTGCTGCTTCCCGGGCTGGCCGCCCCCAGTCTGGCAGCCCCTGCTCCGGGCCTGGCCGCACCCGACCCTGATGATCAGGGCCTGGCCGCTCCCAGCCTGGCAGCCGCTGCCCCGGGCCTGGCGGCACCCGACCCTGATGATCAGGGCCTGGCCGCTCCCAGCCTGGCAGCCGCTGCTCCGGGCCTGGCCGCACCCGACCCTGCTGCCCCGGGCCTGGCCGCTCCCAGCCTGGCAGCCGCTGCTCTCCGGGCCTGGCCCCCCCCGACCCTGCAGCTCCGGGCCTGGCCGCTCCCAGCCTGGCAGCCGCTGCTCCGGGCCTGGCCGTACCCGACCCTGCTGCTCCGGGCCTGGCCGCTCCCAGCCTGGCAGCCGCTGCTCCGGGCCTGGCCGAACCCGACCCTGCTGCTCCGGGCCTGGCCGCTCCCAGCCTGGCAGCCGCTGCTCCGGGCCTGGCCGCACCCGACCCTGCTGCTCCGGGCCTGGCCGCTCCCAGCCTGGCAGCCGCTGCTCCGGGCCTGGCCGCAACCCGACCCTGATGATCCGGGCCTGGCCGCGCTCCCAGCCTGGCAGCCGCTGCTCCGGCCTGGCCGCACCCGACCCTGATGATCAGGGCCTGGCCGCTCCCAGCCTGGCAGCCGCTGCTCCGGGCCTGGCCGCACCCGACCCTGCTGCTCCGGGCCTGGCCGCTCCCAGCCTGGCAGCCGCTGTTCCGGGCCTGGCCGCACCCGACCCTGCTGCTCCGGGCCTGGCCGCTCCCAGCCTGGCAGCCGCTGCTCCGGGCCTGGCCGCACCCGACCCGTCTGCTCCGGGCCTGGCCGCTCCCAGCCTGGCAGCCGCTGCTCCGGGCCTGGCCGCACCCGACCCGTCTGCTCTGGGCCTAGTTGCTCCGGGCCAGGCCGCTCTGAGCCTGGCTGCTCCCAGCCTGGATGCTCCTATCTTGGCCACTGCCGTTCTGGCCTGGCTGCTCCCGACCCGGCTGCTCTGGCCCAGCCTCTCTGGGCCCAGCCACTCCGGATCTTGGTGTTCCTGGACTGGCCACCCTGGGCTTGGCCACCTCCGCCTCAGGCATGGCTGCCACTGCCCCAGGCATGGCTGCCACTGCCCAGGCTGGCTCCAGTGCTGGCTGTTGCTGCTCTGGTTCTGGCTGCTGCTGCTCTCGGGCCTGGCTGTTGCTGCTCCAGGCCTGGCTGCCACCGCCTTGTGCCTGGCCACTCTAGGCCTGGCTGCCGCTGTTCCAACATTCTTTCCTTCTTTTTTTTAAAAACAAACAAACAAAAAAAACAACAACGCATTTATGTTGCAATGTTGGCTGGTGAGTTGAGTTCTGACTTAGTCTTTGATTTTTTCAAGATCTTCTTTGTATTCTTTCTTAAGTAATTTTATTGTCTTTTGCTCTCACTTGATTTCTTCACATTGAGAACTTCTTTGGTTTCTTCCTCCTTGTCCTGGAAGCTCAGCAGGTTGGCCTGTGGCACCCCTTTGTTCTCCGCGGGTTCCTGCGCTGCTTCGGCCTGTTGCTGGGGTCGGCGCCACCAAGGAAGCAGCCCCCAGCCTCGGCTCCATTGCCCGCGCTCAGCGGTCAAAGGCTCAGGTGCACCCCCCCCCCTTGGGGGCCCCCTCGCCCAGCTCCTTGCTGGTGCCCGGCTGGCCGGTGTCCGGCAGGGGGCTCCTGCTCCTCATCGCATTCCCCCAGTCTAGAGCCTTCTTTCTCCTTCCCGCTAGGGGCGTACAGCATCAGAGTCAACATTCAGTCCTCTGCGCACACAGTGTGCGCGACTCCTGGGGCCCTGCTTTTCGCCGCTCCCCCAGGTCTCCACCTCACAGCCCCATCTTCCTCTGCTTAAACCTGGGTCCCCAGGGATTGGTCTACAATCGGGAAAGTCCCGACTGGGGCTTAGCGCCTCCGCTCGCTTTGCTTCTTCCTGCTAGGGCAATCCAGCATCAGAGTCAACATTCAGTCCTCTGCGGGCATGTGCGCGCGCGACTCCGGGGGCCCTGCTTTTCGCCGCTCCCCTAGGACTCCACCTCACAGCCCCATCTCCCCCTGCTTAAGCCCGGGTCCCCCAGGGATTGGCCTAGAATGGCAAAAGTCCAGGGACTGGGGTTCAGCGCCGCCGGAGGCTTTGTTTTGTGTGCGCGCAGGACTCCTGGGGCCTTGCTTTTCTTTTCGCCGCTCCCCCAGGACTCCACCTCACAGCCCCGTCTCCCTCTGCTTAAACCTGGGTCCCCAGGGATTGGCCTAGAATGGTGAAAGTCCGGACTGGGGCTCAGCGCCACCGGAGGCTTTGTTTCTTCCCCGCTTAGGGCAATCCAGCATCAGAGGTCAACATTCAGTCCTCTGCGCGCAGTGTGCGCGCGATTCCAGGGGCCCTGCTTTTCGCCGCTCCCCCGGGATTCCGCCTCACAGCCCCCGTTTCCCCCTGCCCGAGCCTGGGACCCAGGATCTAGCCCATAACTGGGGCTCAGCGCTGCTGGTTTGGGGGTTCATCCCAGGCCGGGGGCTTTATTTCCTTTCTGCTAGGGAACGCCAGGCAGGCCCCAGCCTTCTCCTCCTCTCTGGCTGCGACCTCCCCCGCGCGCGCATGCGGGCGCGCAGCATGTCTCCGTACCTTAGGCTTTTTTTTCAGCTCCTCTGATTTTCCTTCTGGTTTTCTCTTTCCTTCTTGTTGTAGCATTTTCAGTCAGTCGACTACCTGTAGCTCTGGGCAATGTCCACTCTACATTTTAGTTGTATTCCATTGAAATTGTTGTGTGCTGCTGCGGTTAGGTGTCTACCCGAGCAGCCATCTTGGATCTCCTCCATTTTTTGTTTCTACACTCAGATTTTCTAATTGTAATGCTTTTCAGTTGCAGCAAAAGCTTAAAATCTCAGGGATTGTAATTTTTTCACAGGAATATTTATTTTTTAAAATTGGAAACTCTCAATTCTTACCTGTAAGAAGGTAGAAAAGTGGCACTGCTACCTGAGGCATCGGCTGTTTGAAAACTCAAGCTGGTTTATTTGGAGGTGGCACTTGACTGGCCGCTAGCAAGGCCCTTCGACGCTGTCTCTGCCCACAGAGCCCGCGCCCGCGCGGCCAGGCTGTCGCCTCTGCTTTCCTTTCACCGCAGTCAGCGTCCAGTGCGATTTTCTTTCTCGTTTCCTTAACACAATCCTTTTCTCAAGTTATTTTTCATTTTAAATACAATCCAGACCTACTTATACGAAGTCTGGTGACCAAGAAAACAGTACAAAACACCAATTCGGGGCTGTTTACCTGAATCACTGGAAGATCCGAGACTTCTGGTGTTTGTGTTTAGGTCTTTAGCTCTTCGCTGGGCCTGGAGGGGCGCCCTCATCCTGGCTTGTTCATCACTTTTGGTGTCGCGTTCCCCTTCTTTCTCCGATCCGGCCTGAGGAAGTGGGTGCCTGACTCTTGTCCCAGTTGGATCAGCTGCCTTACTTTTGCTCCTTCACCTTGCCCTGCAGCCTTGATAAAACTTCAAGGCAAAGCCCCACCCAAATTATGCTGTTTGAGGTGCTTAATTCACAGGTTAATTCACACAGCTCAGTGCTGCACACCGGCCTGCCTTGCAGGTGGGCATGTGCATGTGTATGTGGGAAGGGCGGTGTTTCACTTTGTGGGCACCTAACGCTTTGCTCTCTCTGCAAGAACTCCACATCTGTATTTCCCCATTTACCTTTACAGCATGGCTGCTGAGCATTGTTGTTATTCCCGTTCACTAATGCCTTTCCCAGAGAAGCGAAGCGTTGGGAAGAGGTTACAGTGACCTGCTCGGGCCACACAGAGGGGAGCAAAGAGGAGTGTGACTTCACTGCACTTGACCGCCTGGAAGGCTTGGTCTCTTTGGATGAGATTCAAGCCGGCATTTATTATATGCTTAGGTAATATTTTACCGGAGGGTTTGAGCAGGGAATTGTTTATTTTAATTCAACAGTTGCTTTTATAACATACGCTGTCCTAAGCACTTTGCAAATATTAACTCCTTTTAGCCTCATAGCAGCTTTGGGAAAGGCACTAGTATCACTCCCATTTTACTGACGAAGAAACTGAGGCACAGAGAGGTCAAGTATTTTGTCCAAAGTTTTGAATCCAGGCAGCCTGGCTCTGGAGTCCTTGCTCCTAGTTTTTATGCAAATGGGGATTCTTGCTTTTATCCTAGAATGGAGCACAAAATCCCTTTGGCACACTTTGACTACTTGTTTTTAAAGGAATCATGGAAATTTCCCTGGAATATAGGAAAGTTGGGTGAGGGGAATGTCTTTAAACTTATGCCAAATAATGTATTAGTTTGGAGGACAGGGAGCAGTGCCACCAGCTCAGGAAGAGTAGCACCCCTTTTCAAACTTTCCTTCTAGAAAATTCCCATCTTCCTCTCAAGCAGGTTAAAGTAGTCATGAGTTTCATCTGAGAAAATTTAGGACCTCCCCTCCACCCCCCTGTGTCAAGTTCAAAGTGATAAAGATTTGTTTTGGACACATGACTACCCACACCAAAATGTGTGCAAGGGAAGTAAATCTAAACAGTTGGCAGGAAGCCAGAGGTGTGTGTATTTGAAGTTATTTCTAACAGTTGCTACCAACTCTGCTTTCTTACAGTTCTCATTCCTCCTCCTTCCCTCATTAGTGAGTGGTTTATGATCAAATTTTACATTCCTAAACAAGTTTGTCTATAAAATGATTTTCAGAGAGCTCTGCCTGGTTCAAATGATGATTGAACCAGGTGAAGCCTGGGATTGTGGAACGGGGATGCCTCTTTCCATAACCCGGTGCTTTAGTCCCCACAATCCGTGGTGCGGGGATTAGTGCCCATTTACCAGAGGTTAGAAGAGCTTAAGTGACTTGCTCAGGACTGAGGTGCTGCATTGCAAGGCCTGTAGAGGCCACTTCATGCGGAAAGCAGCTGCCGGAGTCTGCGTCAGGGGTGGAAGTGTAAGGAGAAGCGTGTTCTGGCTGTGAGGTCCTCCGTGCTCAGCTCTATTACTTTTACCTACAAATGAAAATACCTCAGACATTGGAATTGGCAACGATTCCCGATTTGTTACTTGTTAAGCTGTTGCTATCTCCATAATTATATGGTGAAGACCTCGCTGGAGAATAATTTTCTCGCTCATCACTTACCAACGGCCCCTTTGCCGTAGTTATCAGACCCAGAGCGGACTTTCAGAAAGGCTCTCAAGTAGATGACCCGAGACTTAGTGTTTCTTTGTAAAGTTCAACAGTTTCTCTTCTTAAAGAAAGAGTATATAAGAAATAATGATTCCTTGCCGAAACCGGTTTGGCTCAGTGGATAGAGAGTCTCGGGTTCGATTCCGGTCAAGGGCATGTACCTTGGTTGCGGGCACATCCCCAGTGGGGCGTGTGCAGGAGGCAGCTGATTGATGACTCTCTCTCATCGGTGTTTCTAACTTGCTATCTCTCTCCCTTCCTCTCTGTACAAAATCAATAAAATATATTAAAAAAAATAATGATTCCTGCAGTTTTACCTATTGCATTCTGTTGACCAAAACAATAACATTGTATTTTTTTTTTAACCCATCATGATCTGTTGACTCCTTATCTTCAGTTATCATCACTTCTGTTACCTCTCTCCTTAATGTTTTACTTTTGTCAATTAAATAATTCATTTACAAGGAGGAATAGGACAGTAGCAGCCCACGTGCAGTTTAGCTTCTCATTCAGTTGGCAGAGGTTTATGATATTTGTTTATATTAATTCTTTCGAGTGAGTGTTCACACTCATCTCAGAATAGCTGTGTTTGCTGAGGAGCCGTGTAGCTCACTGTAAGCTCTGTGTGATGCTGCTAGTGCTGATGAGATGATCTTGTAGAAGCTAAACACAAGGTTTGTTTTGTTGGGAGGTCCCATTGGAATCTATAAAACTGGCTGCTTACAACTTCCGTGGTTTTTGTCTTAATATTGGGGCTTTACGGTGGCTAATTGTGGGGTTCAGTTGTCATTCTAATAAACCAATTTGCCCACAGCCTCCGGCTGTGAGTTCAGACCACAGTCTGGGTCTGTCACACCTATTAACCACCGCTATGGCCATGCTTACTCAGACGCTTGCTATTGCTGACCTGTTTTCTGCCTTTTCTCTTGGTGATGACATATGAGGTCATGGGAGTGATCCTGTGAAGATGAGGCTGGTGCCAGGTTTCCTCCTTGCCAGGTGCTGGGACTCGTGAAGTGTTGACACCTACAGGCCTAATCCCTCCTTTTGTTGTTTTGAGCGTATTTACATTTGTTTTAACCTCCCTGCCTCTCATTGCCCACTTAGTATTTATTTGTACTGAGAAGTTAGGATTGGTCTTGGGCTCCTGTGGTCATCCGGGTCTGAGTGGAACAAAATCTAAATATTGTTTTCCCCTCCTATGTTGATTTTGGTTTTAGCCTTTTATTTGATGTGTAGACACCTAGATGAAATATCTGAGTTAAAAAAAAAGCCTTAATTAATGTATGCGGGAAACTTCCCCAGGAGCCTTCCTCCCCAGAGCGCACGCTGCCTCTGGGAGGGGCACGGAGAGCGTCCCTCCCGTGGCCGTTCCTGCTGGGGTGTGATCTTAGGGTGCTTTACTTCTCCGGCACCTGCTTCCTGTCCTTAAAGCAGACCGAGTTTGTAGCCTCCCTGTCAGCACCTCTGAGTCAGGCTGGGAAAGGAGCTCCAGCGGACTCCAATCGGGGAAATCTGAACCAGGAGCTGCTGGAGACGGGGTCACACCTTGTCCCCAGGGCAGTCTGGAGAAGGGGTTGTGGGTCCCCTCCTGGGTGTGTGTGTTAGCACGCTGTCACCTTTCAGCCCTCCCAGCTTCCATAGGTTAGTGCCTAATTACTGTATGCTGGGCGTGTGGTGTAGGCCATACTTAGGAATAGCATTTGCCAATTCCCCGAAGAAACTGACTTGGTTAGAGCGATGATAAAGTGCCCTGTCAACTCCACAGAGAAATGGTTGATTCCAGGACTGGGACAGGGGAAATTTAAAAAAGACAGGATATGTCAAGAAACACAGAAACCAACCCAAAAGGGCTCTCAGTGGCCAAAGCTGAAACAATTTAAACAGCAAAATAGATAACATTGGGTTATTAACCAAAGAATAAAGTAAATATCCCTGAGTTAATGACAAATGACTGAATAAATAAATAAGTGGGAAGAAATGATAGCTCTTCCTTTCAGAAGAATTCCAGTTAATAAATGTAGAAAGAATGAGGGGCAGGAAAATCGCCATTAGCTCTCCTCAGTTATAATAGCTGAAGGGAAGATTTTTCAATGAAGACCAAAATCAGTGGGTGAAAATTTCAGGAGAAACAGAATAGCGGCCTGAAAGCATCTTCCCTAAAATATTTATTAGTTGTTATGGTGGCTTGAGCTCATGGCTACACATTCTTCAGGACTCTCCTCTCCGGGAGATGGAGTTTGCTTCTCCTCATGAGTGGGGGCTGGACTCAGAGGCTGGCTTGCTAATAATAGAATATAGAAAGGGAACAACACCCCTTGTGGGAGGACCTGGTGACCCCACTTTCACCGAGATGTCTAGCTTCACATTGCCAGTGGTAGGTGATGTTGATATAACTCCTCTTAGTAGGATGTGTGAGAAGAGCACTTCCTGTTCTTCCCCAGCATCCATCACCTCAGAGCAATCATGAGAAAAAAGACAAATTCAAATTGAAGGTCATTCAACAAGATCCCTGATTAGTGCTCTTTAAAGGTGACAGGGTCAGGAAGGACAAGGAAAGATTGGGAAACATCACTGATCGGAGACTAAGGAATTATGGCTAAGTGTAATGTGCAGTCTTGCCACAGAAAAAGGACATGAGTAAAATATTAAGGAAATCCGGCCTGGCCGTGTGGCTCAGTTGGTAGGGCTTCATCCCATGCCCCGAAAGTTGCCAGTCTGATTCCTGGTAAGGGGCGTGCAGGAAACACCCAACCGATGTTTTGCTTTCACATTGATGTTTCTCTTTCTCTCCTCCCTCCCTTCCTTTCTCACTAAAAATCATTAAAGAGAATAATAAAATAATCGGGGAAATCTGAATAAAGTTTATGGTTTAGTTAATATTATTGTACCAGTGTTAATTTCTTAAGGTTTGATCAATGTGCCATGGTGATGTAAGATGTTAACAAGGGGAAGTGGGTGAAAGGAACTCTGTACCATCTTTGCCTAAAATTCTTCAAAGAAAAAGTAAACAAAGACCTTCTCAGGTTGGTTGTCTGGGTTCAGATCTCGCCTTTGCCACCCACCAATCTGGAGATAATAGACAACTCCCTGAATTTCTTTGCCCCAGTTCCTTAATCTCTAAGAATAGTACCACCCTTATAATAAGACTGAGCGAAGATTAAGTGAGTATAAGGAGTAAAGTACTCACAGCAGTGGCTGGGACATGGTAATGCCAACTGATAGCGATATTTGTACAGAGGAAGTCCAGGCTCCGTTTTGGAATCTCAGCCATTTAGCCGTGGCTGTAAATGTGTAAAGGAGTTGGGAGGAGGAGAAGTGTAATGCGGCTGAGTGGTCAGGCCCTTCCCCAACCTTGAAGTGGGCCTTGCCTTCTGTCCTTGAAGAAAGCCAGAGATTCAGAGAGCTGATAGCAGTGCGGAGGAGGAGCAGGGGCAGCTAGGGAACAAGGGGCCAGCGTCAAGGAAAGGCCTGTTTGTGGAGCCCTGAGGAAAGCCACCTAGGGGCCTTGGAGCAGTGGAGGGGAGGCTGAAAGGGGGGCGGATTCAGCTTTGATGCTGGCTTGATTGAGTTTAGACTTTATCTTTAGGTGAGAGATGACAGTCAGAGAGATAGCACTTCAAAAAATAGTTTCATTCCCAATAGGATTGTGGTTGTTCTTGGAGTATTTGTTTTGTTGATGGGAAAATGTGAGTGACTATGAAGTTAATAATACTCTGAAATGGATGTTTTATTAAGTATGATAGTTTCTCTGTGCCTCTGAGACATTGTAGTATGCATGTGAGACATTTATTTTGCCTCCTGCTAATGCCTGGTGTAGGAATGCGATTGCTGACCCTTTATAATGACAGTGGCCTAGGGCCAAGAGTCACTACTGTTACATTATTGAAGTATAATTTACATTCAGTAAGTGCACAGAGCTGTACATTTTTACCTAAGTATTGTTAAAGAAGAAAATTGAACTGCTGAGGACTTGTTGTCTTAATTGATTCATGAGTTGGGCAGTCTCTCATCTAAAAGGTACTCCAAGGAATTGTACAAAATGGAAGTGTGTGTATGGTGGAAGAAGGTAGTCTAGTTTCATTTTTCTGCCTATATCTGTCCAATTTTCCCAATACCATTTATTGACTAGACTGTCTTTATCCCATTGTATATTTTTGCCTCCTTTATTTATTGACCAGAAAGATATGGATTTATTTCGGGCTCTCTAGTCTGTTCCACTGATCTATATGTCTGTTTTTATTCCAGCACTATGCTGTTTTGATTACTATAATCTTTATTTTGATGTGCCTCGGAGTTTGTTGATGAAGGCCTAGGGTTGTATGATCAGTGTTTGTTTGTTTAACCTTCCTTTGTTTACAGTGATGCAGATTAAATGTGGGGGCGGTGGGCCTGACTGAGGAGCCAGTGATGAGGCAGGGAAGGACAGACCTAGCTCCATCCAGTCTCAGGGCCACTGCACTTCTGTCCTGAGGCACATGCACTTGCTGCCGAATGGCCTGTGCATTTGACTCCAGGAGTTTTGTAAACTTAAAGCTAACCCGCTCTTTGCTTTGGCCTCTGGTCGGCTGCTGGAATGAGCTCTGTCTGTGTGCACAGGACAGCGAAGGGTCCTAAACTCTCAGGGCTGTTATCTCGGGCCTAGGACTTCCCACTCACAGGCCTGGTCCTAAGCTCTCAGATTGTGTCCTTGTGACACTCAAGAAACATTTGCATAGGGTTGGAACTTCTGGAAAAGGCAAAACAAGCTCCGGGGCTTTGTGATTGGCAGTGCCTGGCATCCTAACCCGGAATGGTCATCAGGAAACCCAAACCGCACCCTTTATGCACAGAGGAAGCCTTCCCCCCAATCAGCCCAAAGCCAGCTGTCTGCCTACCCCTGCTCCAGATTTCCTGTTGCTACACATCCTTAACAGTCCGGGTGAAGGGTGGCAGTTCGGGGGGCAGAGTCCTCACTCGGATGAACAGAAGACGACGGGCAGTTTGCCTGCAGAGTCATAAAAGTAAAACTGCAGGATGGATCCCTCACTCCTGGAATCGTGTAGTGCTCCGAGCCACGTGATCCTCCGCAGCCCCAGCCTTCAGGTTGCGCCAGGGTGTGACTGTGCTTACAGCACCAGTCCCAGCACACTTGGGTGCTCACTTTTGCTTCAGGTAGTGAGTAAGAAAGCACGCTAGGTGAGCAACAGTTTATGAAAGCTGATCATGTGTGACTCTGTTCAGCGTTGTGATGAAATCAAGCATTCTTTTGCGGCTCTTTCCTGATAGGCATGATCATCGCATGGCATGGAAATTAGGTAAACAGTTCACGTAAGTGACTATAATTAGTACTAATTACATGGTCAGATCAAATTTTTCCTGTTTCATGTTTACTCATTTGTGGATTCTCCAGTATCTGTGATGAGCATCAATGTCAGCATATTCGGTTGCTACCTGGATACCCTCACCATTGGTATGCTCTGCCCCTGGTGTTAAAACATGGAAGTCTAGCTTCTCTTCTGTAGGGCCCTTGGGGAGAGAGGGAGGTCAGCCCGATTCTCTCTCCCCACCCCATTTCAATGCCTGAGCAGCTCCTGTGTCTCCTCTCTGACCCCTGGGGTCTCCAGGAGGTGGGGCTCTAGACCTTGAGACTGGGGGACTCCCGCCCCCCCCCCCCCCCAGGGCTGGAAGAGCACACTGTTGGGGTGAGAGGCCCCTTTGCCTCTGAGAAGGAGCTGGAAACAGTATATTAAAGAGTAGGATTGAAATAACTGAAAATCTCTCACCTGGCTAATAGTTAGGGTTTAATAGACATTTATTTATTCTACTGCAAAGGTGACTTTAGGTTAGACAGAGGCACTAGGCATTAGTAAGAATACTTGGATATGTTGGGTAGGAACACTGAAAGGTTCACAGAACCTTTGGGATGGGTTGAGAGACAATTGGTTTTGGGTGACGTGTGTGCCCTGCCCCTGGTACTGTGTCGTGTGCAGTGGTGGTGGGCGGCCACTGGTTGGTGGAGGGATGCAGAACCTTGGGTTGTGGTCCTGCTGGCTGGGGTGTATGGCCTGTGTCTGTTGTGGTTAACCTGACCCACCCTTTGGTCCCTAGAGGCCTGGTTTTCTTTCCTGCATTTGGTGAACGCTGTCAGCTTCTGCAGAGGTGAACGTGGTTCTTTCTTCAAACATTTGTGGAGTTTCTGCTCTGTGTACAGAAAACAGGAGCCAGGTACAGAAAGATGATTCAATATCTCAGCTGTACATTGTTTTAATTTACCTTTGTTAGTGAAAGTGTTACAGGGTCCCACTTTGCCCCCACTGACCCCCTGTCCCTTCCTCCCCGTCCGCAGGCCTTCACCACACTATTGTCTGTGTCCATAGCTTATTAATAATTTTCCACACATCCCTTTCTCCACCTTCCCTCTGAGGTTCCTTCCACAGTCTGTTCCATGCTTCTGTGTCTCTGGATCTGTTTTGTTCATCAGTTTATTTTGTTCATTAGATTCCACATATGAGTGAGATCATGTGATACTTGTCTTTCTCTGATTGGTTTATTTCACTTAGCATAATACTCTCCAGATCCATCCGTACTGTCTCAAAGGATAAGAGATCCTTTTTAAAAATATATATACAGCTGCATAGTATTCCATGGTATAAATGTGGAAAAATTTACACAGATTTTTTTATCCACTCATCTATTGATGGGCACTTGGGTTGTTTCCAGATTTAAAAATCTCAGCTTTGACTAACACCCTTTGCATATATCTCTATAAATTCATTTGACTTTAGCGTCCCTGAGAAATAAAGCAAGGCTGTTCATGTGCCCACAATACAAATAAATTAGAGAGAGGTGATCCGCTTGTTTAAGGTGCCCATGACGATGGCGGCTGAGCTGAAGCCTCGGTCTCTCTACCCCCCACTGCTCACCTGTGAGGAAAGACTAAGTAACAGAGCCTTAGGGTCTAAAACTCATCCATCAGCCAGGATGGCATCTTCCCAAAGAAGTTTTGCAGAATTCATACATATGATTCTTAGACTTTGCTACTTAGGAGAATAGGATCATTAAAACATCAGATTTTAAAAATAATTAATTAAGGACTCAATATGCTCAACAAGAATAGTCATCACTCAGTGAAGCTGAGGTCGCTGGCTCCTCCTGTCTGACCTGGGGTGTTGCCAGGGAGCCGCCGCTCAGTGCAATTCTCATCGGCTGGGCAGCAGCAAGAGTTTCTAAGATTGGGGAGTAGAGGTGGGGAGTCCCGTTGCCAATATCGAGGTGGGAGTCCCGTTGCCAGCACCTTTCCTCGTGCAGCTAGACATCCTCCTGGCCCAGTGGTCATTTCAGGTTTATCCTTCAAAAAAGGTTTTGGAGCTCTCTGTGGTTTTTGTTTTTGTTAAGTTTTGTTTGTTTAATCCTTACTTGACAATATTTTTTCATTGGTTTTTATTTATTTATTTTTTTTAAAAGGGAAGATGAACCCTTTTTTGTAAAAAAATATATATTTTATTGATTTTTTACAGAGAAAAGGGAGAAGGGTAGAGAGTTAGAAACATCGATGAGAGAGAAACATTGATCAGCTGCCTCCTGTACACCCTCTACTGGGGATGTGCCTGCAACCAAGGCACATGCTCTTGACCGGAATCTAACCTGGGACCCTTCAGTCTGCAGGCCAACACTCTGTCTACTCTACCAAAACCATTAGAGCTCCATTGATTTTTATTTATTTTTTTTAATTTTAATTTTATTTTTATTTAAAAAAATATATTTTATTGATTTTTTTACAGAGAGGAAGAGAGAGGGATAGAGAGTTAAAAATATCTATGAGAGAGAAACATCTGTCAGCTGCCTCTTGCACGCCCCCTACTGGGGATGTGCCCGCAACCAAGGTACATGCCCTTGACTAGAATCGAACGTAGGACCTCTCAGTCCGCAGGCAGGCGTTCTATCCACTGAGCCAAAACCAGTTTCAGCTCCATTGATTTTTAGGGATAGTGGGAGGGAGGGGAGAGAGAGAGAGAGACAGAGAGAGAGAGAGAGAGAGAGAGAGAGAGAGAGAGAGAGAGAGAGAAACATAGATGTAGGGGAGACACGCATTGATTGGTTGCTTCCTGCATGTGCCGCAAACAGCACCTGGGCTGGTGAGGAGCCTGCAGCCGAGGTATGTTCTTGATCGGAATCGAACCCTGGCCGATGCTTACTGAGCCAAACTGACTAGGGCAAGCTGCCTGTGTTCTTGACTCTTAGTTTATGAAAGACTTGAGAAGGAATGTTTCCCCAGGAGCCAATTGAGAAGAGCATGATAACACTGCTCCGTGGAGCGGGGCCATGTTAGTGACACAGCCGGGAAGGCTCTGCATGGGAGCAGGAGGCTGTGGGGCTGTTCTTCCTGCTCATCTCATGGGGGCCGGGCCGCAGCACAGAGCAGAGGTGACCCGCTGTGTGGCTAGAGCGAGGGCTCCGGCTTTGCAGCGCTGAGCTAGTTAGTAGTGTGATCTCAGGCAAATTGCTTAATGTATCTTCTTTATTTTCAGCTGTAAAATGGGTGATGTTTTACTCTAAAAGGGAATTTTGAGGTATCACATAAAGAAGGTCCTTCTGTATAGTGGGGAAGTATCAGCTATCTCTTTATATACTTTTATTTCAAGGATTATTTGAAGTGGGTGTCCGCCACCAGAATAAAATTGCATGAGGGCCAAGGTCATGTGGCTCTGTCTTGCTCATGTGTGCCTGGAGCTTAGTAGATACTCATGTTTGGTGATGAAGGAGTCCCGTAGTTAGTACTGAGGGCAGCTGGGGAAGTGTGGACACTGCCCAGCATAGACCAGTGCTGCTACCGTCTTGGAGCTCCGAGCCTGCTAACAAGGTTTTATATTCTCGGCATTTCCTCCCAGAGGGCTTCCTTCTGCTTCAGCTCGGCCGAAGGGAAGGTAATGATGAAGTGAGAGCTAGGCCCACACCTCCTCGAGTGCTGGTCTCGGCGCCGCTCCGTGAGCTCAGGGCCCCCTCGGTAAGGCAGGGCTGGTTCTTCTGTTCCCATCTCCTCCGAGGAGCTATTTGGTGCCAGCCCAGAGTTATTTTCCCTGTAGCCAACCAGCAGCCGCCAGCTTCTTCTCTAGGAAAACACCCAAAGGCTGGTGGGAGAGGGACCTGGGGGCTGGGAGGATGTAGCAGCGTCACCAAGCTGGGCCGCCTGGTCAAGGACAGGAAGTTCAAGTCCTTGGAGGAGATCTGCCTCTCCTCCCTGCCCATCAAGGAACCTGAGGTCATTGACTTTTTCTTGGGGGCATCGCTCAGGGACGAGGTTTTAAAGGTTATCCCCAGTGCAAAGGCAAACCCCCTGGCAGAGCACCAGGTTCAAGGCTTTGTCGCCATTGGAGATGACAACAGACATGTTGTTCTGGGTGCTAAGTGCCCAAAGGAAGTAGCCACTGCCATCTGTGGGGCCACCGTCCTGGTCAAGCTCTCTGTTGTCCCTGTACGGCAAGGGCACTGGGGGAATAAGATCAGCAGCCCCACTCCGTGGCTGCTGGGCTCTGTGCTGGTGCCTCATCCCCACCCCCAGGGCACTGGCACCGTCTCAGCCCGTGTCCAAGCATCTGCTGCTGGTGGCTGGTATCGCCAGCTGCTGCACTCGGCCAGGGCTGCACTGGCACCCTGGGCAACTTCGCCAAGGCCACCTCTGAGGCCACCTCTGAGGCCTAAGCTACCGCACCCCCGAGCTCTGGTAAGAGACTGTGTCACCAAGTGTCCCCGTCAGGAATCACTGACATCCTGGAAAAGCCTTCACCCATTCTGTGCAGAGGACCCAGGAAAAATACAGTGAATGAAGGCTGTTTAACAAAAGCATTTAGGGATAAAGGAGCATCTTACTAGGTAGCACATTGAGGAAAATCTGGACGTGCTGACTTGTGAAAGGATGAGACCGAAGTCTCAGCTACCGTGCACTTTTCAACAACATCACTGAATTGCGTTAGAATGTTAACTAAAATGATAAGAGAAAATGAAGTTGAGACCGCCGTTTCCTCTGTTCTCGGTGGAGCCTGCTAAGGAAGAAAAATGAAACAAAATGCTTCCTATGCAGCCTCTATTTTAAGAAGAATGATTCAGAGACGAACCCAGGTCCAAGAAATTTCCATCAGCAAATGAAAACCAAATTGCCAGGTTTTCCAGATGTCCTGTTTTGGAGAAGTTTTTCCTCATTTGGTCTCTTGTAAAAGTCTTCCTCTAAAATATGCTCTGTCCCCATGTAACTTAAAAATAAAAAAGTTTCAGAATGTTCAGAATCCCATCTGTGTGGGGCCTACAATTCCTTGTGGTTCAGATGGGAATTGCATAAAAATAAAGGCAAAACACCATGTTATTGGGCTACAGAGTTCTGGGAAATGTCTCTAAGTCTCTAGCACACTCCATCTTGGGGTGTCACTCAGCGAGCACTGAGCGCCTGCTGAGAGGGCACGGCGCTCTCCTGTGTCCGTGGTCCAGTCATAGGTAGAAAGGGGCTGCCTTTTACAGTCAGACACATGCTCCTAAGGGGGCATCTCCCTGCATGTTCCTTCACTTGGCTCACCACTAACACTCTCCCTGCAGCCCCCCCTCCTGTCTGCAGAGGATGAGCAAGGAAGGGGAGGAGGCCCTGAGAAGCTAGCGCCCGTGGGCAGCCTGCTCCCAGCCTTCCCTGCCTGGGCACCGAGACTCAGCTCCTGCGGGAAATTGGAGCAGGCCCTTGGCTGAAGGGAGAAGCGGTTCTCCTAGAGGTACATTTAGATGTCAGCGATGGTGGCACCTTTTCATTTGTGTGACCTCTACCTCCAGCCAGCTTCCCTGCCCCCAGGTGTTCCAGATTACCTGTCAGAGTTCCTGTAGCCACTGTAGCCAGATTCACATTAATGTTAGAGAATTTGTTTTGTAAGAGGGTTCACATTAAAGTGCACACTCAGTGGCATTCTGCCCTGTCTTGCTCTCTTCACCTGTTAAACTAGCCCCAAGGTCTGATTCTGTGACTTAGGAAAAGTGACATTGAGTAGAGGCTGCTATCTTCTGCTGGATGAAGGCAGGGTCCGTCCCGGCACTTCACTCCTGCCTCTCTCTCCCCTCCTGGGCACTGGTCTCTTCCCAGCTGCCCCCTCCCCTGCACCCCTCCTCCTCCCTTCCCGGGCTGTCCTGCTTAAGGAATTCCAGGCGTTCTGCTGTGCTCAGGGTCACCGCAGGGTACTGGGCGGAGCTGTGAGGGGCCAGGGTACAGGGCAGAGCTGTGAGGGGCCAGTAAGCACCTTCCAGAACTGCCTGGGGAGAGGCTGTCTGGTTCCCAGCCCCTCCCCTGTCTTCCCTCCTGCTTAGGCTCCTCCAGAAGTGCTTTGCCTGTGTCTGTCCATCCGCCCTCCTGCCCTGTCTCTGGAACCACCCACCATGCTCCTGGAGCGTCTCTGTGGGTGTGGAACACCTTCTAGTGGAGAATCAAAGGGGCTGAAGTCTGTGCGGATGTGGATTGGGGCTGGGAAGCCCGTTTTGTGTGCAGTGCTTAGTGCACGTTTGGAGCCAGCAGGCCTGGGTTCAAATGCCAGCTCTCTGCTCAGCAGTCAGCTATTCAAACTCTGCCTCCTGTTTTCTTCCAAAATGGGAATACAGTAGTATCTACCTACCTACCTACCCTAGTACCTCATAGGGTCCTTGTGAGGATCTTCAACATGTGAAGATGTTTGAACAGTGCTGGCCCTTGGTATGTGCGAAATGGGAGCCTTAGGATGTTGTCCAAGGCGATGCTTTGGCCCTGCTGAAAGGCTGGCAACAGTCCAGCCCGTGTTATTCACTGGTTAGAGCAGCAGCCCTCTGACCAAGGGGTTCAATTCCCCGGTCAGGGCATGTATCTCCAGGGCATGTACCTCAGTTGTGGGTCCTACCCCTGGCCTTGCTTGAAGTGCCTGCAGGAAGCAACCCAATTGATGTATCTAACTCACGTTGATGTTTCTCTCTCCCCTCTTTCTCCCTCCCCTCTGCTCTCTCTAAAAATCAATGGAAAAAATAACCTAAGGTGAGGATTAAAAAAAGAAAAGGCTGGCAATAAGTCTAAGCCTTTCTGAATATGTGACCTTCCCGTGAAGAAAAGTATGAGGGAAGAGGCAGCGAAAGGCAACTCTGGATCAGCTTCATGAAAAGCCATCAGTTATTAGCATGTTGTCACAAGACCTCCTTAAACATGGCTACCAGAACCAGACCTGTTTCGTGAATTTCACAGTCTCATTAAAATTGTGTTCTGTTGTCCTCTGATCTATTGAAGGGGAAAAGTTGACTGCAAGCATGACTTTTTTTTAACTGGAGCACCATGTAACTCACTGTAGCTTATTAAATGTGAACTTGACAAGTTACTGTTACATTTTGAAAAAAACAAAACAAAACACCACACACACACACACACACACACACACACGGTTACATTTTGAAAACACACACACACACACACACACACACACGCACGCACCCACACACACATCTTAAAAAACTGTATCCTGAATGAGTATCAGTTCTGATCCATAAACCATTGATGTTTCTAGTTCTTTATGCAAATAATTGGAAGATTCCCCAGGAGCCAGTTGGCTCTGAGAAAGTTAAACGGGCTTGGAGCACCTTTGCGGGATGGTGGCTTGCCCTTGGGTCCACAGCCCTGAGTGTGTCTGAGGCTCTTTTCTCTTCCTGGTTGCTCACTGTGACTTTGCACCCATGCTTCAGCGTGACTTCGTTTAACAAACACTACGTGCCCGTTCGCAGTTCCCGTGTTTGGGCCCTGCGCTGACTTGCATCTGCTAGTACACTGTACACATGCCTTTCTGCCTGCAGTATTCCCCAGGCCCTGGTTTTTCACCGCTCCTGGCCTCATCTTAGAAAAGGCAATAGGTGTACTGGCTAAGTGCTTAGACTCTGGAGTCAGGGTCTGGGTTCGAATCCCAGCGCTGTCACTTGCTAGTGCTCTGTGTAACCTTGGGAAGTTTCTTAACCTCTTTGTTTCATCTTTAAATGGCAGTAACAAGCGTGTTTCTCTCGGAGTGTTGCTCTGAGGACTGTAGGAGGTAATCCACAGTGGGCTGAAAACACTCCAGCACATGTAGCTTCAGTAAGTGTTAGTTTGGCTATTATTATTGTGATATGTCACTTCCTGCAGGAAGTCTTCTGATTCTGCGGTGAGGGCCTTTCCTATGTGCTCCCAGAGCCTGCTCTGTAACTCCGGTGTTGTATTCATTATGTGTATTGTCATTTCCCATTTGCTTGTTTCTGCCCGCTTTTAGATAGACTGCAAGCCCCTTGAAGGCATCAAGCACGGTCTCTTTCTTGGCCACAGTTGTATCCACATTGCCTGGTGGATACTGTTTCCTTTTTCTGCCTGTTCTAACAGTTAGTGTGGGTGCCACTTTCTTCTGTTCTTCTTCTTCTTCCTCCTCCTCCTCCTCCTCCTCCTTCTTCTTTCTTCCTCTCATTTTTAATAAAAAATCCTAGCTAAATTGTTTTTAAGTCTTTGATGAATGGGTCTGCTTGACTGTCATGAGCCAAGAAGCTTGCTCAAGTGTCTCCCTGTACCCTCACTAGAGCAGTTTTTTAAAGATGCGCCAGGGTTTGGAGATGAAAATGACATTTTTTTTGTTGTTAATAAATTTCATTGATTTTTTACAGAGAGTAAGGGAGAGGATAGAGAGTTAGAAACATCCATGAAAGAGAAGCATCAATCAGCTGCCTCCTGCACACCCCTCATGGGGTGTGCCCACAACCAACTACATGCCCTTGACCGGAATCGAACCTGGGACCTTTCAGTCCGCAGGCTGATGCTCTATCCAGTGAGCCAAACCGGTTAGGGCTGAAAATGACATTCTTTACACTTACTTATGCCAGACATTACAGTTGGCTCTTTGTTGTTTTAATGTATTTTCATTGATTTCAGAGAGGAAGGGAGAGGGGGAGAGAGAGAGAAATATCAATAATGAGAGAGAATCATTAATTGGCTGCCTTTCTGCATGTCCCCCACTAGGGTTGGAGCCCACAACCCCAGCTTGTGCCCTGACTGGGAATTGACCTACGAACTCCTGATTGATAGATTGATGCTCAACCACTGAGCCACACGGCCGGCCACAGTAGGCTCTTTGCATGCACTCTTACTGAATTCACCCTCAGCTGCTCCACTTAGTGCTAACAGAGCCCTTTGAGAATTGTGTGAAGTGCTGAGTGTCAGCTTAGTACATGTCAGAGCTGGTCTCTAAACCCGGGCTCTCTGGCTTCGTGGCACCTACTGTTTCTGTCCAGTACTGCTGCCTTGTGGGGACTGGCCAGCTCACAGCTACCATCCGGGGCCGGGTGGCCTCTTTTCTGAGGAGCAGCACAATTCAACTTCGGAAGTGGCCATCAAAGGGACCGATGCTTTCTGTTGGGAAGATGCGGTGTTGAATATGGTCTTACAGTGTGCGCTGCAGTACTAACACACAGAACAATGGGACTGACATGCAGCAGATAAGGATTATGGACAAAAACAACAGGCTTGGGAACGTTGGGGAGGAGAGAGCAGAAAAACATCTATTTATATAGCTTCATTTCTTAGTTGGCTCAAAAGTCAAAAATAGAATTAAGCTCACCCTCTAGGCCACCTGGCTTTCTGATTGGTACAGAACACTCACAGCATGTCCCACGGAGAGTCTTTGTAGACTTTCTATCACAAATATGCTATTTGTCAAAGGACAGGTTCCACCTCTCTTCCAAGTATAGGTTTTTAAACATCCAAACATAGAGGGGCTTGGGAATGACGGTTTATTGGGACTAGAGTTGATCTTTGGGGTAGTAAGGTGAATCAGAATTTTAAAATATGTTCCTTTTCCTCTAAGGATCTGTAGGGTACCAGCCTTTTGTAACATGGTTACATTTAATTTTCTGTTTGCATATTTAAAACAGCACGTGGGATGGGCATGCTCTCAAGTGATTAGTCAGCGCCCACTGGCTGAGCTGTGCCAGTGCAGGAGGCCTGGCCAACACGAATGGCCCAGAGGAACCCCCTCCTCTGGTGGCTCAGTCTCCCAAGCTGAGGGCATGAGGACCACGCGATGCCTCAAGGACTCGGGCCTCCAGATGCCCATGCGGCTGAAGGCGGGGCTTCGGGAATCCCAGGGCTCCTCCCTGCCTGAACTTCTGTAAGAATTCTGAAGATACAGGAAAACGCAGCCCCTCTGCTGACATTCAGTCCTTCAGAAATGTTACCATCTCTTTAAAGCTTTATTATTTAACATTTCTTCTAAAGCACCCTGTGTGATGATTTTCATTCCCAAAGCCCATGTATAACTGATGAGAAGATAGGCGGTAATGCCTCACTTACCCAAACTGCTGACAGCTGGCGTTCACTGGAAGCGGAGCCACGGAATCTCGAGGTTCTGTGAGGAAGTGGGTCCATCTAGCCAGACTTGCAGACCCAGTGTTGTTAGCAACTATTGGCTGGTGAAGGAAGCAGGGACTTCTTTGGTAAACAGATGTTCAGTGCATGAGAGATTTGTGGGGAGACTCAGAAGAACATCTAGGTGTTGTGAATTAATTGGTCCCTCCTCTGGAAAAGTGCCGTGTCCCAGCCTCTCGGAGCCGTGCCCGGAGCTAGCGACCTCTGTCCCTGGCTCCCCCCTTTCTCAGGGTGACAGCGCCATTTTTCTCGTAGTTTCCAAAATGGGGCCTTTGGATGGTTTTGTGACCCTTTCTGCTTGAGTCACGCGGTTTATTGGAATCCCCTGAAACAAGTGCTTCTCACTGTAGAACCCCAGCCCTGAAGGTGTGGGCGTGGCGGCGCTGAGGGTGTCCTGTCTCCCGACGTGAGGTGCATTTACATGGGGGCACTCCCCCGAGTCCGATGTCAGTGTAAAGGGGGTTTGGGGAGGCTCACTCACCCCGTTTTCCCTGGCGCCCCCAGCCTCCCAGGAGCACAGCCCGGCTCCAGCTGCTGCTGCTGGGCCCCAGCGCTTGTTCCTGACTGGGCGTGGCCTTGCTTCCCTGGAGAGCTCGCTGGGGTGCAGCCTGGGATGGGAGGGGGTGTAGGCATGGACGAGGGCTGTGACCATGTGACCATGATGCATATGAAACACCTGTGATTGTTCTGTGCTGTTGAGTGTGGGCCCTGGCACCAGGCGAATCCTGGCTCAGGGCTTGCTGTGAACTTAGCCTGCCTGTGCCTCAGCTTGTCCGTTTGCAAAATGCGAGTAACGCTGTCAGGCTGTTGTAAAGACCAGATGAGTGTAGAACGTGTGGAATGGTGCCTGGCACGTATGCGTCCTCAGCGCTGTGGTTACGATATAAAATGATACAAGTACTAGAGGAATTCGAGGAGGAGGAGAAGGAGGAGGAGAAGGATGAGGAGGATGAGGAGGAGGAGGAGGAGGAGGAGGAAGTTGAGGGAGATGTGGACCGGAGAGCTGGCTGAAGGCTGAGCCGGGCAGAGAACAGTTGCGAGGGGAGCAAGGTGCATGCAGATGTGGAAGTGGCGGGCTTGTGCAGTAGAAGCTGTAAGGAGACTGGCAGGGCCACGGGGGATTGACTGCGGACCTGACCTGGCAGCTGGGAGACTGAAGTTCTAACATGAATCCAAAGACCAGTTTTTGTGAGGGGCGGGGAGGGATGCCCTGGCATGGGGGTGCGGACCAGGGTGCTATGAACTGGGGTTTCTGAGCTGAACAATATATAGAACTGGATGTTAAAGCAGATGAGTCAGCTGTGGACTCAGGGTTGGGCGGAGTGAGGAGGGTGGCGGGAGTTCGAAGGCCAGCCAGGAAGTTGCTCTCCTTTGGGCCAGGACACGCTGCCGGCCGTGGGAATAAGGAGGGAAGGGTAGGTGGAGGCGGTGTTTGGAAATAGTCCTGTAGCAACAGGATCTGATGACTGATGGAGACGCAGGGGAAACAGGTGCAAGGTGACGTGAGTCTCCACTCCCCTGTAATGGCCGCCAAAAACTGGGGAGGAGCAGGTTCGGGGAAGTTTGTGATCATCATGAAAGTAATTATCCTTGTCCAGCCGCTGTGGCTCAGTGGTTGAGTGTTAACCCATGCACCAAGAGGTAGCCAGTTCTATTCCCGCTAGGAGGCAGATAATCAATGTTGATCTCTCATGGATGTTTCTGTCTCTCTCTCCCTCTCCCTTCCTCTCTCCTTCAAAAAAAAAAAAAAAATCCATAAAAAAAAGAAGAAAGTAATTACACCTTACAATCGAGAGCGGCCCATTCCCCTGGAGGTGGCTTCCTTTGGCCGCTGCTTGACCGTAGGAGCAGTGGACAAGGCTGGCATTCCTCCCGTCTACTCACAGGCTCCATCTGGTCTGCTTCCCTCAGGCTGGGCGCGTGCTTCTTTGTGGCTACTGACCGCTGGACCCTCAGAGTGCCTGGTGGTATTTGGACCTCAACCCTGTTTTCTGTAAGGGACCCACTGCGCCTTGAAGGAAGTTGGGGAATGGTCTTCGCTCCCCTGTGTGCACAGACCACACATTCGACAGAGACTTTGAAGTCTCTGTCGAGCCCTCCACCGCCACGCTCTGGCACTGCCAGTGATATGATTGCTTTTGAGATTGTGAAAGAAGGAACGCAGTGGACAGGAGAGCAGCCTTTTAGAGCCCCAGGCGGCACAGGACCACCTGACAGGCCTTCGGCTTTAAGGCTGGAATCACTCCATCAGGAGCACCATTACAGTGAAGTGAAGCGAGAGCCTGGCGCCCCGGCGGGGCTGCCACCCAGCTGCCAGTGAAAACCGTCACAGCAGGGAGGCCAGGACCGGCCTGTTTGCTTTGCTCCATTGTCGCCTTCTGTGTTCTCTGCTTGTATCAGACCCTGTTCTAATCCTTCCCAAGTGTGATCTCATTAAACTTCACAGCAAACCCCTATGAGGGGGCACAGCCTACGAGGAATCTGAGGCACAGCATGGGCAAGGGTTGCCCAGAGTTGCACACCTAGGGCTGTGGCCGGGAATTGAATCCTGGCAGGCAGGCTCTAGGGCCCCTGTGCTCTCTCTTTTTAAAATTGGTTTTAGTGAGAGAGAAAAAAGCCACATGGATTTGTTGTCCCGCTTATCGATGCAGTCAGGGTTTGCTTCTTACATGTGCCCTGGTCAGGGACTGGACCCACAGCCTTGGCCTAGCTGAGCTCCCGGCCGGGGCGGGGCCCCTGCTCTTAACCCCTTTGATTCACAGTCTCCCTTCAGTTAGCTGGAGCCACCCTTTTGAGGATGGCATTTTCCGTTTCTCCTCCTCAGTTCTGACGAGTTTGTTTCAGGAATGTCACAGGGCAGCCTGAGGAGCAGTGCTTTTTCCAGTCCCATAGCCCTGGTTTGAAAGCTGGCTGCGCCACTCATTAGCTGGGTGACGCTGAGCAAGTCACTAAGTCACTTAGCCTCGGTTTCTGGATCCTTGCAGTGAAGATAAACTGGTAATGAGGAAGTGTGAGGCTTTGTCCAGTGCTTAGAGCTCAGTGGCTGTGAGGTGTTGGTCTAGTTATTTAGCCTCCTCTGTAAGAATGAAGGTAATTCTGCCGAAACCGGTTTGGCTGAGTGGATAGAGCGTCGGCCTGCGGACTGAAAGGTCCCAGATTCGATTCCGGTCAAGGGCATGTACCTTGGTTGCGGGCATATCCCCAGTGGAGGGTGTGCAAGAGGCATCTGATCGATGATTCTCTCATCATCGATATTTCTAACTTTCTATCCCTCTCTTTTCCTCTCTGTAAAAAATCAATAAAACATATTAAAAAAATATGAAGGTAATTCTTATCTCCATAAAAGCTTCACAATAAAGGGCTTAACATGATATCTGGAATATAGTAACTACCCAGTACTGTTAGTTAACCGGACAACCAATGGGTCCGTGCTGCCTGTCACTGCTTGAGCCAATTCAGCAGAGACGGGTTGAATCATATCTGAGCGTCCATTCCAGTCCTGCCCGCAGGATGGGGGAGCAGCAGGTCAGCCACTAAATCTGCTCTGTAGCCGCCTTAGACCAGCTGCTGGTACAGGTAAGACAAAGATTTCATGAGGAAGGAGGGGTTCCAGGCAGGGGAAGTAGGCCGTGAGGGCTGGGGTGGCCCCATTGTTTGGGCTACAAGGTGCTAATCTTTCCATGCTCACAGGCAGCTCCTGAATGGGAGTGGACCACTCCCAAGGCTGACTGCCTGGTTCCCAGGCCTGCATCTCCCAGCCAGGTCAGAATGGCCTGCCTTTACCAGCACAAGGCAGTCATGGTTAATGGAGCAAGATTAATATTTCCCACAGCCATAGCTAGTCCCAATGTTCTATTTTTGTCCTAACAGCATTGGGCCTCTTTGTTTAAATTTCATGTACTTTTGACTCGTGAGAGAACCTTGCATGGCAGGGCCTTGGTAAGATGATAGATGAATAGATGCACCTCTCCCGTTAGGTTTTCTCTGCCTGGAACAGCTCCTGTTGTTCCCGAGTGGATCTGCACATGTGCTTGGACCGACTTGGCATGCCTTACCGTTTGGCTCGCCAGCCTAGTGGGGTAGGCTTGTTTCCCATCATTGCCGTGAGAGTAGCCACCTGCTTCTTTGCTTAAATTTTGTTATCTTGTTTCTTTACACTTTTGAAATATTTACCTTTCTCTTTATTGTAAAGATCATACCAGCTAACCATTACTTTCAGTTATAAAACCAAAGCCCCTATGAAATACCTCTCTAATAGGCCTTATTTTTGTCCTGTTTTCCCTTTAGTTCTGGCTCACTCTCCATGTTCTGCTGTATGGCTTCTGAAATTCTTGAGCTGGGTTTTTCTTTATCTTTTCTTGAGCGCTGTCTTTGCCCCACCTTGGATTTCAAAAGACTAATTTTAACTAAATAAAAGGTTTCAGTCTCCTTAGTATGCCAATCAGTGGGTAGTTTCTATATTGGATGCAATCATTTCCCAATGATCCTAAACTCTCCCAGTGTATTGGAATATTCATGATTTTGTTTTTCATATTGATCTTTATACTTTCCTCATTACTTCTTGGAAGGGACTCAGCAAGGGGGTGGTACATGCATCTCTCCTGGGCTGTGTTTGGAGGGTCAACGACATAAGTAGACAAAGCACAGGAAGGGAACGGAGAGAGCAGGCTTCTGTGTGGTGGAAGGGGTGGGCGGTCCACATGGCGTTGCTAACCCGGCCGCGGGCCCAGCAGAACAGGGTGGGAACTGCAGGCGGCCACTCACAGCGTGTCCTGTGCAGGCTGCTTCATTCTAAGTCCCAGATTCCTTGTACAGTAGGGATGCTGCTGTTGGCCACACAGAATTGGTCAGCGTTGGTCAAGGTGGCCTGTGGCCAGCTTTCCCTTGTCTCCCTTCCTTTGCTTTCCTCCCTGCTCTTCAGCTCCTCTGAGGAAGCCAGTTTCTCCGCCGTGGGGCCATTTCCCCTCATGGAAGTTAAGCCAGTTTTGCAAACTTAGGAATGTTCTGTCTCCTAAGAAGTATCATTTTGCCCAGATGGTGTGGCTCAGTGGTTGAACATCAACCTGTGAACCAGGAGGTCATGGTTCAATTCCAGTCCAGGGTCCGGGTTACGACCTCGGTCCCCAGTGTGGGGCATGCAGGAGGCAGCCGACCAATGATTCTCTCTCATCATTGATGATGTTTTTATCTTTCTCCCTTTTCCTTCCTCTTTGAAATCAATAAAAATGTATATTTTTAAAACATGTCATTTACCTTATTCCTGTGATCATGGTCACAGATGTAGCTAAGTCCCCTTCCTCACGGCCAGCAGAAACGACCCTTCTTTGTTATTACTTTGGTTGAGGGACGGTTTTTATGCTGATCTCAGATAAAGAACTTCACATCTTCTTAGCTTTGAGAATTCTCAGAAGCAAGTTCTATCTTTATGGAAAAGTCCCGTCTGGTCCCCTGCCCCCGTGTTCTTTTTTTTCCATTCCCTACAAATGGCACCGTATCCTGGAGCCACCAAATCTTAAAAGGTATTTAAATCTTATAAAACTTGAGTGACTTACAATGGTTTTATAGAAGGAACTGCTCTACCTTTTCTCCCATCCAGTCTGGGGCGTGAGATGAAACCATTTGCTGAGTCCTTTGTCCTTCACCCGGAAAATCCCCTGCAATCTACAAGCAGACTTGGGAACATCAGCTCACTACGTGGGGGTTGGCTCAGTAAATAACATCCCTTCTGTCTGGAAGCTTCAAAGAGCTAAAGGCAGAAAAATAGCTGAGTAAGAACTACAGACTAGTGAGTGTGACTGGCCTTTTCTGTATTCTAATTTTAATGAGCACATTGCAGATACAAGAGCGAATTGCCTTAAAGCAGTCGTTAGCCCCTGGAGAAGGGGTGAGGTGTGTGTTAGACACCGAGGATGCTCTTGGGGTCTTTGTGAGAATTTCAAAGTTCAGAGAGAGACTGGAGGATCCAACATGGGATTAGGCCATGACTCAGTATCGACCCTGACTTTGCCTTAGATGGTCCTTGCGTCTCTTTAGACTGTAGTTTTTCGTATATACGATGCGGGAGTTGGTCTGGATGCTTTTTCAGGTCCCTTCTAGTTCCAAAGCTTCTGCTTCCTAGCATCTTGCTCATATAAGAGACAAGGTAGACACATATTCATATGTTTTAATGGATGTGTGTGTTATTTTGTCTTTAATCTGATCATAACTGCCAGTCAAACAGTGTGAGGGATTTTGAGATATATAAGCTTTTAAAAAACGCTTTGTGTTTTTTTTTTATTGATTTCAGGGAAGAAGGGAGAGAGAGAGAGAGGGCAGAAACATCCATGATGAGAGACAATCATTGATTGGCTGCCTCCTGCCCTCCCCTCACCCCCAAGGGGGGTTGAGCCCACAAGCTGGGCATGCGCCCTGACCAGGAATCAAACTGCAACCTCCTGGTTCATAGGTCTGTGTTCAGCCACTGAGTCATACTGGCAGGGTTGTAAGCTTTTTTGAGATATATTTCACCTATTATAAAATTCATCTTCTTAGAGTGTGCAAATTTAATAGTTTATAGCAAGCATGTCAAACTCAAAGGCTAACATGGGCCACGTAAACAAGGTTTAAGTTTATGTGGCCACAAAAAAACAAAAGCTTAACTTTTCATAGAAACGCAGGTTTATTTCAAAAGAGACATGTTGAATACAAAGGGCTGAAATAAATAAGTAATTATTAACATAAAATATTAGGACATTTTAGTAAAAAATAATATTTTTCTCTTGACCATTAACTTACCAAACATTGAATAACTGCACAAAATAGTAAGTGTAACACAAATAAACCTGTTTTTCTTGTTCTGCTCCCTACAAATGGCACTGTGCATAAGGCGTTAAGGGAAATGAATGCAACACGATTATAGTAATCAGTCATTAGTGAACATTGTAGTTTGTTATTAATAATTATGTATATCAGGATAAAATTATGTATACCAGGATAAAAAGTACAAAGTTTTTATTAAAATGTTTCTTACATACCGTTTATATTGGCTGGGACACAAAAATATTTGTGTGGGCTGTGAGTTTGACATGCTTGGTTTATAGTATAGCCACAGAGTTGTACAAACACACCACAGTCTAATTTTAGAACATTTTCATCACCCCAAAAAGAAATCCCATACCCATTAGAATTCACTCCTCATTTCCTCCCATTTCCCCAGGCAATACTGATCTGTCTCAATGGAGGGGCCTACTCTGAACATTTCACATAAATGAATCATGCAGTATATGGTCTTTTGTGACTAGATTCGTTGTTTTTTGTTTTGTTTTGTTGTTTTTTTGAAATTTTCATCTGTGGATATGTTTAGAGAAATTACAAGGGAGGAAAGAAGGGAGGGAGGAAGGGGGAAAGAGAGAAGAGAGAGAAAGAGAGAAAGAGAGAGAGAGAGAGAGAGAGAGAGAGAGAGAGAGAAAGAGAGAGAGAGAGAGAAACATTGATTGGTTGCCTTCCATATGTGCCCAACCAGGGACAACATTTTGGTGCATAGGATGACAACCAACTGAGCCATTCAGGCCAGGCTATGACTGGATTCTTGCCGTTAGCATAATGTTTTCAAGGTTCATCTATATTGTAGCTAAAGTACCAGTACGTCTTCCCCCGCCCCCCCAAATAATATTCCATTGTATGAGTATGCTACATTTTTTCATTAGTTGATGAAAAGTTAGATAGTTGTTATGAAAAGTTAGATAGTTGTCTGTTATGGATTATGCTACTTTGAACATCTGTTGTACAAAAGTTCTTGTGTGAACGAATGTCTCCATTTCTCTAGAAGTGAATTGCTTGGGTATATTGAGCTTTTTTTTTTTTTTTTTTTTTTAAATCCTCACCTGAGGATATTTTTTCATTGATTTTTAGAGAGTGGAAGAGAGAGGGAAAGACAGAAAGAAATATCCATGTGCGAAAAACTCATTGATTGGTTGCCTCCTGCATGCGTCCTAACCGGGACTTTGTCTGGGGAGGAGCCTGCAACCGAGGTACATACCCTTGACCAGAATAGAACCCAGAACCCTTCAGTCTGCAGGCCAATGCTCTATCCACTGAGCTAAACTGGCCAGGGCCATATTGAGCTTTTCGCTGTCCTGCCCAGTTGTTTTCCAAAATGGCTACACTATTTTGCAATTCCACCAGCAATGTAGCAAGTCCCCTTCTGGTTGGTAAGCTGCCCATCAGAAATGACCCTTCTTTCTTATTTGGTCAAAGGAAGGATTTATGCTGAGCTCAAATAAAGGCTGTTTTTAATCTTGGACCTTCATGTCCTCTTAGCTTTGAGGATTCTCAGAAGCCAGTTTTATCTCTGTATCAGCAGTGCCAAATTTCCCATATCCTTGCTAGCACTTGTTATTGTCTATTTTATTTTAGCCATCCTAACAGATAAAAGTGATTTTTTTATTTGCTTTTCGCTCATGGCTAACTATATTGAGCAACTTCATTTGCTTAGTAGCCATTTATGTATCTTTGGAGAGCTATCTTTTCAAAATCCTTTGGCCATATTAGCCTTTTTGTTGTTGAGTTAAAAAAATGGTTCCTTTTTGAAAGTTTTTTTTGCAATGTTGAATTTAAATTTATGTCACAGATCATTCTATCCCTACTTTGATAGATTAAATGTCATTGGCTAAATGGATTGTTTTGAAGTCAAGCTATCAGAAATGGAAGCTTAAAAAGATTTTAAATGCAGGGTGGCGGAGGGGTCATGCGCAGAGTGAGTGACCGGCAAAAGGCTGTTTGGGATTTATCAGGAAAAACAGTGTTAGGGTTCTCGAAGCAACTGCTGTTTCTTTAAACACTTACTTCCTTTGATGTCATACCCATATTTCTTCCTACTGTTTTGTGACTTTGACATCTTCCAAAAGAGTTTTAGGGGCTGATGCTTAAAAATACTCATGAGTTAGATGGAAATTAATGCAATTAAACATTATTTTCATTTGAGGATATTGTGGGTGCTTTTGAATATGGCCGTCAATAGCTGATAATTCATGGCTGTTGTCCCAGAAGCTGGCGTTAGACAAGTGTACTTGCTGTTTGGACGTCTGATTGAGAGAAGGGAAGAATGGGAGAACCGACCAGTAACTGTGTATGTGGGAGAGTTGAAAGCTTTTTTTCTCTCACTCTCCTTGCAGATTGAAGCGTTTTTCCAGAGAGCTGGGAGGAAGGAAGCCCCGTTTTAGCTCCCAGGATGCTGACAGTGCTGGGAGAGCTGGTGTTTTACTCACTGAAGTCTTTGGGGCTGGCCCAGGCTTGGTTGGCTTTAAATGGTCTGGCCTTCCTCAGGGACACGTTTTCTCATGTGCATGAGCTGGGGTCTTGCCTGTATTCCCTCCCCTGGAAGCTCAGACAGAAAAGAGCCCTTGCAACTTTGCCTTTTAGTAAGTGCTGGAAACTGGGCTTCGTGACAAGTTGGCTCTGAACCAAGCTACCCTTGCTCTTACACATGTGAGACGTGTTTCTTTTGGCCAAGGCGTCTAAAGAAAAAAGTGTCTACTTTGTCTCATTCCCTCCCTTTCCCCTGCCCCCTCCTTCTAACCTTACCCTCCCGCCACCTTTCCACTTCATTTTATGAGCCTGCTGCGGGCCACTTGGTAGTTATTTCAAATACCAGGCTGCTCAGGTTCCTCCCGTCATCTGTTTTTATTTGCTCGTAGGGCAGCGGCCACGCGAGGCCCTTCTCAGGCAGTGTAATGGGAGGCAGTCTGTGAGTTTTATCCTCTGGCCGTGCTTAGATTGGACTTCGTTTTCACGCTTCTCCGCAAGGGATGAGCTGGTTTACATTTTGTAATGCCTCGTCTTCCAGGTCAGCATCGGGACTGCCCTGGTGTTCGTTTGCATCAAAAACTGCTGAGATTAGATGTAAAGCTGGGACTTGCTGACCTTGTTGGTCGTTTGTGCTTGAACACGAGAAAGGGAACTTAGTTGTCTCCTTTCTTTAAACTGAATCCTGAAGGAATAAACGTTTTAAATTAATATTTATTGTTAAAGGCTCCACTGGGTAGAATCCACCCCAGTATCTTAACATTAAAAGCACCATTGAGCCCTCGCCAGTTTGGCTCAGTGGATAGAGCATTGGCCCTTGGACTGAAGAGGTTTGATTCCAGTCACAGGCACGTACCTTGTGTCTCTCTCACATTGATGTTCCTCTCTCTCCCTCTCCCCTTCTCCCCCTTTCCTCCTCTCCCTCTCTCCTTTTTCCCCTTCTCCCTTTCTTCCCTTCTCCCTCTCTCCCCCTCTCCCTTCCACTCTCTTTAAAAATCAATGGAGCCCTAACCAGTTTGGCTCAATGGATAGAGCATCGGCTTATGGGCTGAAAGGTCCCAGGTTTGATTCAGGTCAAGGGCACATACCTTGGTTGCGGGCACATCCCTAGTAGGGGGTGTGCAAGAGGCAGCTGATTGATGTTTCTCTCTTGATGTTTCTCTCTATCCCTCTACCTTCCTCTTAGGAGTCCCTAATAACATTTTATCAGAGGTCATGGCTCTTGAGGATGTTACGCTCATTCACTCCATCCTCAACATGTAGAGGACTAATTTCCTCATTGCTGTCAATTAATTTGAAATACATCCCTCCTGGCACTTAGATAAGTAAATTACTTGGGAGCCAAACTTTTGTAAGAAACTATTGTTTGGAAAATGAAGCCTCAGACTCATACATAGCCTCATCTATGCAAACATTTCCTCCTTTCCCCACTGCGTGCAAGGTTCTGTGCTGGATGCCACACAGATACAAAGATGGAGCTCCCTCGCCAGGCCTTGATCTCCAGTGCCTTCGAGTCTGGAAAGGCACGTATACACCTCACATGCATGCACATGGATACGATGCCTACATAGCACACCTCTTTACCCTATTGACAGCGAGTGTGAGCAGGTAAAGTTCCAGGAAGGTCCGAGTCTTTGGCTATGCCATACTGCACGGCACAGTGGCGGTGGCGTTGGGCTCCGGAGTCCGAATGCCTGATTCAAATCCCGGTTTAGTACTTACTGGCGGAGGGCCCTAGGATGGGTTATTTCATTTCTCTAAGACTGCTTCTTCCCCTGGTGAATAGGGACAATTAGTATCTACGCCACAGGGTGGGTGTGAGGAGTAGACAGCAGAATTTAGGCGAAGAAGGTGGTCAGGGTCTGCGGGCAGGACCAGCGAGATGTTGGGGTGGCTGTAGACTTTGAGGGAGGAGGTGAATGAAGGCATGAGGCAGATGGGGAGAGAGGCAGATCCGCAGGGAGGCGGGTGACGAAAGCATCACAATGGAAGTGGCTGTGCATATTTGGAGAAAAGTTAGTTTTGCTGAATCAGTGGGGTACGAAATAAAGAAGAAAACAGGAAAATGTAAGTTGTAGTTGGACCACACAAGTCATTAATCCTTCCCTCAATCATTTGACCTCATTAAAAACATTTAAAAAATGAGGAAGAGAGGGATAAAATATCAATGATGAGAGAGAATCACCGATTAGTCCCCCCCCAACCCCCACCAGGGATGAAATGCGCAACCCAGGCATGTGCCTTAACCAGGAATTGAACCCCAAACCACCTGGTTCATGGTTGATGCTCAGCCACTGAGACACGTGGGCTGAGCCATTTGACCTCTTTTTTTTTTTTTTTTTTTAAATAAACTCTAAGAGAACATTTACTGGGTAAATTACAGAGATAGGAAAAGTAATTTCTAGAAGAAATGGGCTTGGGCTTGATCCCCAGTGTGGGTCGTGCAGGAGGCCTCTGATCAATGATTCTCTCTCAATGACTCTCTCAATGATTGATGTTTCTATCCTTTTCCTCTCCCTAAAATTATTAATGTTTCTATTTCTCCTCCCTTCCTCTCTGAAATCAATACAAATATTAAAAAAAGAAATATATTTTATAAAAAAGAAAAGAAATGAGCGTAGGAAACAAGTTATGGAGGTAAAGAGAATGGGGAAGCTATTGGTAACATGCCTGGGGGAGGGGAAGGGCAGGGCGCGGGTTGCTCCCTGGAGGGAGAGCACAGGGACTCATTTTGAGGGGTTGAGCTGATAGTGGCTGGAATTGGGCTTTAGGAAATTAATCTGACAGCAGTCTTTATGGTGACCACAGTGGGGGGAGTGATTAGGGCAAAGATCTAGGGCCTGAACTGTCAGCTACCTCATAGCCTTTACTCTTCTATAATTTGGTCCAACAGAATTTGTGGTCACCGTCCTTGGTCATTGAATTCCCTAGTCCATTGTCATTTTAAATGATGGTTTTACATCCTTCTCTCCCATCCCAACCTAAACCTCCCTCTGCAGTGACCTCTCTCCCATTGAAGACACCTATTGACCTGTTTCCTGTTCTCTCCCTCCCTCATCTAAGCTAGGCTCGGACTTTAGTTAATCAGAGTGAAATAAAATGCATTACTTCTCAATCATTTGAAAGCATGTTTTAATCCATTTATTTCTAGTTGTGCTTAAAAAGGCTTTTCTTATAATTTCAGGCATCAAAGAGATTGGGAACAATCCTTTTAGGCCAATTCAAGTGGCTCTAAAAAAATCAGTCTTCCTTAGGCATTTTTAGAGTTGGGGGCAGGAGAGGTCTCCAGTATTTTCCCCAAAGAGAGCGGCCCTCTCCCGTGAGGGATGGGGTGACACGCTTTGTGGGAAAGGCTGTGTCACCGCCCTGCCCTGGCACCGGCACCCTGTGCCTCGTGCACGAAGCTGCCTGTCCCGTGGTGGACAGTGTGCCGCCCGCCTCTCACGGCCACCGTCTGCGCCTCGCACTTCCCATGCCCATTCTGTCCCTCCGCGGAGGGTGTTGCTGTCACGCTGGAATTTTGCTTTTTATTTAGTTTCCTTTGTTTCCTGACTTCTGGGACGCCACGGTGGCTCCTGCAGTGTTGTTTTTGTTTTTGTTTCTCTCGGAGTTTGGAAGAGTCTGATAAACAAGTGTGTCTTTGAAACTCATCTCCTAAGTTGTTACAGTGTTAAGAGTATTAAATGAATGTCCTGAGAATTAGGAATTTTTGTTCTATAAACATTTGATTGTCTATTATAGAAGGGCTTAGAGTGCTGAATTCAGGTTCTTTGTATCTTTAATGAGGTGTAAGGGAGCATTTAAAGAATGCCTCTCTTTAGTTGTTTCTGAAACCATGGAAGAGAGTAAATACACAGTCACACGGATGGAGATAGTCATATCAATTATATTACCAATGAAGGTACTGGATCTGCAGCCAGGTGAGCTCCTCAACTTGAACATTGGAGCAGACGCTGTCACTGGAGCCCTCCACTCAGGGCAGACACTGACCAGAAAGCGCCTCCTATGAAATCGCAGCCTGGCTGGGATTTCACAGGACTCCACAAACTTACCTAATGGGACCAGGTTTGTGGATTTATTTTCAGATCTCATTGACTCAGTGGACATCTGGGGTGCAGGATGCATTTGATAAATACTTTTTTCATGATTAGTCCAGTTTATCTTAGCAGTCTTGACATGTACTACGTGCTATTTGCTTTCAAGTAATTTGAAATAAGTATTTGGGAATAGCCCTAGATGGTTTGGCTCAGTGGATAGAGCATTGGCCTGTGGACTAACGGGTCCTGGGTTTGATTCCGGTCAAGGACACATGCCTGGGTTGCAGGCTTGATCCCCAGTGGGGGGGAAAGGGGGCATGTAGGAGGCAGCCCACCAGTGATTCTAATCATTGATGTTTCTATCTCACTCTCCCTTTCCCTTCCACTCTGAAATCAGTAAAATATATTTAAAAAATAATATTTGGGCCGAAACCGGTTTGGGTCAGTGGATGGAGCGTCAGCCTGCTGACTGAAAGGTCCCAGGTTCGATTCCGGTCAAGGGCATGTACCTTGGTTGCGGGCACATCCCCAGTAGGGGGTGTGCAGGAGGCAGCTGATCAATGTTTCTCTCTCATCAATGTTTTAACTCTCTATCCCTCTCTCTTCCTCTCTGTAAAAAATCAATAAAATATATTTTAAAAATGTTAAGAACAATTAATAGTATTTGTTCATGGTTTCTCTGTTCTGTTTTGAGGAAATATGCCCAAAGTAAATGGTGATGGAAAACAGCCACAGGAAGCTTGAGGATCGGAGCATGCAGTGTTTCTGTGGCCTTGTGCCTTGTGCTCAGCAGAGAAGCAGGGCTGCGGCTCCAGCCCCTCGGGCATGCTGCGGCCCAGGAGCAGGCTTTGCAGGAGTGCTGTGGTAAAAGCGCACAGTTTAGGGTCTCCCTGGTTAGATGGCCCTTACCGCCCTCATTTCCAGACTTGACGCCTCAGGCCCTGTTCACTTGTCTTTTGAGCCAAGAATAGTCATAAGATCAGCACCAAGTGGCTTTTAGAACAGAGTGTATTTTGCACTGTCCGATGGTTCATTGTGTCTCTCAAGTTGAGCTTCCACATGGTGAGCTCTGGAAAATAACTGCCTGGGAGTGTGGAAGATAACGAAAAGATTAATTACACGTCCCTTATCTTGGGAGCACGGAGTTGACTGATGGAGTTCACTGACCTGAAGACAGATCCGAGGAGCTGGAATGTGCTGTTTCATACTGTTTCTCTTGAAACGCAATTAATCCATGTGCCGAGTGTCAGGGCAATATACTTGGTATGACCTTTATCCTTGAGGCACCTATGGGAGTCTGCATGGAACACCCATGACGAAGATTAGAATTTGGAGGAAAAATGGAAATGAGCACTGATTTAATTTGTATCAATTTATATAATTGAGAAGGTTTTTAATTGATTCTTTTATTTTATTTTATTTTTTGCTATTGGCCTATTCAGATGATCTATTTTTTTAAATGTGAATATTGGTAGGAATTGGTTCATTTCAGGTGTAAGTTATAACTGTGGGCATAGAGTTGTTCATATATTCTCTTATCCTTCCAAAGCCCATGGGATCAGGAGGAGTTGGTATCTTGTTTTCTTGGATAGCCCAGATACACATTTATAAATTGTATTGATATTTTCAAAGAACCAGCTTAGAGTGTGGTAATTTTAGTTCAGATTGCAGTTTAGAGCCATATATTTCTTGGCTTTGAGTTAGTCTCTAAACTTCTGTCAGTAATTGCTGTACCTATGTGTGCACAAATGTGTATGTGTTAGACTTTGTAAGGCTCATTATTTCACTATTAACAGAATGGCTATGCAGTCAGCCCTCCACATTCGTGGGCTCTGCATCTGTAGATTCAATCAATTGCAGATTGAAAGTAATTAAAAAAAAGTTAGGCTGTTGCTGACATGTATTATGTAAATAAGGCCTAGGATGGTTGCATCTGTACTGAACATGCACAGACTTTCTAGTATTATTCCCTAAAAAGTACAGTATAAAACTACTTGTGTAGCATATGTATTATATTAGGTGATGACTTGAAGTATGTGGGAGGGTGCGCGTAGGTTATATGCAAACACCATGCCATTTTATACAAGGGGCTTGAGCATCCGTGGATTTTGGTATCTGTGAGGGGTACTGGGAGTAGTCCCCTACGGATACCAAGGAACAACTGTATGAACCAACAGTTACTTAAATCTACCAGACGATTGACTGGAGTAGGTGGTAAATAGAGTAACATAGATGGCAGGCTGAGCAAGTTTGCACGCTGGCTTCCCTGCTTGGCCTAAGCCGTCAGTCGGACATCCTTAGTGCTGCCCCGGAGGTGGGAGAGGCTCCCACCACTGCTGCTGTGCTCACCAGCTGTGAGCCCGGTTTCTGACTGAGTGGTGTTCCCCCTATGGGAGCGCACTGACCACCAGGGGGCAGCTCCTGCATTGAGTGTCTGCCCTCTGGTGATCAATGTGCGTCATAGCGATCTGTTGTTCTGCCATTTGGTCAATTTGCATATTAGCCTTTTATTATATAGGATATTATATAGGATATGAAAATTAGAGCTAATATATGTTAGGTGTCTAGTATGTTACCTAGTTTGCGGTGGACTCTATTGTAGTCTTGTACTTGTAAAAGGCAACCTGCATTAGACTAAAGGCTTTCAGGGAATATTGTACTCTGGCCATTACCAGGTAACAGGGCTTTCCTTTTGTTCCTGGATATATGAAGCTGTATTTATTGCCAGATAAAGGTTAGTTGTTGTCAGTGGCTGCCTCTTGACTGAACATTTAAAATGTGAGAAGCAAAAGCTGTTTGTGGAGAAGCCCTCCTTTTGGGCAAACTATTTCCTTTTTAACCTTCGTGGGCAAGTCTCTTATTCCCCACTTGGTAGATGCTGCATAGAGCGCAGCCTTGCTTTTCAGCCAGGGGTTTGCCAAGGTCCTTCTCCCGGATGAGTGCTTATTTGTGGGCAGAGTCCAAGGACAGCGAGCTGGTGGCTGCACAAAGCCGAGAAGAGAAGTTTGGCAAATAGGGCAGACTTGGGAGGCTGATTAAGCCGGGTCCCAGGAGAGCTCCGGAGGCAGGCTGGCGGGAACTGAATGGAGGCATGTTACAGTAGAGACAGAGAAAGTGAGGAACCTGGACTTGGTTTAGGCCAGCAAGTTCTGTTTTGTTTCTTCTTAATTTTTCCAAAGCAATGTGCCTTGTTCAGTTATTTTCATTAACAGAAGTGGCCACAGAACTTAGGGAGAACTTATGGAGAAAAAAACTTTTAAAAGTGGGTTTATATAGAAGCTCACAGCCCAACATTTGATCTCTAACCTGTATGTCTGTATTTTGAGAAGTAATTGCCAGGTTTCCTTCAGGAACAGAATGTGACTTTTAGAAAGGAAAGAGTCAGCCTGAGGAAGTCACCTTGGCAGAGTGAATCTAGAGCGGAGGCGAGGCTGCTAGAACTGTGTCCTGGCTCCTGGTTCAGAGTAAAGGGTGGCACTGGATGTGGAGCCTTGGCCTTGGACTGGGTGCCAGGCGAGCCAGAGGTTAGCGCCAGGCAGGGTGGGCTGAGTAGTGGTGGTGGTGGTAGGGGTGGTGGTGGTGGTGGAATTACGTCCCCTCAGTGCTGTGGCTTCCTTTGCAGACCTCAGACTTTGCAGACCAGTTAGGAAAATGATTGGCCTTAACAATTCAAGCCTCTCTGTGTGCTGGACTGAGTGCTCAGGCTGTTGGGGGAGAAGGGCAGGGCCGATCAAAGGAGAGAGCTGGGGAAGGTGCTGGGAGGAAGTGGAGAGGATTTGTCCTGGCATTGGGGTCAGGGTGACGGTGGCCTCGGTCCTCAGTTGGCTGTCCTCTTCGCTGCGCCTCAGTTTGGGACAAGATGGTCAGGCACTGGTGGTGACAGATGAATGAATACACAAGGCCCCTGCCTTTGAGGCGGCCATTGTCTGAGGAAGGAAACCAGTTTGTTGTAAGCAATAGAGAAGACATGGTATTGCAGAGGTTTAAATAGAGGTCCGAAAAGACTGCAGCGAAAGCTCATTCAGCTGGAAAGTGGGGTGACTTTTCATTGGGCCTTGAAGGATGTTTGAGATTTCACAGAGTCAGAAGGGGCAGAGCAGAGAGCGGCAGGTGCGAAGATGGTGGGAGGTACCTGGCGCCTCCAGCCCGTGCTGGAGTGTGGAGGGTAGGGGCGGCTTGGGCAGAGAGAGAGAGAGAGAGAGAGAGAGAGAGAGAGAGAGAGAGAGAGGTGTTATTGAAGTAATGCATGCCTCACCCCAGAACTAACCAGTCTTCACAGTTTGGTATATGGCCTTTCATATGTTGTCACAGGCTTGGAGAAACACACCGTTCTCACAGGAATGAGATCATGCTCTGCATGCTGTGATGCAGGTGTGTTCCCACTTCATATATCCTCCATGTGTTTCATGTCAGCGCTCTACACTGGTCTCATTCTTTAGACCGCCTGCCTCACTTCAGATACCGATGCCAAGCCCTCATATCTCAGATTACAGTTCACACCTTTCCCCCCACTACATTATGACATTTATTTAATAAAACAACCTTCGCAGTGTAGGGATGGGGCAAGTGACATCTCCATTTTACTTCACGGGTAGATGATTTACCAGAGATTTTGTAGTAAATACATGTCAAGTCCAGGATTCCCTCCCATGGGTCAGTTGCATGTATGAAAAAAAAATAGATCTTTGACATTCAGCTTACATATTAGCCACTTTCTGAAAACTGTTTTTGGTTCTTGAGACATTTAGGTAATGTATGTGGTATTTTTGGACTTAGAATCTGATGATAAATTTCATTTGAGGTGTTCATTCCTTTTGTATGTACTGATTTCTAAATGGAAATTTTTGTCATTTTAATTTCCTCCAAACAACAAAATAATCATCTGTACTTCAGATTAAATGAATTCAGTCAATTTATATCTTTCATTAGAATGCTGATGTTTTCACTAGTTACCCTGCATGGCAGAGTTTGTCAGCTAATTGGATTTCCAGAAATGCTGGTGGGAGTTTTCTAGTTAACTACCTCTGCTCCTTTCCCCCAGGACCTGGTTCCTAGGTGGAACAGAGTGCCTCTCTGTCCTTTTCACTGGTTCCTTAAGACCCTGGAGAGCGAGAGAAAGAGGAGACAGAATGAGTGAAGAGTGGGGGCATGTGAGGCAGGGCGGAAATGAAAGACTGTGAGCAAAAACAGTGCAGAGAGAGCTGTCTTCAAGAAATTGTATAGCACAATGGTTAAGGTTTTGGAGTTAAACCCAGTTGTCACTCATTCCAGCTCTGTGACCCTGGGTAAATCATTCACCTCCAGACTTGTCTGTTTCCTAGGGTTTCCTTTGGGGTTCTGTAACCAGTGTTTAGGGGCCTTAGGTTCCCAGTTAAAAATCAAGAGGAACTTGCTGAAGTTTCTGGACAAATTTTATTAAGCTTATGCTGTAGCACAAAGGAGGCAGCACAGAGGAAAGGAAGGTCTTCCAAACTGACTCTCTGGAAGACTCGTGCGTTGCTTTTATACACTGGGGACAAGGCTTATGCAAAAAGGCTTGTGGAAAAGGAAGGCTTGTGAAGGGTTCAGAGTGGAATTTTCCACGTCAGGATCAGACTGCTGCCTCTGTTGGTTGCTTAGCAACTACCTCTCACACCTGCCCTGTGAGGGCTAATATGGTGATTGCCTGGGGAATGTCAAAGCTTCATCAGATGTACATGCAGAGTTGTGATTTCAACATCTGCAAGGAGGTAAACAGTTAGAAGGGAGACAAATACTTTTATACTGTTTGCAGGGGGTGCATGGGTGGTTGTACTCTTGTGCTTAGTTTGTCTGTTTGGTGATTCTTCTGACCTTCGGCTTTCCTTAGGCCTGGGCCCAAGTCCATTATGCTGTCTCGGGTCTGTTGAAAAGTAAATAGTGAGTTATTTAATCCACCTAAAGTATACTTGGTTATTAATTTTAGAGAGGGGGAAAGGAGAGAGAAACTTCAATGTGAGAAACATTGGATTAAATCCACAACATAGGTATATGCTCTGACCAGGAATCGAACTGGCAACTTTTTGGTGCACAGGCTGACGCTCCAGCCAACTGAGCCACACCAGCCAGGGCTATCATAGTAACCATTTAATGTTAGCTGTTATTTACGAGCCTTTTAGACTAAATCAGAATGTCAAGAAAGGGATGTCAAAGTCTGGGCGGAGTAAAGTGACCGTGTAGTTGTTGTCCAGGCCAGGATGCTGTTAGTCATGCTGGGACTACAGCTGTAAGCGCGGATTTATGGTTTCCCTAAGGTGGACACCCAAACACACTGACCAAGTCATCGGACTGCCTGCCTCAGTGCAGTCAGCCTCTGGACTTTGACAAACCAGAGAGCAAATCCTTCTTAAAAGCTCTCCATTAGACAGGCAGACAGACAGACAAGTGATTCTTTTTTCTTTTCTTTAAAAAAAAAAAATTTATTGACTTTTTACAGAGAGGAAGGGAGAGGGACAGAGAGCTAGAAACATTGATGAGCAAGAAACACCAATCAGCTGCCTCCTGCACATCTCCTACTGGGAATGTGCCTGAAACCAAGATATGTGCCCCTGACTGGAATAGAACACAGGACCCTTGAGTTCCCAGGCCAAGGCTCTATTCACTGAGCCACACCTGTGAGGGCAACAAGTAATTCTTAAAAGCTCTTCTTCAGAAGGACACACATTCATTAAACAATAGAGGAAACATTGCCTTTTCTTTCTAGATAACATGTTATCTTAGAGGAGTACGAGTTTGTACATATAATTAATAAAATGTGTTCAGTGTTTGTTGCTTAAGAAATAACTTGACAGAGGATAGTTGAGTTCTTACAGCTCTTAAAATCTAAGAAAATAATTTCCCACACTTTATAGGGGTCGGTTTCTCTTACCTGTGGAGCTCTCCGCGTGTGCCCGCTGCAGTGCGTCCTTGGGGGGAGGGCACAGTGGTAAACGTCTGGTGAGAAAGACAACCACATAAGGCAGATACAGAGCTCTGAGCTGAAATGGCTGCGATGATGGCAGAGTACCGGAGCTCTACAAGCAGCTCAGGAAGAGCCGCCCGGCAAGGGAGATGGTGTGTGTGTGTGTGTGTGTGTGTGTGTGTGTGTGTGTGTGGCGCGTGTACCATGCATGAGGATGCAGAAGCCTGGGCAGCGGCTGGTGTTAAAAGAGCATCCTGGCTGAGTGTGGTCATACACTTCCCGTTTGCAAAGCCTTTCTTCCCTTTCTCTGGCTAATGGAATGCCACTCATCCAAGCCCTTCTCCATGCTCCCTTAGCCTCTGCACAGCTCTTCTGTGGCACATCTCACATTGCATTTCAACTTTGTTTCTGTCTGAGGTTCTTTAGGGCAGGAGCTCGGCCTTATTTACTGTAAGGTACCTGGGACAGCGCTATGGCTTCCCCTTCTTCCCTGGCCCCAGCAATTTGAGTGTGTGCTGTGTGCCAGGCTTGGTGTGCTTGCTTCTGCAAAGGGGTCGCAGACAGGACAGCCCCGCTCCCAGGGAGCGTGCAGTGAGACAGCTGTCTGCTCAGTGAATGAATACAGTGAACTGCTCAGAATCAGAGTTGTGAACCTCAGAGATTATTTTTGTGCAGTCAGCAAGCAGTCAGCAAGCAGTTCTATAAATATTTCTCTCTTTTTCGAGTCCAGCCCAGCTAGAGAGTGGTCGGGTTCCTGAGTAGGGCTGGGTGGGACAGCTGTCCTCTGATGGTGAGACAGTGACCCAGAGCAGATACAGCAAAATACCAGGAAGTTTTACTAAAGCCCAAGACAAAGATTATGTACATTCTTTGTAATTGTCACTTCTGGGTGGGCCCGGATAATGGTGTTTGTTCCTGGTGCTTGGCTGGATTTAGATAGTGAAACTCACCCCCTGGCGCCTGAGCTGAAGGTCAGGCTGACAACACACCTGCCTCTGGCAAGGAATGTTTCCCAGACGTGATGTGGCTCTGCCGGGCACTCCTGGATTCAGATGACCATCAGCTCAGGGGCCTTTCCCAGGCGCTCTCTATAAAGTCCCGGGCTTTTTTTTCAGTTGTGGAACAGGAGCAGTGAGTGCTTACATGTTAAGAAACCATGTGAAGGAAAACTGGGACAAATAAAAGGTATGGGCCCCCACAGTAATCATGTAACCATGGGAGGCGTGGGGCTTGCATACACCCGATTTATCTGTGGATCCTCACTCCTGACGGTGCCCGCATCACGGTGTATACTGTTTGGGTTGTCATCCCGTGTCCGCCAATGACAGTTTCACTCTGCACTCCCTCGAGCCGCCGTCCTCGTTGCTCCTTCCTGCTAGACGCACCGATGGGGAGGCAGTGCAGGTTTGCCTAAGAGAGCAGAGGCTGAAAATGGTGGTTCTTAGAGCTGATATTTCACTGAGCCAAACCGGTCCCTTAGAGCTGATATTTCAAACAGTCCCAGGTCTTAAGGTACTTGCTGGTGTGTGTGTCTCCGAAATTTACTGACTAGAAACAGGTCCCGGCCTGGAATGCTGTATCAATAGCAGCATTGATAACGACGTGTCCATTCTGACACTTGTCTTTGGCAGGAGGCGGGTACCTGGTTAGTGTTAGGGACAAGGAGGCCATCCCCCCAACTCCGTTACGTGAGTTGTGTCTCCTGTGAGGTTAAAATGGGCATTGCCTTTCCGTTGTGTTTCTCTGCTGTGAACAAACCCCTGAGAGTCACTGCCTTTCACCCACGCCTGCAGCCCGCGAAGCCCAGGCTGCCAGTTCCACACTCACAGGGACGGGGTGCAGCCTGCCCTGCCTGCCCGGAGCTTCCTCAGGTGTTTCCTCCGCGTTTCTCAGTGTTATGTTTATGCTGCTAGTTCTTGCTTTCCACATTTTAGACATCCTCGGCCAGCCCTCGGCGGAAGAAGCAGGTTTCGCTCTCTCCACTCTCTTGGTTCACTGCCTCTCCCCTCACCCTTATGTTACACCATGATTTTTCATTAGACCGGGTTGAATATTTAGGTTTATGCTGTTCTGGCTCTTAGCATGATTCACCTGCTGAACCAGTTCGTATACCACAATGCTTTTCTCTTCCTGCAGCCCCTTAACTGCCTATTGTTGGTTTTCTGAGTTTCCTATGTTCGGCTCACTTTTAATTCCCAAAGTACAGCCATCATTTTTAAATCCCTGAGTATCCTTTCCACGTCCCAGGTGCCCTTTCTCCTGCAGCGCCCCCACCCTGCCCCGCCTGGCGCTGCCTGGGTCCTCCAGCCGAAATCCTGGGAGTCGCTTGAGGTTTGCTGCTCTGCTCATTCCTGGTGCCTTCTTTGTCCAGTTTCCTGGATGCCCATTTTCCTCTTTCCTGGTTTGCTCATTATTTGATAGAGTAGATCCTCCAGGCACTTCCTGATCAGAAGGTTGTGTGGGAGGTAAAATTTGAGACCCTGCACGTCTAAAAATACCTGTATTCTCCGCTTACTCTTTGCTACGGAATTCCAGGTTGGAAATTACGTTGCCTCAGTTTGAAAGCGTTGCTGCTTTGTCTTAGGGTCCCAGAGAAGCTTTTGAGAATTCTGGTGCCACCCAATCCTTTGTGTGCCAACTGCTTTTCTCTCTGGAAACTGCTCTCTTTATCTTGTGTGTTCTGAAATGTTTCTGAAATTTCACAGTGTGCTTGGGGGTGGGTGGGTGTTTTCACAACTGTGCTGAGCGAGGGACAGATTCTTTCAGCCGGGAGTTCATGCCTTGGGTTCTAGGAAAATTTCTGAAGTATTTCTTTGATAATTTCCTCTTCTCTCTGGTTCTCTTGGTCAGCTAATTATTAAAGTCTTTTCTCTCGTATATCCCACCTCTCTTTTTGTTGTTTCATTTCCTGAGAGATTTACTCATCTTCATCTTCTAGCTCTTATATATATTTTTTTCTACTCTCATTTGTTAATTTCCAAGAACTTTGCACGTATTGTTCCAATTTTTTTCTAATCTGATTTTTGTGTGATAGTAGGTTATATTTTTAAAGTATGTTTTCATTGATTTTAGAGAGAGAAGGAGGGAGAGAGAGAAACATCCATGAAGAGAGAGAATCATTGATGGGCTGCCTCCTGTACGCCCCACACTTGAGGATCGAGCCCACAACCGGGAATTGAACCATGACTTCCTGGTTAAAGGGTCAGTGTTCAACCACTGAGCCAGGCAAATAGTAGGTTTTTATTGTTGAGGTTTTATTTGGGTCCGTGCTCCTGTTCCTTTGAGCCCCTTCATTCTGTTTGTTTTGTGCTCTCTTTTCATGCTAAGTGCTTCCTTCAGGTTTCCGCGGCCCTTGGTTGTCATTTTTCATTTAAGAGTGAGACACTGAAAAGCCGCGGTCTGTGCAGAGGTGGGAGGAGTTTGCCCTGATGGGTTTTACATACTATAAGGTGAGTGGGCAGGAACCCACCTGCTTTGTTGGGGGAGTCAGCATCAATTAAACTTCTTTGTGTAGTGTTTGGTTTCTCCAGGAAAGAATCTTCCAACCTACTATTGGGGTGTGGTGGGGCTGCCAGCATGGAACCAGGTGGATAAGCAGGGCTGGTCTCTTGTCCTTTGGGATGTTGGCTTCCTCCTAGTATAGTGCCCCCCCTGCACCCCCTGTTCCTAATGTCCCAAGTCTAGACCCCTCTGGTTCACTTCCTTCACAGAATAAACCCACCTTCTCCCACCTGGGTGCGGGAGCAGTAGTCCACTGGCTGCCCTAGGTGTGACCTGGAAGTGCACTGCCTTCTTACATGGATTTTATATCAAGCCGGTCCCCAGCCCTCCATCCCCGAGTTCTCTGCCGCCTGGGGCCTTTACTGCTCAGCCTCCGGGTGCCTGTGCGGATTGACATCCGTCTTCCGGCCACGGGGAGTCACTCAGCTCTGCTACCTTAACTATTCCTCCTCTTCCCCCACATGTTGACCTTTTTGCTCACTGTTCTCTCTCCTGTTCCTTTTTCGTTTGATTGTTTTTACCCCCATTTTAATGAGGTTTAGCAGTGGGCAGAAGTAAACGTGCATGTTTAATCCTTCCCAGTTAGCTAGCTGGAATTCCTTGGGGTTTTACAGGGATTGCTTCATGTCTTCCTCTAAGGATCACTCGCTGCTTTGACAATAGCGACCGTTTCATGGGCTCCTTGCTATCTCTCCTTTTACCCTCTACAGTTAGGTCTGTAGAAAGCTTCTTAGTGAAGATGTGTCCAATTCATTCCAGTAAGATGAAGACTTTTTAAAGTTGGGCTGAATTGGGCAGTGTTTTATTGTGTTGGAACACTGCCAGCCCTTCCTGAGGGTCAGAGGTAGACTGCCCTAGCGAGGGTCACCCGCAGAGGAAGACAGTGAGGCGCGGCAGAAAGGCTGATGAGACTAACTCCTGTGTAGACCTCCCTTTATGAAGTATCAGGAAATGGAGAGCCGCCAGAACCTCCTTCCCTCAAGTTCATCGCCGTTGCTCACTTCCCAGGGTCTGAAATGGAGGAGGCCTTCCCCTAACCCAGTGCTCCGGAGCCTTTGACTCCTGAGAACTAAGTCAGGAGGAGACTCCTAGAGCCCCAAGCTTTTTCTCTCAACAGTCAAGGTCAAGAGCCTGGAGAACTGGAAGGAACATGCACAAAGTCAAGTGTGGGATTTTGTTTCAGTTCATCATTATATATATATATATATATATATATATATATATATTTTATTTATTATTATTTTTTTTTCCTACTGATTTCAGGGGGGAAGGGAGAGAGAGAGAGAAATATCAATGATGGGAGAGACAGAGGGACGGAGCCAGAAATCTGGGCACATGCTCTGCCCAGGAATTGAACTGTGACCTCTTCGTTCGTGGATTGACGCTCAACCACTGAGCAACACTGGCCGGGCTGAACATTGTCATTTTAAACTGCTCATATAACTGTGGTGGTCCAAACCCTTACATCCACCTACTGACTGGACATCTACTTATAGGAGTCCAAATTCATTTCTGCCTCAACTAATGCACAAAAATACCCCCTCTACCACCTCTCCCCTCCTCCCTGCCGCACACTGCCACAACCACAAGACAGCAACCCTGGCTTTCCTCCTGAATTTGCTCTCCTTACCCACTGAATTGTTCGGTCACACCCACCCCGGGCCCCCACCCTCAGTCAGTAGATCTGTCTTTCCTATTGAATCTATCTTTCTCTCTGTCCTCTGCCTTCCTTCAGGTCCTCACTTCTTGCCTGAATTGCTGGCTTCTGACCGGGCTCCTGGATCTTCTCCCACTGCATCACCTGTGTAACTGTTTAGCATAACGATCCCCCAATCCTACAATAGCGGCTTCACAGCAGTATGGGAATAACAGATTAGCCTTCTGTGTTCCCACCTCCCAGCTGCAAACAGAGGGCTTTCTAAAGCACAGATCTGCTCCGTCCTGCTGAGCACTTGGCATTAGCGCCCAGGACCTTGGTGACCCGGCTCCGCCCGCCTCCCCATCCTTGCTGTCATGTCCTGTCACTTTTGGGTTCCAGCCACTCTCAATTGCTTGCAGTGGCCCCAGTTTGCTGGGACTCCTTGGGGACCTTGATTTGGGTTTCCCTCTTTGTTTCTCCTGCCTCGCTGATGCCTCCTGAGCTTTGAGGCGTTGCCAAGCCCTCCTTGCTCCTGTTTCCCCACAAGCCACCCTTCCTGTACTCCCTTCACCGAGTGCCACAGTGTGGAGTCAGCTGTTCGCTTGTCTGACTCCCCTCCCCTCTCGGGTGCAGACTGGGGAGCACCCTGGCATGTGCAGGTGGTGCAGTAACTGGATTGGACACTGCCCGCGCATCAAGGCATCCTTGTCTGTGTAAAGTAAGCAGTTCGGCAGCTGGGCCGCCCAAGAACCAAACTTGCTGCCAGCTGAGAGCTGATCCTGAAATCTGATGGCAGAGTCTTCATGGTGAAAGTGGGATGGGCACTTTGGTTCCAACTAACGGTTATTCTGTCTCTGTTTTATATACAAATGCATTATTCTTTCTTTTTTAAAAATATATTTTATTGATTTTTTATAGAGAGGAAGAGAGAGGGATAGAGAGTTAGAAACATCGATGAGAGAGAAACATCGATTCAGCTGCCTCTTGCACACCCCTACTGGGGATGTGCCCGCAACTAAGGTACATGCCCTTGACTAGAATCGAACCTGGGACCTTTGAGTCCGCAGGCCGACACTCTATCCGCTGAGCAAAACCAGTTAGGGCACAAATGCAGTATTCTTGTGCATCCCATCAAGAGACGGTTGCCATTTTTGGTGGATTCAGTATGGGAGATTATACTGCATAAAGACTGGCCACACTGGGGTTGCAGTTTGGTGAAAACTGAATGTTAGGAGTGCCATGTTGGCCCTATGAACCAGGAGGTCACAGGTTTGATCCCAGTCAGGGCACATGCCCAGGTTGTGGGCTCGATCCCCCAGTGTGAGGTGGGCAGGAGGCAGCCCATTAGTGATTTTCTCTCAACATTGATGTTTCTGTCTTTCTATCCCTTCCTCTCTGAAATAAATAAAATTATATTAAAAAGAAGAAGAAGAAGTGGCAGGCTAGTGGCCCTGTGCCAGTTCTTGCGTAGTGGGGTGCTCTGGGACACATGCCCCTATGTACTTTAGTACTGATGAGGATAACGAATTCGCCCTGGTTCAAGGCAAGTGTGATAAACGCTGTGCTGAAGGTGCAGAATGACCTGGAGAATCGGAGGAGGTGACATCAGTATCAGCCAGTGTGGTCAGGAAAGGCGGGGCTGGCCACTCTCTGCTGGACAGAGTGAGCGTCTCCGCACATTTCCTGCTGTTCTTATCTGACCACACACAGACGTGAAGCAATTTTACCCCAAGTTGTTTTTTTGTTTTGTTTTTGTTTTGTTAATCCTCACATGGGCATATTTTTTCCATTTATTTTTAGAGAGTGTAGAAAGAAGGGAGGATAGGATGGAGAGAGAGCAGGAGCGAGCGAGCGAGAGAGAGAGAGAGAGAGAGAGAGACATTGATGTGAGAGAGACACATCAATTGGTTGCTTCCCATAGACTCCCCCAGATGCCCTTACCAGGGCTGGGGAACCTGCATCCGAGATACAAGTCCTTGACTGGGAAATCAAATCAGTTTGCAACTGACACTCTAGCCACTGAGCCATCCCAGCCAGGGCAATAATAGTCAGCTTTTCAGTGAATGGAGAGAGGCGTTCGAGGTGAATGCAAAGCGCAGCTTCTCACCTGTCGTGTTCTTCCTTGCCCCCCCTGTGTCTTTAGATGCCATGTCCCAACGGCGGTGCTTCTGAGGCACAAGCTCGAGGCTCACGAGCTTCAGCATCACGCCCGTGCCCTTGGGGTGCTGCCACACCCCCACCCCAATGCTACAAAGCCAGTTTAGTTCATTTCCAGGAGCCATACAAGCCCTGGGAGCCGATCATAGGATTTACAGGACTAGCACCTCGGTCCAGGTCACCCGGCTGACAAGTGGCAGGGACAGGTTTTGAAGTGGTTGGCTAACCGCAGAGCCTCAGATCTTCACCTGGTTCTCAGCTTCTTCCCGCAGGATCGCCGGGACCTACCCGTCCCATCGAGATTGGTCTGAGGGTTTTCTCCGCGTCATGGGCAGCCAGTGCATTTCCGCACAACCTGTGTAGGTCACGCTTTGTTTAGGAATCTCCCGGTCCGTTTTGTGCTTTTTCTGGGTCTCTTGGCACATTGTGTTCGCTTGCTGTTTGTTGGTGAGCAGCCCTTTGGGACTTACTGTTTCAGAGAAACCTAAGCTGTGATCCGAAGGAAGACCTCGCTCTTTCCCGGGCTGCCAAAGAGGAAGGAACTTGGGTGGAGAGGGATGTTACTGCCATCCTGTCTGAAGCTAAAATTCCAAGCAGTTCTTCATTTTCATTTAAAAATCCCCAACATGCCGAAACGGGTTTGGCTCAATGGATAGAGCTTCGGCCTGCGGACTGAAAGGTCCCAGATTCCATTCCTTCAAGGGCATGTACTGTGGTTGCGGGCACACCCCCAGTAGGGGGTGTGCAAGAGGCAGCTGATCGATGATTCTCTCTCATCGATGTTTCTAACTCTCTGTCCCTCTTTCTTCCTCTCTGTAAAAAATCAATAAAATATATTTTTAAAAAAATCCCCAACATTTCTAGATGGGTATTTAGAGGAAATGCTAGGTAGGAAAAACACTGGAGGCCTTACAACTTGGACATATTGCAGCTTCTACAGGAGAGTTCTTATTTTTCTTTCTTGTCTTTTCTTGTTGTTTTGAGGAAGTTTTAGTGCTGGTTTGGGATATCTAGATCTAATAACCTCTAACCCAGAGACATGGATGTAAAAGTTAGAAAATGGCAGTGGGCCTGCTCAGTCCTGCCCCTCTGTTAAAAGCAAGTGCCATTTGAATCTTAGTTTTAAGGTTACTTTGGCACCTGACAGATGCCTGAGATAGCAGATCCCTGATCAGTAGCAGCTGCTGGCAGACCTGTGCTCCAACTGCTTTAATTCACTGAGCCACACCGGCCGGGGTCCAACTGCTTTAATTCATTGGCATTTCCTCCTTCCCAAGTTCTGTCAGTGTATTCCAGCCATCTTGCTTTGAATTATATACAGCCTTGTATTCCATGTTCATCTCATCCCTGTTAATAGATCGTAAAGTCCTTGCTTGGTCAAATGCCAAGAACTTCAGGAATGGGGATTTGGATCTGCCACTGATTTGGCAAAGATAATTTGGTTTTCTATGTTAGTGTTATCTATTTTATAATACAACTACAGTCCCGGTGCATGAAAATTTGTGCACTGAGGGGGCGGAGGAGGAGTATCCTTCAGCCAGGCCTGCACCCTCTCGCAGTCTGGGACGCTTTGGAAGATATCCACCTACCGGCTTAGGCCCACTCCCTGGGGGATTGGGCCTAAGCTGGCGGTCAGACATAAATCAATCCCTCTGGCAGCCTGGGAGCCCTTAGGGGATGTCTGACTGATGGCTTAGGCCTGCTCCCCGCCTAAGCTGTTTTCAGACATCCTTAGTACTGCTGAGGAGGTGAGAGAGGCTCCTGCCACCGCTGCTGCACTCCCAGCTGTGAGCCTGGCTTGTGGCTGAGTAGAGCTCCCCCTGTGGGAGTGCACTGATCACCAGCGGGTAGCTCCGGCGTTGAGCATCTGCCCCCTGGTGGTCAGTGTGTGTAATAGCGACCTGTCATTTCCGGTTTTTCCACCTTTAGGGTCAATTTACATATTACCCTTTTATTACATAGGATTATTATATAGGATGATGACCTTTTGTCCTGTGGAGCAACTTGAAAATAAGTATAAAAATTGTACCTCTTTGATATTCCAGATCCTTTTCACTTGGCATCATGGGTTGTCAGTGTTTGGTTTAGACCATGAAATCATCATACAGGTGTGACAAAGTCTGCATGGTTCAAAGTATGCTTTCAGCTCTTTTATTTAAAATATGATTTTTAGAGATAGAGGAAGGGAGAAGGATAGAGAAATAGAAACACTCATAGAGAGAGAAACACGAGTCAGCTGTCTCCTGCATGCCCCCTACTGGGAATCAAGCCCAAAACCCAGGCATGTGCCCTGATCGGGAATTGAACCAGTGATCTCTTGGTTCATGGGTTGATGCTCAACCACTGAACACATGGGCCAAGCTGAAAATTTATCTGAGGATTTTAAGCCTATTATCTACAGGTTCATTAAAGTGGCCTCTGTCTCACATATAAATGCATTTATTATTAGCATTCCTGTTTGGTTCTTCTCTTTAAAATTTATAAAATTATTTTCATGGTAAATATTTTTTTTAATTATTTATTTATTTATTTATTTTTTTAAAAAATATTTATTGTTGAAAGTATTATATAAGTCCTCCCCCACCCCATTTTATTTATTTATTTATTTATTTATTTATTTATTTATTTATTTATTTATTTTTTACATATTTTATTGATTTTTTTTTGCCCCCCTCCCTCCCACACATCCCTCCTTCCCCAGAGTTTTATGCCCATTGGTTGTACTTTTATATGCATGTATACAAGTCCTTCGGTTGATCTATTATCTCCCCCAGATCCTCCTCTCTTCCCCACTGAAATTTGACAATCTGCTTGTTGCTTTACTGTCTCTATATCTATATTTTGTTTCATCAGTTTATAATGATCTTTATTATCCACAAATGAGTGAGGGCATGTGGTGTTTCTCTTTCATTGACTGGCTTATTTCACTCAGCATGATGTTCTCCAATTCCATCCAGGTTGCTGCAAAAGATGAGAATTCCTTCTTTTTTATGGCAGCATAGTATTCCATTGTGTAGATGTACCATAGTTTTTTGATCCAATTGTCTCTGACGGGCACCTAGGCTGTTTCCAAATTCTGGCTATTGTAGATTGTGCTGCTATGAACATAGGGGTGCATATATCCTTTCTGATTGGTGTTTCTAGTTTCTTGGGATATATTCCTAGGAGTGGGATTACTGGGTCAAATGGGAGTTCCATTTTCAGTTTTTTGAGGAAACTCCACACTGTTTTCCACAGTGGTTGCACCAGTCTGCATTCCCACTAGCAGTGCACGAGGTTTCCTTTTTCTCCGCAACCTCGCCAACACTTGTCGTTTGTTGATTTCATGGTAAATATTTTAAACCGTGGTAGAATGCAGAAGGAACATGAATGAATGTTCCTCTTCACCATTCTGCAGCAACCCCAACATACGTTTCCCAGAGGTACCCAGCACTGGGGGAGTACTGTTCCCACCGCCTTCCTCAGGGGGTCACTTATACGCTTACCTGCGGGGCTCATATTCTGTGTATGATATATACAGTGGCTTCTTTTTTCCACTTGCCCATAACAAAGTATGTCTTGGGAACTTTTTCCATGTCAGGCCGTATGGGTCCAACTCATTTTCTTTTCTTGCCTTTGTTGTCACTGTTGTTGATGGTTACAAAAGAATTCATTTTATGGGTGCACCTGGTAGTTAACTGCTCACCATGATGGTCATTAGGTGGGTTTTTGTTTTGATTCTTCATGGACGCAGCCTGTGCAAGGACGGGCCTCGGTGCACTTTGCAGCATTTCCATTGGACAGTTGCCTGGAAGTGGAAATGCTGGCGCGAAGTGGATGCCTATTTTTGGTTTTGGTGATGCTGCCAAACTGTCTTCCCACAGGAATTCACCAATTTAAACTCATGCCAGTGGGGTTTAAGAGTGCTTGTTTCCCTGTCATTATTTTCATTTTTCAGTCTGCTAAGTGAAAAATAGTATGTGATTATTGTAATTTGCATTCTTCTGGATTGTTTCTCCGACCTTATCTGATTTCTGCCTTTTAGGAATTCCTCAGTGTTGTCAGTTACTTGATGTCTGTCTGTCTTTCTGTCCCTTTATCTATCTATCTATCTATCTATTTATCATCTATATATCTATGGTGTAGGGTGAGAATTATTTCTATCACTTGATTGAACTTTTACAGGAAGTTGAGTAAACTTCGTGCACTCAATTCACTATCCTAAGAAATTTCTCTCACATATTCTTTCTCTATAGTATTTAGAACTTTGTTTCTTTTTTCCCCCTTAACATTTATACTATTAAGGGTAATATTGCTAATTAGACCAGGAGACCTTCTGGATGTCCTTCTGGACAAAGCCATGGTGGTGGGGCCAAGGCAGAGGCAGTTAGGGGCATTCAGGCCTGGAGGGGAGGGAAGTTGGGGGTGAGAAGGACATTAGGGGGGCAGCTGGGGGTGATCAGGCCGGCAAAGTGGGTAAGAAGGCAGGTGGGAGGTGCAGTTGGGGGCAAGCAGGCTGGCAGGCAGAGTAGTTAGGGGCGATCAGGCAGGCAGGTGAGTGGTTAGGAGCCAGTGGTCCCAGATTGCAAGAGGGATGTCTGACTCTTGGGCCTAAACTGGCCTAAACCGGCCTAAACTGGCAGTTAGACATCCCCCGAAGAGTCCCAAATTGTAGAAGGTGCAGGCAGGGCTGAGAAACACCTCACCTCCCCATGCATGAATTTCATGCACCAGGCCACTAGTTATATTATAATCTCTATTCTGTCTTATTGCATAGCAGTATAACTGGTATATGAAATTCTGCTATGGGTCTATACCATAGTTATCAAATCATTCTCTATTGATAGACTTTTGGATTACTTTCAGAATTTTATTGTCATAAATAACATTTCTTCCAAGCCCAGATGGTTTTGCTGGTGATTGTTTATCGTTGTAGTGCTCCATGTCATTGATTCCTGAATGTAGACATGTGCAGATTGTGATCAAAACCCAACACTAGTACTATTCAATAGCAACAGCAAAAAAAGCAAAAACTTTAGACCGGTCTCAGTTATGAATGCAGATGTGAAAATTGTAAAGAAAACACTCTCAAGTAGAATTCACCAGCATGGCCATAATGGAGAATGGCCAAATAAGGTTTTTGGTTTATTTCAGGAATCAAAGAATCACTCAGTATTTAGAAACCTGTAGATAACAACAAAATTAGTTAGTTAAATGTGAAAAACTGATTATCTCCAAAATGCAGAAAATGCACTTAAACAACTATTTTTAGTAATACTTTAAACAGGAAAAATAAGATATTTATTTTACATGTTTACATGTATCAAACCAACTGCCAAAAACATTAGAGGCATTCTCATTAAAAGCAAGGCCAAGATAAGGCTGCTCTCTACTAGAGTGTTTTATTTATTTATTTTTTTAAATACATGTTTGTTGATTTCAGAGAGGAATGGAGAGGGAAAAAGAGATAGAAACATCAATGATGAGAATCATTGATCAGTTGCCTCCTGCATGCTCCCTACTGGGGATCAAACTCGCAACGCAACCCAGGTGTATGTGCCCAGACCTGGAGTCAAACTGGGACCTTCTGATTCATAGGTCAAATTCAACCACAGAACCACACTGGCCAGGCAGTTAGCGTATTTTAGAAGCGCTGGCCAATGCAGTAAGGTGTGGAATCAGAGTTAAGTCTTGGAGGATTAAATAAGACGGCATTTTAACCTTCCTAGTATAGTATTTTATATTCAAATAAGGCACTGAAATTATAGGTTCTGTCGTTAATTTTTTATTACCAATAAGACATATTCACCAAGGAAAGACATTGTCTCTTTCACCTTAACACGCGTATCCCTGTGCTTTCCTGGATGTGAGCCCTGTGATATGCTCCTGGTGGTTGAATTGTCTGAATACCTCTGGCCTGTATGGGCACCCGCTTAAGGATGGGTGCTCAGGCCTGCGACTGGCCGAGCGGTGTGGTTCAGTGGTGTCCTGATGACCTTCCAGTGAGCTGTTCCCAGGGACCCGGGAGTCTTCAGAGGACCAGCCCCGGGCGGAGCGGGTTCCGCAGTTACAGATGAGAAGGCGCAGAGGGCCGCTGGGCAAGCTGCTGCCGGCCTTTGTTAGAGCCCCGTGGAAGGGCCTGAGCATCACACAGATTCCGCCCCCAGCAGCTAGCCACCTCCAGATTGGGTTTGTGATTTCGGCCTTTCTTCTTTCTCCACAGCATCTGGAGAGGGCCCAACGTGAACTGTGTAGACAGTACGGGATACACCCCTCTGCACCACGCTGCTCTGAATGGCCACAGGTAAGTACTGACCTGCTGCCTCCGCCCGCCCTTCCACCCGCCCTTCCGCCTTTGGGTTCCTATGAAGGATTACTGAACAGTTGTGCTGAGAAAAAGAAACTGAATGTAGCCCAGCATTCCCGAATCTCTTAAGTGTGTAACTACTTGAACATCCTTCCCCACTCACCCCTCAAAAGGCTTGGGCCGAAGGTTGAGTTTCCGTTTTCTCCTGTGCCCTCCTCCCCACCTCCCGGATGTGCAGTGCCACAGCATCTAATGTGAACGTCAGGTTTGGGGCAGAAAGGGTGGATCATCTGTCAGGTAACAGCTATACACTGAAAATTGGTGGGTTGGTTCTGAGAACCTTTCCTTCTATTAGGTAGTTATTTATCTACTTTTGCCATTTTTTTCTCATACAATTAGCCTCATGGACAGTAAGCACTATTTTTAAGGAAAGAAACATTTGCAAAATAAGGCCTATTTAAATCTCTTCCTCGTACATACAGAGAGGCTATTGGATGATGGGGTGGGACTGTTGGAGCGTTTTCTGGAGCTGTGCATGGGGGTTGGGAGAAGAGGGTATCAGTGTAAATGGTTGGCAGCTGAAAGAGGGCGCTGCCATCAGGTAAGGAGGCTGAGGGCTCTGCCAGCAGGTGCGTGTGGGGTGGGTACCATGATGAGGCCCGCCAGGATGTGGGGGGATGGGAACCAGGCCGTCACAGAATAGAGGGAGATTGGCACATACCCTGTGAGAAGAAGTTTAACTTTCATGAGGAGGGGTTATTGGAACGTTAGATTTTTCTGAACAAGAGCAGGACCGCACACCTTGTGGTTTTCCGTGTCACTGTGCAGCCTTTGGCCAGGCCCAGCTGACTGATTGTTACCTTCAACATGAAACTTTTCTCAGATACACTGACTGTGGCCGTCACGTCCTTTCTGTGCCATTTTAGACAAAGCTAACAAGACATATGTAGAGACTCCGCCCCCTTAAATAGTGGAGAGACCTGAATTAAAGTGGATCTTGAACTTAAAAGACTGGCTTGTTAGCCAAGTTGACCTCCAGATGCTGTTTGTGTTTACAGTGGGGCTTTCTTCCGCCTTGTGCGTGGGGATAATTGTGCATTTGTATCTGCTTAGCCAGTGGTGCCACCTAGAAGAATGCCACGTCCTTCTTCCTGGCTGTATCAAATGACACACAGGGTCTGGCTCATGTTGGCAGCCTGGCCCCTTCGGCTCCCACACACTGCATGCTGTGAATCAGCGGTCCACGAGGTCCGAAAGGCTGGCGACCGCTGCTCTGGATGATGATATTTGTCTTGCGTGACTTTTATGTAAATTCTGTCCCTCAAACAAAGAGACATTGCAAAGCTCAGACAAGGGGATCAGGCGTTTTCAAATAATGGAAAATGGATGATTTCTGAGATAAACAGGGAGGCAAAGAGCCAGTGTTGTGAGACACAGGGCGGCCGGCCCATGCCAGCGACTGTGCAAAGTCGCTCCTGGAATAAAAGGAAGAGGCTGGGCATGAGCTCGGGAGGCCAGGGAGCAGGAGAGGTAACAGCCGTGAGCCGCTTGGTGCTGTGCAAGGGTGTGAAGAGCCGTTGGTGGGAAAGACTTGTGGGTTCTGCAGACTCACAGCTGACCTTTGCCTTCCAGGGATGTGGTCGAGGTTCTGCTGAGGAACGACGCGCTGACCAATGTGGCTGATTCCAAAGGCTGCTACCCTCTGCACTTGGCAGCCTGGAAAGGAGATGCCCAGATCGTGCGGTTGCTCATCCATCAAGGGCCCTCTCACACCAGAGTCAATGAGCAGGTTGGAAGGAAGGGAAGCGTTCTTCTGTTCAGCTGCAGCACAACCTCGCAGCCCATCGCCGCCGCTCAGTCCCTTAGCTCAGACCTCGGCAACCGGCTCTTCCAGGCCCGAGGGTGGCTGCCTCCGCCCAGCACCATGCCTCTTAGTGCATCAAGGAGATCTCACTCCATGAGATGCATTTTATCTGCACGTGAATCATGCAGGCATGGAATAACACTTAACACAAATATACATACTAACTTGTGCAAAATTTGAAATAATGCAAATTCTGCAAAATTGCTTAGCGTCTATTTCAAGCTGGCGGGCTTTATTAATTGCAGATTGTGCTTATGCCACCAACATGGCATTGCGATGTCAGCTGGTAAGCAGGTCTCCAGTGCGTGTGAATACCCAGCGAGCCATGCTGTTGTCTTACAGGAGGCAGAACTCTCAGCCCTGGAAGGCCGGAGCCTGGCTGACAGTGGGCTCCCAGACACACGGTGGAGGCAAGGGGGTCTTCACGGAATGCAGATCACGCCCCTGGCGCCCTCTAATGTTAATTTAAGAGTGAGCATGCTGTGACAGAGCAGAGGTAGTTCTTAGAAAATAAAAAGAGCATTTGAGTAAAAATACCTCCCGGTGGCCATGACTTAGGTACTCCTATTGCTCTGGGAAAGTGATAAGCATGTTCTAGACAGGCCTCCTGTAAAGTGCCCTAAAGTTGGGTCTGAGAGGACATGGGCTTTCCCTGTAAGACAAGCCATCCTGCTCTCCTCTCTGCTCAGCACCGCAGCAAATACTTAGTTGCTTGAATGAGAGAAGCTGCTGGTCCTCACTGAGTGTAGGATTATTTCCTGATGACTCTGCTGAGAGCAGATTGCTAACTACCTGTCTGATTAGATCAGGATTATTCCTCAAAAAGGAGGCGGGGACTCGCAGAGCCACCTGTCAGTGAGGCCAGGCATTCTCCCTCCGTGCACTGTTCGGCACGGCTGAGTGGGGGCAGCCTTCCCCCGGGGCGTAAGAGCCTGGGCCAGGGCTCCCCGTGTCCCCATCCAGAGTGTGTGTGTGGAGCTGTTCACCAGCCTCCATCCCCTCCTGGACTGTACTTTTTTAAAAAAAATATATATATATATTTTATTGATTTTTACAGAGAGGAAGGGAGAGAGATAGAGAGCTAGAAACGTCGATGAGAGAGAAACATCGACCAGCTGCCTCTTGCACACCCCCTACTGGGGATGTGCCCGCAACCAACGTACATGCCCCTGACCGGAATTGAACCCGGGACCTTTCAGTCCGCAGACCGATGCTCTACCACTGAGCCAAACTGGTTTCGGCATGGACTGTACTTTTTGGTGAGCAACGGACACTTAAAGTAGTCAGTGAGGTGTTTGCTTTTATAACCTTAGAAATGACAGTGGTCTCTTAGAATTTAATGCAACTTACTCCTCCTGCCTAAAGTGATTGTAATTTTTCTTATCTGGAGGAAATTTATAAGGAAGTCTGCTTTCAAGTAATATTCCTCAATGTTGAAAAAAGCTACTCAGCCATTAAAGTGCTTCTCATTTGAAAACATGTCAATAACCATCTCTAATCCTCTGCTCACGGCTGCCTTGGAACACAGCTGCTTGTACTTTTGAGCCACTTGAGTGCGCCAGCTTGTCCTGCTCACTGCCCCCGGACTAGCCTTTGTGGGACACAGCCCAGCGCTTTGAGGGCGGGGCCGGCAGGTGGGTGGGCCAGGTGGGGCGGGGCTGGGGTAAGACAGCTGCAGTAGCTTGAGGAGCCTAATGGACCCAGGTCGTTCCAGATACTGCATCAATTTACCTGATTGCCATGACTGTTTCAGCTGGATGCTTGGATAAGCAGGGCTGATGCCTGCCGAGCCCTGGAGACCGTCCTCCCCATTAACTTCCCTTCAGGCACCCAGAGGGCTGATCCCAGTTGTGCTAATGTTGGGCCCCTCGGGGCTGTGCAATTGCTTTGATGTATTTCATCCATTTTATCATCACATTTTCTTTTCCTTTACTTTTTGTAGAATGCTCTTGAGATCAAAGAACTCAAAAAGCACGGCCCCTTTGACCCTTATATCAATGCCAAGGTGTGTACTTTGCTGTCAGGATTTCTCTGCATCATTTCTCCAAGCTGTGCTTTCTCCTGGGTCCTCTCGGCTTCCCTCTGTCCCCTCGGGTTTCTCACTCTGGTGTCTGCTTCAGCGACTGCCTCGGCCTGTCTGGGAGTGGAAAATGCAATTTCTATGGGCTTGGTTTTGCTTTAAATCCATACTAATTCTGGAAGGCTGGGTGCTTTTTCTGGAATGTCTGAAAAGTGTACAAGTGGCAGAAATGGGGAAAGAGATGGGGCCATATTTGCATAAATTACTATTGTATTTCTAAATTTAAATTTAAAAAATGTCAAACAAATGAGATTTTTTATGAAGCACAGAAAAAAATGATTATGTTTTATTTCTGGGATTAAATTTTTTTTGTCTGCGTTCTATGTTTCTCTTGAAATGGAATCTGGTTTTTGGGGCTTGTGGCGGGCAGAGGGAGGTGTGGGCGACGGGCATGGTGGCTTAAAGCTGTGGGTTCCTTGGGTTTGTGCATTTTTGCCTGGGACTTTCAAGCCACCATTCCTCTCCCAGCCGGTCGCTCTTGGCCGTTGGGAGGGCTCTGAAACAGGCCGTGGAGTTGCCGGGTCAAGCAGGGCAGTTGCACTATCTTCCTCCCGCAGCCCTCACCACATGGTGGCCACGTGTGGGTGGCCACGTGTGGGTGGTCGTGGTGGCCTCTTCTCGGCGCTCTCACCTGCCGTGTTGGACTAAGTTTTCATTCAGGTGAGATTTGCTGACTGGCAGCAATCTGGTATTTGGTTGTTACTGCCTTTTTCTTGCTCTGAAATGTCGCTCAGGGAAGGAGACGGAAGGTGCTTCTGCAGGGACATTGTGCTTTTCTGAGAAATACTGACTGAGTAAATGCAGCTGCCTGCTGGCTGGACCGGGACAGCCTCCGTGCCGCTGAGCCTAGATGGTGGGGAAGCAGTTTGATCTGGGAGAGTGGGACACATTAGCTTTTGTTTGGGGCTACTCTTTAAATTCTGTCTCCTGATCTTCAAAATAGGAGTCACTCTGTCTCAGTTTTCTTCTCTTCTTGAAGGTGGTGTGGTAGAGACCCCTCACAGTCAGGCTGAGTTTAAATTCTGTGCTACCACTTACCTGGTTTTATTAGCTTGAACAAGTTACTTACTTTCTCTTAGCCTCAGTTTCCTCTTCTGTAAAATGGGGTATGCCATCTACTTTGCTGGGTTGTTTTGGAGTTTAAGATAATGTACATAAAGTAAAACTACCTGGTCAGTAGTAATATTGGAGATCCTAACTTAAAAGGAATGTATAATGTGGTATTTCTGAACTGACAATTTGGAATGTGTTCCTTGTCACTTGTAGTTTTTGTTGGGGGAGGCACCTTGAACTGATGGTTTTCCCTTCTGTGATTCCGAGGTTGGTTGTCAGCTCACAAAGCTGATGAAAGGGCAGTGCTTGGCTTTGAAAGCACATTTCCCTATCCCTTGATTTTACACACATAAAAGAAAGTTCAAATGGAATCCTATATAATAAAAGGCTAATATGCAAATACACTGAACCGAGAAACAACCAAACTGAACAATGGGTTGCTATGACGTGCACTGACCACCAGGGGACAGGCACAGAACATGGCGGGTGTCGGCTGCAGTGGGTGGTGAGGCAGGTGAGCAGGAGTGCCAGGCCAAGGCAGGGTGCAGTTGCTGTCATTGGGGTGAGCCTCTGGTGGTTACTGAAGATTCTTTTGTTCCCCTGTGCCGCAGTCCCAGCAGGTGCTCGCAACCGCTGCTGGCACCAGCCCCGCTCTCGGTGACCAGCGCTGGCCCCCATCGCTTGGTGCTGTCAGCAGGTGGAAGCAGTGGCTGCTGGCCCCGATCACCCCTCGGGGCTTCTCCACCTCCCTCTACTCCTGAGAGGCAATCAGAGCCAGCAGCCGCTGCTTGCACCCACTGCTGGCACCCAGAGCCAGCCCCAATTGCTCGGCGCCATCAGTGGGTGGTAGTGGTGTCTGCTGGCCCCGATTATCCCTGAGGGCTTCTCCACCTCCTCCTGCTCCTGAGGGACTATCAGGGCAGTAGCTGCCGCTTACATCTGCTGCTGTTGCCAGCCCCAATTGCTCCATGCTGTCAGCAGGTGCGAGTGGAGCCAGCAGCGTCAGCGAGTGTGAGTAGCAGCAGTGTGAGCGGGGCTGCTGGCAGACAAGGGATGGGGGCTGCGGTAGGAGGGGTGGGGCTGCGGTGGGAGGGGCCGGGCAGCGGCGTGGAAGATGGGCCGAGACCTGCCCCTGTGCCCACTCCAGCCTTGAAGTCCACAGTTCCTTTCAAGGTACACGAATTCATGCACTGGGCCCTTGGTAAGAAGATACTTCTCTATTTGGAAATACTGCCCTTTGCCTCTGCCTTTCACTGCCCTGCCCCAGGGCAAATGATGCAAAGGCCTCAATGGATAAAGCTATTTGGGTGCTAAGAATACAAACTCCTCTTGGGGTGATTTGACTCTGATCTCCCTAGTTTATATCCTAACCCCATAGGTTTTTATTGACCTGGCTTGTGTCTAGAAGTTGTTTTGCAAAAGGACTTTAAAAAAATGTCTGTTTTTACTGATAGAGAGAAAAAAGGTGGGGGTGGGGGGAAAGAAACATCAATGATGAGAGAGAATCATTGATCAGCTGCCTTCTGCATGTCCTCTACTGAGAATTCAGCCCACAACCTAGGCATGTGCCCTGACGGGAACGAACATGACCTCCTGGTTCATGGGCCGACACTCAACCACTGAACCATGCTATCCTAGCTGCTAAAGAACTTTTTAAAAAAAATAAATAAATCTTTATTGTTCATATTATTACAAATGTTCCTCATTTTTCCCCTCCATTGCTCCCCTCCACCAGTTTCCCACCCCACCATCTGCCCTTTCCCCACCCCTTATTGTCCTCATCCATAGGTGCACAGTTTTTGTTCAGGCTCTTCCCGAACCCCCCACTCCTCTTTTCCCCGAGAATCGTCAGTCCACTCCCCTTCCATACCTCTGATTCTATTATATTCACTAGTTAATATTGTTCATCAGGTTTTTTAATTCCCTTGGCTTTTAGTTTCACTTGTTGATAGTTATGCATTTGTTGATCATAATTTTTATATCTTCTTCCTCTTCCTAAAGAACCCCTTTCAGCAATTCATATAATTCTGGTTTGGCGGTGATGAAGTCCTTTAACTTTTTTTTTTTATTTGTGAAGATCTTTATCTGGCCTTCGATTCTGAGTGATAGCTTTGCTGGGTAGATTGTAGGTTCTTACTATTCATCACCTTGAATATTTCTTGCCATTCCCGTCTGGCCTGCATGGTTTCTGTTGAGAAATCAGCTGACAATCGTATAGGTACTCCTTTATAGGTAACTACCTGCTTTGCTCTTGCTGCTTTTAATATTCTCTGTCTTTTGCTCTTGGAATTTTAATTATGATGTGTGTTGGTGTGGTCCTCTTTGAATTCCTTTTGTTTGGGGTTCTGTGCGCTTCCTGGACTTGTAAGTCTAATTCTTTCACCAGGTGGGGGAAGTTCTCTGTCACTATTTCTTCCAGTATTCTTTCGGTATCTTGCTCTTTCTTTTCTTCTGGGACCCCCATAATTCTGATGTTGGTTCATTTGAAATTGTCCCGGAGGTTTCTTACATTATCTTCAACTTTCTGGATTCTCTTGCCTTCTTGCTTCTGCGGAGGAGTGTCCTCAGGCTCTTTGTGTTCCAAATCTTTGACTTGATTCTTGCGATCTTCCATTCTGTTTTTAGGACTCTGTATAATATTTTTTATTTCAGTCAATGTATTCTTTATTTCTAGTTGATCCCTTTTCATATCCTCATAGGTCTCATTTATTTTATCAGCCTTTTCTAGGAAATTCTTAAAAAACCTTATAAGCGTGGCTTTGAACTCTATATCCAGTCTCTTCTTGTCCTCCATTTCTTTTGTTTGTGATCTGTTTCCTTGTCTCAGCATTTTCACAGCTTCCCTGAGTTGGTAGGGTGGCTTTGTGTGCTAAGGTATCCTATATGGTTCAGTGAATCAGCCTCCCAGTTACCTGAGGTGGACAGTCTTGGTGTAGCCCTTTGAGGGCTGTGTGTGCAATCTTGTGGTTAAGCCTTGCTTGTTGTTGGTATCACTGGGAAGCGTTGATCTCCAAGCCAACTGGCTATGAGGATCAGAAGTGTCTCAGCTAGGAGGGTTTCTGTATTCTGCTTGGATGGGGCGGAGTCTCAGGGTGGCACAGCCAAGCTTTGGTGAATCCCACAAGATTAGTTGCAGGCGCGTGCACCTCTTTGGTATAGGCGCAGACAAGCTTTGATTCCTGTCTGTCCCTCCCTAGGAGAGTCCTATTCACAGCGAACAAGAAAGCTAGCCACTGGAAGGGCTTCTGTGCTCCGCTTGGATGGGGCGGAGTCTTGGGTGGTGTAGACAAGCTTTGTCAGCCCCTCCCTATGAGGGTCTGGTTTCTGAGTCCCGCAGTAATGGCTTCTGGCTTCACACACCTTCTAGAGAACTCTGCCCACTGCCTGACAGTCTGGCCTCTCCCTGTCTGGGGCCGACTATCAGAGCAATAGGGTGGTTCTGTTTTCCTCCCGAACAAGAAAGCTAGCTGCGCGTTAGCTGTCCTCCCTTTCCACGTATAGGGAGTAAGCCAGTAGCGAACTCGGCCCACCCTCTCCGAGCTCCGCAAGCAAGCTAGCAGGGAAGTCTGGCGGCCGCCTTTTCACACACACAGTTCTCCACACTTTCACAGTTCCTGAGGTTCAGCATGCCTTCTCTCTCCTTATGGTAGAGCCTCCTCTCAGCCAGCCGTCCGGCGCTTCAGGGCGACGTTTCCCCTCTTTTCCAGTTCTAAATTCAAATTTGTTGTGGTAGGCTGCATTCAGGTGTCTACCCTATGCCACCATCTTGGTTTCTCGCTGCTAAAGAACTTTTGCTGCTAAATCATATCACGCACCCGTCTCGGGGGCCTTTCTGGAGAGTGGAGGTAGTTTTCATCTCCACCTTCCCTTTTTAACAATTTATATAGCCCAGCCCAAATGTAAGTCTTTAGCTAAGATGGAACCATTGAAATTGTTTTTTTCTTTTACAATAATTTTAACTTAGTATGAATATCATAAGATGAGCAATAATCAGATTGTTTTAGGGTAGATATATTTTTCTTTACACTTAAAAATAATTTAATCTTAGCCTGGCCAGTATTTCTCAGTGGTTAGAGTATCAGCCCGCACACTGCAGGGTCTCGGGGCTGATTCCTGTTTTAGGGCATGTGCTTAGGTTGCAGGTTTGATCCCCAGCCCCAGTTGGGCACATGCAGGAGTCAACAAATCTACGTGTCTCTTTCACGTCGATGTTTCTCTCTCTCCTCCCACTCTCCCTTCCACTCTCTCTTTAAAAAATATGTGGTATTTCAGAAATATCACATTATACATTCCTTTTTAAATGGAAAAAAATATTCTGGGGTGTGGATTAAAAAACAGACAAACAATCTAATCTTGGAGCTTGAAGAGACCTGGAAGTTATCTAGACCAGCAGTTGCCAACCTTCGGACCTCATGGACCACCGGTTGGCGACCACTGATCTAGACCAGTTGTCCCCACGTGCTAGTCAGCTTGTCTGGTTGCAACAGAATCATCTAGCAAGCTTTTATTAAACTTCTGTTTTTTAAAAATTCCCAACTTACACAAGTTGCAAGAATAATGCAGTGAATTGCATTGTGCTCTCCTAGATTAACCAGTTCTTAGCATTTTGTCATATTAGCATATCCCTCGCATATATGTCGCTATTGATGCAGTTGATGATGGACTATTTGAAATTATGACATTGGAGCTTTAGCCCCAAATACTTGAGCTGTATCTCCTAAGAGAGAGATTCACTTGTATAACCATAATGCAATGATCAAATCTAGAAAGTTCATCATTGATTTAATGCTGTTATCCAATATAGAATCCGTGTTCAAATCTCACTAATTGGCTCAATAATGTCCTTTAGAGCAGCGGTCACCAACTGGTGGTCCATGGGGTCGGAAATTAGAGCAAATTTGTTTTCCTGGTCCAGGATCCAACCCAGGGTCACACGTCACCTGGAACAGCTCCTCCGCCTTCACTGCGTTGGCAGTTTGAGGAGTGTAGGCTCATTTTGTTGACTGTCTACCAGTTTGCATTGGTCTGATACCCTCGTTCCTCGTGTAGGTTTATGGCGGGGAATCTTAGGAGACATGTCATGTCCCTCCTGTGTAGTGTGCCACAGCACGGGCCCGGCTGTCAGTCTGTCTCACTCCCGATGGTGAGTGGGTGCCTGCTAGGTTGGTAAGCTTTTTTTTTTTTTGAATATGTTTTTATTGATTTCAGAGAGGAAGGTAGAGGGAGAGAGAAACATCAAGGATGAGAGAATCATTGATCGGCTGCCTCCTGCATGCTCCCTACTGGGGATCAAACTCACAACCTAGGCAAGTGCCCTGACTGGGAATTGAACCATGACCTCCTGGTTCATAGGTTGACACTCAGCCACTGAGCCAAAGCTGGCTGGGTTTGGTAAGCTTTTTAATAATATTTCCTGGGCTTTACCCTCTGAGGTACTGCTTTGGCAAGTCTGGGGCGGGGTTTAGTATTAATTACTTTAATTCCTAAACGAAGCCAGTTAGGGAACCACTGACCTGAGCTAACTCCCCACCCAGAGCAGGAATCATCTCTCACTTAAAAGGTGGCCATCTACCTCTTGTTTGTTTCTCTTAGTAACAAGCAAAACTACTTCTTGGCAGCCTCTCTCAGGATCCCACTGACTTTTGGTTTCTTGTGCAGTTTGACATCTGTCTTCCTAAATAAACCTTCATCTCTCGGTCGGAGCCTACCTTCCAGGGCATTACTGAGCAAGTCTAACTCCTTCCCGGGACGGGCTCAGTACTCACGTTTCTCCTGAATCTTCTGAATCTCAGTAGACCTAGTTTATCCTTCTGTTCCAGTTTTGGTCCATTTCTCAAGCCTATACCATTGAGGCTATAGAGAGCTGCAGCCCAGGTGCCCCATGCTTGGCGCCTGTCCACTGCTCTCTCAGCTGCGAATGATGGTTCTGAATGGCGCCAAGGAGAGAAAGGCCATGGAAGTGTTTCTGTGTGGTTGTCTGCTGCCTGGAGAAAGAGAGAGAGAGAGAGAGAGAGAGAGAGAGAGAGAGAGAGAGAGAGAGAGAGAGAGAGAGAACACTTAAATCTAATAGATTTACACATTGAATGGGGGTCTCCAGGTATAAAGGCTGTGAGGGATTGCTTTTGTCTTAGACGTACTGACCATATATAGCAAGGAAAAATGATGGGCGGGAATGGAGAGTTCAACAAGGACAGAAAGGAATCTCTCTCTCCTTCCTCCCACCCTCCCTTCCACTCTCTGTCCAGTGCAGAATTTTGGAGAAAATTTGGGTATTTCATCTCAGTCCCCTTCCTCAGTCCAGATTCGTAGTAAAATGATCTAGGAGACTGTGCTGCAATTTGGAAGGTGTGGGAGAGAAGGTTTCAGGTGGTGAGAAGCCTGCACTCCTTAGAACCCTCCCCTTCTCGAGGGAGCAGCACTTAGCGCCCTCCTACCGTGCGGCTGTCAGGCTCATGGTGATGCCCGTGGCCAGTAGCCGCGAGATGTGCTCACCACAGACATAAACTTAGGGTTATCGTTGTCACTGACCGTGTCCAGCAAGGCTGCAGCACACTGAGATGCGGCCGGCTGCACCTGAGCGCGCCGTGCTGCGGAGATGTGTTCAGGCACTTCGGCATGCTGGAACTTTGCCTGGTAGCGATCACCCTTGTTAGCAAGGCAGCTTTGTGGCAGCTGCCTTCGTTCAGGCAAAAACAAAACAAAACACACGGGGAGACTGATTTCCTGCTGGGGAGTTTAGAGTTTCACAGTTGGCATGCTTTTTACAAAACCAAGGACAGATTATTCTGGTTGTTGGGAAACAGCTTGGATATAGAAGAGACAACAGTGTCTGCTTCGCAGTAAACAAGGCCTTCTGGACTGGCGTTTTTTAAAAAAATATATTTTATTGATTTTTTTTACAGAGAGGAAGGGAGAGGGATAGAGTTAGAAACATCGATGAGAGAGAAACATCTATCAGCTGCCTCCTGCACACCCTCCACTGGGGATGTGCCCACAACCAAGGTACATGCCCTTGACCTGAATCAAACCTAGGACCTTTCAGTCCACAGACCGACGCTCTGTCCACTGAGCCAAACCACTTTTGGCTGGACTGGCGTTTTAACAGGAACGAGCTGGCTTCCTGGGCACTTGCTGTCATGCCGACCTGCGACGTAACCTTGATAGTCCTCCTGCAGGAAGCGCTGTGCGTCTTGTGGATGTGGCCGTCTTCTCACATGAGAAGATGCAGTGACAGCTCCAGGCTTGCTCGGGCAGCTCACGCATAGCTTCATAGCTTGCATGTTCCAAATGCGCATCCTAAATGGTTGGTTTGGTCAGGGAACCCAAGGATTTGCTCTCTGCCCCATGTTCCCCCTTCCCTTCTGACCTGTAGGTGGACATGGAGTTGCCGTGGGGGAGGCCACTGCTGACTGGCTGTGTCTATGGCCAGCGGGGGCCGCATGCCTCTACTGCTGCTCTCCCGACCCCTTAGAGCTCAGTGCCTGTCCTGTTTATCTGTGTGCATACATCTGGCATGTGGCTCCTGCTACCGCCCTTTCTGTCCTTGTTTCTTTTTTAAGTTTCTCTGTCTTTCTGGCCTCTTGCGGCTTTCCTTTCACAGCTCTGGACCTTTCTGGTACACGCGGTGCAGCTGGAAAAAATGATGCAGTCAAATGCCAGACCAAAAGCAGATGAATTGCTTGCATGTTCGGATGACTTCTTAGCCTGTTACTTTCCCCTCATTAATTGACTTAAATCAGTTAAAGTGGAAACATTTACTTTTTACCTCTTGATCGCTGAAAGGTGCATAATATTGACTTGATGGACAAACCCCTCGTAAGCTTTGTTTCCCTAAAGTAGCTTCTGGGTGAACTCAGGAATCTCAGAATCTCGTTGGGGGAATTACCTTCATCAGGGCTTTTACAAAGGAAGGGGCATGGAGATCTAATTCTTGCTCTAATTTATTCTTGCTCTAATTATACATTGTCAGCTGTAATCATTGGAATAGTTAATAGTTTGCTTCTGATGGTTGGAAAAGCACAAACTTCTATTTTATCCCGGGTTCTACCTGTAGTTTGAAGCACATCGGCTTCCAGGGCCTGAGGTGTCCATCTGAATGGATGGTTACAATGTGGAATATTTTGCACCTTTCACGCAACATTCTGGTGTCGGATGGAATCTGCCACGTAGACACGCTTCCCCGCTTGCGTTGGCTGGTGCAGACAGCACCGGGCCTGCACCTCTGGGACGGACTCCAGTGCCTCCCTGCCCTGGAGACGGCTGCTGGCTTGTATCGCCATAGTGGTTTTGGTGTTCTGCTCTGTTGCTTTCCTTGTCGGCTGATTTATTTGCATGCAAGAAGCTGAGCACATGACACACTCTTCAAAATGTGTGTGTGAAGCTGTGGATGGTCAACAAATCCAAAGTCAGAACTTCAGGGTTGAGTAAATATAAATTGTAAAGCCAGTTGAAGTTTAAAATGAGTCAGTGGCAGTAATATTATTGGCATTCATCTGCCAGGGTTTCTCCCACGGCCCACCACAGTCCGGTCACTCCAGGCCGGGAGCCCCTCCTCCAGCACAGAGGGGGCCGCTCCCCGCCTGCAGTAGCTGGGAAAGGGGGGGCTGTGGGAGCAGTCGGCCTTGCTCCCTGGGGAGTATCTCTGGGTTCTTACTGGCTTCTCTTAGTCCCCACGTATTGCTGCTATTTTCTCATTTAATCGTCAGTGGTTTTATGGGTGATTGTCCCAGTCGCAGGCCCCTCTGCCAGTCCCCTCTCTGATGTGATCTGCTTATTAACTCCTTAGAACAATGACAACGAGACGGCCCTGCACTGCGCAGCGCAGTATGGCCACACGGAGGTGGTCAAGGTCCTCCTGGAGGAGCTCACAGACCCCACGATGCGCAACAACAAGTTCGAGACGCCCCTGGACCTGGCTGCGCTCTACGGGCGGCTGGAGGTGGTGAAGATGCTCCTCAACGCACACCCCAACCTCCTGAGCTGCAACACGAAGAAGCACACCCCCCTGCACCTGGCGGCCAGGAACGGCCACCGGGCCGTGGTGCAGGTGCTGCTGGACGCCGGCATGGACAGCAACTACCAGGTAGCGGCCCGCGGGCCTCCGGCTCCGGGGCTTACCCGTTCCGGAAAGACACAGTGCCGTGCTGCTGGACTGTCTCTGAGCACGTTCGCACCACGTGTCAGATGCTTCCATTTGTTGGCTCGTTGTCCTGGGAGGCTTAAAGGCCAATAACTCCCCGAGTGAGGCTGTTCCTTTCTGTTTCTTTCCAGGGGTAATATGTAGTCATTATGCCCTGAAAAGAAGTGATCGTGGATGAGCTCTCCAGATTAGAACCGTTTCATTATCTTCCTCCACCCGAGTCTCACTGCACGCCAGCCCTTCAGGCCCCTCGGCTGGGCTCTGCCAACAGGAGATAGCGTTTCCCTTGTTGACTCTCTGGCTCTGTCCAGGAATGACCGTCCCTCAGCTGGCGAGGCTGCCTTGGGGGCCTGTGTTGTATTAAAGCTTTAAATAGGCTTTCAATCAGGCTTCACACTGATCAGACCTCACTTGAAAGAGTGTTTTCCCCTGGCGTTTTCCTTATGACTCCGTCCACCCAGGAAGGTGGCGTTTTGAGGAGTCTTACCCAGAGGCGGCTCCACCGTTAGCCAGGTGTGGCCCGCTGGTGGCACAGCGACCACTGAGGGCCAGGTCAGGGGGTTTTGGAATCCAAAACAAGAAAAACGGGAAAGATAATGACAGAGGACTTGGCATCGTCTTTTTTATTTTCCTGTCCCTTCTTGTCTCTGTCTCTGTCCCGTTTGTCGTGTGTGGCCACGCCAAACCGGACGGCCGCTGTTCTGACGACACCCGCTCTGCGCTCTCGTTTGCTTTCCAGACGGAGAAGGGCAGTGCTTTGCATGAGGCCGCTTTGTTTGGCAAGACCGATGTGGTGCACATCCTGCTGGCCGCAGGTGAGGTCGGCAGCGCATGGTCTGCACGCATGCAGGGCCGGGCTGCTTTCCCCGGCCTCCCGGAGGGGCCTTTTGCTGGCTGCACTTGAACCCATTGTGTGTGTGTCTCCACTGGTTGATTGCAAGTGTGCAGATTGTTCATGGATAGCTGATTAAATGGCTTTGGATGAGAAACGTAGGGTGTGCGGCTGGGAGCGGTAGGTGTCCTAGAATTGGACCCTCTTGGAGGCTGACTTACAAACGCTCACTCCACTGGTCCACCTGGTGTGCCTTTGTAGGAATTGACGTCAACATAAAAGATCACCGAGGACTGACCGCCCTGGACACTGTCCGGGAACTGCCTTCTCAGAAGAGCCAGCAGATAGCAGCGCTCATTGAAGGTATCCGTCCCCCTCCTGCCAGGGACACAAGGACATGCTGCACGCTGGCCAGACCATGGCGTTTGTATTTGGTGCAGCTTTTTTTGTTTGTTTTTTATCTTTCCATGTAGATCACATGACTGGAAAAAGAAGTGTGAAAGAGGTAGAGAAAACTCCCACACCCCAGCTACCTCTCATCGCCAACGTGGACTCCATATCCCAAAAGTCTCAGGGTAAGGCAGCTCTTCTGTGGAGGGGTGCCCATTGAGGAGCTGGACATTCTTCAGCAGAATGGAAAATCTTAACCTAAGTAATAATTTCAGGAGTGAGGAGGACTTGGTGTGCATTCACTGTGTGAAGCTATACGACACAGCTCGGCCCTTTGGCAGCAGACCCTTCTTGCCTACTTTATTTCGTTCTCTGTGTTCACAGCTGGCTCCGTGAGAGCTGAGATGCATAGTAGGCAGGACACTCCCAGGATGAATTCAGATCTCAGCAAGACCTTATCCTAGTGTCGAGCACAGTTGGCTCTTGAGTGTGGTCAGTGTGTACTGTGCGGCATGCAGTTGGTAGCTGTGTGCACGCAGATTTGGGTAATACGTCGTCTGGGTGCTCCGTTACTGCCAGGATCCCCCTTCCCCATGTATTGGGCCGCCTTTGGGGCCCTTGGCGTGATGCATGAGAAACACAAAACACGGAGCGATGCTGGCGCAGACACAAATGGCAGTAGAGAGGCTGGAGGAGCAGGACAGCCAGGCAGCACAGGGGCTCCAGGAGCAGAGACGCGGCTGCTGGTGCTCAGTCTGGCCTCACTGCCAAGGCTGTGCCCTCTTCCCTGTCACACTTTTTTACTCTTTAAAATTTTAATATATTTTTATTGATTTCAAGAGAGGAAAGGAGAGGGAGAGAGAGGAGAAACATCAATGCTGAGAGAGAATCACTGATTGGCTGCCTCCTGCACACCCCACACTGGGACCACGACTGAAACCTGGGCTTACGCTCTGTTCGGGAATTGAACCCTGACCTCCTGGTTCATAGGTCAAGTCTCAACCACTGAGCCATGCCAGTCGTGTCACATTTTTTCTGACCTCATAATCTACTAGTAATGGGGTTAGGAGTTCCCTCACTCTTAGCATTCAGTGGTTTTACACTTACAGTTTTGTCTTCCTTTCTTCCTTCCTTCCTTCCTTTCTTCCTTTTCCCTTACCTAAGGATATTTTTTCATTAATTTTTTTTTTTTTTAAGAGAAAATGGGAGAGGAAAAGAAAGAGAAATATTGATGTGAGAGAAACACATAAATTGGTTGCCACCTATATGAGCCCCGACCTGGGCCTGGGCTGGGGAGGAACGTGTAACTATGGTATGAACCTTTCTTTGACCAAATTGAACCCGGGACCCTTTGGTCTGCAGGCCAATGCTCTATCCACTGAGCCAAACTGGCTAGGGCTACACTTACCGTTTTGACTTTACAAGCACACCAGAGATCCCTAGTCTGTAAGGGGGGGTCACGGCGGTCACGGGGGTCCCCAGGCTCTGAGTTATCCCCAAGGGAGGCTCACATTGTCCTGGCGCCGCCAGCTCAGACAGGGCCGCCTCCTCCTGGAGCACATGGAGCTTCTCAGTAAGGATTTCAGGGCTTACTTCCCTTTCTTTCTTACACTTCGCTGCATTTTCTGATTCAGGTTTATGCTACTCTGGTATCGAGATGTCTGGGAATTTGTGAGGATTGTGGGAGATACCCCCCAGCGATACCAAGTGTTGTCCATATTGAATTAGAGGGAACTCTGCCCACGTCTCGGGTGTGGAGAGCAGTGAGGCCTGTTTGTTCCATTCTCGGAGCAGCGCCGTCCGTGGTCCGGCTCTGGATCAGCGTCCGTCATCTGGCTCCGAACGGGCTTTGGGCTGTCGCAGAGCTTGGAACTGAGACTGCTCTCGGTTGACTCTCTCCCTCTGACCTCCCTCCTCTGCAGGTGACGTGGAGAAAGCAGTGACTGAACTGATCATCGATTTTGACACAAGCGCTGAAGAGGAAGGCCCCTACGAGGCGCTGTACAACGCCGTCTCCTGCCACTCGCTGGACAGCACGGCCAGTGGGCGGTCATCTGACCGGGACTCCGTGAACAAGGAGGCCGAGGCCGCGGGAGTGAAGGCTGCTGGAGTGAGGCCTGTGCGTGGCTGGGGCCTCCGCAGCCTGGGCTCTGTTGTCTCCTGGGCTCGCTGGGGTGTTGGGGGGCAGAGAGATTTGTACCCTCGTGCCAGCCGCACGGAGGCCTCCTGGGCTCTCTACGGCTCCATCTCGCTCAGTGTGCTTAAACCCTAGGCCTCGTGGAGGTAGAATTTAGGTTTTTCCAATTTCAGTATAACCCGTTTGCATCTTTTTACTACTTTTTGGCCTTAGAGCAGCTTAAAGCATTTCATGCATATTTAGTCTTAATGCTGCCCTGTGTTTGGGATCCTTGCCATGTACCTGTTTTCTCCTTGGAGAGCAGTTCCAGCAGAAGAGCTCGCTGCAGCGAGTCCCTGTCCACCCTGAGTTCATGCCCACCTTCACTTGCCCTCAGAGACGCCCCCTGTGGATTTCTGTGTCAGAGTGTTGAAGCCAGGTTCGGCCAGACATCGTGTGTATAGTGCGAGGCATTTCTTCTTTCCTGTTTCACCGCTCTAGCCATTGAGGGCGGCCCTTACTTTCCCTCAGGCCCGCTTTCCTGTCTCACTGTGTCTTTGTCTGGTGCTCGCCTCTGCTCTGGCCTCAGACGTTGTTCTCTAGCCGCCTTACCCCATTTTCTTCCTGGGGTGTTACTGTGAGCCTGAGCCAGACTAGTGGTCCCACTGACCTTCCTGCATCGCTGACACAGTAATCTGGAGTTTTGAGCCCTGGGTGTTGACTAAACTGGCCATTCCGCTAACAGGATCCCGGTATAATCCCACCTCGGGGCACATGGCCGTGGGTGTAGTTTCTTCCTAGGGATGTTAGGTGTTGCAGAGGCTGGCTTTCCTTTTGGTCTGCATCTGCTGGTGACCATTTGGGTGGCCTTTGGCTGCTAGGTGCTGCTGCTAGGTGCTGCTGCTAGGGGATGCTTCTAGGTGATGCTGGTAGGGGATGTTGTAGGTGATGCTGCTACCCCGCATCAAACATTTCAATGGTGGTACTGCTGGTTGCTGCTGCTAGGTGATACTGTAGGTTGTGCTAGGTGATGCTGCTAGGTGATAATGTAGGTGGTGCTGCTCGGGGATGCTGCTAGGTGGTGCTGCTAGGGGATGTTGCTAGGGGATGCTGCTAGGTGGTGCTGCTCGGGGATGCTGCTAGGGGATGCTGCTCGGGGATGCTGCTAGGTGGTGCTGCTAGGGAATGTTATAGGTGGTGCTGCTAGGGGATGCTGTTAGGGGATGCTGCTAGGTGGTGCTGCTAGGTGGTGCTGCTAGGGGATGCTGCTAGGTGGTGCTGCTAGGGAATGTTATAGGTGGTGCTGCTAGGGGATTCTGTTAGGGGATGCTGCTAGGTGGTGCTGCTAGGTGGTGCTGCTAGGTGGTGCTGCTAGGGGATGCTGCTAGGGGATGCTGCTAGGGGATGCTGCTAGGTGATATTGTAGGTGGAGCTGGTATTGCTTGGTGTTCTTTTGAGTTAGGTTCCTTGCCCTGCCCTGGAACAGACCCCGCATTTCCATTTGAAGCCTGGGAAGGCCAGCCAGTCTTGTAGCCCACCAGCGAGGGTGTGGTCCACGACTGTGGTAAACGTGTGAGTGGCGGAGGCAGCACCGGAGCATAGCGGCTCTGTGGACAGAACTGGGCTTCTCCACTTCTTTCACTGTTAGGACCAAAGAATTAAGCAGATCCACCTGTGGAGGAAGGCTTGCGTTCAGTGGTACTTACAGGTGATGCCCATTAGAGGGAGCTGGAGGCTTTGCAAGAAGGAAGCTTTAAATAGCTAAGTTCCTGTGGGGCTTGGCCACTGATTGAGTCTCTTTGTTCCATCTTCCTCTAAAAACCCAGCCGCCTAGGGTCCTTCTAATTAGAAACGGATGCATGTGGGGTGCTGTGCTCTGCCGTTTTCATTGGAGTATGTTGTGGATGTGCTCCCTCCCTGGCTCTTGGTAATTAACTGGGGCCACCAGACTGTTCTGTGCCATGCGAGCACCAGGGATGGCGCGTATAAGTCAGCTCTGTACTTCCAGGCCCGGGGCCAGTGCTTTGACGTTAGAAAAAGGATCATGCTTCCCTTTCCTGCCCTGGTGCTCACCTCTTTCTTGGTCAGGAAGCACAGCCTTGGGGACCTTTGTTGTGTTTCTTTGTGTTTTTCCTTGGCTGTTTGTGTTCCAAGGTTGGGTGATGGTGTGGGTGACGGGCCTGCTGCTTTTCTTGTCCCTGCCTTCTAAGGTGGCACCTCTGGAGCAAAGAGGGTGGGGAATGGGGCAGTGGAGACCTCATCTGAACTGCTTGGTTTGGCTTGAATGTGTGAACTGTGTTGGACTTGTTGCCACCGGCCGCAGCTGGTCCCAGGACTGTGGGAGGGCTGAGTTGTGGAGGGGTCGTACCGATGGTGAAGCAGTTTCAGTGGAGAGGTCATGGGTGCCAGATGCCAGTCATCTCTGGCGGCTCCTAAAATGGGAGAACCCTCTTTCCTCCAGGTCTCTCCGAGGCCCACAGGCTCAGCCTCCCCTCTGCCCTGACTTTATGCTCCTGTTGTAGCAGCACAGGGAGCTCACCTGCAAGCCAACCCCCGTTCCGGCTCCCGCTGCCTTCCCCATGGAACTGAGCAGCAAGCTTAGGAACAGGAAGGATGTTGAAAGTTCTGCGGGGACAACGGCAAGCTGTGATCCCGCTGGTCCCTGTCCAGCCAGCGTCCTGCTTCAGGGCAGGGTGGCACACCAGGGCCACAGACGGCTGCCTCCTACGGTGAATAAAGTTTAATGGGACGCTGTACCACAGCGGCAGAGCTGACTGCAAAGCCTAAAATATTTACTCTATGGCCCTTTAAGAAAAGGTTTGCCAACCCCGCTCTAGGGCAGAGAACTGAGAAAGATTATTTTTTTTTTAAATGAGCTGAGCTGAGAGAGGGTTTTCACATGCCAATGACACGTAACACGATGGTGTCGGAGCGTGAGCAGGAATGGACACTTGTCCGTGGTCCCTGTCCTCATTGCTTCCTAGTGACTGGCTCCTTGACAAGTGAGTTCTGGGACTTGCTGTCTCCTCTCACTGGAGCCAGCGCGGGTTTTCTCGAGTTTCACGCCTCAGGCTCATGACGGACGTGTTCCGACGGCAGGTCTGTGTTTTTAGTGCTGATCTCTCTCCCTGTGGTCAGGATAGGAGAGAGGTGTTTATAATCTCCGGTATAAACACCAAAAAGCAAAGAGCATGAGAACTGAAGTGTGTTGGTGTGCATATTCTAGACCTTGACTTTGGTCTCACAGGGAAGTGCCTGATCAAAGTCATTTTTATTTCCAAGGGCTAAGCTAAGAGTAAACCAAAAAGTTAGATATTAAAAAAAGAGACAGCGAAAGACTTCTTTCCTTGTCCGCAGAGGGAACGGCCACCGCCTCCAGCAAAGCCCCCACCGGACGAGGAGGAGGAAGACCCCGTGGACAAGAAGCATTTCCCCCCGCCGGCTTCTGAGGTACAGGTTAGACGTGTTCCCATCACTCAAGTACCACTTGTTGAAAAGGGCATCCGTGTGTGCTTAACGACTGCTTTCTCATTTCTTGTCACCTCTTCGGATTAGTAAACTTGAATCATGTATATCAGTAATGTGGAACAAGCCCTTTCAAACTCACTCAGTACTAAGCAAAGAATTGTAATGCCGTTCCCTAGCAGACAGCCAGCCACTGCTCCGGCCAGCCCCGAGCAGAGCAGAGCAGCACATTATCTCCTGGCTCTGGTGGGCTAACCGGTCACGCTTTAGGCTCTTGCACCGGTGTTGTCTTTTGACAGGAAATCTAGAGTACCCCTGCTCCCTGCTCCCTGCTCCCTGGACTGTGTTACATGAGTAGGCTTTGATGATTTGTCCCAAGCGGCTTACTTCTGTTTTTGCTTTTCCCCCCTTCATTTCACGTGAAGAGTCTGCACCAGGACCATTGTGGAGAAGGTGGCAGAATGTGACGAAGATTCCGTTAGGAGAGAAATTGGCAGGGGGTGGGGGGTGGGGGGACATTGAAAGAAGGTGATTTTAAAATAATAGCCAGTTTTAAAAATACATATTTTTATTGATGTCAGAGAGGATGGGAGAAAGAGAGGAGAGAGAAATAAAAGCATCAATGATGAGAAAGAATCATTGATCAGCTGCCTCCTCTACGCCCCACACTGGGGATTGAGCCCACAACCTGGGCATGAGCCCTGATCGGGAATCGAACCATGACCTCCTGGTTCATAGATTGACTCTCAACCACTGAGCCACGCTGGCTGGGCAAGAATAGTTACTTGGGGGAAAAAAGTTTTCATGGGGTAAACATTTCAATCTTCTCACTTAGATCATATTTTCCTTTATCTTTCACCCTCCAAGTGTTCCTTTAACTCTTCCTACCATTTATTTATTTATTTAAAAAATATATATTTTATTGATTTTTTACGGAGAGGAAGGGAGAGAGATAGAGAGCTAGAAATGTCGATGAGAGAGAAACATCAACCAGCCGCCTCCTGCACACCCCCCGCCGGGGATGTGCCCGCAACCAATGTACATGCCCCTGACCGGAATCGAACCCAGGACCCTCAGTCCGCAGACCAACGCTCTACCACTGAGCCAAACCGACTTCGGCTCTTCCTACCATTTAGAGAGTGTTTATTGAGTATTTATTTAAAATCATTACATAATATCAGGAGTTTATTTTGTAGCTCAAAGCCCTGGTTTACTTTATTTAAAATTTTAGCTAATTAAACTAGTCAAACAAGTCTCATTCTTTTATCCCTAGAAGTAGGAGTTAATTTTTTTCACAGTATTGCCATGGACCATCCAGAAAAATGGGTTCTTTTGTTTAATATGAACGTATAGAACCAGAAGAATGGCTTTAGTTTAACAAAACGTATAAATGCAAGGAAGTCCTTTTAAGAATGTGAGTCAGTGTTGGAGATAGGAGATGATTGCTATGCTACGTACAAATTCTGTCCTCAGTTCTTTCTATCCCTTAATTACAAAATGCTAATTACCATGTCTCACCTAAAGGAATCTCTAGCCTCTGGGATGGTCACTGCCAGGAGCAGACATGAGTACGTGCAGCAAGTCCTGTGTGCTTTTATGTAAAGGCTTGCCTCATTTCTCCCTCTCTATTGGAGATGCTTGGTGATCTGGAGCACATTGGGCTGGGCTGTATCAAGGACTTGAATTAAAATTCCTAAGGCGCAAGGATAAGGCGAGGCTCTTAAAGTGTCGCATAATCAGAACATTCTATTCTCCTGACTTTCTAGAGCAGACACTTAGGCGCTAACACAGTGCCGAGAGGTGGGGGAAAACCTCCACGCTGCGCTCCTGGATTGGAGACTCCAGCGATAAGTCTCCTAGGACTTGCTCAGGGTAGCCTGCGATGCTGGGTCAGTAGGGCCACCAGAGTCTGTCTCGGAAGGCTGTGATGGCCGGCCTGGCTGCCCAATGATGGGCAAGTGTGTGAGTATAGAAGCGATTTAGTGACCAAGGCAGGTCCTGTTGACTGTAATCAGAAGGGATTATCTTCTCCAAAAGTGGACTTTTTGTTTTTGTTTTACTCTAGTCTTCACCATTTTTATTTACTTATTTATTAAATCTTTTTTTTTTTTCTATTCTCACTTGATATTTTTCCATTGATTTTTAGAGAAAGTGGCAGAGAGACCAGCTGGTGTGGCTCAGTGGTTGAGCGTTTACCTATGAACAAGGAGGTCACAGTTCAGTTCCTGGTCAAGGCACATGCCCGGTTGTGGGCTCGATCCTCAATGGAGCGTGCAGGAGGCAGCCAATCAGTGATTCTCATCATTGATGTTTCTAGCTCTCTCTCCCTCTCCCTTCCTCTCTGAAATAAATAAAAATATATTAGAGATAGTGGAAGAGAAAGCGAAAGACAGAGAGAAATGTTGATGTGAGAGTAGTACATCGATTAGTTACCTCCTGGACGTGCCCCAATCAGGGCCCAGGCCGGGGAGGACCCCGTAACCGAGGTACATGCCCTTGACTGGAATCGAACCCGGGACCCTTCAGTCTGCAAGCTGACACATTATCCACTGAGTCAAACCAGCCAGGGCTGTTTTTATACTCAAATTTTTACTAACCTAAACTTTACCTCCTAGGAGGCAGTGACTTCATCCAAGTTTAGACTTCTGTGTTTGGCCAGCAGTCTTTCCCAATATTTGTGTCCTGGCTTGTCATTGAGAATGATGCAGACCCACAGGTTGAGAACCGCTGTCAGGGGTCACCTAAGACCATCGGAAAACGCAGATATTTACATTATGATCCATAACAGTAGCAAAAGTACAGTTATGAAGTAGCAATGAAAATAATTTTATGGTTGGGGTCACCACAACATGAGGAGCTGTATTAGAGGGTCGTGTCATCAGGAAGGTTGAGAACCACTGCTTTAAGGGATGCTGAGCACACCTGGCTCCGGGAGAGCTCCTCAGAGCACTGGTCCTTTAAGCGCGTGCCCCTGTGCGCGCACACTGCATAGCCGTGTCTGCCCACCAGGTGGGCTGCCAGCTGCCCCGGGCTGGCCTGCACGTCTCTGGGCTCAGCTATGCTGAGCATCACGGAAGTGGCAGCTGCTGTGGTGTCTCTTTCCAGAAAGCTGCCCGCGCCCAGCTGGCTGTCCCGGGGCCAGTTGGGTGGCGGCAGCCTTTCTCTGCGGCGGGATGCTGCTCTCTCTAGAGCAGAGAGCAGTGCGGTTGTGTGGTTTTGGCTTAGGGTTATTGCCAGCCCTGGAAGAAGGGGGGAGGATTAGTGGTGATTTAGTAAAGAGCAGAATCCTTCCAGGTGGAAATCAGTGACTGCCGTACTCGCTGGGATATAGGGCTTCCTGAGTGGATGCTGGGAAGCAGCTGATTGCTTTCCTGTGAGATGTTAGGCCCGGAACTGGCAGGGGCCAGGACAAAGAAGAAATCTCACCCTGCCAGTTGTCTGGTGTGAGCGGGGGCTCTCAGACATCTGAGGGGGTGCCTTCCAAACTGGAGGGAGACACCAGTCTTCCCGGGGAAAGTGGGGCCAACTTGGACCAGAGTCAGAGGGTGGGTTATATGGGCTGGCGCTTCGGGAAGCTCTCTGTGGAACCCGGGAAGTCCCTAGGCCTCTCTGGGAACTGGATTTCGGCATCTGCAGGATGAAAGAGCCGGGCCAGGTGCTCTCTGGCTAGGACGACCGGGGTGGGTCCTTCTCAGGGCCAGGGTGGGGGGGCGGGGTGGGGGGCATGAGAGCCCCTGCCCTGCAGGACACTCAGAGTCAGCGTCCAGCCTCTGCTGCCCTACGGGGTGAGAACCCGGGTGTACACCTCGGGACGCAGTTCCTATGTGCGCAGCTTGTGATATTAAGTTGACATTGAATGAACTGCTTAATGGCCCCTCTTTATTCCCTTAATTGTGTCCCTGGGAAGAGGCAGAGAACACATAACAGGCCAATGGCTCCTTGTAATGAAACAGCTCTGGCTCCTGCTGTGCCTCCCACAGCCTTGGACAGGAGCTCTCCGAGTGGCGGCCTGGTTACCACCCTGGGCCGGCTCTCATTTCTCTGATCCTTGCCATCTCCTTAGGCGGAGCCGGTGAGCTGTGCCTCCAGGAAGCAGAGATGAGTCACATACCAAGTCGGATTGGTGAGCTGTGCCGCAGGGCAGTGAAGAGGGTTCTGTGTGGTCAGAGAACCCCATTCGTGAGGAACCACTGTTTGTACGGTGGACGGGGAGCCCTCCTCTCCCCTCGTTCACGGAGTGCACTTGTCCTGGAGAGGCTGCTCAACAGGGGACTGTGCTTTGGTTTGCTCTCCTAAGAGCTGGTGCACGATCAGTCATTTGTAATTTGCCTGTGAAACTGTTGGATTCTCAGAGATCCAAGATGGCTGCTCGGGTAGACACCTAACCGCAGCAGCACACAACAATTTCAATGGAATACAACTAAAATGTAGAGTGGACATTGCCCAGAGCTACAGGTAGTCGACTGACTGAAAATGCTACAACAAGAAGGAAAGAGAAAACCAGAAGGAAAATCAGAGGAGCTGAAAAAAAGCCTAAGGTACGGAGACATGCTGCGCGCCCACATGCACGCGCGGAGAGGTCGCAGCCAGAGAGGAGGAGAAGGCTGGGGGCCTGCCTGGCGTTCCCTAGCAGAAAGGAAATAAAACCCCCGGCCTGGGATGAACCCCCAAACCAGCAGCGCTGAGCCCCAGTTATGGGCCAGACCCTGGGGACCCAAGCTCGGGCAGGGGGAAACGGGGCTGTGAGGTGGAATCCCGGGGGAGCGGCGAAAAGCAGGGCCCCCGGAATCGCGCGCACCCTGCGCGCAGAGGACTGAATGTTGACTCTGATGCTGGATTGCCCTAGCGTGAAGAAACAAAGCCTCTGGCGGCACTAAGCCCCAGTCTGGACTTTCACCATTCTAGACCAATCCCTGGGGACCCAGGTTTAAGCAGAGGGAGATGGGGCTGTGAGGTGGAGTCCTGGGGGAGCGGCGAAAAGCAAGGCCCCAGGAGTAGCGTGCACTGTGTGCGCAGAGGACTGAATGTTGACTCTGATGCTGGACGCCCCTAGCGGGAAAGAGAAAGAAGGCTCTAGACTGGGGGAATGCGATGAGGAGCAGGAGCCTCTGCCGGACACCGGCCAGCCGGGCACCAGCAAGGAGCTGGGCGACGGGGCCCCCGGCGGGGGGGGGTGTGCCCCTGAGCCTTTGACCGCTGAGCGCGGGCAATGGAGCCGAGGCTGGGGGCTGCTTCCTGGGCGGCGCCGACCCCGGCAACAGGCCGAAGCAGCGCAGGAACCCGCGGAGAACAAAGGGGTGCCACAGGCCAACCTGCTGAGCTTCCAGGACAAGGAGGAAGAAACCAAAGAAGTCCTCAATGTGAAGAAATCAAGTGAGAGCAAAAGATAGTAAAATTACTTAAGAAAGAATACAAAGAAGATCTTGAAAAAATCAAAGACTAAGTCAGAACTCAACTCACCAGCCAACATTGCAACATAAATGCGTTGTTGTTTTTGTTTGTTTGTTTGTTTGTTTTTAAAAAAAGAAGGAAAGAATGTTGGAACAGCGGCAGCCAGGCCTAGAGTGGCCAGGCACAAGGCGGTGGCAGCTGGGCCTGGAGCAGCAACAGCCAGGCCCGAGAGCAGCAGCAGCCAGAACCAGAGCAGCAACAGCCAGCACTGGAGCACCCAAACCTGGGGCAATGGCAGCCATACCTGAGGCGGAGGCGGCCAAGCCCAGAGTGGCCAGTCCAGGAACACCAAGACCCGGAGTGGCTGGGCCCAGAGAGGCTGGGCCCAGAGCAGCCAGGTCGGGAGCAGCCAGGCCCAGAATGGCAGTGGCCAAGATAGGAGCATCCAGGCTAGGAGCAGCCAGGCTCAGAGCGGCCTGGCCTGGAGCAACTAGGCCCAGAGCAGACGGGTCGGGTGCGGCCAGGCCCGAAGCAGCGGCTGCCAGGCTGGGAGCGGCCAGGCCCGGATCATCAGGGTCGGGTGCGGCCAGGCCCCGAGCAGCAGCTGCCAGGCTGGGAGCGGCCAGGCCCGGATCATCAGGGTCGGGTGCGGCCAGGCCCGGAGCAGCGGCTGCCAGGCTGGGAGCGGCCAGGCCCGGATCATCAGGGTCGGGTGCGGCCAGGCCCGGAGCAGCGGCTGCCAGGCTGGGAGCGGCCAGGCCCGGATCATCAGGGTCGGGGGCGGCCAGGCCCGGAGCAGCGGCTGCCAGGCTGGGAGCGGCCAGGCCCGGATCATCAGGGTCGGGTGCGGCCAGGCCCGGAGCAGCGGCTGCCAGGCTGGGAGCGGCCAGGCCCGGAGCAGCAGGGTCGGGTGCGGCCAGGCCCGGAGCAGCAGCTGCCAGGCTGGGAGCGGCCTGGCCCGGATCATCAGGGTCGGGTGCGGCCAGGCCCAGAGCAGCAGCTGCCAGGCTGGGAGCGGCCAGGCCCAGAGCAGCAGGGTCGGGTGCGGCCAGGCCCGGAGCAGCAGCAGCCAAGTCCAGAGCAACTAAGTCGGGAGTGGTAGTGGCCAGACTCGGAGCAGCTGGTTGTGGTACGAACGAGAGCAACAGAGGCCAGGCTCGGTGCAGCCAGGCCCGAAACAGCTCGCTCCTCGCCTGCCCCCGCCCCAAGGCTGCCTCTCAGACACGGCTGGAGACTTTGGCGGGAACTTGAGGGTCTGCTGAATCAAGTGATGAAGGCTTAGATCTGAATGTGTTGAGTTAGTATAGTGCTGGGGTGTTGATCTGTAAGCGCCTTGGGTGGGGCCTGGATGAGGTTGGTTGAACTATTTGGAAATGTCTGTTGTCTGAAGTATATCATTGGGCATGTGGAGGTATTATTGATATGAGAAAATGCTAAGTAACTGATTTACTATCTGAAAAGGGATTTACTATCGAGGAAAGGGAGGGAGGAAGAGACTAAACATAAACTGTGCACCTATGGATGAGGACAGTGGGGGATGGGGAGGGGGTGGCAGGTGGGGTGGGAACCTGGTGGAGGGAGGAGGAAATGAGGAACCTTTGTAATATTATGAACAATAAAGATTGATAAAAAAAAAAAAAAAAAAGAAACTGTTGGATTCTTAGGACAGATGAGCCAGAATTATGCTCTGAACCCAGAAGTCTCCTTCTTTCCCTTGGGCAGCCGTAGCACTAATCCTGGTGTTTCTGGCTCCACTCGAGCTTTGCTGCTCTGGCCCCGTGGCTGTGGCCCCCGGCCCTCGGCTGAGGGAACCAGTCAGCAGTGCAGGAACAGCTCTGGTCCAGTTCCTGCATTAGACCTATGGCTGCCTGGACCAGGGCTTTCTGAGCTGCCTTTTTCCACTGAACCACTACTGCCTCGCCACTCGACTATTTCCAGAACAAAGATGGCTGGAATTAATTTAAAATATCTTCTATGTATATAAAAGGTTAATATGCAGTGTCCCCTCAGGAGTTCGACCAGGAGACTGGGTGTTTGATCCCTTGCTATGATGTATGCTGACCACCAGAGGGCGGCGTGGAACTAAGGAAGGCCCCGGCTGGTAGCTAGAAGGCCCTGATTGGCCAGGAATAGGGACCTTACCCGTGCACAAATTTTGTGCACCAGGCCTCTAGTCTATACTAATAATAGCCTAGGTGGTTGTCACCCCCTTATGCATCACGCCCTAATGTCGTTACAAGATGGCTGTCACAAAATGGCCACGTGCACAGCGGAGATGGGACTTGGTGGAAGAGGCGGGTCATGGCAGGGGAGGGCAATTGGGGGCAATCAGGCTGGCAGGGGAGCAGTTAGGCATCAATTAGGCCAGCAGGGGAGCCATTAGGGGGAGATCAGGCTGGCAGTCAGAAGCATTTAGGGGCAATCAGGCAGGCGAGCAGTTAGGAGTCAGCAGTCAGGAGTTAGCGGTCAGGAGTCCAGCGGTCAGGAGTCCAGCGGTCAGGAGTCAGCGGTCCCGGATTGTGAGAGGGATGTCTGACTGCCGGTTTAGGCCCAATCCCACAGGGCCTAAACCAGCAGCCGGGCATCTTCTGAGGGGTCCCAGATTGGAGAAGGTGCAGGTCAGGCTGAAGGGCACCCCCCACCCCACATGCGGGAATTTCATGCACTGGACCACTAGTGTTACCATAAAGGCGATGGAAGCTGGCTTTGAGGACCCGTGCAGAAAGGCTGTAGAAATAGAGGACTCACAGAGCATTTCGTCCCTGTGAATGTCAGACCCGCTGGAGAAGGTGGGAGGGACTCCAGCCTCAGGTGGTCCCTGTGCCTTTTAGCAGAGATCTTTGGAGTATGCTGGGAAGTAGCCATGAAAAGAGATTGTGCAGATCACAGTGGAAATGGGGAGGGCCATCTTGGATTTATTTATGGTTTTTTTTAAAGATAAAATGTGGTAAGGAGGGGCCTTTGCCATGTGAAGTCCCGGTGCATATCCACAAGAGCAGTGACCCATGGGACGCTTGACTCCTTGGCCTCTTCCCCTCCTCTCCTCAGGTGAAGAAGGAACTAGTAACCTCAGATTTGTCCAGCATAACCTGCTGGGCTGTAGCCATGGCATGAAAAGTCTGGGTGTTTTCTCTCTTAGGTCTTGGCCATGCGAGCCCGGGTTCAGGAGAGCACAGCCAGGGAGGAGGAGGAGGAGCATCCGTATGAGCTGCTGTTAACGGCGGAAACAAAGAAGCTGCCAGCAGTGGACGGAAAAACAAAAGGTATCCTCCTCTCCCCCTCCCCCCCCCAGCAGAAACATCGCTAAAGGGATTTGTACAGCTTGTGCCGGGTGGAAGACGGTGATGCTGTTCCCTGCAGCCTGGATGGGGGGTGTTCCTTCCCTTGTCAGTGCAGGGGAGGAGTCTGCTTGTGGCCTCTCTGCACAGGAAGCAGGGGAGGGGTTAGGTGGAGCCAGGTGGGGCTAGGTGTGGCCTGGACAGACCGCTCCCTTGTGGCAGGGATAGATTTGGGGGCTCAAGTCATAAACCCTCAAGTTAATGCTGTGGAAAAACAAGTCCAACAAGTCCGTCCCTTTGGGTTCAGGCTGATGGCACAGACGGGGCTTTGAGTCCTGACCTCAGAGTGAGGCACTCGGGGGGGGGCCGTGATTGGCTGCCGCCAGGTAACTGGAGTGCTCTGTCGCCTTGGCCTACTTTCATTGCCGCTGCAAATCCAGCTTCCTCTGTGAGGGAGTGAGGGCTGCGGGCCGGGATCCAGCCAGGCCTGCGAACACGGTCACGGTGACAGAGGTGAGTGCGCCCTGCCAGGCAGCCCGTGACTGCCTCCAGGAGGAGCAGGAAGGGCAGGGCACTTCCCTGCAGCACAGGCAGCAGGGAGCTCTGGTCTCCTCCGCTCTCTGCGGCTTGCAGGGAGAGGCCCGTCACAGGGTAGCATTGGTGTCTCCTTCCAATCCCAGGACAGCCCCTGGCTCAGGTAAGAAGGGGGGGTTCTTTAGAAGTTCCCTTTGCCAGGCTTGTCAGGAAGTGGGGGAGGCAGAGAGAACATGTGCCTATGTGGGTGACATTGTGGATCTTCATTTTAAAGGTCCTGTTTAGCCGTAGTCGGTTTGGCTCAGTGGATAGAGCACTGGCCTGCGGACTGAAGGTTCCTGGGTTCAATTCCTGTCAAGGGCACATGCCCTGGTTGCAGGCTCGATCCCCAGTAGTGGGGGTGTGCTGTAGGCAGCCAATCAATGATTTTCTTTCATCATTGATGTTTCTCTCCCTCTCCCTTTCTCTTTGAATTCAATAAAAATATATTAAAAAAATAAAGATCCTGTTTAAAAGGTTTCTCTCTGGCTTGTAGAAACTCTGTGGGGTCTTTAATTTTGCTTTTTTGGTTTCCATTGGAGCTTTAAAAAAAAAAAAGATTATCGTTTAGACATAGTAAAATTCATCCTTTTCTGGGTAGTTCTGTAAATTTTGACAGATAAAGTCTTGTACCTGCTACCATAATCAAGATATAGAACAGTTTCATCACAGCAAAAATATCTGTGTGCCTTCATAGTCATGCCTGTGACTTCCCTGGTGCCTGGCAGTCCCCACTCTGATGTCCTCATCATTTTGCCTTTTCTAGAATGTCACATAATGGAATCTGTATGTATCCTTTGAGGCTGGCCTTTCCAGTTAGCAGGATTCATAGCGATTCATCCATGCTGTTGCATATATCCATCCGTATTTGTGCTTTTCATTGCTAAGGAGTAGTCCTTTGTACCACAGTTTACCCATTTTCTAGTTGAAGGACATTTGCTTCAGTTACAGTTTGGGAAAATAACAAAGAAAGCTATTATGAATATTTACATACAGATTTCTGTGTTAACCTAGGTTTTATTTCTCTTGGATAAACACAGTTCTTTCTCTTTTCTGAAGGCTTGGTCTAGAACTCTGACAAGGTAGTGGGCTCAGCCTTTGGAAGGAAGAAAAAGGAAAAGTCGGTGAACTTTAAAGAGGAAGCCAGTCTGCTTGGCTGCAGGTGCCCTGGGTGGGGATTTGCTTTCCCCAGAAGGACAGGCCTCGGATTAAAAAGGGAACTCGCCGCCAAGGAGAACTGCAGCCTCGCATCTAGTCCTGTGCGTGGGCTGCTTCCAGCCCTGCACTGCGGGGCTGTGGTGCGGGGCTGCCGTTGGGAGTGGGTGGCCCGGGGAGCAGGGTTAACTGAGCCACAGCAGGGTGTGCCTGCCTCCAGGCTCGCTGCTAGGGTCCAGCACTGAATATGAAAACAGACTCTACGGGTTTCTCAGTAGCCTAGGAGGAATGCCCACCAGGGATGGGCACAGTGAGGCAAATCGTTTTCCGCCAATGTTAGGACCTTAGGCAGCTTTTATGAATTAAAATACCAATTTTCAAAAGGTCAAGTTAATGAGACTATCAGAGCTTTCAGACTTCCACGAAACTACAGTATGAGGGGTGGGATGTGAGATTTTTTTAAAATTACATTTGTATTAGCACACTGGGAAAAATTTGAAAAAATACAGAAGTGAATACAAATGAAACATTCAGATTCTCCTTGCCTCTCTGCTGCTCACAGTTGCCAGAGGCGGCCACAGTGGGAAAGTGTGGTGTGTACTCCGGGCCATTGGCTGTTTTTATACAAAAGCAACTGTGTGAGATTGTTTTATGTGTTTCCAACCTAAAATGGGGGTCATATTTTACAAACTTGTTGTGTGTGTTTTTCACCCTGTTTATAGATTATGAGTACAATTTTGTCTTAGTTCTTAACAATCTACCTTATTCTTTTTTAATGGTTAAATACCCATGACTCATTTTCCCATTCACTACGATGGATGTTTCAGTTGCCTCCAGGATTTCTCTGTGATAAATTATGCTGCTGTGGACATTCCATATACATATTCTTACATGCTTATAAGAATGTTTCTTGCCCTGACCGGTTTGGCTCAGTGGATAGAGCGTTGGCCTGCGGACTCGGGTCCAAGGTTCGATTCCAGTCCAGGGCATTATTCTTGGTTGCTGGCACATTTCTAGTGGGGGATGTGCAGGGGGCAGCTGATTGATGTTTCTCTCTCATCATCAAAGTTTCTGACTCTCTATCCCTCTCCCTTTCTCTCTGTAAAAAATCAATAAAATATATTTTAAAAAATATATAGTGTTTCTTAAAAGACGGATAGAAAGGAGATTAGTCAGCCAGGGTAGGTGCATGTCTGGGTCTAATTGGTGGAGATAAATTATTCCTTCAGTGGTGATTGAGCTCACTCTTCCCCACCTTTACCGGCACATTATTCCTCTAATGTTTTTCACCATGTTGAGCAAGGAGTGTCTTTTGAAATTGATATTTGCATAATTAGTGAAATTGAGCATCTTGTCAATTAGTGTTATATATTTGGTCTGCAAGTTGTCAATTTTTTCTCTTGATTTTACTACTTAGAAATTATTGTTGGTGGAAACACTTCATATAAATACTGATAATATTTTGCCAAAGTGATACTCAGAGGGAAGTTTATATCCTTAAATTTATTTGTTTAAAAAATGAGGAAGACTAAAACTTAACCAAGAGAAAGTAGTAGAGAGTAATTAATAAAGATAAAGCAAGTCATTTACTTCAAATTCTTTATGGTATGCACATTACACTTCAGTTAAATAAAGAAAAAATAAAGGCAGAGTTAACGAAGTGAAAAAAACAAAGCAATAGGCTTTATCATTACACTGAAAACTTGTTTGTAGTTTAAAAGATGTCTGACAATTCTGATTAAGAAAAGAGAAGTAAAATAATACATTATAGAATAATATAAAGAATATATAAGCACAATTTAGACATTGTAAAAAGTAATACTCTGTAAATGTTTTACACTAATGTAAGAGTGTGCAGAAGCCTGCATATAGTTAAAAACTACACAGTAAATTGTTAAAATACTTTCCCAAAACACAAATAATAAAAATAATGAGGGAATTGATAGAAATACGTAAATGTTACGTGGTTAGTTGCTGCTGCTGCCATCCCCCTGGGATAGGTGCTCGGGAGAGTGAGTGGGCACCACAGGGGCTGGCTGAGGTAGGGTCCCACTGGCATTTCGTTGCTAGCGACCAGGAATGTTCAGCATCTTACACTGTGCAGGACAGTCCTCATAGCGAGAACTTCCCCGCCCAGACGGCCATCGGTGTCTGCAGATGTGACAGAACCGACAGAAGCAGAAAGCTCCATTGGGATCCAAGGAGCAGAAAACTCATCCCCCCCAGACAGGCACTGGGCCATGGTTTGCGGCAGTTTCATCCAGCGGGTATTCCTCTGCTGTTAAAGTGCTTCAGACGTGGGGGAAGTCTTCTGAGCCATTGTTCAGCGCGAGCATAACGGAGAGCATGTTTCCTGTTTCCTGTAGCCTCGTCACTTATTTCTCTTCAGTGTTTAACTCTTTGCAACTAGACATGCTGGCCACACTGCTGCCCAGAGAGACAGTGGGCAGGTTTGACAGCAAGAGTGGCCGGGAGCCCTGGAAGTCACTCTCTGCTTGTCGGCAGCACTAGGGCCCCTTAGCTCGGCACCATTACGAGTGTGCTCATTGGCACAGCTACACAGCGGAGGCCCTCGAGGTGCAATTAATTAAGGCCGTGCTCCTGAGAGCTGTGCATTCAGGGCTGCGTGAAGTTTGTATACAAGGATCGAGACCTTTATCCTCAGGAGGGAAGGGGAAGAAAACGTACTTTAGCTTCCTCCTCCACTCCCACATCCTGAGCTGCCGGTTGTACAGTGTAAGTTCAGGCGTTTCCCTTGGCCAGCTTGAGGTTCTCGGCGTGCTTCCATCGGACTGCAGGAGGGAGATCAAATAGATGTCCGTGCTCAGTCCACCATCTTTACCTCGGCGTCCAGTCTAGCCTTTCCTAGTAGTTTCCAGGGAGTAAGTTTGGGTGCTTTGCCAAAAGGCAAAAAATGTACATAGTTTCACAGTGAAGCCTTAATTCCAGCAGCTTCCTCTTTTCTCACCTTCTTGCATTCGAGGAGTTCCTGCCAGAAGCCCCACTGGAAAGCTGTCTTGCTTTTTCAGTTTATACTTCTAAGGTGGAATTGTTCACCTTTCTTCCTTTATCAAACAAGCCTAAGCCTGTGAACTGCATATATGTATTTTCCTCCACCAAATGTATCGACAGCCGTTTATTAAATTTTTAAATATTTTTTATTTCAGAGGAAGGGAAGGGGAGAGAGAGCTAGAAACATCAGTGATGACAGAGAATCATTGATTAGCTGCCCCCTGCACACCCTACACTGGGAATCGAGCCCTCCACCCTGGCATGTGGCCTGACCAGGAATTGAATCATGACCTGGTTTATAGGTTGTCACTCAATCACTGAGCCATGCTGGCTGGGTATGACAGCCATTTATTTACATATGGATACATGAGACATATGTAAAATAATCATAAAAGGCAGAATATGTTAAAGTGGCCTAAAATAATCTTAGAGTTCAAAAGAGGGATACATTGTGTCTGTGTAAGAGATCAGGAATGGCTTTATAAGAGAGGTGGTTTTTGAGCTGAATCCCAAAATTGAGAGTTCTACTTGATAGGCGGAATTAAGGAGGAAGGAGAGTGCATTCCAGGCGGAGGGAGTGGCATAAACAGTAGTAATATGATGGCAGATGATAGAGCACATGTTTGGAAAACGGTAACAATCAGTTTGGCTGGAATGAAGAACTGGATCTCTGATGTCAGCCTTTATTCCAGAGACAGTGCCGTGTTGTGGAAATTTTTGCATAAGGTGACAGGGAAGTCTTAAGTGTGAAATCTTAGATTGTAGGTGGGAGATTGCAGGCAGGGATAACCTGAAGTTGGAAGTCTTTAAGGCATCTCTTAAAGGAACTAGAATTCAAATCAGGGGACAGTAGGAAGTGATAGGACAGAGGGCATGGGTGGCAGAGATATAGCAAAGGATCTTACAGTGAAGTGTGGAAGAATGAGGAGGAGAGGGTCTTGAGGATGATTCTGAGGTTTTGAGCCTGGTTCATGGGGATGGCACTGTGCAGTTCATAGAAATAGGGGACGGAAGGAAGGACATGCTTGAGAAAAGATGTTAAGTTCAATTTTGAATATAAGTTTTAGGTGTTTAAGGTTCTAGGAGAACATCCCAGTAAAGATACTCTGTAAACACTTAGAAATATGGGTATAGTGTTCAAGAGAGATGAAAAGATTAGAAAAACAGATTCATGAGTCATCAGGTTGAGATGATAGCGTAAAGGATAGCAAATTGTAAAGGAGAAGACTAGAGAGATTGAAGAAGTCAAGAACAGATCTAGTTAGAGGCACAAGGGGAAGATACAGTAACCAGAATAAGGCAGTGTCTTTGAAGCCAAGGCTGGATGGATAGAAACCAAATAATAGGCTTAAATAAGGTTGAAGCCCAGAGGTAAAGAGTCAGGGCTAGTTTGTGAAGGTCAAGAACCCAGCTTCCTTCTGCCATCTCCTGATTCAAAATGACTACTCAAGCTGTCAGCACAGGAAGGAAGCAGGGGGAGAAAAGGGCATGTTGCTGAAGACTGTTCTCAAAAGTTGCATAGATCACTTTCACTTATAACCTACTGGGGGCCCAGTGCACAAATTTGTGCACCTTGAAAGGAACTGTGGGCTGCGAGGCTGTGCTGTTCACAGGGGCGGGTCTCGGGCCATTCTCCCTGCCCCTGCCCAGCCCCTCCTGCCATGGCTCCCAGTTCCCTGTCTGCCAGCAGCCCTGCTCCCACTGCTGCCACTCCCACGTGCCAACGATGCAGAGCAATTGGGGCCGGTGCCGTAAGCTGGTGTATGCGTTGGCTGCCCCAATTGCCCCTCAGGAGCAGGGAGAGGTAGAGAAGTCCTGAGGAGCAATCAGTGCCACCAGCCACCACTCACACCCACTGACAATGTTGAGTAATCAGGGCCGGTGCCGGGTGCCTGCAATGGTTGTGAACAGTGGCTCCAGTGCCAGCTGCATGTGCAAGTGGAGCCGGCGCCAACAGGGTGCGAGCAACAGTGCCAGCACTGGCGGCAGGTACAAGAGGTGGCTGTTCACCCCGATCACCCCTCAGGAGCAGGGGGAGGTGGAGAAGCCCTGAGGGGCAATTGATGCCGACACTGGGTGCTGGCAGCAGGTGCGAGCGCCCGGTGGGACCACAGCATACAGGAGCAAAGAGTTTTTAGTAACCAACAGAGGCTCGCCCCAATGACAGCGACCAGCACCCCGTCTTGGTTGACAGCCCCATTCACCTCCACCATCCCACCATGGCCGACGCCCACCATGCTCTGAGCTCTGCCGCCTGCTGCTGATGACCACCATGTTCCCGCATGCCCCCTGGTGGTCAGCACACATCATAGCAACTGGTTGTTGGGTCAGTTGTTTCACCATTCAGTCTATTTGCATATTAGGGTTTTATATATATAGATTGGCCAGAACCTGGTCATGGTTCTTGGCTACAATGAAGATGGGAAATGTAGTTTTCATTCTAGATGGCTGTGAACCAATCTAAAAAATCCCATAACCAACGAAGAAGGGGGCAAGCAGTTAACAGTGCCACTGATGCAGGAAAGGCTGGACAGGTGAAATTTAGAAAAAAGGTTAGGACAGTGGTCGGTGAACTCATTTTTCAACAGAGCTAAACATCAACAGTACAACAATTGAAATTTCTTTAGAGAGCCAAATTTTTTAAACTTAAACTTCTTCTAACACCACTTCTTCAAAATATACTTGCCCAGGCCATGGTATTTTGTGGAAGAGCCACATGCAAGGGGCCAAAGAGCAGCATGTGGCTCGCGAGCCGCAGTTTGCCGACCATGGGGTTAGGTGATGAGGAGGCCATTAGCAAATCCCAGATGGGGAAATGCTTCCCTGAGGCAGGTGGGAAGAGATGAAATTATCCCCGTGTTTTGACAGGGAGTGGGTAAAGAAGTTTGATCTAAGTCTTCTCAGGAAATTCATGACTATCTTCCAGGCATATATATAGGTGCTGTGGGAAAGATGACAGTTTGAAGGAGTGGAAGCGGTGAGGAACTGATCTCATGGTGATACCACAGTTCCCAGGAGATGAGCAAAAGGAGGCCTGGCTTGGATTCTTGCTCTACCGCTCATTGGCTGAGGACTTTGAGGAAGTCACTTGACCTCTTTAAGCCTCATTTTCTACATGTAAAATAGGAATACAAATTCTTTCCTCATGGTTGCCTTGGTTATTGAAAAACATTACTTAGCACAGAACCACTAGCTCCTAGTACATTGAAGCGATTGGAAGCAGCTGAGCTAGATGAATAGGTAGAGGACTCAGTCAGTTGTTTCTTGAGTATTTGGCTCAACATTCCAGCAACTGGAGAAGAGGAAGCAGATGGCTGCGCATGCCCACGTTGGGACTGAGATCAAGGGAGCAGAGTGGCGAGTGTGCTGTTAAATCAGGCACAGATGTCACACTGGTCGCACAGGATCCCCAGAGCTGGCAGGTTACTGTATTTCTCCGTGTATAAGATGCCCCCATGTATAAGACGCTCCCCACTTTTCCAACACAAAATTTAAAAATCAATATTTTTAACATTTTGCTGGTTTTCCTCTTAAAACCTTTTTAAAATATATATATATATTATTGATTTTTTTATAGAGAGGAAGAGAGAGGGACAGAAAGTTAGAAACATGGATGAGAGAGAATCATCAATCAGCTGCCTCCTGCACACCCTCTACCGGGGATGTGCCTGCAACCAAGGTACACGCCCTTGACCGAATTGAATCCAGGACCTTTCAATCCTCAGGCTGATGCTCTATCCACTGAGCCAAACCAGTCTGGGCAAAACCTTCTTCTTTTTTGGCATCTTATGGAATTATTCTTCCTGTTTTCTCCACTGTTTGATCATACACTCAGCGGGAGGAGGTCCAAATTGTCTCTCTGCACCTCTCTTTCCATGCTCTTTTGCATAGCTGATTACATTCAGTTTGAATTTTGCAGAATAAGGCAATTGCTTACCAGTATTTATCTTTTTAGTTTTTGACACTTTATGGGCTCAGAATGTCCCTGTTGCATCTGCGCACTCTCCGTCTCCACCTCCAATTACGGCATCAGCTGATGTCAGTAACAATAAGGGCCATGATTGGAGGAAGCCTGTTTGACAAGGTATGGGCAGCTACACACCCACGCAGCTCCCTCCTCAGCTGCCCCTCGAGTTTCAGTCTTAACAATTTTAGAAAAAAAAATAGCGTCTTATATACGGAAAAATAGGGTAACTAGGGCAGTTTGAGGGGCCAGAGGTCCAACAGCAGGTAGTGTACAGGCTCAGGAGGTGCTGAAGGACATGGTAAGGGCATCAGGACAAGTGAGGGGCCTCAGAGCGGTGCTGTATCTGAGGGTGCTACCAAGAGTGGCGAGGCCCCTGGCCGTTGTGACATGCCACCATGAACCATACTTGCAAGACTCCTGGGCCTGCCCTGGTGCTTGGGTTTTATTCTGCTCGTTTATAGAGCCACTCAGGAGATAGCTGGCTCTTTGCAGAGTTGGGAGAAAAGGGCGCAGCCTCTGTGTGCAGTGTTTGCAGGAAGAGCACCGGGGGTGGTTGTAGGTGGAAGAGGATGGTGTGAGGCAGCTTCCATTTTCTGAATGCTTCTTACGGGCCAGCCTTGTGCTTAGGTCATCAAATACGCAGACAGACCTTCTGGGAGGGCTATTTTTACCCCTCGTTAGGAGATGGGGAAGAAGTTAGGTGTTAGAGCTGGGCCTTAAGCCCTGGTTGGCAGGATCCAAAGCCTCTAGCCTCCAGGTTAAGTCATTTCACCCGGATCCTGCTCTGCTACTCACATTCTTACCCTCAGGAGCTGGGAGGAATGTTGACCTTACTGTCTCAAGCCCTAGAGAATGCAGCCCAGCTGCTCACTTTTGAAAAGGACCCAGAGAGGAAACGCCGCAGGCTGGCTGCAGGGGGTTCCCTTCTGTTTCTCTGGTCGCCATGGAACAGGGTGAACTCGGTCTACTTGTCTGACCTAGTCAGCACTCCCCTCTGGGGAAAGTGGGTGACCCTGCAAAAGCACGGTTCTGACGCTCACACAGCGACTAAGCCATTAGAGGGTTCAGTCCTAATGGAACAGAGCAGAGCAGGCTGGGAAATTGCAGTACCCAAGCTTTCTCCTCTGGGTCTGAGGATTGATTTGACTTAGAGAGTCCTCGCATGAGCTGCATTTTTTCAGCCTAATTTAAATGGGCGGGGTGACTAAGAATGTGTAAGTGTAAAATGTTATTATTCCAAAGTCCTGAGGTCCCCATGGATCATCACAGTAATTACGTTTAGCCTGGCGGACCCCTTGCTCCCGCAGCTCACAGCGTGGAGCAAAGTGAGTTACATGGCAGGTTAAGGGGCTGGGGATTCTCAGGCTGGAGTGTCGGCTGGGGATTCTCAGGCTGGAGTGTCGGCTTCCCTGGAGTAGCTGGCCTTGGCGTTTGGGGGCCTCCGCACACCCTCATTCTCCCCCAGAGGCCAGGCTGCGGGAGTGCCGGGAGGTGGGAGGAGGGGCGGGAGCCTTGTCATTCCAAAGGTGGGAGCACAGTGAGTGTGTCAGCCCGAGGGCTCTCTGGTGACTTCTTATGCCCCATAAGGTGTCGGTGGGCTGTGGTTTCTCTCACGGGATTAGGACCCTCAGAAGCTTCCTCTTCCATGTTTCCTTCTTCACAAGTTTCCATTTCTTTCTTCTGCCCACTTCCTTCCCCCAGCATGAGTCTGGTATTGAGCTGTTGGCATCGGTCTCTCTTTCTTCATTGAAAGCTCGCTTGAATGGCAGCTGCTAGACAGGGCCTCATTGTCGGTCCCCGGCAGCAGGCAGGGCACGTCCACCCACGCAGCGCGGCCACGCTGGCTCCTGGTTCTGGGCTGTGCTGTTTCTCTTGTGGTTGGACTTAGCCCTGACCCCCAAATTGTTAAATAAGAAGCTAGAAGCTGATGCAAAGAAATGGGAGCCGGTGCTCCTGTTACCAAGTCCTTCCTGTGTGCACACAGTCAGAGGGACAGGCACCTCAGGCAGGACCTGCAGGGGCCGGCCATTAGGATAAGTCCTCGAGGTGGCAGGCTCTGCAGTCCCCCATCGCCATTGGATGTCAAGTGCGGCCTCTCGGGCCCCGCCCGCGGCAGCACAGGGCGGCTCTGTTCGGCGCCGGGGCTCCTGTGTGCGCCTGGCCTGCAGGCCCGGTGTCCGGGCTGAGCTCGGCTGTGTGGAGCTCTGTGTTCCCAGCGTTTCTCCTCCCTGGGGACAGGCTGGCCTGTGCTGTGTTTGTTCCGTGCTCTGCCCCTGACCTCTGGGGAGCAGGGCTGTGAGTTAGGGGTGAGAGTCCTGGAGCAGTCAAGTGTAGAGGAAGGAGACGCCCAAGTTCATACTTGTGGGCTCCTGTGGCTACGCAATCAGCAGAGTGAGTTAACCGCCGCCCCGCACAGTCTGCAGGCTCGCCAAAGCGGGGCAGACGGCGGAGCCGGAACTGCTCGGAGTGGAGCCGGCTCTGGTCACAGAGCTGGTGGCTGACCTGTCTTCAGGCTGTTTGAGGAGAGCAGTCCTGGGGCGCAGCAGCCCTGGGGCCTGCCCCAGTGCACCAGTTCCTGAAGTGCACCCCTCTCTCAGCCCTGGGCCTCAAAAAGGGCCCTCAGGCTGCAGGCAAGCTGATGGGGAGAGTGGGTGCTACACAGGCCCCGGGCAGGGCCCTACAGCGCCCATGGAGGGCGAGAAGTTTGCCATCACAGATGGGGAAGACTTGGATTCTCATCATAACCCTAACATAAAAGGGATTTTGAAGGACCGTCCAGTCCGACCTACTTATTTTAGATACTGAAGCCCAGCAAGTAGAGCTCACTGGCAGGGCCGCACAGCTCTCGAGCAGCACGGCCAGGAGAGCCAGGTGCCAGACCCCTGGGTTAGAGCCTCCCCCACCCCTCAGCCCACCACCAGCGGCCTTGGGGCCTCCCATTTCTCATCTGTAAAAACAGCCAAACGTGACCCTTTCAGCTCTAAGATCCTCGGATCTCAGGGATAGGTCTTGGCAGCTTTGGGCAGACTAGGGGGTCGTTTGTGTATGTGCATAGCTCCCACTTCAGAGGAAGAAAGCTGAACTCTGGCTCTGGAATGTGTGTGGGACTGTATGCAGGGCTGTCTTCTGCCTGCGGCGTGGGTGAGAGCCTCCTCGTGGGTCTGCTCGAGCGGCCAGCCCTTGGCGTCCCGTGTGAGCCCGGGTTGGACACTGATTTGGTCAGTTTTTACGCTCCTCCAGGCTGAGCATTGGTGCCTGGGGGCAGGGCATCGGGTGCTGGGTGTGGGGTGTGGGTCTGGAGGCCCAGCAGCCTCCTGGCACTGGCCGAGTAGACCGTTTTGTTTTCAGTGGGCCTGCTGGGGTTAAAGTAAACCAGTGGGAGCAGCTGGGAGGCATTGGGAAAAGAGGAAAGTGCTGCCGCAGAAGGAAGGATGAGGCGTGGGCTCAGCCCCTCCGAGGAAGGAAGCGTCATTTCTCGCTGCTTGTTTTGCACTTTCAGTTAAGGAATTCCAGAAGTTGCAGGTTGGGATCCTGACCTTCCCTTCCCTCCGAGCTGCTTGCCAGAGGGCGGGCGGGCGGCAACTCTGAATAGCACTTGGCCTTCCTGGGAGCCTATCAGATGTTCCAGGAGCGGCCCTGCTCACAGCTCACACTTGCTCGCTGGCGCGCTCTGCTCTCCCTCCCTCTCACTGTGCTCTGCGCTCGCTCCCTCTCTCCCTCTCTCCTCTCCGTCCTTTCCCAAGGCAGGATATAGTTAGCACTTCTGGCCTTATATAGCAAGGTCTGGTCGTTAATGCTGACAGAGCCGCACAGGGAAGGCTGCCAGGTGGCATTATCCAGGCCAGTGTTTGGAATTTCATAAATGCTCTGACTTTGGGTACAAATTGAGCGTTAAGAACAATACAGAACTGTTTTCTTCCTTCCTTGCTCTTCTCCCCCTCTGTCTCTCCCAGCCCATTCAGCATCTCTCCTCTCTCCCCCTCTGTTTTTGAATTCCTCTGCTCTGCCTTCTGCGCACTGCTTTGGAACTTTGTTGATTTTTGCCACGTTTAATTTGTATTTCTCTCTCTGTCCACTTCAAGACCACAGGCGGAGCAGCAGCGGCCAGAGCCAGGACTCAGCGGAGGGGCAGGACGGGCCGGTCCCCGAGCAGTTCTCCGGGCTCCTCCACGGCTCCTCCCCGGTGTACGAGGTGGGGCAGGACGCCTTCCAGCTGCTCTCTGCCAGCAGCCAGAGCCTTCCAGAAGGGTCCCCCGCGCAGGGCACCTGCCACGAGGCCGGCATGCAGCTGGAGGAGGCGGGCGTGCACGCTCCCGGAGGCTCCCCGCCTGGCGGCCCGGACCAGACTCAGAGAGGGGGCTACCCAGCAGGCCTGCCCACCTCCAACAGCCTCCCGCACCCCGGAACTCTGACTCACACGGCACCTCCGCACCCCGGTGGCGCTGAGGAGGGAGACCAGAGCGGGGCCAGAAGCCGAGTCCTTCCTGCCAGCAAACCCAAAGCCGAACTCAAGCTCAGCCGCAGCTTGTCCAAGTCCGACTCCGACCTCCTGACCTGCTCGCCCACGGAGGACGCTGCGATGGGGAGCCGGAGCGAGTCCCTGTCCAACTGCAGCGTCGGGAAGAAGAGGCTGGAGAAGTCGCCCTCCTTCGCCTCGGAGTGGGATGAGGTAAGGCTGCGTGGCGGCACGGAGAGCTGGCCTCAGCCCCCCGCCCCTCTGTGCGCGACTCCAGGCCCAGGTTGTGGCCAGGCTGCCCTCTGACCACGTGAGGGAGGCAGGCCCTGAGTGGCCAGGCGGGAGGTCTCCCTGCCGGGACCACAGAGAATGGGCCCGTCTGGGTTAAGCGGAGGGTGGGGCAGCCCAGCAGGACGGAGGTGCTCCCTCAACCGCATGCTCCTCGGAAATACGAGTATGTGGATCCTGTCAGGCCCCTGAGGGGGTCATGCTCACCCCGAAGATGCTTGAGTCGAGGTCTTCCAGTCTTCAGGAGGGAGGGGCGGCCCGGGTCACTGAGGAGGGTGGAGGGAGGGGCAAACTTTGGGAACAGCTGCTGAAGGGGGGTGGGGGGGGCGCCTCCCTGGTGGTTCTTACTGCGTCCCCTGGGAAACCCCTTCCCAGCAGAACCTTCCTGCCCACCCACTCACACCCCCAGGCTGGTGAGGCGAGGGCGAGGGGCCAGGGAATAGGCTAGTGGAGAGAGAACATTCAGGTCTCCCACAGCATTGTTGCAGAGTGATTGAAATACACCCGCGGCATGCCTTGCTGGGCAGAAGAATGTTCCTCAGAGAGGTAAACACCGGGGAATGTTGCAGGGCTGCCCTGCAGGCTGCTGGCTGGAGAAAGCTGCCTTTGAGGGGGACGGGACGGGGCCTGTCTGCTAGGAACACTTGCGGGAGATGGATTTAGCTCTGGCGAGGGGGAGCAGGACAGCTGGCACGGCCATGGAGCGGTCTGCGGACTGCATGCCTGGCCGGCCTGTTCTGGTCGCAGCTGCAGAGCATGTAAACCCAGCGAATCCTGTTTTCCTGGGGAGGGCAGGCAGCTCCTGCAGCACCTTACCTCCAGACAAGGCTGTCACGGGGCCAGGTGTGGAGCCTGTGCCGGGCACAGGCCACCGGAGGGCACTGGGAGGGACAGCGGCAGCCCCCGCGGAGGCCACACTGTGGGCACCTGCTGCCACCTTGTCTCCAGAGCAGTTGGCCTCACCCCGGCCCAGTGGAGAGTGCGGCCTCCGGCCCAGGCTGCGGGCAGGGAGCCGCCGGCAGAACTCCTCTATGAGGAAGACGAGTGTGCTGCGCTCGGAGGCGGCGGGACAGGTGCAGAGAACAGCATCCAGGACATGTGAGCGGAGGAAGGGGCTTGAGGAGACGTCACAGAGAAGTGGGATTTGACATGTAGTTAAAGGGCCAGTGTTTGCTTAAAACCAGATCGAAGGGAGTGGGCTAAGAATAGCGTGCACCAGGGAGTGGGTTTGGAAGCGCCAAGGTCCCTGAGCCTGTAGTTTGCATAGGGAGAGTGAGGAATGAGTGGAAAGTGAGATGGGACCATATCGTGGGAGGGTCTTGAGCTTGAGGCTGAGGAGGATTTGATTTGATCTGAAGGCGGTATCTCAGCAGGCGTCCGGCCGGGCTCCACAGTTTCCCCCGGAGAAGCGCGCGCTCAGGAGGTGTCCGGCTTCATGGACGCGGTCAGTGAGGCCAGTGAAGCCGTCGCCTCTTGGCCTTTTAATTAGAGGAAGTGCATACACTGGGGCTTCCTTTGTGGTGGACTTGCCGCGGGACAGTGAACTGGGCCTGTTTGGGTGTCCTGGCCAGTCTGTGCATGGCCCAGAAGCAGGTACATTTTAAATGTGAAAAATCGAGACAATTGAGGTCTTATTGGAAAGAACCCAGAAAACTGAGCCTTGCTTGCAGAGTAAACGCTAACAGGCCCTTTCTATCATAGTTTTCCTGGACGTCTGTATCTGGAGAGAAACCTCAGGAGCGTTTCCCAGGCTTCGGACGCCTGCCTGGACAGGCACCTCAGTCTGGTGCCCCCACCGCCCCTGGCCGCGCCCGAGGCTGCTGTGCCTCTGCCACTGGACCCCCAGGAGGTGGGGAGCTGCTCTAAGGGCTGGGCCCAGGGGCTGTGACCCGGCGCACAGTGAGGTGGTTGTGCTGTGAGCTGCCCAGGCCGCTCCTGGAAGGGGGTCCAGGCTGCCGGGCAGGGAGCCTCTGTGAGGGAGCCCACGAGGCTCCGGCCGGAGCCAGGAGATCTGCTTTGAGCCCCAGCTCCACCGACTCCGCCTCAGTGCCCGGGAGGCCTCAGGAAGCGTCCGTGTTGTCGGTGTTGTTGCTTGTGAAGCAGAGGCAGTCAGATCTGGGTGTTAGGGTTGTTTTTACGGATTAGACAAGTGCCTAGCACGGGCCTTTGTGCGTAAAAAGTAGTGCATGCCTGGTAGGTTATTATCGTGCCTGGAGCTTTGGAGAATGAGTGAGGCCTGGTGTCTGCAGACCCTGAGAAGGCAGAGCTTACAGGGTGGTCCAGTGCCGGGAGCGACTGGGAAGCAGTCAAGTTCAAGCCCCTCAACTCAGGACCTCCTGCACGGCTCTGCCCCACCCCAGACCCCAGGGGCCGCCCAGCCTGGAGGGGAGGGCAGCGCCCCCATTGTTCTTTGAGGAGTTGATGAGCTTTCTGCCTAATCCCTGAGCGGAGAGACATTGCAGGCCTCTCTGATGTTTACTTTTCAAAAGTGCTTTGCATTTGTTGGTCCCCCACTTGTCGGTGAGGGCGTGCTCCAAGGCCCCCAGTGGATGCTTGATCTGTGGATAGTATTGACCCTAAGTTTCCTACACATGCCTCCCTGTGATAGTCTTATTTATAATGAGGCACAGCGAGAGGTTAGCAACAATAACAAAATAGAAGAGTTATAGCAATGTATGGTAATAAAAGTTATATGTAGTCTCTCTCTCTCTCTCTCTCTCTCTCTCTCTCTCTCTCTCTCTCTTTCTCTCTCTTTCTCTCAAAATACCTCATTGTACTGTCCTCACCTTTTCACTTATAGAAAACGCTTTACGGACTCCCTTGGGCATACCTGAATTGCTAGCACCATCACTGCTATTGCTCTCTGGAGCCATCCTTTATGATAAAATATGCAAATTGTCCCCGCGGGTGGTTGTCCAACCAGGAGACTCGAAGTTCAGCCGCTCACTGTGACATGCACTAACCATTAGGGGGCAGTGCGGAACATGGCAGGCATTGGTGACACAGTGCTGGCAGCAGGTGGCAGTGGAGGCACTGCTGGTTCCAGTGGGACCCAATGGATGGTGGAGAAGGTGAGCAGGTGACACCAGGCCAAGGCAGGAGCTAGCCAGAGCTGATTATCCCGCTGATCACCCCACAGACAGTGACCAGTAGCAGTGGTGGAGGGCGGGGCCGCCGCCTGGCTCCCAGGCTCTGAGGGATCCGGGCAGGGAGCCCGGCCCTAACCCATCACCCCATAAGTGGTATGGTGGAGCAGGTGAAGGGGTGGCGCCAGGCCAAGATGGGGTGCCAGATGGGGCTGCAAGGCTGGTGATGTGAGCTGGGGCTACAAGGTTGGGGGTGCAAACTGGGGCACAATCTCTGCAGGCCACTCCAAGGGACCCCCTCTTCTATGCACGAATTTGTGCACTGGGCCTCTAGTTAATCTATATATATACAAAACCAAGCGATGGTTAAAACCAGTAGACTGGCCACTATAATGCACACTGACCACCACAGGGCAGACGCTCAATGCAGGAGCTGCCCCCTGGTGGTTAGTGCACTCCCACAGCCCCCAGTCACTCTGATCGCCGGCCAGGCCGAGGGACCCCATCCATGCACTAATTCATGCACTGGGCCTCTAGTAAAATAGGGTTAGGATTAGGGTTAGGGTTAGGGTGACTTGAACACAAGCCCTATGCTGCCATGAATGTCAGTCTGATAACTGATCCGGCTACTAAGTGGCTAGCAGGCGGGTAGTGTGTACAGCATGGTGTCGCTGGAAGATGGTCTGATTCACGTTCTTGGCGTGATGGAATGGGATGGCGTAAAATTTTCATCATGCTACTCAGAACAGTGGACAATTTTAAACTTACTGTTTATTTCTGGAATTTTTTCATTTAATCTGTTGTGCGATTAACCCTGGGTACCCGCAGCTGCAGCAGGCACCACGGTGGGTGAGAAGGCCGGCTGTGACGCCAGCAATGGCTGCTGGGTCGGTGGTGGCTGGGATGAGGGTTCATAGTTGGAGCATGCGCAGCTGATAGGCTGGGAGCCGCTTCCTCTGCTCAGGCTGCTCCTTGTTAATCGACGGACAGGACGTCGGGAAGTTAGCCTGCCAGGGTGAACCTCTGAGATGGAGTCTGCCGTGACTGCGTGTTCCCTGCTTCCTGTTGTTCTTTTGGTAACGAATAGAGTTGACTTTAAAAGTGCCCAGTGTGCCCAGCTGGGGTGGCTCAGTGGTAGACCGTCGACCCAGGAACCAAGAGGTTCGATTCCCAGTCAGGCCACATGCCCTGGTTGATATGTTCCTCTCTCATCAATGTTTCTATCTCTCTCCCCCCCCCCTAAAAATCAATAAAAACCTATTTTAAAAAAACAAAAAAACCACCCAGCATCCAACAAGCTCTGAGTCCGAGCTTCAGGAGGCACTGTGTTCTCGGTGGTCACGGCTCTGCTTCTAACCCCCGGCATCACGGAGTTGACACTGGCAAGCGGTACACGACTGACACTTTGAACACAGGTGGGAACCCCACACCTCCCACACAGTCACCCTCTGGAGCGGTGGGTGGATTTCCAGATGTGGGCTCTCGGTGTGCTCACAGACTTGTTACTGCTCTCCTCGCCGACGGCTGCCTGGCGGGTCCAGGCGCTGTCTGCATCTGGCTTCGGGCCTCTTCCAGGGCGCGGTGCTCTGGGCCTGGCTGTCTCCTGAGTTTGCATCATTGTGGTTCAGTCCCCGGGTGTTGGATGCTGCGCAGGCACTTCCGTTAGCCCTGCCTCCTGGGTGAGTCCCTCCCCGCTGACGGCCCTCTCCTGTGTGGGACCCTCTCCCGGCAGCTGCTCTCCCTGGGCTCCTGGCTGGGCCAGCTCCCTCCCTTGCTACGTCTGGTGCCCTACCCAGACCTGTGTAAGTGACCCCTCATTAAGCTCCTTCGGCCGCCCGGTTTGGACCCTGGGTGATACAGGTGTTTCAGGCGCTGTTTCTGTCCCCTGTGAGCAAGCCGGCTGGCCGAGTGCCAGAGCAGAGAACACGGCTCATGTGTGTATATATGAATTAATCTGTCTGCAGATGAACAGAAGGTGTGGGTGCATAGCCAGTGTGCTGGGAGCAGGAGCGCGTCCCCCAGCTCGAAGCCTTCCCCACTCCCAGTCACAGGAAGGAAATGTTCTCATTCCCCCGAGCTGGCAGGGTGCTCAGTGATTCAGCCACGGGCTCCTGAACCCCAGTCTCCTCCGCAGGGTTACCCTCTGTCCCCGAGTTGTCCGCCGCACCACCGTGCACACGCTCAGTCAGCGTCTGGAATCACCCCCTGGTGGGAGCAAGAACAAGGCTCCGGTCAGGCCGGGGTTTGAGTGTGGGAAGCCTGTGGGCCCGGTAGGTCTCCACACCTGCCTGTGAGTGGGGCTGGAACTTCTGAAAGAAAACCACACGAGGCTGCTTGTCTGCTGAGCATAAACATGAGTCATTCAGGCCTTGGCCAAAGGCTGAGGGAGAAGTCTGTTTGGTAATCAGCTTCCGTAAATATTAAACCAGTGGAAAATGCACAAACAACAGGACAAACTTCGTGTACGAGCTGAGGATAACTTCTGGCCAGGGACTTGGGGACTGTCCCAGTTTCGTCTGAAATGGTAACTGAGGGGACCCTAGTCCCTCTGTGAACTGTGAGGTGGCAGCCTCGGGAGAGCACCCCCCCCCCCCCCAAGTCTCTCTCCAGCCAGCTGTCCAGTTGGAGCATGATGTCATCAAGAGAAAAGCTGATTGGTCCAGCTGCACAGAGGCTCAGGCGTCTTTAACCCTTTAGGGCCTCGTGTGCAAGAAGAATCACCTAGGTGGGAAAGAAAAGGGCCGGCATAGGGGTTTCCACTGACAGGCCAGCCTCCGCTCCGCATCCAGCACAGGTTGCCCCTGACCGTGTACACCGCGTGCGGTGCGGTCCTTTCTGCCGAGCAGAGCGTGTCGCTGTGATGGAGAATGTGACATCCCCGCCCTCTGGGACAGAGTAGAGCCTGGAGTGTCTGCTTAAGGTGCTGCTGTGTATACACTGAAGTCACAGCTTTTATCCTGGAACCTCTAAAGTTCCCTCGGGTTTAAGTGGTCTGTTAAGATTGAGTTTTTTTCATATTTCAAAAATAATCTCATCCTGGTTAGGTAGCTCAGTTGGTTAGACTGTCAACAGATACACAAACATTGTGGGTTTGATCGAAATCAGGGCACATTCAAGAATCAATCAATGAATGCATCAGTGAGTGGAACAATAAATCAATCTCTCTTCCCCTCTTTCCCTCTCTCCCTCTTTGTCCTCCTTCCTCTCTTTCTCTAAAATAAATAAACATTAAAAAAAATAAAAGTGAGAATAATCTCACTTATTTTATAGGCAGTCCTGAATAAACAGCCGGGCCTTTGTCTGGCAGACACCAGTGGTTCTGGTTGGCCGGGATAAACATGAACCTGTGGGCGCTTCCGTGGCCTCAGTGCTGACAGGAGAAGCATCGTGTTCTCAGGATGAGCTGGAGCGGGTCCCGGCTCTGCAGTGACCCACTGACGAGGAGTCTGGTGTGTTGTTCTCCCTCCCCCCCCCCCCAGCCTCTCTGGATGATGTCATGCTTCTAACTGGACAGCGGCCGGACTGGGTGGGGCGCCAGGACCTGCCTGGAAGGCGCCTCTTCACTTCTCGTCATGCGAGTCTGGGAGCCCGACCTCTCTCTTTTCTCCCCTCATTTTCATGCTTTTCTCTGCTCGCTGCTTCCGCTCTGCTCTTTGCTCCTGTTCCTGCCATTTTACTCACCCTGCTTCTTTATCTCTTTTACCCCCATGTGCCTGTCCTCCCCTTTTCATCGATGCTTTTCCTGCATTACTGCATCCTTCCTTTTCTCACTTCCGTTCCTTTGCACACTTACTTTTCCTGGTGGCGTCCAGGAGAGGTTTTCTCAATAGCCTGTCCCTCTCTGCATTCGCCACCAGAAGGGTTTTCCTTGTATTTCTCCTTTTAACATTTTACCCATTTATATATTCTCCAGAGCTGGGCTCCTCCCTCACGTGCCACCACCCACTGCCCCACCGGCTGCCTCGGGACAAGCCCCATTGGGCACCCGGAGGGGGTTGTGGTATTTGTGAAATGGCTAGCAAGATGAGAATGTCCCTTTTCTCCTTTTTTTTTTTTTCTTTTAATGTAATTACATTTAAACAAAACAAAAACACCCCGCATCAGACTAAAAGCTGAGTGACAGTGAATGTAGGCAGATTTATGAGAAGAATTTGATCTTTATTCCAGTGCCTGCAGAGGCTGAGAATCTGAAACATTTTTCTGGAACATTCTTTATATACTTTGGTTCTGGTTTTGTACTCTTCCTCCACCCCCCCCTTACACCTCTCCTCCCAGTAATGGCGTCAATAGTATACAGACTGAGTGATTGTATATAATTTAGGGAATAGTAATTTATCTTATGTTATTCTAATCATTTTTTTAAGGAACAAGTAGAGGTATTTTCACATAATTGAGAATAATATCACCCTGACGTGTGTCTTTATGCCTGCGTGCCCGTGGTATAGAGGGCACTTGCTATGTGAGTGTCCTTTTGTGCACACACACACTGTGTTATTTCAGAGGGCGAATTTCTTATAACGGGGTGTCTGGTTGGCATGGGGGGAATCTGTCAGCCGTGCCCTGAACTCTGGTTGCCCAGCCCGGGAAGGGTGGTGCCTGCAGCCCCAGGTCTGCCTGGGGTCACGACGCCGTGCACTGTGGTGCCTCTGGTCTGTCCTCTTTCCCAGGAAATCTGCCCGCGAACTGCTGCTGGCCGCGTCAGCCCTCTTCAGCTCCTCTCCGTGGAGCCTGGGAAGTCCGGCAAACAGACTGGCTTCATTATCGTTGCATAGGACAACGATGTTTCTGTGTTTTTCCTTCAATGAGTAGGACCCAGGGAGCCTTCATTTGTTTAGAGCTGTGCTGGGTGGCCAGCGTGGCCACTAATTACCTGGCTGGACAATGCAAGACGGGCTTCTTACTAAACGGTTCAGGGAAAGCAATGAATCTGGTCCTCACTGGAGCTTCCTTGGGAACCTGTGACCCTCAGCAACGTCACTGGGTGCCTCCTGGACCCCAAGGTGCCCGACCCCTCAACCATACTGCCTACAGGCTCAGCTCTGCCTCCTGAGCTCTGCCTCCCCGCAGCTTCCTTTCCTGTGCTCCTTTCCAACGCCGATGTGAGTAGCCAGTGGTAAGAAAATGCTTGTGGCTGAGACTGTGGACAGGGCCAGATGCTGAGCCTCTTCCCTGGGCATCCTGCCCTGTCTTGCTCCGGCGCCACAGAGCCCACCGGCCATAACTCAGGGCGGCCCGTTTATGTGTCTGGACAGGTGGAAGCTGCCCACACTCACCGGGGGCCCACAAATGACAATCTGTCTGACAGTCTGTTCTTGCTGGTCCTGATTTAAGCAGCCAGGACGCCGTTGTAAACTCGGCTGAAATGGTGTGGTTCGTGTAAATATTTTGGTTAGTTTCCACTTTGGAGTTAGTTATTTTGAGCAGAACTCCCTCCACCCCCTCCCTCAAGCTCTGGAGTGCCTCGTGTCTGTTCTGCAGTGGCTGCCAGTCCCGGGGGGGCTGCTGGCGAGCTTCCCTCACCCTCACCCGCTGGCGGACGGTCTGGAGAAGTGTATCTTCAGGGGTTGGCCCGGGACCTGGGGTGCAGCCGAGGAGAAGGGCACTTAAAGGGCAGCGATCTGCAAACCCCAAGGTCTGGAGCTGTGCTCTGTCTTAACCTTCATTTCTAACTGGAAATGGAATTTTTGTACTCTGGGGAGTTTTTAAAAAGTTATAATACCTGAATGTGGCTGACATTTAAAAGGTACAAAAGAATATAATTTTTTTTTAAAGTTTCCCTTTCTCTGTGTCCCCCAGACACCAGTTCCTCTCCCAGTGTTTTGAGTATCCTTCCAAAAATATTTTGTGAGTATATAAGCTAAAAGACAGGACAAATATTTTTCTTTTTAAGATAAATGGTGCCACCCTGGCTGGTGTGGCTCAGTTAGTTGAGCATCATCCAATCCACCAACAGATCCCTGGTTCAGTTCCCAGTCAGGGCACGTGCGCAGGCTGCAGGCTTGGTCCCTAGCAGAAGAAGGTGTGCAGGAGGCAGCCAGTTGATGTTTCTCTCTCATGGATATTTCTCTCTCTCTCCCTCTCTCTCTCTCTTTCACTCTCTCATCCTCTCCATTCTTCTTTCTAAAGTCAATAAAAACATTTTTAAAAACAGACAAATGGTGCCATATTATATATTCTGTTCTAAACCTTGCTTTTTTCATTTATATTTTTGTTGAAAATCATTCTAATTAACTACATAAAGTGTTTTTTAATACTTCATAGTATTCCATAGTATGGATATATTATTATTTATTTGAAAAATTTCCCCTAGATGGACAATTTTGTTGTTGTTTTGTTTGTTAATTCTCACGTGAGGATGTTTTTTTCATTGATTTTTAGAGAGAATGGTAGGAAGGGGGAGGGACACAGAGAAACATCTATGTGAGAAAGACATATTGATTGATTGCCTCCCCCACACACCCTGACGGGCCGGGGATTGAGCCTGCAACCGAGATATATGCCCTTGATCAGAATCAAACCTGTGACCCTTCAGTCTGTGGAGTCAACACTCTAAATATTGAGCCAAGCCAGCTAAGTTGACAATTTAATTGTTACCAAGTTTTTACTGATTTTTAAAAGTAATGCTGCAATGCATATCCTTTAGTTATTTGAAAATAAATTTCTAGAAGATGAACAGCTGGGTTAAAGGGTCTTAACTTTTTAGTGTCTTTGGTGAACAGGTTGGTATATTATCTTGGTATAGTTTTTAAAGTGCTGTCTTTTATTCTGAATGAGGTTGGCACTGTTTTGTGGGTTCTGCTTATTCCTCTCCTTCTGGTTTTGTTGTTTTATTGTTGATTCAGTCTCTTTCTTTGAATTTGGAGAAGCTCTTTATGTTTGAAGAAATTAGTTCATTCTGTGATATCAGTTGTCTTTTGGCTTTGTTTATGGTATTTGTTGTGTAGTTTTTTTAATTTAGGTAAAATTGACAACTTTTAAAAATATATATTTTTTTATTGATTTCAGAGAGGAAGGAAGGGGGAGGGGGGAGAGAGAGAGAGAGAGAGAGAGAGAGAGAGAGAGAGGGAGAGAGAGAGAGAGAAATATCAATGATGAGAGAGAATCCTTGATTGACTGCCTCCTTCACGCCACCTACTGGGGACAGAGCCCATGTGTGCCCTTGACCGGAATTGAACCTAGGACCTTTCAGTCCGCTGGCTGACACTCTAGCAACTGAGCCAAACTGGCTAAGGCTTGACGTAACTTTTTAACATGCAGAAAATAAAAATTTTTATGTAATTGAATCTAGCCACCCTTCCATTACTGAGTTGTGGATTTTGTGTTCTAGTTAAAAAGACCTTCCCTACTCTAAAAATTTGTTTAATATTTTTATTCTAGAACTTACATGCTTTCACTTTTCAGATTTAAATCTTTGTTTCTTGTGGGATTTATTTGAATATAAGTAGTACTGAGCCACCTGCTGACTCTTTACAGCTTTATTGAGGTAAAGATGTGGGAGGTGCACACAGGATGACTTGCCGTACACAAGAGTGTGGGGGCCCCCACGGCCGTGGGCGCGCCCCTCGCTGCACACGTGGACCTTTTGTGTGGGAGTGTTTACGTCCTACTCTTTGGAGCTTTCACTCAGAATAGTGTCCCATGTGACACGTGAAATCCTCGGGGGGAAGGAACTCCAGGTTGGGAGTGATGCATGAGGGAAGCCCATTGGAGCTGCAGTTCCAGGTCGTGCTGAGGTTGTGTGTAGGACACCCGTGAGCAGGCTGTTTGCTTGTTTGGGTGTTAATTATAGTTACTTTTCTCTTCCCCTCGTTTGAATCCAAATCATTACAGCACTAGTTTACTTTCCCCCAACTCCAGAGAGAGCCTGAGTTTTCCTTTCCACTGTTACGGCTCCAAGCATGTCCCCAGGCTGCTGGCCCCGAGGGGCTGTTAGCTTTCCTCCAGTGACGTGCAGAATGGCGGGATGAAGCCAGCAAACTGTAAGCACAAACTCTGCGTTGCCATGTCCTCCCGCTGCCTTCTGAACAGCTGCTGTGTGTCCTCTGAAAGTGGTCTCTGTCTGGCTCGGACACTCCAGGCGACCGCCTCTGCTGCTCTCCTCCTGTGTGAAGCTGTGGAACCTGCTTTCTCACTGCAGTCCGTGGCGTGCCCCGCCGGCCTGGTTCTGCCCCGGTCCTGTGCGTGTCCTGCGGAGCCGCTGTCAGATGTTCGAACCTCGCTGTGTCCTCCCGCGCAGCCCTTCAGTCTCCCTGCCCGGCACTGCAGTCCCTCCCGCTCGCCCGGCCGCTCGCACACTGCTCTTGTCCCGGCCGCTCAGGTCGAGTTGTACACCAGGATGAGATTGTTACTGGTGACCTGGCACCGGTAACGTTCACCATGGAGGTGGCGTGCCTCCCTGCTCTCCTGTAAAATTTAGGCATCCGTTTGTCAGTGAGCCCAAATCAAGGGCCCTTCCAGAGGCCCCTGTCTTCCCAATCAGGAGGACACACAGAAAGCCGCTCTGTGAAGTGACTGAGAGCTTCCGTCATGTTCCTAAATATTTATAATAATAAAAGAGTATATGCTAATTAGACCAAACAACCTTCCGGATGAAGCCAGGATGCCAGGGAAGCCCGGGTTCCGGGTGCCAGAGGGAAGCCAGTGCCGGCAGCCGGGGGGAGGAAGGCCTACTCTTGCAGAATTTCATGCATCGGGCCTCTAGTCTTATATATTTTGTGAAGTGTCCCCTGTGCTTCCTGCCTGGAGCTAAGCTCAGCTCCCCCCTGTGCTGCTGTTTGGTAAAACCAGGGTAGGTCTTCCCTGCACCCGTCATGGGCCCGTGACTGCCCCTCTGCAGCTAACAGCATGGCACTGTCCCCGGTGCCATGTGGCAGCTCTAGGACTCACCATGACCTCAGTTTGCAGGTAGAGATGCTTCTGCACCAATTTTTCATTGGAAATCAATAGGAATGATGAGACCTGGAAGCCTGTGTTGTGTAAATGGCCCGAGCCAGGCACCATGGAGGGTGTCTCAGCCCTCACCTGCCATCCTGTGTCAGTCCCTAGGGCCTCCTCCCAGAATCCTCCCCTCCTCCAGTCTGCTCACCTTCCTGATATCTCCTCCCCAGGCGCCCTCAGTATTCTGCTTGTCTCTGGGCTTCCTTCTCTGGTCCGGCTGCCGTGGCCCCCTTATCATGTTCCTAAATTTTTTTTATATCTCCGCTGACTAAAAACCTTCCTTGGTGCCCACTGCTGGAGTACGTAGTCCAGATTCCTCAGCCTGGAAGTCATGGCTCCACAGAGAATGAACTTGTGTCCAGCTTCTGTACCTGGCTTTCTCTCTGACCTGTACTCTATTTTCCTGACTCCAGACAATTTTTATACCCACCGTTTCCCTCCACACTTACGTTTATGGCGTTTCTCTATTGGAATGACTTTCTCCACTTCTTTTAGTTGAAATTTCACCCTTCTTTAAAGCTTGCTCATTCATTCACTTAACACATTTTAAAAATATTTTTCTATTTATTTCAGAGAGGAAGGGAGAGGGTGAGAGAGATAGAAACAATCAGCGATGAGGAGAATCATCAATCTGCTGCCTCCTGCACACCCCCTACAGCCCACAACCCGGCATGTGCCCTGACCGGAATTGAACTGTGAATCTTCTGGTTCATAGGTCAACACTCAACCACTGACCACATTTTTTTGAGAATCCGTGTTCCAGAGTGAAATAGTAATAGAGTCATCCAGCTTTCGAAGGACTCAGTGTTTAAAGAAAGAGGCAGATATTAAACAAGTACAAGCACGAAACAGCATGCTACAAACTACAGGAAGTGCTCGTGGAGAAAAGAACCACGTGCTGAGAGGTGGACGGTGGGGGAGGACCTGGTAAACAGCAGTGGGACCAGGGTCCGGCTCAGGGAGAGGATGTCGCGTCTCTGCCATAAAACCGGCCCCTCCCCGAGGTCAAGATCGCAGGCGCGCTTCCCGGCTCCTCATAGTTCTCATTGCAGGCACACATTTGGCACAGGCCTGGCTGGTCTTGTGTTATGCGTGGCCTGCCTCCCTGAGCGGATTAGAGACTTTCGTTTTTACAAGCCCTTGAGCTTAAAGTTTGGATGCGAAGGCCTTGCCACGCTGGGCAGAGACAGCTTCCTCTTCCTTCTTGAGGGAGATATAACAAGTCCTTCAGCTCAGCCTTAAATATAACTTTTACTTTTTCATTCTCTAGTTTAAGTAACAGCCCTTTTATGCCACAACTAGGGGATTCTAGACAACCTGTGGATAATTTGCTTCACAGATGGGAGACTAGAAATTTATGGATTTCAGGAGAGGTTTATTGCTGATGTTTTATGGATTTCTCCATTTAATAGAATAGCAGCCCCACCTCCATTTCTCTGTGTTGAAGATGTTGCTTTACTAAAACATTCTAATTTAGAAAGGAGGGGTTGTATTTGACATTTAAATGCAAATGTATGTCCATTTACTGCCTGTCTCGGCCCCTCTATAAAGCACTTTAGCATCTGTGCAGAAAGGTGAGAATAGAAGCCCCTTGGAAGTGTTACAGCTCTTTCTGCTTCCAGTGTCATATATTTAAGTCAAGAACAGAAATCGAGTTGGCCAGTTCTTGGCCCGAAGCTTTTATGTTAGATTGAGAGGAGCAAAGTGCTGAGCAGACACAGTGTAGTGCGAGCAGACACGGTGTAATGCAGTGACTGCGCTGGCCCTGCGGGTGCCCCGCCCCACGGCTCCCCAGGGTGGGCTGCTCCCCTGGGTGGGCTGTGGCAGCTCGGATGCTCTGCTTAGTAAGTCCTCCGCCAGTCCCGTGTCTGAGCCATTTGCCGGCTCTCTGGGCCCTTGTCCGGTAGAGCAGAAGAGTCAGGTCTCTGGCGTGGGTGGTGCTGGCAGAACTTAGGGGGCTTCCCAAAGCCCACTTTTAAAACATTAGAGCTATAGCTGCGGCCCCAGAAGTCAGATCCTTGGTGCGTGTCCCATCGGAGAGGCCTGGCCATGCCCCTGCAGACGGCGCTGGCTCTCTGCTGAGTCCCCCTGAAGGGTCCCTTCATCCTGGGCCGCAGCCCGAGCACTGGGTTCGGAGGCGGAGCCTGTGCTGCGCTCGGGGCTTGAGGGGGTTCGGTAGGCCTGGCAGACCGGGTGCTGCAGCCTGTCCAGCCAGCTCCTGGGGCAGAGCCCCGCCAGGCGCTGTCTTTGGAGTCATCGGCGGTGTCCATACCCACAGGGCCTCTGGTCAGCCATTCCACAGTCACATTTGCTGGGTCTTGACCCGGCTTGTAAAAAGTGCTGTCTGCCCCTGGCTCTGTTGGTTAGGGTTGTCTTGTGCTCTGAAAGGTTGCTGGTTTTGGGGCTCCATCCCCAGTAGGGGGTATGCAGGAGGCAGCCAATGGATGTTTCACTCTCACATCTTTGTTTCTCTCTTTCTTTCCCTCTCCCTTCCTCTCTCTGAAATATATTTAAAGAAATCAATAAAAAATATTTTTAAAAGTGCTGTCTGCATTTGATAGCACTGTGTATTCCTACCAGCTTGTGGCTGTGCCCTTTACTTGATTAAGTTTAGACATTGCTCCCTACTTGTATTAATTAAAATATATTTCCAACCCAGCTGGTGTGGCTCCTAAATGTCCACCCATGAACTAGGAGGTCACCGTTCCATTCCTAGTCAGGGCACATGCCCAGGTTGCAGGCTTGATCCCCAGCATGGGGCATGCAGGAGGCAGCCAATCACTGTTTCTCACCATTGTTTCCATTTCTCTCCCTCTCTCTTCCTCTCTCTCTAAAATCAATAAAAGCATGTTGTTGTTTTTAAAAAAAAAAAAAAAAAAAAAGTTTTTAATGCATTTCCAAGCCTTTGTAAGCTTAGCATACTTAGGCCAGTGTCATACCATCATGTGCTAATTTTGTGTGATGTGTTGTGTCTGCTTTCTCAGCGTGGAGCCGGGGAAGGAAGTGAGCCTGTGCTACGCTGGCTGTGCTTTTTGGAGGCAGTCAGATCACCAAGGTGAGGGCTCAATCCCAGGAGAAAAAGCCGGCTGTGAGCAGAGACGGCACCTGGGAGAGCAGAGAGCTGACTGGCTCAGCAAGCCCCTGCTCCTGAGTCCCGGCATAGTGAGGCAGAACAGCGTGCAAAATCGTCAAGGTGGTTGGGATGTTAGACCAGACAAAGGGAACGGTTCCCAGTGCAGGGCAGCAGCCAGCCTGGGGGCTCGTTACTCTGTGAGCAGGTGCAAAACGCTGGCTTAGGAACGGGCTCGCGGAGACACAGGCGAAGGCCCTGCCGGCCTCCCGGAGCCTCCGCGCTGGCGGGGCCCAGGCTCAGCCGCAGGTGAGTGTGCGGTGGCAGCTACGGGTCAGGCACGTGCGAGGTGCTGGGTGCGGGGCTCCTTCTCTTAGGGAGCTTCCCTGCAGGAAGTCGGGGAGCTCCTGGACAGGAAGGGATAGGCAGCCGTCTGCAAGTAGGGATGAGGAGCTTGTCTTAATGATGTGCTTCACTGTTTTTACTGAAGTTCTATGGGTTAGATCAGTGGTCGGCAAACCACAGCTCGAGAGCCACATGTGGCTCTTTGGCCCCTTGAGTGTGGCTCTTCCACAAAATATCACCTGTGGGCACACACGTACAGGACGATTGAAACTTTGTGGCCCATGCGCAAAAGTCAGTTTTCAGCTCTCAAAAGAAATTTCAGTCGTTGTACTGTTGATATTTGGCTCTGTTGAGTTTGCCGACCATTGGGTTAGATCAACAGAAATCACTTCCTAACTATGCATTCATGTGTACCTTCCGTGAGACAGAGTGCTTTCACGTGACCTGGCTTGGCGAGGGACGCCTGCTGCTGCCGCTGCGGGGCTCTGCTCCACCTGCCCCCTCAGCGCCACGCCGACACCCCGGCTTCGGCTGAGCTTGGCGTTAGTGGTTCTTCTCCACCTCCAGCCGGCCACGCGCTGCGCAGAGGCGGCCAGGCCGAGCGAAGGACACCAGGCAGCCACACTGCTCTTCTTGGTTCCACAGTGACTTGTTGGATATCGGTTCCTCTGTGAGGCGGGATACACTTCCTGCAGGTTCCCGTGGAATCCGCAAGGTCGCAGCGCTGCTGTGGACGGCGGGGGGAGGCGATCAGAAGCCAGGCCCGGGAACACGCTCCCGGGGCTGCCCTTCACGGGCGCTGCCCGCCGCTCCCCGCAGCGCCCTGCTTTGCATGCAGAACAGGAAGGCTGTTAGCACCAGGCTCTTCTAAACCCCGCCGCCGCGGGGGTTATCAGAGCGTCCTTCATTCCAGGGGCGGCTCCAGCTTTCCCTGCGCCGTGGGCGTGATTAAACACCGTAATGGAACAGGGAGGCTGGTTACAGGCATGGATATCATGCTGGGTGCTCTGAGTCCTCACTGCCTCGGCAGCACCTTTCATTGGGGCCTTTGCTGAGTGGGGCTGACCTTAGGAGGGTCTTGGGGTCAGGGCTGCTGCCAGGGCTGCTTTGATTCACAGTAAAACCTCAGAGTTGGGCGGTTCCCTAAAACTGAGTTGCCTCTTTACAGGTTAGTAAGCAGGCCCCTGGAGGATGTGACCTACCTTTGGTGGTGCCCAAACCTCAGTTGCCTGGCAACCTCTTTGCACAGAGTGGGCACTCCCAGCCGCTGGGAAAAGAGCAGGCCGGTCTCCTGGGGGCTGTTTGAGTACCGGAGCTCATTTTGCCGTTCTGGGTTTGAGTTGCCAGCACTCCAGACCTGCTCTGCTTTGGCTGCTGATTGAGAGTGTTGGAAGGTCCCTCCATGTGAAACAGACGCCGGCTGGGAAGTTAGCCTGGTGGCTGGCTCTCGCCCTCATCGTGGCACCTTGAAGCAGTCAGTGGTTTTCGGTGTGGCCGCGGGTGGCTGCACCAGCTGCACCTGGGAATTGGCGAGAAATGCGAGGTGCTGGCTGCTCCCAGGCGCTGAGCGAGTGCCGGGGGAGCCCAGCCACCAGTGTCCCACCAGCTCTCCCGGTGGCCCCTCGCCACAGAAGTGGCAGCCCTGCTTCGAGAGCTCGTCTCAGCAGGCGTCCTCCGCGTGAGAACCCGTGTGGGGTGCAGAGCACTGGTAATCGCATAAATTCCATGCAGTTTATCTGACACACCTACTCCCTCCATGCCCATTACTGTGCTGGTGGGAATTAGGCAAATGATCAGCAATTCGTATAAACGGCGATGATGAGTATGGCCCACGCAAGTCAAGTTCTGTGGTTCCCCCCAGTGGCTTCCTGGTGTCTGATAGCCGCTGTGGCGTGAGCCGTTTCCCATTACCTAGATTTACATCCTCAGACACCCAGGGTACACTTGTTCACACTGAAATTTGGCTCCAGTTTCCTAACTGTTGGGTTCCCTGTGACCATCTGTCTTAGGTGGAGTCCCCCACAAAATCTGGATTTGGATGCAAGCAGCTTCTTCGGGAGGTGAGCCCAGAAGCACTGTGGGGGAGGGGGGAGTGAGAGGAAAGCAGCTTGTCAGGGTTTGTTACAAGGGGGACCTCTGTGGGCCCCGGGCCCGGTCTGCTGGGACGCTGGCAGGTGCCTCAGTTCTCCCCATCCGTGCAGGGAGCCTGGCTATCTATCTGCCACCCAGGTCAGTCTGGGTGAGGGCAGCTCCCTGGGAGGAGGAGGGCAGACGCTAAGCCCGTCTGCCCAGGGTGCAGGCTGGAGCTCCGGTGGCCCCAGGAGACCCTCCGAGTTGCAGGGCTTGCTGTTAAAAACTCCCATTGGCAGGCTCAGCAGTGATGCTGCCGAGCGGTGCAGGCAGCACTGACGCGCCCGCCCGTGGTCCCTGAGCACCACGCTGTCTCAGGCTTCTCAGGACAGACCTGCTTCTGACTGCCTTGCTGGGGGGGCTGTGGGATGCAGGGACTTGGGTCACACAGCAGCTGCCGCAGGGGGTTGTAGGGGGCGGGAGAGGGGGTGCGGTGCAATGGGACTCCAGTTCTCGGAGTCGGAGCCAGGCGGGGCCGGTGGAGTAAATGTGCGAACCCGGTTGTCACTGGGTGTGTGGGCTCTCTTTGCCCTGGGGGAGAGGGAGAGGCAGGTGTCTGGGGACTGGTAGGAGGAGAGGCAGAAGAGGGACTTAAACGTCTCGCCAGCAAAGCCCTCATGCCCTTTCCCGCCGCCCCACAGCCTGCGTGCATCCTGCCATGTTTGTGTTCTGGCCAATCCAGGCGGGAAGCTGTGCCAGGCCTCCCTGGGGGTCTTTGGGCCCGATGTGGCCGCTTACCAGGCTGGTGAGGATGGAGGAGCCAGGACTTGCGTTCTTACCACGATAATCCTCAGCACAGCCTTGACTGGTCCCCCATGCAGGGGTAGTGAAGTGCAGGGTGGTGCCGCTGGGTAGTGGGCTGCCAGCTGCCTTTATTCTGATGATGTCCATCCTGTCTTTGTACTTCGGATCCTGTCTTTTTATAAAACAGGATAGTGTTCATGTTTACCTACAATTCTTTTCCTTTATTCATGCTTTTTATTTTGAAACTAGAGGCCTGGTGCACAAAGTTTCTGCATGAGTAGCGTCCCTAGGTCTGCCTGGCTATCAGGGTTGATCAGGGCCTTCTGGCTGCTGGCTGGGGCCTTCCTTCATTCCACACCGCCCCCTGGTGGTCAGCACATGTCATAGTGAGCGATCAAACTCCCTGTCTCCTGGTCGAACTCCCAAGGGGACACTTTGCATATTAGCCTTTCATATATCTGGAAGATAGATAATTATAGATTCATAGGAAGTTGCAGAAACAAAACAGAGAGGTCCTTTATTCAGTACCCTTTACCCAGTTTCTGCCAATGGCCACACATTACGTAGCCCTGCGACAGTCTCGGACCAGGAGGTGGCATCGGTGTGACCTGACCGCAGGCCTCCTCCCGGCTCACCAGCATTGCACGTGTGCCCTGGCTCTGGCCGCCGTGTTCTGCGCAGGTTTGTGCAGCTGCCCCTTCCAAGCAGAGCTGCTCGGCTTCCCAGCCCTCTCCCTCACCCTTCCGTCATGGTAGTTGAAAGTCCTTATTTGCTGTGATGAAAAGTTGGCAGCCTTAAAACATTCTTGTTATTCCAGCTGGGGGAGGGGGAGGGGCGTGGGGCTCACAGACTTGCTGAGTTTAGGGACCACGACCCTGGCCCCCTGTTGAGAAGGAGAGCGCAGTGCTCTGCCTCCTGAGGGAGGCAAGGCCGGGCCTGCAGGACTGAGGGTGAGGAAGCTTATTTCACCTCAGGGCTTTCTCCTCCAGGGCTCAGCTCTCAGGGCTTCAGGCTCTTTGAAGCGGCTGCTCCACGTCCCGCCCCCACCTGCCTGCAGGACCCGTGGGGAGCTCAGCAGAGGCAAGAAGCAAGGGTTAGCCCCTGCTGCCCGTCTCATTGGCTCGGCTGAATTACTTAACCTCCCTGAGCCTCAGTTTCCCTTCCTGCCTCGTGCGGCCCTCGCCTTCCTGTCCAGGTTTCCACCAACCGGTGCCAAGAGCCCGAGGCCTGAGCTTTCTGATCCCTGTGCCAGCTGTGCTCACTCAGTCTCACTTCTGGGAGCAAATAATTAAAAGACAAAAACAGGTTAGAGATTTCTACTTCACCGTTTTGACTAAGCCATCTGTTTATTTTCAACCACGTGGGAGCATATTTGAGATTCTGATACATGTGTGCATACACACACATATACACAAGCACAGCACATGCATGCAACAACATACACACACAAAAATACACATGCAAGGATATGCACATGTATATACATGCACACATGTATATGCATGTGCACGCACATATACACACATGCACACATATACACGTGCACACAGCCAGAGCGCAGAGATATTTAAGGAAAGCAAATCTCTGCTGATCATGTGCACTCCCTTCAGTCTGAACTTACTTTCTCTGCACCAGTTTGTTTGTTGCTCGAGCATTGGGTTGTGTAAGAGGTAGACTTAGGAGCCACGGCTTCCCGCACCTCAGTGAACGTGGAGTGGGGAGCCCAACCTGGAGCCCCTGACCTTTTGCTCTGGACTCTCGTGGCCTCAGCAAGCTTCCCTTCGCCCTTCTCTTCACAGCCGAAGGGGTTGGCACCCTGGTCAGGCCGCCTGGCCGTCTCCCACTCTCCTCCCCTCCCAGAGCCTGGAGGAAGGACACAGGTGTGGTGGTCTCCCCGTTTTCCTGTATTTGGAATAAGCACACAAGCCCCTTTCCAGTGCTGCCTGCTTGCTGGGCAGAACAGAAGTGGGAAACTGGCCGTCTGTGAGCAGGCCGCAGTGGCGAGGCTGTAAAACTATGGGAAGAACTAGAAGTAGCCGTGACCCTGGCTCTTCCTCAGACATAACACACTCGGGCTTTCCTTGGCGTCTCCTGACGGCGCCTTGAGACTTACTCCACTCCGTCCTGCAGGGCCCTGCCTCACACAGGCCCCTCGAGAACAGTTCTTAGCGACGATAAACGCTCACAAAGCCGCCGAGACCCTTGGTGTGGCTGCTGGGGGGTCCGGTGCAGGCGAGGCTGGGGTGGTCTTTGCAGGCAGTGGCCCCGGGTCCGGTGCCAAGGTCTCCCGGAGGGGAGGGCAGCGTGGTCTCCTGCCCGTCCTTCCGGCGTGCCACTGCCCGGGCTCTTCTGAGAAAACGTACTTTGCGTTGTGACTGGCAAGGCTTCCTTGCCAACCCGCCGGGAGTGCAGGTCCACAGGGCTCCGGGCGGGCTCTGCGGGCTGCTTGGGGAGGCGTTCTTCTGTTGCCCAGGGTGCTTGTGTTTGAACGTGAGGCTTGGCCCCAGAGAGGGAGCGGGTATTCTCAGGAGTCCCAGAAGCCCGTGACCTCACCGCTGCCCACCGAGATGCAAGCCTTGCCGCTCTCCTTCCCCGGGGCTGCTCCCTCACGCTGGGTCTGCCCGTGCCTCCCCCTTCCTCCAGCCGGGAGCCCTGGCCCTGAGCTCTGGCCCAGAACCCCGTGGCTTACTTCAGGGACATAAGTTGTGCTGCCGCCACAAGGCCAAGAAAGGGGCCGGGTCTGTGTTGTGTGGGAGCACTGACAGGGACGGTCAGCCAGAAGAGGGGGGCGGAGGGAGCTATTCTAGGAGCTGGCGTTTAGTTCTGTGTTCTAGGTCTGAAGCTAGGCGGCAGGCGTGTGAACGGGCCATTTGTGGCTGTCATTGAATCATAATATTGTAAACCAGACTCTTGGATCTAAGAAATGTTTCACTTTTTAAAAGGAGAGAACACGGTTCCTGTGCTGAGGTCAGCGCGGGCTGATGGGGAGGCAGTTGCTGCGGGAACTCAGGGCCGCAGTGGGGGTGTGGTGGGAGGGGGGGTCGCCGGGAAAGAGGCCACGCCCTGCCTGGACGCACCCCTCTTCCCTCTCGTGTCCTCGGGGGGGGGGGGGGGGAATCTCAGATTGGAGCGAGATGTACGCCGCGAACAAACCCCTCCCCAGAGTCGGGGGCGGTGCCACATCGCTGAGGCTCTTCGTGAGCTTCTCGGGGGTCCCGACCACGCCTGCCAGCGCTCGGTCCTGCTGGCCCTGGGGAAACACAGGCTCCCGGCCGTGGCCATGGCAGGGCAGCACCCCGAGAGCATGCCTGCGTGCTGCCCATTCGGCCTGTGTGCCTGTATGCCGTGTCCGTTCAGGCACAACCTGGGGATGTGTCCTGCCGCGGATTTCTAACGCCGAGCCAACGCAGCCGGCAGGGCATCGGCCTCGCGGACCAGGCCGTGTCATCAAATGTGTTACCACATTTCATCCCCTGCAGCCCTCGAAACAGGTGTCATTCCAGTTTACAGACGAAGTTCAGGCAGCGCGTGTGCTTTTCCAAAGGGAGAGACCAAGCATAAAGCCTTGCTCCGGCTCTGAAAATGGTCCGTTAGATCACGCATGGCGTGGGACAGCACAGGGGCTCGAGCTGGTCCTGGGAAGGACAGGAGAGGAGCGGGGGTACAGAGGAGGCAGAGGCCTGCCCAGCCCAGGCTCAGTGTCAGCTCAGCCGGAATGCAGGGTAGGCAGCAGCTCCATTGTCAGGCCTCCAGCCCATCAGGCATGTCACACTCTGTTGTATGGACTCCTGAGCTCTGCTTTCCCACCCGCACATGGCGCTCCTCCCTGCACGCACCTGTCATTCACATGGAGCATTTCCACGTATCCGTCCTCTGTGATTACCTTTGGGGGCCAAGGGGTGCTATTCTTAATGTTTGTACTCCTGGTGGGGCCTGGGGTACAACAAGACACAGACTGCTTCCTGGCTCAAGCCTCTTTGTTGGATGCCCTTGAGCATCACAGCACATCTTGAGTCTTGGAGGACTCCAGCTGCTTCCCTCTGTGCCCCGTGATCTGCCAGGGGAGGTCAGGGGACTGGGAAGGGGAAGGTCATCTTAGTTAACTCGTGAGCCTCGGCTCTGGGCCAGGGTGGGCTGAGGGCAGCTCCTGCTCACCCGCTGGCCTGTGTGAGGGGCCTCTGGGCTGATAGGATGTCAGTGCCTGGGCCGTGCTAATGCCTTTGGTCTGTAACCCGATGCTCCCGGGACCCTGGTGGGCTGGCCCTGGACCGTGAGTGACCGTGATCAGTGAAAGCAAAGAGCATGGCTCAGAGAGGAGCCACGATGTGGGGAGTCACCGGGAGATGTTCCCGGCCTCAGTGGAGAGGCTTTTTAGGAAAAGCAGACAGAGCGGGTACTGTGTCTGGAGGATCCTGCCAGGCAGCTGCAGTGCCGATGGCGGATGGGGTTACCAGACACTGCGGCTCCCCCAGGGGCTCTCGACAGCCAGTAGGGACAAAACTCGTTAATGGCAAAACTCGTTAAAGGGAGTGGCCACTTTTTAAAATATATATCTATTTATTTCAGAGGGGAAGGGAGAGGGGGAGAGAGATAGAAACATCAGTGAAGAGAGAGAATCATTGGCCAGTTGCCTCTTGCACGCCCCCTACTGGGGATCAAACCCACAACCTGGGGATGTGCCCTGACCAGGAATCAAACCTGTGACCTCTCGGTTCCTGGGTCGATGCTCAACCTCTGAGCCACACCTGGCTGGGCAGGAGAGGTCGTTTTCAAAAAGAATACAGACAGTTTAATTTATCCCAACAAGTAGGGGTGCATCCAGCCTATTGTGTGGGCTCCCCTCGTGGATCTGCATGGACAGCTAATTCGGAGTCCTCTGTCCTATCACACCAGCCATATCCACAGTAAATCAGTGACTTAAACTTCCAGTTTGAGTTCTTAAGAGTAAAGCCAACCCTGGCAGGTGTGGCTCAGTTGGAGCATCTCCCCTACAACAGAAGGCTATGGGTTCGAATCCTTTCAAGGCATATCCCCAGTTGGGCATGTGCAGGAGGCAACCGATTGATTTCTCTCACATCAGTGTTTCTGTTTCTCTCTCTCTTCCTTCTTTCTCCTGTCTTCTTTCTAAAATAATAAAAAACAAACAAACAAAAACAAGAATTTAGCTACTTGTGATGCAATTTAAGTTCTGTACTTAGGATTTTTTACATTTCTCTAACACTTAATTCAAGAACACATTTTTAAAAAATGATCCTGTTATTAAGTCTCTGGTTGTCACAGAAACAGCTCGTTACACTCACTTGTTTCATCACTTATGCATTATTTAATTATGTTTTCTCTTTCCATAACAAATACAACCATCTCACACCGTGTTGGAAATGCCCCAACTGACTCTTGTCAGTGGAACTCGGGGGTTTGGGGGGTGGGCGTGTGTGTGGGGGGACGGGGGGAGTAGCAGCAGGCCCTGGTGCGGGAGAAGCCTGCCTGCTGCCAACCCGCCCGAACCCACCGAGTTGGTGTGGTTTCCTGAGGGAGTCGGGACAGGTGAGGCCTGCAGGTAGCTGACCGGTCGGTCGGGGCAGCCCTGCCGGTGGATGCTGTGTCTCTGTCACAGGTGCCCGTGCTGGTTCCACAGCCTCCACCCACCGGCCTGCCCGGAGCCCCCAGGCCTCAGCTGCTCCCGGGAAGGGCAGGGTGGGCCTGCGCCGGGACCCTGTTCCTCTCACTCTCGGTGTTGTCCCGTTCTTACAAGGAGCCCCCCTTCTCCAGGCGTCACTCCGCCCGGAAAGGTGTGTCCTGAGCGCGGCCTCCCGCTGAGTGTCCCGGAAGCAGCTGTGGTCACACGCACGTTCTCAGCATTGTCTGCCGAGGAGGCCCTGTCCCCGGCTTGTCCTTTAACACACACACACAGGAACCTGGGCTTGGAGAACTTGTTTTTTAGGTGGAATTCTGTTTGTTTTGGCACCAGATGAGTGTGGATCAGGAGTGCAAACCCTTCCTAATCTCACAGGAGCCGGGCGCGGGGCCTGTGCAGACTGTTGGCCAGCGGCTGTGGCTGTACCAGGGCTGCGGGGTTCTTTCTGGGTGTAAGGAAGACTGGCAGCGGCCGGGTGGGCACTGAGGCAAACAAACCCGGTGACTGTGGGCTCAGTAACCTCTGTAAGAAGGTCCTCGGTGCCGCTGCTGTGGGCCCGGCCGTGGCAGGGACCGGAATCTCCGGGAGCGGCAGACAGAGGGAGCGGCTCTCACCAGCCAGGAGCCGCCTCATGTCTGGGGCGATGCCTCTCAGGGAACGCGGGGGCCACGGAGACCGCGTCCTGGACGAAGCACAGAGCCCGGCAGACTCGTGTCCTCATGCCTGATGCTGTCAGGCTCTGTCCACACCGCACCCACACCACTCTGCCCTTCGCCAGGTGTTGGCAGCAGCTCTGAGTGCCTGTGTCCGCTCTGCCCGTGAGGAAACGGGGCCTGAGGAGGAGAGGGCATTTGTCCACACAGTGAGCCCCTGGGGAGGGCGTTTTCCACACTTGGTAGAAAAGGAAGTTGAAAAAAGATTAAGTGACCGGCCCAGGTTCCACAACGAATTAAGTGGATTTGAATCATGTTTCTTCCTCCAAAGTCTTCATTTCCCCGCCACTCCCACGCCTGTCCATGGTCTGGCCCACAGGCTGGAGCTGCACTCTGAGCCCTGACAGAGCAGAAGCGAGGCCCTGGATAAGGTGGGCGTGGGGGTCAGGGCACTGGCGGCGTGTTTCCAGCCTGTGACCATGGACGCTCCGTATTTCTCTGATGCTTGTTTTCTCTTCTGTAAAAAGGGATGAATCCTCGCCCTCCGCCAGGGCTTCTGGCTTCATGGGGACGACCACTGCAGCATGTGCTCCATGTGGGGCTCATCGGAGAGATGTTAGCGCTGCTTTAACGTGAAGTTTGGGGACTCTCAGCCTCAGTTACCCAGCTTCTTCCCGCTTCCCGAGTTCAGAGCTACGAGGACCCGCACGCTCGGTCAGCGATGGAGACTGGCAGTGTGTTTGTATTACATAGATGCAGCTTTTGTTCAACATAAATACAAGTTTGGTGCTCAGAGTTCCACATCTGACAACCCTGGTGCTACCAGGCAGGTGTCCCTGCAGCATTGACCTTCCCGGCCACACTGCTGAGGAAACGGACGCGAGTGGGAGTTTGGGGTGTTCCCTGGGCTGGTCACCGTGCAGCCAGGCTAGCAGTCCGCGCTGGGTGCCCTGTGGGCGCGGAGGGCGGGCCGAGGGGCGGCATGGGGGCATTGGTGAAAGCACCCAGGGGCCATTGAGCCTGGTTGCCCGGGTCCGAGGGGCCTGAGGCCTTTCTGAGGCTTATGTGCTCCTATCCGCCACCCCCTCCCCCAGGAAACCTGCTCCGGGACGGAGAGTAGATTGTACAAATTGGATTAGAACCCAAACAAACATTCCTCATCACTCCTATAGATTCTTGTCCCACTTTTTACAGCCAGGACTTGGCACACAACCCAGTGCGATGTGGCGAGCAGCAGTAAAGTTCAGTGCAGCCTAGTCTCCCAATGTTTGTTCTTCCCCAGAGTTTCTGGGGCTTGAGTTAAAGACTGCTGTTCTGAGAAGGCCATGGGCAGGCGCTGTGTGCGGGCAGGGCTCCCTTCAGGCAAGTTGTAGTCGGGCGTGAGCACCTGCGGGTCAGGAAAGGGCCGGCCGTAGACGTGGGTGAGAGCAAGGCCCTGCACGGCCTCCGAGAGGGATGGGAAGGATGGCGTGGGGGGAGAGAGGAGGTTAGAGACGTGACTGTGGTCCATGACGGTCCTCACTCCACGGTCTGAAGGTCAAGCACAGGCCAGCACGCCGGGCCTGCAGGGAAGCCAGAGCCCCGTGGTCTCTGTGTCACAGGAGGAGTTAGATGGGGTGGGGCAGCTAACATGGTCATAGCTGAGTGCCCCGTGGTGAGGCCGATGGAGCTGAGACCCCAGCGCGTCTGGAGAAGGGGCCAGGATCGCCGCCCTGCGCGCCACCCTGCGTGCTCCGGGGTGTCTGGGATCACCGCCACCCTGCGCGCTCCGGGGTGTCTGGGATCACCGCCACCCTGCACGCTCCAGGGTGTCTGGAACCCGCCGCCCTGCGCGCTCCGGGGTGTCTGCACCGCCGCCCTGCGCGCTCCCGGGTGTCTGGGACCCGCTGGGAACAGCTCGCCAGGGAAACACCAGTGTTTCTGGGCGGATATGATGGTGATTGTTGGGGGCAGAGGAGACTGGAACTGCAGGCGCTAGGAGACTCTGTGTGTCCTCCGAGTGGGGCGGGAGGGGGGCCTCAGGAGCCACATCTCATGTTCCCATGTGCACAGAAGAGGGCAGAAGGAAGGCCATCCCTTTCCCCCTCCGCTGCACTGGCCCCTGCCCGCAGGCAGGCTGACCTGCTCTGATGTGTGGCTATAACTGGAGCCTGCCTCACCCTCCCACCCCCGGGGGAAGGCTTCCTTGGGCCTGTGGCTCTGCTGTGGCCGGCCGTGCCCAGCACACCCCTGGCACTCTGAGTGCGCTCAGAACCAGCTGCCCTCTCCTCTCCCCCCGGGAAAGTGGATTCCTAGTCCGAGGTGCTCCTGGCAGCAGTCCTGCTGGTGGCGAAGGCTCTGTGCACAGAGTCACCTCCCGCTGCAGCCCGTGGGCAGCCAGACTCCGTGTTCTAGGCACTCAGAACCCCGTGTGTGTGTTTGGTTTTGTTTTCAGACACATAGGGAATGCGGTTTATACAGCCCTGAGGGGAGGTGCAGGCGGGGTGGGGGGCACATGGGGAGTGCATATTATACAGCCCGGGGCGGGGGTGTGAAGATACAACTGTCCTGAGGACTTTCTACAAATGGAATGTTTCCCAGCCTGAGTCCATTATGGCGATAGCCTCAGGCCTTTCCTTGGACACACAGGTTCCCTGTCAGTTGGAGGGAAGTGCAGTGTGGCTCTCTCCAAAACGATTCTGAACAGAAGAGAAGAGAGCATTGAGCTGAGCCCACCCAGCACCCCCTTCCCCTCACCCTTCACCCCCCATTCCTGGGAAAGCAGCCTAAATGGTTAAACTGCACACAATCTAGATCAGGTCAGAATGGTATCTGCGCTCTTTGTCTAGAGTAGACTGAATGACCACATTCACTCTCTGCTGGTTCCGGGCCTGGAGGGGGGGTGAGGGGGTGAACAGGGAGAGACGGTGTTGCCCAGCTTCTCCCTGTCTCCTAGGCCAGGCAGGACCACGCCCCAGTCTGTGCCGGCGTTGCCAGAGCCGGGACCTGCCAGGTCTGCACTGCCCCTTCCCTCCTGGCCCCGAGCGTCCACCGAGGCAGGAAGCCGTTCTGCCGGCTGCCCGTCCTCCACTCCTCTGAACAAGGGCCTCAGCGGGGCGTGTGCTGCAGGTCCCAGAGCACAGCTCCCTTCCTGGGGTGGGACCGCCCTGAGTCCTCACCGCCCGGGGCTGTGGCTTCTCCTGGCCCTGGTCAGAGGCCTAAGGGCGTCTGGGCGAGCAGGAGGCCCAGGGCATCCGGCCCAGTTGGCTGTGACTTCAGAAGGCCCTTTGGCACCGTGTGGTGAATGGGGCAGCCAGAGGGGTGGATCGGAGAGGCGCTGGGCTTTGGTATCAGGTGATGCCACCTGTGAAATATGCCCTGTGAGCGACCACTTCACCTCAGAGGACACCTGGAGTCTCCTCCCTTTCCGCTCCTCCACCTGACCCTCCGCGTGGCCTTGAACACGGAAACCGTTCATATTTCTTCTTATCTACTCCTCTCCCTCGTGTGTGTGTGTGTGTGTGTGTGTGTGTGTGTGTGTGTGTGTGTCTCGTGAGCCAGGCCCAGGGGCCAGGGATGGGGGGTGTAAAATAGCAAACAAAATATGCTCGACTCCACCCCATGGGGGCTGCATGGTGATTCGCCCCCACACCCTTTGGCTGGAGGGGTGCCTGGGATGGGGGCCCGTCACCCACGGAGGATAACGTTTCCTCACCCGAGCGAGCGCCCTACTTTTCTCCTGTAAAAGTGGGAAGGGAACAAGAAGGTCATCAGCAGATACGTACTGTGTGCCACACTCCGCCCAGCTTCCTGGCTTGAAGTCTGATTGGTAGCCAGGCTTCACCTGGCGCTGACGTGGCATTGCGAGCAGCCGGGGAAGCAGTCTGCTGGAGAAGAGCCTTCCCTGTGGGAGGCTGGCTGCTCTGGGGAACGGCGGGACCCCTGGGTTGAAGTTAGAAAAAAGGTTTAAGACGTTTTAAATCGGTGTTTTCTGCAAATGGGGTGAATTGCCTGGTGCAGTTAGCAACTGCCCGTCTCCTTTTCTGGAAGGCCTCGCAGAGTCAGAGGGCGGGCCAGGCCCCGTGTGGTCTGCCTGTAAGCATCCTCAGGGGGTAACTGGCAATTACTCCGCGGGTGGACTGCCCCTGTGAACAGAGGTGCCCGTGGGGCAGTGTTCGCCGTGGCCCTGCTCACCATGAGAGGACCGGAGACCACACGCGCCCGGCAGGGCCTGGCAAATAACTATGGCACAGCCACACATGGGATGCTGTACCTCATCCGTTTAAAACGTTTCTTTTTCTTAAAGTTCTCTTCTGTAGGAAGAATTCCAAGGAGTAGTATTAAATGGAAGTGGGATGTAGTATTAAATGCTTCCATCAGTGGGGAGGTGGGATCCATTCGTAGAGTGGACAGATCCAGAGGATACTGGAGAGGCTGGTTATACTGGTTTCCTCCGGAGAGAAGAACTAGGCCCCCGTGGGCAGGAGACTTTTCTGTGAATATCCTTTGTACCTTTGAATTCTAAATCACATGAATGTATATCTGTCAAAAAACAAATGTGAGAAAAATATGTTTTAACACTTTAAGATAAGTTTCACTGGGACAGAGCATTCTGACGCTGGAGGGACATGGAGAGCTAACTGGCCTTTCATTGAGCATCTTCTGTGAGCCAGGCCTTCGGCCACATGCTTTCCGCCCCTGAAACTCCTGGTCCACACCACCCTTCGTGCTTTACAGGCTGGACACGGAGGCATGGGTGTCCACCAGGCTGTTCCCTCGCACCGCTGCCTGCGGAGGGGCGGCCCTGAGACGGCAGGGCCAAGGAACGGGCTGCTGCTGTGGGCTGCTGCTGCCTGGCCACCGCTCCGCCCGTCAGCTGTCCTGGTCCCGTGGCTTTTGCGGAGCCCAGGGTGGAGTGCGCAGTGTGTGCTAGCAGGCAGTCATTTCTGCAGCTGGAAAATGGCTCCTTCCTGGCTGCCGGGGGGTGCGGCGTGGGGGGTGGTGGCGAGTGCGGGCAGGGCAGGGCCAGCTGCCCTGAGCTCTTCTACGGGTGTAAATGTGCCAGCTTTGTCTGCCAGCTGCAGGCTGGCTGGAGAGCGGCTGTTTTTCTGATTGTCAGACCCAGGCTCCTCGCTGGCACTTAGAGAGCCTCCAAGCTCTGGTACAAAAGGTTCTCACCCCGTTTCTTTGGAAAAAGAGCAAGTGAATGAGCTCATTGTCACTGCAGCCCAGAAAGGAGGAGGGGAGGAAGAGAAGGTGGCCCCTCGCTGCCCAGGCCTGCCCCTGGCCAGGTGTCCTAGGGAGGGGGCTTGGGTCTGGCTCGGGGTGACCAGAGCCAGATGGCTGGGCAGGGGGTCCATACCGGGCCAGCGCTGGAGACATGAGAAGCATTGAGACCAGGGTTCGGCTGTAGTCCTGAGGACAGTGTCTGGCCCTTCGCACCCCTGACGCTGATCCCTGTCCGGATTGCTGGCCCCAGGGAGCGAGAGGCCCTCCTCTCAGGGTGATGGGCTCCGCTCTGGAAGGCGGCCGCACCACAGCTGGTAGGCACGCAGTCTCGATGATCTGTTGAGTGCTTATGACTTGCCACTGCTCTGGGCACATGGGGTGCGGCCTGTGGTGAAGCTGGCCACCTCTCTCGTGGACTGGAATGCTAGCAGTGCCGGGAAATGTGCCCAGTCCCGCCTGGTCTGGGAGAACTGGGGGAGCTTTGGCATCTCCACCCGCTCACGCCCTTTAGAGCATGTCTTCAGACTCCCCCCCACCCCCCGGCTGTGGCCACTGGGGCTTCTGTCGTCTGTGGCAGATCCTGGTGCCTTGCAGGCTGGTGCTCCCTTGGAATCTCGGAAGAGTCTGGAGGTGAGTTGCCCATGCCCAAGCCTGACGGCCTCTCCCTGTGTTCCTCTTCCGTTTCAGATCGAGAAGATCATGAGCTCTATCGGAGAAGGGATTAACTTTTCTCAGGAGCAGCAAAGGATCTCAGGTAGGTGCCGCCACATGGGCCTTGGCGCCCTCCCGCCCCAGCTCCTCTGGCCCCGAAGGCGGACCCTGAGGGCGAAGGTCAGCCTCAGGCCACTCAGCAGCTCCTTGTCTGGCAGCCCCGCTCCCTGGCCTGTGGAGCCATGGCTCCTTCACGTGACCGAGGGCATGTGTGCAAGTTGCGTGTCGGTCTGCCTATTCAGAAACCATTTTTCCTAACAAGCGACCGGCACTCATTTTGTCGTGAATGTAGCTGACACCGGAGCTTCTCAGTATTGGGGTCCCCGCCGGGGGACTCACCCAGGCCTGGCCGCGGGCTGTGAGCCAGCATCTCCCCGGGGCTCGCTTTTGCTTCCTCCTGTGTCTCTCTCCATCTCTCCGTTTCTTCAGTCGCCATCTTTTTCACTTCAGCTCACTACTACTTTGGGTGTTTTTTCCATCTCAAAGCCCCAGGGGTGAGGTCTGCCTCTCTTTCCTTCACCGGAAACGGGGGGGCCAGGGTGGCCTTATCTGAGCTGCTGTCCTTGGTAATAGAGTGGTTGTTACTTTCTCAGGTCAGGTGGCACTTCCAAAGGTGCCTCTCAGAGCGGCGCTCACGCTCCTTCCGCCCGGCACCTGCAGATCCTCCCCCTCAACCCCTGCCTGGTCTCTGCCCCTTACGGGGGGGGCTCTCTGCACCCAAGGGATGGGCTTCCTCGCCTGCTTAGAGGCTCCTACCTGGGCTGACCTGTTAGCCCCACGTGACCTCTGGTTCCTCGTGGGCCTCTGGCCCTGGCGGGAGGTCTGGTGGGTGGGGGCGCATGTGCACGTCGGGGAGAAAGACCTGCTGAGGCATGGGCTGTGGAGGGAGTGCACGCCCCGGGGCCCCGTCCTGGGTTCAAATCTGGTTCCAGATCCGTGTCTCGGACAAGCCACTAGCCCCTCTGAGCCCACTCCTGCCATTGGCCTACAGTCCCTGCACTTAGGTTGTGGGACTGAGTGATGGATGTGTGCAAACACTCGAGCTGAGAGACACTCAGTCAGCAGTGGCTGTGCTTGCTTCCACCCCTGAACCCACTGCCGACTCGTCCGGAGAATGCCGGCTTGCATCCGCCTCTCTCAGACTGGGTCCAGGGCGCCCTCCCTCCAGCCGCCTTGCTTCCCAGGGTCCCAGAAGGGCCCAGCTGGCTTTGGTCTGTCTTTGTCTCGGGTTGCGGAGGGTCCACAGAGGGGCTCTGTGGCTTGTGGCCCTGTCTACAGGAACTTGCTGCTCTCAGGCCTGCAACCTCACACTCGGCTGTAGTGTGCAGGCCTGACCAAAGGTCAGGTGTCTGAGGGACAGAAGTTTAGGGCTGAGACCAATACCGCTGCCCTTTCAGAGCTCTGCCAGGGATGGTGGGCACCTCCGGGCTGGGTGGCTGACAGTTCAGCCAAGGCCGGTCTTGCTCCTCACCCCTCTGTATCAGAGGAGCCCCACCTTCGGATGCTTGAGAACTTGGCTGTGCAGTCACCTCTTGGCGGAGTTCAGTCGGGAGATCGGCTGCACCTCTGGCAGCTCAGAGGAGCCCTTGTCCTTGGGGTGCTCAGAGCCCTTCCTTTGCTGCCGGTTCTTGCCCCCATGACCCACGTGAGGGATGGGAGTGGGTTGGTCCTGCTACCCCCTAGGCTTCTGCATCCCATCACGGTCTTGTTTTCATACTCATTGGGTTGACTCCCCCTAATACTCCAGCTTAGGACGTCAAAGGCAGGCTCCCGAGGGTGGCCACTGGTACAGGGTGCCATCGGGACAGCGGGGTCACCAGGACAGCATGACCACCATGCGGCTGAGCCCCCTGCCGGGCGTGACGTGTGGAGAGGGTGGGCTCAGTCTGCCGGGCTCTGCTTTCTGTCTTTCAGGAGGGGGCTTTTGCCAGGACCCCAGGGAGCACCAGGCCTCAGTCAGAGCGGGGTCTGGTGTTTTTGGATGGCCCTTGGGCTTCTGGGTCCCGGAGAAGGGCCTGGGCTCGGGTCCTGCCCCTCCTGCAGCCAGCCCTCAGCTGAGCGTGGGAGTACCTGGCAAGACCTCTGTAGCTCTCAGGTCTCCGTCTTCTTTGGGGCCGTGAGCCCCTGAGCCTCCAGCATTGGAGCCAGTTACCTGAATCCCTGACAGATGTCCTTTCCAGCTCACCCCACGTCACGAGTCCAGGAGGGTGAGCCTGCCCACTGGCCAGGCCACTCTGGCTTTGTCCTGTCAAGCAAAAGAGACTGCCTGGCTTCTTTTGCCAATGCCACCATTCTCACTGAATGCCTGCTCCCCCTGGGGCCTCCTCCCTGGCCAGCCCCGAGCCAGGCCAGCAGCCACCTGTTGGGTGCAGTCCCAGCATGCTGAGGGGTGGCATGTGGTCCCTGGGTGTCTTCTGCACATGTTACCTCACTGTCTCCACAGCTGGACGTGGGGCTTGGTCCTGGCTCCCCGGGTCCCGGTGCCGCCCCTCCGGCGCCTCCTTTGGGTTGTGGGCAGCATGCCCGGGGCTTCTCCCTGCCCTCCACAGGCCGGAGAGAGGCGCTCGGGCTGTTCGGTGCGCTCACCTGTGGAGTGTCGGGTGTCACGGCCTTACTTGGCCGCTGTATTTTTGATGCCTCTGTGCATCTTGGCAGAAAGGCAGTCATTCCTTAGCCCTGGCTGTGTCCTCAGGGCGGTGACCGTCCTAGGAGCCGCCAGCCAGAACCAGAGGCCTGTTCTCTGTCCTCCCTGAGACCCCTTTCCTGCCCTTGCTGCTGGCGGGTGTGGGCCAGCGTCCGATGTTGGGAAACCTGCCATTTGTTTGGCTGCTCGTGCTGCCGTGTCCTCTCTCAGCAGTGGCGGCGGCAGCAGCCTCTGCTTCGTCCGATGCCTGATGTATTTCCTGAGCGTGGAGGGGAGGAGGGGAGGAGAGGGGAGGGCCAGGATGATGAGAGTGAGCAGGGACGGTGGAGCGGCCGGCGGCAGGCGGCGTGGAGCCCAGGAGCTGTAGACAAAGCCCTCCGCTGCGGTCATTGGGAGCGCACACGCCCTCTGGCAGCAGGCAGCACCGCAGCTGGCCGGCCGGCAGGATCACAGGCAGGAATGAATCGGCAGCCGGGAGCCCCTGGCCTCACGGGTGGACAAGAGCCTGCTGCGTAGGTGCCTGGAGCTGACAGCCGCTCAAGGGCAGGGGCGCTCAAGTGGCCCTGGCCCCGGCCTCTTGGGCTGCCGCTGCCGCGCGGAGGCCGCGCCCCGCCACCGTCTGTCAGCGGAGGACGGGTGGGGGGCAGCCTGGGCCCCGGGGTCTCCTAGACAACCATGCCGGGCGCCTGCTGCCCCGAGGCAGCGGTGCCGGGAACAGCAGGATGACTCCCACCAGCAAGACTGCCAGGATTCTCTGGAGGTGACGCTTTTGTCGCTGGCTCTTCTCTTCCTTCCTCGCACCTCTCTCTCCTCCCCTTTTCCTTTTCCTCCTGTATCCGTGCTTGCCCGCGAGCACCAGAGAAGTAGGCGCGGGTTAAGGCGTTGAGCTCCGAGCGTCCCAGGCCTGCCGGGAAGGGCTGGACTTCCCCCTCACCCCACCTCCCTGCCTTCCCTGAGGAGACGTCGGGATCCGGAGAGTCCGGAGGACACTTGCTGTCTCTCCCTCAGCCAGCGGGCGGAGAACGTGCACAGACTTAAGCCGCCAGTGCGGCTGACAGGACTGCTTCCTTTGCTCTGCTCTGCCCGGGCTTTCTCATCTTTAGCCAAGAACGGGGTCTGCCTGCCTGCTTTCCACCTGGGCAGGCAGGTGAGCCACAGGAACAGCCACAGCCAAGGACAATGAACGCCCAGCCCCTGCACGCCCGCCCGGCCCGGGAAGGCAGCCCTTCAGACAGCGCCCCGGCCCGGGAGACGCCCTGCTCGCCGGCGCCCAGGGTCTAGCGAGGACCTGGCCCCTGGCCCGCTGGCCGCACCGCCCTGCGGAGTGCGATGTCGCCGTCCCAGCACAGCACCCGGAGCCTGGTCTCCACGCCCTGGCCCGCGCGCCCCGCTCAGCCCCTCGCCGCCTGAGCCCCTGGCACAGAGGGCCATGGTCTGCCTGTTCCGGGACTGTTGGGGGAGAACAAGTAAATGCCTCTCCCCCCACCGTGTGCGCTGCTGCTTGGGTTGCATGTGCTGGGTCCCTGCGAGCAGCCACTGCTCCCCTCCCGGAGCCCTCGGGGCCGTGTCCCGGGCTGCATGAAGATGCGTGTGCTCTCCTGACCCGTGTGTGCAGCAAGGTCGCAGGACTGGACCCGGCCTCAGCCCGTGGGGCTCCGGATGCATGGATGTCAGGGCTCCCAGCCCCGCTGGTGCCTGTGGGACCAGACGCTGTGAACGCTGATGCGGCGCTGACCTGGAGACCTTGGGGGTTAGCTTCCCGGCCGGCGGGCAGAGGCCGTGCCCGAGGCTGTGGGTGTGCACGGCGCCTGGCGGGCCGCCCCCGCCCACACACGGACGAGGCGCTGCGGGTCCCCCGCTCTCGCCTCCTGTCCGTGGTTTGGCTGCTTTATAGTGATGATCATGATGTGGCAGTGCCATCTGTCTTCCTCCGAGTGCCGCTGCTGCCTGAATGGTTTTTCCCTTTGCAAGCGTCTGCCGGTTCCTCTCTCGGCAGGTTCGCGGGCGCTGGAGCAGAGCGTCGGGGCGTGGCTGGCGGCGCTGGGCCTGCAGCAGTACGAGAGCCGGCTGCTCCTGAACGGCTTTGACGATGTCCGCTTCCTGGTAAGTGCGGGGCGGCGGGGTGTGGGAGCCGCACCCACTGCTGGCTGAGGCCTGGAGCCCCCGCCGCCCCCCCCCCCCCCCCCCCCCGAGCTGACCCAGTCTCAGCCGCCATGTCAGGGCCCTTTCTAGACGGTCCCCCTGCTCTGCTCCCCAAACTCCTGCGGGAGAGCTCTTTGCATATCTGCATCCCAGGGAGGGGGTCCCTGACCGCAGACCCCCGTCCCCTCCGGGGGCTCAGGCGAGGCCTCGGGCCATGTCGTTCCAGTGGACAGAGTTCTGTTGGACAGACAGCCAGTCCTGTGTGGACTCCCCCGTCTTTGTCGGATGCTGGAAGTTTCCTTTGTTCTAGAACTTTCAGTCCAGCAGGTAGTCACTGCGCTGGTCGCTGTCTGAGACGCTGCACGCCCCAGGCAGCTGGAAGACTGGCTGCTGCTCTGAGGTGTAACGTTGTCCTCTCTTCTTACAAACACGAGGGTTGAAACAGAAAAGGAAAACGTAGGTGTCCTTCCTCAGGCTCCGTGAGGAGGGCCTCCCTCCGATGGAGTGAAAGCACTGAGGACAGGGTGCCTGAGCTGGCACCTCTCTGAGGGCAGCTCCCTCTGCTCCCCTCTTCCCCCAACACCTCCCTGGGGGTCACAGCTGAGCACAGGACTGGCCCCTCAGGGCGGCATGCAGCCTCTCACGGGCCTGCTGTGTGCTGGGCGTTGTCGGCAGTGGCACATGTGGGCTCACTGGCTTCCCAGCAGCTCTGGGTGACTCTACATTAGCAGCTCCGTTTCCAGACCCAGAGCAGGAGGGGCCTCTGTGGTCACAGCGCCAGGCACTCTGAGCCCGAGGGTCCGGCTCTGACACGGAGCCACACGTGCCTCTTCCACGTGGATGTGGGGTGTGGGTGTAACAGTTCATGGGTTTTAAGTCGCCGTCTTCATGTGTTACCTCAGGAGCTCGGTTTGAGGGGAACTTGGCACGCCTTCCCTGCCACCCCTCCCTGTGCCCTGGCAGGCCTGCCGCCTGCTCTCACAGTCCGGGAGCAAAGTCCTATGTGGCACTGAGCAGATCCCCACTGGCACCACCTCCCTCTGTGCCCTGGCTGGAGGACAGTGGTGAGAGTCAGCCTGAGTGCCCCGCTCTGCTCTCCAGGGCCCGGCCGTCCTTCTCCAGGGCGGGCTGACTCGGCAGCAGCCACCTCCGAAGCCCGTCTAGGGCCAGACTGTTAGTCGTTAGCTTTAAAAAATGTTAGGTTTTAAAATGAAAGTTTTTTTAAATGTACCTTTACTGATTCCAGAGAGGAAGGGAGAGGGAGAGAGAGACAGAAACATCAATGATGAGAGAGAATCATTGATTGGCTACCTCCTGCATGCCCCACGTTGGGGATGGAGCCGGAAACCTGGGCACGTGCTCTGGACAGAATTGAACCTGGGACCCTTCAGTCTGCAGGCCGATGCCCTATCCACTGAGCCAAACCGGCCTGGGTGACAATTTCTTTTTAAAGTTAAATTAAGTGTATTTATGGTTCTTGCAACCTAACCCCTGGCACGCCAACGTCCCTTAGGGAGGGCTGACAAACTCAGACTGGAGGCAGGTTCAGCCTTGAGGGGATGGGAGCCCCTGGCACCGAGTGGAGAGGGTCCTTCCCTCTGACGCACCTTCTGCTCAGACGGGCGAGGGAAGGGGCCGGGACATCATGTGCCCCCTCCCTGGGCTTCAGTGCTTTCGGGGCTGAGCTCTTGACTTCTCGCTCCTCCTGCTCATTTTGGAAAAGGTAAGGTTCCCTGTGCCCGACCAGCAAGTAGCAGGGCGGCACCCGCCAGGCCAGCGGTCCACTCAGGACGCAGGGCCTATCAGAAGGCGTCTGTCCCCCTGGCCCTCAGGAGGGAGGCCAGCAGCTCCCTTTTCCAGGCCGGCCAGACCCTCCTGTGGCCCCGGGTGCAGGCTGCTCCTCACACTGCTCTGGGTTCCTCGGGGTCTGCATAGGACTCCCGCATCACTTCAGGCATCAGAGTGGCCTTGCAAAGCATCCTGGGTAATTGCATGTAAATTGCCAGATGGGTTGTGAGGCTAATTAAGTTTTAGCAACTAGAAAAACGAGGACCAAAACACAGGCAAGGGGCCCTGTGTGTGTAGAAACATCGCATATGGTGCCACGTCTGTCGCGCTGGCAGTGCTGCGTCCCAGTGTGGGTTCAGTGCTGCCGTTGTCGCCCTTGGTTCTGAACTGCCCTGGAGACTCTCCTGCAGATTGCTCACGGGGAAGCCGGGCTCCAGCTGTAGTGAGAACATCTGGAAACAGGGTGTTTCACAGACAAGGCACTGCAGTGGGTTCCCCTGAAGGGCGCCCACAAGTTTGTGGTGGAGGAATACAGGGCATCTGTGGTGTCATGCAGCCCCTCCCAGTGGAGGGGACTCAGCCTGTGGTCTAATCATCCCTCTGTCCTCGCCATGATGTGTTCCAGGGAGGGGCTCGCCCCAGACGTGGTATATATATATCCCATTTGTGTTTTCCATCGCGAGGCTGACTTAGAGCATGCTCCATATTGAGCAAAAGTGTGTCTCCTCGTGGCTCCTGTCCCAGGTGTAGCTTTAGAAAAGTGAGGGTCGGTCCTGGCTCATCTCCTCATCCTCTTTCTCTCGGCTGCTCCTCCTATGAGGTGCTGGATGAGCTGGACCTGTGTCCACACTCCCTTGCCTGCAGGCAGAAGGGTCTTTGATTGGTAGGGGCAGGGCGGGGGCAGGGGCAGGGGCCTCCAGGTGCGCCAGGCTGAGCCGGGGGCTGGCACCAGTCTGCCTCACACAGGTCTTGCCCACAGGGAATGGGCTTTCCTATGAGCAGGGAGGAGACCGTGGTGGCAGCACATCTGCAGCCCCAAGCACGCGGGTCTCCGTGCCTGGGGCTTCGTGCAGGTGTGGGCTGAGTGAGTGACGGCGTCCCTAAGTGACGGGGTACCATGTGCACATTAAAAATGTGCTTTTGAATCGTGTCTGATGTGGGAACACATGCACCTTGGAGCTGAGGAGGAGTCTGAGACGCGGATGTGGTGTGCACCGGGATCTGCGTGCAGGGCTGTCTGGGAGCACCGGCTTTTTCTTTGGGTGTAATGGATCCTGCGCTCTCCGCAGTGGGTGGGTCTGAAACTGGAAGGGCAAGTAGCGTAGGTGCCCTGAGAGGCCCATCCAGCTGGGAGCACAGGCACATAAAGCAGCAAAGCGGCAGCCGGGCTAGTGCTGAGCGCCTGGCCCAGCCTGTGCATGGTAAGTGCCAGGTGCAGAGGGAGGAGACCGGGGGCGGTGGTGGAGTTGCAGGTGGGCGCTGAGGCCCAGATGCGGGCACTACGAGCAGGTGGCACCTCCCCGCCCTCTCCCCTCCCAGGCTTCAGGGGGAGGTACTGCCAGCACTCGGTCTGCACGCCCGCCTCCACTTCTCCCCGGCCTGCCCCCCAGGTGCGTTCGCCCTGCAGCCTCAGAGTGCGGGGAGCTCAGGAGCTGGGCTTTGAGAGGCCCCTCAGGCAGCGTGGGTCCTGGGCTCCGTGGTCACTTAGGAACTTAACGATCGGTGTCCCGGGGCTGGTGCACAGCAGCTGCCTCCCCGTCTCTGTCGTGCGCACTGCAGGCCCCTTCTAGCATGTTGCTCCCCTCCGCCGGCCCCGGGGTTACTCAGAGTGACGGCAGGGACAGGGGCTGTGGCAGCAGCAGCTGTGTCTGCCTGGCACCGCCCCGGCCTCCAGCCCCCACAGGGAGGGGCATCCGAGTGCCAGCCTCCTGTCTGTTAACAAACCACTTGCAGATGGTATTGGATGCAGCAGGTCCTGGAGCGGCTTCCGGATGCTGGCATCTTGGCGTGAGCGTGGCAGAGATCCTATCCTGGCATCTCTGACTGTGGCCACTTCACTTGAGAACCCAGAGGGCAGGGCCGTGTGTCTCTAAGGTACAGACCTGCTGACACGCCAAGTGTCAGGGTTCAGGGTCCAAGGGCATCCCTGCAGCCCATCTGTGGACTCCTGGTCCCATTTAGGACTCGAATTAAGTAATTTCCCCAAGGCTGTCCCTCAAGCAGGCAGCTGGCTGTGACCAAAGCCAGGTCTCCTGGCCCAGAGGTGCCCTCGCCCCCTCGGCAGGCCCCATGCCCCCCTTTCTCAGGAGGGAGCTGTGCCGGCCTCCTGCTCAGTGGGTTGCCCCGAGTTGGAGCCTGGCATCTGAGCCAGGGGTAGGTTAGCAGTCACTCGCAGGTGCCGCTGGGTCAGGCAGACCTCCTGCAGAGGGCCGGAGACGGAGCACAGTCAGTCCCCGCGAGCTCTTGGCACTGGCTCGGGGCCCGCCCTGCCCCACCGCATGGCACGGCGCAGGAGCTCCGGCCTCTGGTAACTGTCTGTAACCCGCCAATCCAGGGTCCACACTGCCTGTCACTATGTGAGCCATTTTAACAGCAACAGGTGGAATAAAATATGAGTGTTCATTCCAATCCTACCGGCAGTGTGGGAGAGCAGCAGGTCACCCACAAAAATCTGCTCTGCACTCGCCCCCTTCCCTCCGTAAGCCAGCTGTTTATATTGGGTAAGGGGGGCAAAGATCACCTGGGAAGTAGGCAAAGGATAGGCCAAACGGGCAGTTCGCAGGTCTAGAGATGTGCAAAGGCCTTCGGGCAAGCAGAGGCTGGGGTCTTCACAGGACTTAGTGGTAAGCAAAGGGCTGGGATCTTCAAGGGCCAGAGGCTCTGTTTCTGCAGGGAGACTGTCCATCCTTCCATGGCAATAGACAGCTCCCTGCTGAGGGGGATGGGCTGCATTTCCAGTGACTCGGAAACCTCCTGGCTAACAGCACGGTGAACTTTCTTACAAGTACAGCCGGTCCCCAGCGTTCTGTTCTAACTCTATCACTGCCACTCTGATGAAGCTCAGGCCGAGGCAGCCCGCTGAGGCCGCCATTCAGTGAACTAGACAGGGAAGCAGGACAGAAAGCTCATGGCCCCCTTTCCTGGCAGAGAGCTGGCCCAGGAGTCGGGAGACAGGCTTCCAGTTCCCCTCTGCTTCGGGGCCGGGGGCTCGGCCTCCCTGTTCCTCCCTGTCCCCTGGGACCGCACTTGGCGGCTAACTTCATGGGCATGAGGTCTAGGGAGCCCGTTGTTACCTGTGGGGACCGAGGCGGGAGGTGTGTGCCCTGCACTGCGGCCGGCAGCAGCCGTTCCTTGCAGGAAGCAGTCGGTGTCCTCGGATCCAGCTGGTCAGGTGCTTTGGGTGGTCTTGGGATCAAGCCCTTTGACCCCAGTCTGACTTGGGCCTGGCTAATCTGCACTGTTGATTGGGGTGACTATGGCACCTCAAATAAGGCCTCAGAAAGGCAAATGCTGGGCGGATGGGCAGCAGGTGGGTGGACGGATGCTGTGCCTGGTGCAGAGAATGGGGCACAGGGACCTGCTTGGGAGGACCAGGTCATGAGGCGCTGCTTCCTAGCACCTGAGCACCTCGTGAAGGGACAGGTAGACGGGCCCCCGGCTGCAGGAACTGGGGACCTGTGACCTTGGAACTAGCTGCTCCCGGTCACCATCGAGGTCTCTTTTTCCATGCGAGAACTGGGCTGGGGGTGGGGGTCGAGGTGTGAGGGTGGGGAGCAGGAGGGTGTCAGCCAGGCGGGCACAGGTGAGCTGCCAGGCAGCCGTGAGCAGTGAGCGCAGAGCCCAGGGCACCGTCCTGCCAGCAGCTCCGTGCTTGGTACACAGAAGTCCTTGGTCAACCCTGCCCGGCAGTTGGGTGTATGCCTGTTCACCAGGTTCTGGCTTGTACCAATCTTGAGCAGCAAAGTCGGGATTTGAACCAGTTCTGATGTAAATAGTTCTTGTTTCTTGTTAACGCAGCTGCCACATGGAACCTCCAGCCCCTGGCTGCGCGTGCTTCACAGAGCACGGCTCCACCCACTCTCCGTCGCTAAGACTCCTGGGCCACAGCCCTCCCGCCCCTCCTCTCCCTGGGCCTCCCCTCACACCCCGGCTCCCTGGGTTGAGGGCCATGGTCTGCACTGGGAGGCAGGTGCGCTCACCCCTCCCACTTGGCCTAGCCCAGGGTGCGTGTGTGGTTGGATCAGCCCCCCTCTTCCCCCCCGGGAAGGCGATGCTGGCTTAGACAGGGTCCTGTTCTGTGTCCCTGTGGCCAGTAGAGTGGCCTGGGGACAGCCTGCAATGGAGGAGCCGATGTGCAGTGGCGGCTGAAGTGTGGGAGCCAGGTACTGGAGAGTGCTCATCGCGGCTACTTCAGCGTCTCCCCGAGAAATCTTGGAGGCCAGTTAAACGGAGGGAAGTATGTGCGTGTATTGGTACATGACAAAAGCATGTTAAAAACAATATATATACTACAACCCCAATTTTGCTAAAATTTAAAAAAATAAAAGCTTAGAAAAATACATCAAAATGGTAGAAGTGACCCCAATCTTACTTTTAAAAATATATAAATTCACTTAGAAAAACACAACCTAAGGGTAACCCTGCCGTTGATTTAAGGAGTCTGTTCCTAATTTGCTCTTTTCAGGCGAATCCCAGTTGAGCTCCCCACCCCAACCCATCACACCCCCTTCCAGTTCAGGGCACCCTCTTCTGGAGCATCTCTTCCCACTGCCCCTGCTCCCTAGACCCTGAGGGATTGGAGAGTGGGGGTGTAGGAGAAGCACCAGGACCAGCACCCCCTCCCCCCAGAGAAATCAGGCCAGGCCAGTAGCTCTGTCACATTCCTTCTCCCCCAAAGAGGCCTCGGCCTGGCTTTGTGGTTGATGGCTGGACAAAGGACGGCCATTGTCTGAAGGGAGAGGCCTCACTGAATATGGAAATGAGGCTGGAGGGCGGGCTGAGGGGGAAGTCTTGGAGGTTTCTGGGAGCTGATGGCCTCCCACCTCCATGGGAGGAGTCAGCCTGGGGCAGATCTGAGGGCAGGGGCAGGCGGGAGTAGAGAGCTGCTTTGTCACGGCACACACTTCCCTCCATTTAACTGCCCTCTGAGCCCTGCGATGAACACCTTCACTCCAGTGCCTGGGCTCCCAGACCAGCCGCCACTGGACACGCTGGTTTCCTCCGCTGCAGGCTGGCTGTGCCAACACACACACACCCTGGGGCAGCCAGGCAGGGGGAGCCCAGGGAAAGGAGGGGCAGGCTCTGAGGCTCTGCACCCCAGACAGCTGTGCCCCACCTCCCCACCTTGCTGCTCCCCTGCCCCTGTGGGCCTGCCTCTGCTCCGATTGCTCTTCCGAGGCTGCGTTTGAGCGAGTTGGGGGTGGAGTGGGGCTTCAGGCACATACCCCACAGCCCCCACTGGGTCCCAGGGTCCTAGCTGGCCAGAGGAGGGGCAGGTTGGGCCAGCCCCCAAGGAATCGGGTCCCCAGACTGGTGCCAGGGTTGCCCAGCACCTCCAAGCTGAGGGCTCCCCTTCCTCGAGGAGGGGCTGCAGTGTCCTTGGCTTAGGCCTCAGCCCTGGGCTCAGACAGGAGCCGCTGCCCCCCGGGTGGGCTCGCTGAGCTGGCCTCCGGGCCCGTATGCAGGAGTGGGCAGAGCCGCGCGCCCTCGCCCGCAGGCATGGCGTGGGCTCCTATAGATGGGCTTCCCAGGCGCCTCCAGTTCACCCAGGGACAGCCAGCCCCTCGCCTCACTGGCACCTTCTGCCAAGGGGCTGCCGAGCCCTCTGTGCCGGAAACAAGGCCCAGGCTTCGGGGGAAGTGCAGACGACCTCCCCCAGCTTTAGGTCTCCTCAGGCCAGGGCAGAGGCAGCTCAGGGACGGGCTGTGGCCTCAGGCCAGCCCCTCCCAGGAGGGACCTCCACTTCCTGCCTCCAGCAGAGCCCGGGACTGCCCCTTGCCTGCCCGGCCTGCAGCCTCACAGGCCCCCCAGCCTGGTGCCTCCCATGCTCCCCCAGGGAAGCCATCAGCTCACCTCTCTGCCCTCCACCCCTCCTCGAGCCCAGAACGCGTCCCAGACCTGGTCCCAGACTGAGTGAGCAACATTGGCTCCGGCTGATCAGCCTTTTCCTGGTTTTATATCAGTTCCCTCCCAGCCGTACGGATCCTGGCCACTCCAAAGACTTGCACTGAGCAGATGAAGGGCCAGGCACCACCGTAGGCACCGGGCACTGCCATGGGCACAGACCGCAGAGTTGGGAATGAGGTTTCTGCCCGCAGCAGCTGGAGCCTCCGCAGGTCCTGGGCCTGCTGCTGGCACAGGGGCCCACAGTGTGCCAGGCTCCCGGGCCCCCCAGTCCTGCTCCACTGGTTTGAATGGAGATAGTCCAGCAGTTACAGAAACTCCCAGCAAAATATTAAAAAGTGAGAGATGTGAAGGATCTTTCCTTCTAAGTCCTATGGCCAAGAAGCCCAGGTAATCAGAGCTGGAGGCAGAGCTCGGAAGCTGGGCTGGGCCCTGCCACAGACCTCCCTTTCCTGGAGCCAGGTTTCCCTTAGGCTCCCAGAGGCAGTTCCTGCCACCTGTGCTCCTTGCCTTCCCGGAAGCCCTGTCCCACCCGAGGTGCCCCCTGCCCTGGCTGCAGTCCCCCTCTGCCCCTACACCCGCTGCGCTGTGCCCAGGGCTCCGGTCCGGCGGGCCTGTGTGCAGGGGCCCCCCTGTGCCTGCTGGAGCCGAGGAAGCTGCTGGTGGGAGGAGGCGTTCAGGGGGTCGGGCTGTGCAGCCAGGCAGGCACTGCTCGAATGGGCGCCTGTCAGGCAGGGCGTGGCCACGCAGGGCATTCATTCCGCAGAGCAGTGTGCCCTGCCCCGCACGAGTCCCACAGGCCGCTGCCTCCCCCAGTCAGCCTGCTCTAGGCCCCCAGACACGGAGGCCGGGCTAGGCCGCGTCCTGACCGTTTGTCCCTCACTGTGCGGCCTTGGTGGCATCTCTCGTCCACCTCTGTGGGACACTCAACACAGATTGAATTCTGTTCAGTTAGGGAAGGAAGCACTGCTCCTCCCCCAGAGGTAGAGAAAGGGGGGTGTCCTGGGAGGACACTGGTGGGGCCTGCCCCCAGCTGCTGCCCGCACCTTCCACTGCCCTGCCCCCCCACACCCGCCTGAGCGGGAGAGCAGCCTGGGCGGACTTCACGGCGTGGCGGGCGGAGTCTCGTGGTCCCTCTGCCCACGCTCACGAGCTTTCCGTGCAGGAGTCCTGGGAGTCAGTCCTCGGACCTGCTTTGTTGTGCAAATGGACCATTTCTAGCTCAGAGGCTGACGGGCACGTCTTCAGGTGGTGAAGCCCTTGGAGCAGGAGGTGATTCTAAGCCAGATGTGCCAGGAAGCGCCACAGGGCCGTGTGGCCAGGCGTGCCCGGTCCAGCGGGCCCAGCACTGGGCGTGCCAGGACCCGTGCCGCCTGCCTCTTCACGCGTCCCCGCCCCCCAGAGCAGTGGTGGCCCCGGACTCTTGTCTGCCCGAGCTCAGCGGCTGAGGGCCACTGCTTGCTGTCCTCGTCCCTCGCCGTCTGAGCACAGGTCGTGGGAGGACAGGGCGGCCTGCACCAGTGCTGCCCTGTGACCTCCCCTCACCTGCGAGGAGACAGGAGTGAGACACATCAGGACGCTCGCACCGTGGGAGACAGCTTGCTGCCTGGGAACACGCACCTTCCCTCAGGAGTGCCGCGTAAATTGAGGGTTTGATTGTAAACAGGAAACGGTGAAATCGCAGGAAGAACTCGGGAGGTTGTGAGAACGTTGGAGCAGGAGGTGTGGCTAAGCTGGCAGCCGAGAAGCACACGGGCCGCACGCCCGACCCAAGAGCAGAGCGAGCCCGCAGCGGAGGATGTGCGGACACACGTCTCCTTCCCACACGTGAGAGCTCGTGTGCTCCCTGTGGACGGATCCCGACCTCAGCCAGAAAAGACCCACGGCCCCATCGATGGCGCGAAAGGAGAGGCGCGGCGCCGTCCCCGCGGCTCCCCCCAACCCCCCAAGGCGGCCGCAGAGGGAGCCTCGGCTTGGTGCTCGAACCCCCACCCGGGCTGTGAAGCATGACGCTCCTGTGAGCCTGGGGGACGGGCGGGGCTCCGCGTGCTGTGAGAACACGCGATGGACAGGCCTGAAGGATGGAGGCTCCCGGGAGGCTGTGACTACAGGACAGGAAGTGTCCGCCCGGAACCAGACCTGCCGGGCGGGGACACACCGGCCAGCAGTCCTTGGTGTCACCCAGGAGGGCCGCACCGCGCTGCCTGTGAAGCGAAATGGGGAGCAGTCAGTCATTCCTAATCGTCCACCTCGGTGACCGCAACCTCCGGGGCGCCTGCTAGTGGTCAGAACGGCGGGCACCAGGATGACGTTTGTGTGAAGATGAAGCTTGCACACGCCTGTGTGCGCCCAGCTGGGCGCTGAGGGGGTGTCCAGGGCAGTGTGACGCCCCGGAAGGTGGGGGTGCTGTGGCGGAGGGGCGGGGCAGCCGTGAACTTTCGGAAAACACTGATCTTGGGGCAGACACGGCTGTGAAGAAAGGCCATCGTGATGGGGTCGGAGCGGAGGCCTCGGCCGTCTGCTCCATCTTAGCTCCGTGCTGGGTGTGTGAGCTCAGGCAGGGTTCTGGCCTCTGTCTGCCTCCGTTTCTGTCTGTCAGCAAGGGTTAGGACAGAGCACAGCACGCAGCGGGGAGGGGGACGGTGTCCATGTAAAGCTCTCAGTCACGCAGCACCTCCTCGCTGCTGCACGGAGCCCGCAGCGGGCTCGGCTCTGACCCTCTCCCCGGCCCTGAGACTCTGCCCGCCCTGCGCCCGCGGCCCGGCTGCAGCGATGGTCCCAGCTGTAAACTGTGAAGTCGTTGGTCAGGGATCTGGGCTTGTCTGCCTGTCCTTCGCCTTGGATGGCCATGGAGCCTGCCATTCACTCGGGGTGGGTGAAGGCGTGCGCCCGGCCTGGGCACGCAGTGTGCCCGGGGCCCGCTGTTCCGGCCCAGGCCTGTGCCCACGCCCCTGCCGGAGCCCCAGGCCTGCCAGCTCCCCTGTGGCCGCTCAGGTGGGAGCGGGTGGCTGGCAGACCTGGCTGCTGCTTCCCTCGGCTCTGGCGGGCACACGCCTCCCAGGGACACGGTCTCTGCTCCCTGGAGCCTGAGGCCACAGAGGAGGTGGCGCGGAGCCGGGAAAAGTTGGTCTGGCTTCCCAGGCGGCGGCCGCCAGCGCAGAGGCCCTCACGCTCGCCTTTCTGCCCTCAGGGGTCTAACGTGATGGAGGAGCAGGACCTGCGGGAGATCGGCATCAGTGACCCGCAGCACCGCCGCAAGCTGCTCCAGGCTGCCCGGGCCCTGCCCAAGGTGACCACCAGCCCCGCAGCCTGGCCTCTCCCCCCACCAGCCGGCCCGGGGCGTGCGGACCACTCGGGGAGCCTCCCAGGCCCCAGAGGGCAGCAGGGGCCTCAGGAGCCAGCAGAGCGAGAGGGACTGAGAGGACCTGTCCAGCATCAGCAGGGCTGCAGGCATCTGCCCTGTGCGGCCTGGTGCCCACAGGCCTGGCCCCAGAGCCCCTGGGGTCTCTCCTGAGCCCAGACGGGCCTGTGCGCACCCCTGGGGGAGGGCTGGTAGGCCGAGCTCCTTGCTGACCGCGTCCAGCGCCCCATCCCTTCCAAGTGCCCAGAGCGCAGGGAGCACCTGTAGTCCCCGCACTGAGGCCGCCCACTTCACACACACAGTTCTCCTGTCCTGTCAGGTCCGTGACTCAGACACAGGCCTTCTGCAAAGCCTCCCCACCTCACTTAACTGGGCCACTGCCCCGGGCCAGGCCCAGACCCAGACCCAGGCCCAGACCCAGGCCCGGACCGCTGTGGTTGCCAGGGGGGAGGCCCGTACCTATCCAGCCGTGGTCGCTGCGGCTGCGTGCGCTGCCCAGGGTCTCCCCCTGGGACCGTGCCCCGAGAGGGCCAGGTGTCAGCCCCGCCCCCTCGCCCCGCAGGTGAAGGCCCTGGGCTGCGAGGGGAGCAGCCCCCCGTCGGTGCCCTCCTGGCTGGACTCCCTGGGGCTGCAGGACTACGTCCACTCCTTCCTGTCCAGTGGCTACAGCTCCATCGACTCTGTGAGGAACCTCTGGGAGCTGGAGCTGGTGAACGTGAGTGCAGCCGCCTGGGCGTGCGCTGCCCGCTGCCCGGTGGGGGCGCCGGGGGCCCGGGCACCACCTGACTGCGCGTTGCCCCGCCCAGGTCCTAAAGGTTCACCTGCTCGGCCATCGGAAGCGCATCATCGCCTCCCTCGCCGACAGGCCCTACGAGGAGCCGCCCCAGAAGCCCCCGAGGTTTTCCCAGCTGAGAGTGAGTGCGGGGGAGCGCCGTGCTCTGTGGTGCTGGCAACTGGGGGATCACCGGGATCTCAGAGACGGGACCTCAGCAGAGGACCCTCCCTGTGCCTGGGCTGGGCAGGGCGGTGGTTGGGGCTGGTTCTCTGTCCAGCACATGCCTCCATCTGAGGATCAGCAGGAAGTGCCCTGTTGGGAGAGGCAGGAAACAAACACGCAGATCCCCCAGGAGGGCCCCTCGGACTGTGTGCCCGCGCCCGCGCCTGACTCAGAGTGGGACGCAGGGCTGCAGGTGGGGTCGGGGCAGCGGAGAGGAGAGCCTGAGCCGAGCCTCACGGTGCTCGGCCGCCGGGCCAGGGACCCCGCTGCAAGGGCGGGCAGACCCTGGTCCAGGACACTGTCTCGGCCTTCGGCTGAGCTGCCACTGCCGGGGCCTCGGAAAGCGGGTGCTGCTCTGTCCTGCACCGGGGAGCCGCCGCTGCGCTCAGCTGTGGGCGCTGGGGCGCTGACCCCTCTTCTCTGGGCCTCGGTCCCGCTGTGCTGCGAGGTCTTCCAGAGACCCCGGTGGGCTGCGGCAGACAATTTATCTTTGAAGGCACTTCCCAGCCCTTTTCCTGTGCGGCTCCAGCCAGGGGGCGCAGGACGGGTCAGGGCTTCCTGGCTCCAGCAAGAAGCTGGTTGCTTTGACTGTGCCCAGGCTGGGCCAGCGAGCATTGGCCTGGCACCTCCCAGCCCATGCTGTCCTGTCTCATCCCGTGACTGTCCTGTGCCTGTGCCGTCCGTTCCTGCGCTGCCAGGGTCGGGGGAGAGCCCTGAGCAGCCCGGGCCTGGCCCACAGCCGGGCTCGCCCACCTGCAGCTCAGCCTCCCCGGCCTCTCCTGCCGCAGTGCCAGGACTTGCTCTCCCAGACGTCGTCCCCCCTGAGCCAGAACGACTCGTGCACCGCCCGGTCCGCCGACCTGCTGCTGCCTCCTGGGGACTCGGGCAGAAGGCGGCCGGACAGCCTCCCTGACCCCGCGGCCCCCTCCCGGGCGGAGCGCTTCAGAGCCCAGGTGGGCAGGAGGGGGCTGCAGGCGGGGTCCCTCAGTCCCGGGTCTGGCCGTGAATTTACAAGACTTGAAAGGATGTGTCTGGCCGTCCTAGTTGCTGTGCACCAGAGAGGTTGCACGTTGCTGGGGGGGGGGGGGGGGGTCGTAAATACTTGCTGAATCTTGCCCTCCCCACCTTCCTTCCACCACGGCCCACGGCGGGGCCCATCAGCCCCCCTCACCCAGCACTCCAGTGCCTCCTGGCTGTGGGTGCCTCAGTGACACCCCCACCCCAGGGCCAGAGCCAGGGCCTCGGCCGGGAGGCTGGCTCCGCTCCCCCTGCCTCACCCCGCCAGCCCCACACGCTTTCCCGCCCCGGGAAGACTCCGCCTCCCCCTCAGGCCCCCGCCGCCGCCTCCCCCTCAGTCAGGCCTGGGCTGCCCGGCGCCGGGGCGGGCGGCCTGTGACGCTGCGTGTTCTGCAGGAAGAGCACCGAGAGGCCAGACTGACCCTCCGGCCGCCCAGCCTGGCCGCCCCCTACGCCCCTGTGCAGAGCTGGCAGCACCGGCCCGAAAAGCTCATCTTCGAGTCCTGCGGTTACGAAGCCAGTGTGAGTGCCTGCCTCTGCCAGCAGCTTCCCGCCCCAGTGCACCCCCACAGCCCCCCTCAGCCCCTCACAGCCCCTCACAGCCCCCCAAACAGCCCCCCACAGCCCCTCACACAGCCCCACACAGCCCCCCACACAGCCCCCCACAGCCCCTCACACCCGCCCACAGCCCCCCTCAGCCCCCCACAGCCCCTCACAGCCCCACACAGCCCCCCACACAGCCCCCCACAGCCCCTCACAGCCCCCCCACAGCCCCTCACAGCCCCCCCACAGCCCCTCACAGCCCCCCTCACAGCCCCTCACAGCCCCCCTCAGCCCCCCACAGACCCCCACAGCCCCTCACAGCCCCCCACAGCCCCCTCACAGCCCCTCACAGCCCCCCTCACAGCCCCACACACAGCCCCTCACAGCCCCCCTCAGCCCTACACACAGCCCCTCACAGCCCCCCACAGCCCCCCCACAGCCCCTCACAGCCCCTCACAGGCCCCCACAGCCCCCCTCAGCCCCTCACAGCCCCCCACAGCCCCCCTCAGCCCCACACACAGCCCCCCTCACAGCCCCCCATAGCCCCCCTCACAGCCCCCACAGCCCCTCACAGCCCCCCTCACAGCCCCCCACAGCCCCCCCCACAGCCCCTCACAGCCCCCACAGCCCCTCACAGCCCCTCACAGCCCCCCTCACAGCCCCCACAGCCCCTCACAGCCCCCCATAGCCCCTCTCACAGCCCCCCACAGCCCCCCACCCCGTGGTGATGTGGGCGCTGAGCCCGGCCCGCTCCCTCCGCAGTACCTGGGCTCCATGTTGATCAAAGACCTTCGAGGGACAGAATCCACGCAGGACGCCTGTGCCAAGATGCGGGTGGGTGTCTGTGGGGTGAAGTGGGCTGGTAGGTAACGGCTGCAGCCGCTGGGCCCCATGTCAGGGGCTGGGAGGGGCTGTTGGCTGTTGGCTCTGTGCCGCCTGTGTGCTCCGGGGGCCTGGCCGCCAGACCCCGGGCCTTGGCCCTGAGCAGCGTTCACAGGCCCGTTTCCCACAGAAATCCACGGAGCACATGCGGAAGGTCCCCACCATCACCCTGTCCATCACCTACAAAGGCGTCAAGTTCATCGACGCCTCCAACAAGGTGCGCCGCCCCACCCGCAGCCCCGTTCCCTCCATCCCGCCCGCACCCCGATCCCGCCGTGCTCTGGTGATGCCTGCGTGTCCACACAGCGCAGGCCCATCGCCCGCCTTCCCTCTCACCCCCCTCCCAGCCCCCTCCACCCCCCTCCCAGCCCCCCTCCACCCCCGAGGCGGAGGGCTGGAGAGACCTCAAACCTTACCGGCGAGGTTAGACACTGCCCGCCGCGCCCCGCCCCGCCCCGGGCAGAGGCCGGCGGCCATGCCAGGGAGCCGGACCCAGGCCCCTCTCTCCAGCAGAAGGTCATCGCGGAGCACGAGGTCCGGAACATCTCCTGTGCGGCCCAGGACCCCGAGGACCTCTGCACCTTCGCCTACATCACCAAGGACCTGCACACGGGCCACCACTACTGCCACGTCTTCAGCACGGTGGACGTGGTGCGTAGTCTCAGCCCGAGCCGACGCCCCTCTGTGCGCAGGGAGCATGGGGCATGGGGCCTGTCCGGGCTCAGCGACGGGCTGTCCGCTCCGGGAGTTAGTCCTGGCCTGGGCCGCCCCAGCCCTGCAGCTCCCTGCAGAGCCCTCCGACCCCCGGGGGAGCAGCGGCCCTCCTGCCTGTGCTGCCCAGGTGCTGGCTGAGGGAGCTGCCCCGCCTGGACGGCGGGAGGACTCCCTGCGCCCTGAGGCCAGGCCCTCGGGGAGAGGAGCCGGTTCCTGCCTGGCGGTTCCTGCCTGGCGTCAGGCTCCTGGCCTGCAGGGGGTGTGATGTGACCGCCTCGTGGGATTGAGGATGGGACGAGGAGGCCCCCTGCCCCCACCCCCCCTCACACACGTTCTTGGCGCTCTCGCTCGCTTTTCTCACGTCCATCAGCTCTGTGCCGCCTGTGTGCTCTGGGGCCAGTAAAACCGGGCACGGCACCAGGAACTCACCAGCAACCCGTTCAAAAGGAGCTGAAGGACAAGCCAGCCCCGCTTTGTGCTAACAAACCGCTGAGGATGGGTGACGCCGGCCCCACGGGCTCCCTCTGCAGGCCTGAGGGCGGCTGGGGAGGGTGGGGGGGGCCTGGCCGCCAGACAGTTTGTGTCCTCACGGTCCTGATTGGCTAGAGCAGGGTCACGTTCGCCGTTTTCTCCAAGGAAATCACATGAGAGGAAACAAAGCGCGGCGTGGCTCGGGGTACTCTGATTTGTCAGTTGCTTTGGCAGAAATGACTGTTCTGTGCGTGTCCGGTGCCCCGAGCCTGTGCTGGGGGGAGGGGGGCCCCGAGCCCCCATCTGCTGAGCGTGCGCTTTCCTCGCAGACCCTGACCTACGAGATCATCCTGACGCTGGGCCAGGCGTTCGAGGTGGCCTACCAGCTGGCCCTGCAGGCCCAGAGGGTCCGGCCTGCGGGCGCCTCTGCTGCAGAGCCCGTGGAGACGAAAAATTCCAAACCCGTGCCGAAGCCCCGCGCGGGCGTGAGGAAGTCAGCGGTACGTACGTGCCCTGGCCCCCGGGGCCTCCCACCGCGGGCTGCCCGGCGCAGGGCCCCGTCACACCGCCTGTCTGTCTGCTGTGCTCTGCACCCCAGGTGCCGCTGCCCCCCGACACCCGCTGTTGTTACTGTCACACCTGCACCACCCATCGTCCTTCTTACCTGCCGCTGCCGTCTGTTAGTCCTGGAGTCAAGGTCTTTGCGTCCGTGTCTGTGTCCGTCTTGTGGGGCCATGGCCTCGGCCTGCGTGGCATCCTCCTTTCCTGCCCGCCCGCCGTCCTGTCTGTGCTTCAGCCCTGTTCTGTGTCCTCTCTCCGGGGCCCTGCCACAGCTGTGGGCTCTGAGCACGATGCCCAGGTGGGGAGGCGCCCGGAGCCCAACAGCTCTGAGCATCCCTAGGACAGGCTGCCCTGCTGAGGCCCAGCCTGGCCCGCCCACCACGCTCCGGGAGGGAGTCGCTCCTGCCACACAGGCACATGCATATACACACACACACACACACATGCACGCACACACATGCACACACACACAGGCACACATACACGCACACCCCAGAGTCACTCCTGACACACACACACACAGAGATTCACACATACACACACATACACACACATACACGCACACCCCAGAGTCACTCCTGACACACACACACACACACACACACACACTCTCTCTCTCCTTGGACTTTGGCCTCTGGTGGGCCCTGTGTCCTCCCGGCTCCTCACCCTCTGGGGCTGCTGGGGAGGCCTCGGCTGGCGGGCGGCTGGCCGAGGTCGCCCAGATGCTGGAGTTGCCCGGGCGGGGAGGGGGCGCACTGCGGGCCTGGTGCCCGGGCACAGGTGTGCGCTCCACCTGACTTCCTTCTTCCGTGGCAGCTGGAGCCGCCCGACATGGAGCCAGACGCCCAGTCCCACGCCAGCGTCTCCTGGGTTGTGGACCCCAAGCCAGACTCTAAGCGGAGCCTCAGCACCAAGTACGAGACCACTATCTTCTAACACCCACCCTCTCCTCACTAGTCTGTGCCTTGCTGCCGGCCTGTCTGCTCTCCGCTCTTCAGCCGCCGGCAGGCCCGCCGGACGCTCTGCTCGGCAGTAGCTGCAGACACTGTGCTCCCAGCTCGTGCCACCACCGGACACTGAGCCCCCGGGCACCGACGGCTCGGGGACGACTTGCCTTGAGGCGGTGCCGAGCGGGCTGAGGGCCCTGGCGCGTCCTCGCTGCCTTCGTGCCGGGCGCCGGGGCCGCCGCTCACAGCTCCCCGTGCACCTCTCCACACAACCAGCCACTGTGACCCCTGAGCCAGAGCCCCGCGCGGCTCCCGTGGCCCGTCTCCCCTCGAGGTGCTGGCCGCCCGAGGCCCGAGCTCGGTGATGAGCTGGGCCAGGCCAGACTGCTGTCTGAGGGCCAAGGCCGCCCCGCCCGGGCACACGCACCGCAGGGCCTGCCTCAGCCCCGCGTCTCGGCCCGGTGGGTCTTCCCCTCCGAGGAAGGGGTGGCCCGTGTGGCCGGCCCTCCCGTCCTGGCCAGTGAGGCACAGGCCCGACCGGAGTCTAGCTCACACAGAGGAAGGACTCCCTCCCTGCACATGGCGCCCCATCTTCTGACCTTGTCCCCAGTGTAGGGTTCAGTGGTAGTCAGCCATCACCGGCCCTTCCCTGGACAGGGCTGTGCCTCTCACCACCCAGCAGGCAGCAGCTGCCTCTGCTCTCCCCGCTGGGCGGCGGCAGGAGCCGGGCGGCTCAGTAGGGAGTGCGGACATGGCAGTCCCGCAGACGCCCAGGGATGCTGCTGCTTTGGAACTGAGCCCCCGTTGGTAAACCAAGGGGTCCTCTGCCGGTCCCGTGCCTGCCAGGCAGACGCTGAGCCAGAGGTGGCAGTGGGTGCTCCGGGGAGGCCGTGAGGGACCTTCTGTTCCGCTGCTTGTCTCCTTTCTGCTTCCTGGTCCCTTTCCATGACCCCCACCTGTGCAGCCCTGGTTAACCCTCTCCTCCCCCGTTGTGTTTGCTTCTGCCAAGCTGAGCCACTGAGGAACCAGCTGTGCTGCAGACACAGGTGCGGGAGCTCAGGCTTCTGCTCCGCCACCGGCACCTCCACCGCCGCCATCTCACCTGCAGCTCTGAAGCCCAGGCCCGGCCTCCACCTGGCTGCCTGCTCGCCTGCGCCACCTCCTGCCCGGCTCGGAGCCCTGTGGGCCTCTCCTAGGAGACCGGAGCCCAGAGCGTCAAGATGTGACTTATCCAGAACACATGTTTTAATAGAAAAAATTTTTATAAAATGAACTTTTAACATTTGCCTCAAACCTCTAGGTTCAACTGCCAGCCTTTAGACAGGTGCCTGTAGGGTCAGGGGACGGAACCGAGGCGGGTAAAGGGCCAGTCTGTCCGGCCTGTCCTCAGGACAGGGTTTTGGGAGGTCCAGCGGGTCGGACGAGAGACAGTGCCCATGGTAGGAAAGGGGTACACGATGAGCAGCCTTGACTACGTGTTGTTAGTCTGCTTTTCAAACCCACTGGAGTTGGACCCTGGTCCCCGAGAGCTCGGCTCTTGTCCCCACCTGGCCTTGGGCCCTTAGAGGCGCCTGGCAGGAGCGGAGGCTTCTGGGCCCTCTGGGGTTCCCGGAGGGAAGGTCCAGGTCCTGCGGAGACAAGCGAGCCGTTCCTGGCGCATGAAGTCAGAGCCGGGTCAGAGCCTGCCCTGGCTGCCGGCCCACAGCTTTCTGGGACTTCAGGCTCCTGGGTTGAGTTGGGAGGAGAAGAGGCAGCTGAGCTTTGGGCATTATTGGGTCGGCAGCTAAGATGCTGCCTGCTGATTCGTGGTCTGTCTGACCAGGCCTCTGACAGGCCTCCTCGGGTTCTCTGAGTTCCTGGCTTGACTGTTCTCGGCTGCTGGCTCTTCCCTGGCTCCACGTGGAGGCGAGGAAGGTGGCAGTTGGTTCCCGTGTGGCCTTCAGGGCAGGTGGTGTCGGGAGCTCGCTGCCCCTCGGCCCTCTGGGGCTTGCTTTGCTTTTTACCTGTGGTGTGTCTCCACCTCCCCTCACGCCCCCCGCCCTACCCCCCAGTGGAGCAGAAATGAGGCGGATTCCTGTGAGGGAGCTGGCCAGGCGTGGCGGCCTCTCCCAGGGAAGGTGCAGGAGAGCCCTGGGCACCTGCTCAGCCTGCAGTTGGCCAGGCACGGGAAGCCTGGTGGTCGCCCCCTCCGAGGGGGGTTCCTCCACTTTGCGGTACTAAACAGGAAGTGGAGTTTGATTTGACTTCCTGCTGCTTCCAGGGCCTGCGAGGACGCCCCTCTGCTCCCCGTGAGGGTGCACCTGCTTTCTGCCAGGAGTTGGTGAGGGCGGAGGCAGGAGGGGAGCAGCCTTGCTGGGCCGCGGGGCAGGGGTGCCACGAGGCCAGAAGGGAACAGACACTACGCCAAGCCCCTCGGCCCACGTGAGTCACATGTGGTGTTTCTCCCTGGAAGCTGCTACGTTCTTTATTTATTCAGGGTATTTTCCGATTGGAGAGCCTCGGTTGTCTGCTTTGGCTTTGGCTTTGTGTTGAGACGCGTTCATTTCTGAATATCAAAAAGGAAAGGACTGCACCTGCCTTCCTCCCCTCCTGGGCGGCACTGCCTTCCCTGGAAGAACTGCCAGGACTTGACGACAGGCTTCCAGCAGCCGCCCTGCTCTGCACGTCTCGGTGTGGGTCACGCGTGTGGCAGCCGTCTCCGCGTCTCTGAACTGTGGGGCCCGTGGAGCCGGTGGCCCTGTCGCCGCTGCAGGCTCTGGCTGGCCGCCCCGCGCCTGCCCGCTCACTGCCTCGGGGCGTCCGCACCAGGTCCCGGGGGCAGGGGAGCCGAAGTCACCCAGACCCTGGAGGCTGGTCGGACTCGTCTGCCCTGAGGAGGCCAGGCCGCAGAGTGGCTGCCAGGAAAGCATTGTTGCCAATGGTGTGGCGACGGACCGAGTTGTAATAAAGATGTTATTTAATCTGTCTCTGTATTTTGATACTTGAATGACTCCCCTTTTACTTTACTGTACATATAGTTGTTCATCTGTCCAATTTGCCCGATTTACACACCTCTTGTACAAACAGCCAATCTGTGCAGCAACGTAGACTGACCTCACGCAGGCTGTGAGCGCCTGGGGCCCTGGCGTTGGTTTTGTTATTTCCTAACGTGCAACTTAGAACAGACAGAACTAATAAACCAGAGCGACACGAAACCAGCCTTGCTGTTTGGAGTCTTTGGGTTGGAATGTTTCCTGGTGTTTTCCTGGTGCCGCACAGGCCAGACCCGTGGGCGTGAGCCCTGCTGTCTGCCGGGTGGTTTGGGGATTCTGCTCTGCCCACGTTCCTCAGGGGGAGGGCTGTCCGCTCCAGTCACCTGGGGAGGCCTCCGGAGCATCGTCTGAGCACTGGTGGAGCCATGTCTGGTGCAGCCGCTGCGCCGTCAGCCCACGCGTGTGGAGCGTCTGCACAAGGCGACGTGGGGCCATGCTGTGGAGGAATTGTCTTCCTGGGGGACTTAGTTTGGTTGTGGAGGTTGAGTTTTAGACACACAACTAGCTACCAGCCGGGAGCCGTCCGCAAGGCCCACAGCACAGCCCAAGGGCTGTGGGGACGGGAACGGTGTCCCGGAGCCGGGGGCAGGGAAGGAGGGTGGTGCCAGGCTGGTTTTTTAGAGGAAGGTTTGCAAAGGCCCACATGGCCCTGATGGCCCTTCACTGAGTGGCCAGCCTCTTTACAGGCAACTGTCATTGGCACTCATGCCTTTCTGGGTGTAATCACCCTATTTACAGAGGGAAACAGGGTCAGAAAGGTTAAAGTTCCAGCCCATGGTTCCGGGGGGGGGGGGGGGCCGGAAACCTGGCCCAGTGTCCTCAGAGCCTGTGACATACTCCATGATGAATGGCTTTGAAACCACCGCTGAGCTGATCCAGCACTCGGCTGCTGCATTGAGCATCTGCCCCCTGGTGGTCATGGAGCATCATAGCTACCGGTCAAACGGTTGCTTAACCTTTTACACACACACACACACTCCTTTTTCTGGCTTTCCCACCCAGAGGGTGTCTGGCTGGACTGGAAATGAAGGTCCAGGCCCCCAGATTTTCTGGTCAGAGTTGCGCTACAGGCGGCTGTGCTGGCCAGCTCACCTCTGCTCTCTAAGAAGGAAGCCCCTGGGGGGAGCCCTGGACTAATGGAACTCGATCCCCATCAGTTCTCCCTGGAGGAAGAGCTCCCTCCGTCTCCGGGAATGAGCCCTGTTTCTCCTTACTCTACCCGGAGAGCGCAGAGTGGACTCCACTTTCTCTCGCACATTACAAAAGGGGTAAGGGCCAAATCGGAATGGAGCACTCTCGGCTCCGCCTGGTCTACAGGCACCTGAGGACGACGGTGACCTCCACGAGCCAGACCTTTCTGAGCTCCCCTCACCTGTGCTGCCAACAGGAGCTCAGAGCCCAAACCTCTGCAGGCCCAGCATGTAGTCAGGAAGTGCTCTCAGCTCAGAGATGAGGCAGGAGGCTTGCTCTGCTAGAGGCAGGACCAAGAAAAACAGCCCGAGGAGGTCCCTGGCCTCACTGTCCAAACCTGAACTCTGACACTCAAGACACCATGAGCTCTGACACTTGTCACCAGTGTGCCTGCAGCGGCCAGCACCCACTTTACCCAGGCTGCACCGGGCTCCAGACCCCTCCCAGGAGAGGAAGCAGAAGCGAAGCTCCATTTATTGACCTCGCTTTGCACCACTGGAAACCTTGAGGGAATTAGATCATAGAGCCAGGTTCCTAAGGACTCCTTACAACCACGCCTAAGCCTGAGCTGAACTGCACAAAGCCAATTTCTAACTTCCGCAGGAGCCATTATACTCACATAGTGGTCATTCCACAGGGTGCTGAGCTCAGACAAAACCGGCTAGCACCTGATGCCTTGGCTCCCAGCTCGGCTGTTGGCTTCGTAGCTCACTGGGGGCCAAGGGCGCTGGGGGCCAAGGGCGCTGGGGGCCAAGGGCGCTGGGGGCCAAGGGCGCTGGGGGCCAAGAGCGCTGGGGGCTCTGGCGCTGGGGGCCAAGGGCGCTGGGGGCCAAGGGCGCTGGGGGCTCTGGCGCTGGGGGCCAAGGGCGCTGGGGGCCAAAGGCGCTGGGGGCTCTGGCGCTGGGGGCCAAGGGCGCTGGGGGCTCTGGTGCTGGGGGCCAAGGGCGCTGGGGGCCAAGGGCGCTGGGGCCAAGGGCGCTGGGGCCAAGGGCTCAGGTTCTCTGCAGAGAGAGAGCATTTGCTTGCAGTTCACAAGTTTATTAGTGAACATGTTGGGGCCGGTGGTGTTTACATGTGTGATCACTACAGCGCTGGTACTGGCTGCAGGAGGGAGGGAGGCTGCTGCTGGGCTGGCCGCTGTGACGTTTCCCAGGAAAATGATGGGCTTCTCTCCTGGCTCAGGGCGCCAGGCTCAGGGCTGGTCCGTCAGAGGGACTCCACTCCTGCTTGCGGGGCCTGGCCCGGGGGGATGAGGGTTTTCAGGATCTCCGTGTAGTAGGGGCCGAACACCTGCTGGTTGTGGTGCGTTATGTTGACAAACCTTTGGCCCAGTTCTGCCAGCTCCGCCTCAATGAGAGTGAGGCCTCCGGGGAGGTCCATCAGAGAGCGCTGCACACCGAGGACCAAGCAGCATTTGAGAAACAGGTGGATCCGCTGATCTGTGAGCAGGAAAGACAGTGAGAAGGGAAGCGGCAGGCGATTCTCAGGGAGAAGCTCTAAGTTAACCTCAGCAGCCACGGAAATCTCTCTTGTTTACGGGGAGCAGGGGCTGCTATCTAGCCCTCAAGGGTAAAGCCAGGATTGGCAACCAGTGGCTAGTACGTTTTTGACCATTCCAAAGCTTATACCCACCAGAAGGTCCCACCAGGAGGCGCTCAGGCTGAGCCCTTGGACGGCTGAGGTTAAGAGCAAGGCCAAGGTCAGAGCCTCCATTCCCATGTGGGACAGTGGGGGCAGGAGTCCCTGCCAGGGGGCGGCCGCCAGCCTAGCCAGCAGCATTGCCTCTGGCAGGGGCGAACGTCAGGTGTCTAAGACTGCAGCCAGGGATGGCCAGGAAGGCCAGGGATGGCCTAGCAGGGCGGTTGGCGTGTGCCACATCTGGAAGTCATGAATTCCTGGTGCAGATCTTCCTCAGAGCCAGAGTGTGTCTTTAAACTAAAAAAGATATATTTTCAACCCTACATTTTGAAGAACTAAATCCTGAACCGTGACCTGCCCAGGGATCATGCCTTCTCCTGGCAGGCAGCTCAGTGGCCAACTTCCCGGGGGAGTCTCCCTCAGCCTCACGGCCTCCCCACCCAGGACGCTCACCGACGACGCTGCGGACACAGTTCTGCGCGTGGGCGATGTCCTGGAGCTGTCCCATCAGGAAGGCCGTGCTGTCGCTGCTCAGGGCCGCGAGGCCCATGCTCTTGAGGCTTTGCTGGATCTCCTGAGACACCTGCTCACTCACAGCCAGCATGGCCTCCTCAGGCCTAGAGCAGGAGGGAGAGGAGGCTGGGGCCCACGCTGGCCTGGCCTCAGCCGGAGCCCTTGAGGGGGACTCCCAGACCTCCTCTGCCTTCACAGCCTGGCAGCAGCAGCCAGTGGGCGGGCTCAGTGTCTCACTCTTATCTCAACACATCGCTTGTTCTCTACACACAGCTCCTCGTCCTACTTCTCAGGGAACAAGAGAAACTTAACTCCGACACGCGTGGGCTCGGCTTTGGATCACCCCGCACTTGTGTCTGTGTGCACGGAGGTACATTGTAGGACTTTTAGGACATTTCCCAGGGCTGTCCTGCTCTCATCAGTGACAGTGACCACCCGCCGGCTGAGGGCCTGCACGCCATGCTGCCCGGTCCCGCCTCACCCCACTAAGCCCAGCCCCAGCCTCTCTGGCCGCCAGCCTCAGCCCAGCGCTTCCTCTCCAGCAAAGAGGGTGAACCAGCCCCCGCGCCACTCCTCCTGGAGGACAGTTCTCAGTTCTGTGTCTTTGTCACAGCCTCAAGACCAGCTGCAGAGACACCCCAACGACCTTGGCCATGGCCTCGCTGTGGCCGTACCCGCCTGTGTCCTCGGACGTGTCACCTCTAAAGACAAAGGTCTCTGCAGCTCACCTGGAATCAAAGTGCTCGGTGAGGGCGTGGGTGGTGCGCTTCAGCCTGTCCACGAACTGCAGGGAGCCGAACAGCACGCTGCCCGAGGAGCTGCTGGCCACCAGTAGGACGGAGGCCAGCACGGTGAGGCGGCGCAGCTGCGCCTCCAGCTCCCGCAGCCGGGCCCGGTCCGCCAGCAGCGTCTGCGGACGCGGACAGCGGTGAGCGGAGGCCTGCCCGAGTCCCGCGCAGCCCAGGCCGCCCCCCAGGCCTACCTCAGGGAACTCCTGGTCCTCGGGGTCCCAGAGAAGAAGGTTCAGGAAAGCCTGGGACAGCACCATGGTGGGGCTGAGGGGCTCCGGCGCGGAGGCCGCCTCGCTGGGAGCGGGGCCGGCCGCGCTGGCGGCGGGCACGTCGGGGCCGGGGCGGGGGGCAGGCCGCAGGTCCGTGGCCGCGCGGTTCAGCCATTTGGTGATGTGGTCCAGGAGGCCTGGGGGGGCGGCAGCCTCAGCGGGAGGTTCCGCCCGGATTCCCCGGCCTGGAGGGAATGCTGACGGGGTGCCTTTCTGTCTTAGAGGTCTGCCCCGTCCCCCCACCCCCAACACACACACGCAGGAAGAATCTTCTGCTCCTAGGGGGAGGCAGATGCCCGCTGGCCTCCTAGGCAGCCGAGGCCCTCCCGCCCCCCCCCCCACCCGCCCGCCCGCCTGCCGCCCGCACCCGGCTGCCTGCTGAGGCGCTCCTGGAACTGCGCCCGCTCCTGCTGGATGGAGTGCTCGCGCAGGTGGGGCTGGAGGCTCTGCAGCGTGTAGTTCCTCATGTCCGTCTTCATCAGGCCCAGAACCTGGCAGATGCCCCTGACAGACAGAACGGCGCGCTCATGCCGCCGAGGGTCTCCGGGAGGGGAGGCGCTCAGGTCAGGGGGCTCTGAACTGACAGCCCTGCCCCCTCGTGGTGACACAGGCCCAGAGCGAGCAGGTGTCTGCACCTCGAAGCCTCTGAGCCAGACCTCCTTCCACAAGTCACTCTGCAGCCAGCAGGCACTAACCATTAGGGACACTAACCATTCTTTCTGGGAAGAGGGATTATAGGTGATGAGATTTCTGAGCCAATTGCTTTATTTTATTGATGAGAGAGAAAGAGAGAGAGAGAGACTTATTGTTCCACTTATTTATACGTCACTGGTTGATTCTGGTATGTGCCCTTACCAGGGATCAAGCCCACAATCTTGGAGGACTGGGACAACACTCGAACCAAATGAGCCACCTGACCAGGGCTTTGGGTCTACTATTTTTTTTTTTTTAAATTTTCTGGAGCTACGAAATGAAGATAACCCCTTACCTCTGACCCTCATACTATGTGAACTGCAACAAGAAAACGGGAAAGCAATGGTTGAACTCCTTGGAAGAAAAGATTGCAGACACGAATGTTGCATTGTAAGATGTTATACAGATCAGCCCATCTGAGGACACACATCTGAGGAGCCATCTTTGGAAAAGGAAAGCTCATAGGCCAGAGGGAAGGACTCAAGATGGGGTTCAGAGGGAAGGTGGCCGAGACAGGGCGGCCACTCTGGGTGTGGCCCCGGGGGAGCAGGTTGGGGGGACAGTAGCCAGGCTTCACCTCAGTAACAGAGTGGAGTCTGTGATGCCGTCTAGCTTCTGCACAGCCGCGTCCCGAACCGGCGCGCACAGCAGCGTCATCATGCTGAGGATGCACTTGGAGAGACGGAGAATGTCCAGGTCCCCTCGCGCCGCTCCCTGCTGCAGCCGGTCGGCGGCCAGAGCTTCCTCGACCTCACGTCGTAAGCGGCTCTGGCGTGGCGACAGCAGCGACAGCAAGATCTGCCCAGGAAGAAGCCTAGGTGGCTGCCCTCTGCTCAGAGCCCCCCTTTCCTCACGGAAACCCCATTCGGCACACACCTCCCAATCGGTGTCTGCTGCTTAGAGATAGAGAACTTTCTCTCAAGGAAATCAAACCTAAAACCTGGATATGTGCCCTGACTGGGTATTGAACCTGTCATCTTTCAGCCTACAGAATGGGACGGCACTCCAACCAACCAAGCCACACCAGCCAGGGGCCACCCTGTGTCTTTTAAGGATTAAGAAATCAGGTCCCTAAATTTCCTAATGTTTATCTTTGTTTAAGGACCAATAATAGGCCATGGCTTTAGGGCAAACGCGGCTCTCGAGCCACATGAGCCTCTTTGGCCCCTTGAGTGTGGCTCTTCCACAAACTACCACGTGCGGGCGCGCACGTACAGTGCGATTAAAACTTCGTGGCCCATGCGCAGAAGTCGGTTTGCAGCTGTTAAAGGAATCTTAATCGTTGTACTGTTGATATTTGGCTCTGTTGACTTATGAGTTTGCCGACCACTGCTTTAGGGGATCAATTATAGCATTAAGATGTCATTCTCCAGCCAGAATGAGATAAACAAAGAAGCAAAATCAAGGTGTGTGATTAAAAGAAACTCAGGGTGCGACGAATATGAAATACACACCATGTGGACGAGGTACTCTTCATTTAAAGAGCAGGCATGTTTGAGATTTACTTCAAAGAGGGAGGAGAAACTAGGCAAAGGAACTGTAGGTGTCACCAGAAATAGTGTATTAACCTAAAAATGTAAGTTCCCTGGGAGCAGCCTCTGCCTCATCTCCATGCCTCTTAGCAGACAGAACACAGTGGGGTCGAGGGATGGGGTCCAATGAGCGTTCGGTTAACTGAATGGAATACTGTGTTGTCATAACAAGATCCATGTGCTCGGCTTCTCTGTAAGCCTCGGAATGGACGCTGCTCTGTGCTCTGTGCTTCATGGTGAGCGATGCCAGTTCCCCGGAGCCCTCCGCGCCGCCTCTGACAGTGAGAGGAAGAGGCCCCCGGTCCGGGCGCTCCCCCGGGCAGGCCCTGGCCCACAGCTTCTTTGTTCAAATCACCTCGTTTCTTCATCCTGACTCGATGCTGACTGATAAAAAAGCTGGCACAAGAGAAGTTCCAACTGAACGGCTTATGCCCATGGGCTCTCATGAGCATCAGGTAGCAAGCATTTCACGTTTAGATGCCTTAGAACGGGGAGGGGGTGGGAGAGAGGGAACATCCGGCCATGGGTCATATAAGGCCCGAGAAATCATTTGGTCTGGCCCTGCCGAGGCATTAGGGGTGAGTTAATTAAATGTTTGACCAAGTGCAGCAGGCTAATTTTTAAGTGGATGATTTTGTACGGGCAGGAAAAATGCCCCCCACCCATGCCTTAGGCAGGCAGACTGGAGTGTGGCTAGTCCCCCATCATGCAGCTGCCGTCGGCCCGGGGAAGCTGGCAGAGCTCTAGCGGTGTGCACCGGGCCAGCCGAGTCCTGACAGGTGAACGGCTAGCAGAGCGCCTCATGGCACCACCAGGAAAAGAGGCGCAGTCCTTGCAGGCCTTTGCGTCCAGGCAGCATATAGCTCCTCAGGGTTTTGTGGATGAAAAGGGGGCTCTGGCATCAATCTGGCACATCATGTGACTCATCGTGCATTTTTAGCTGGCACGTAACTTCTTTAGTAAAAGGTTCATCTTCACCTCAAGCAAGCCCTGTCCATTTCGTTCCAAACGTAGAAAAGACACTGCAAAACTGTCCTTTGGAGCGTTTGAGATCTTGCTTCCTGGCATGTTGTCAGTTTGGCTCAAATAAAATCAAATTCTTATAATAAAAAAAACTCTCTACAGTTCTGATTCAACACCCATTTTGAGTCGCTCATAAGTTTGCCAATTTCAAGTGGGAACCAGAGCCTGAGGAGGCTCCACAGCAAGTCCAGGCAGCCGTCCCAGCCACTCTACCACTGGCCTCCCCAGCCAGCAGGGCCGTGATGCTTCAAGTGTCGCTGGAGGCAGCACAGCACAGATCTCCAGGGGTTTGGAGCACAGCGTGCCTTCTGAGAAAGGGTTCCTGGCTGGCTCCTGGGCCTTGTCAGAAAGGAAGCCCTCACCATCGGACAGCAGGTGGCCACGGGGGCTGCACTCCGCATGAGGAACTTGGTGTTGTCCGGCCTGCCCAGTGGTGAGAGGGGGTGATTGGGGAATTCAGATGTGTGGAAGCCTGGGTATGGAAGCTGAGCAGCCAAAGGAGTGAAGTGCGACATTCATCAATTTATTGTCTCTCAGCCTTAACTCCATCCTTGTTTTCTTTGCTCTGAAAAATGAAGTTCTTTAAATATATTTTCTTTACTAGATGGTAAACTTTAAGCATCATCTGTAGAGGGCACTATTAATTAGTTTCTGTGCAGCATAACAAATTACCATACACTCGGAAGCTTAATTAAGCATATACAGCCCGGTCAGTATGGCTCAGTTGTTGACCCATGAACCAGGATGTCATAGTTGGATTCTGGTTGTGGATTCAAGCCCCAGTAGGGGGCGTGTAGGAGGCAGATGGTCAGTGATTCTCTTTCATCATTGATGTTTCTATTTCTCTCTTCCTCTCCCTTTCTCTCCAAAATTAAAACACAATTTTTTAAAAGAAAAAAAGAAAAAGCACATACATTTGTTGTCTCACAGCATCTGTGGGTCAGGGGTCCAGGCAGTTTATTTAACTGGGTCCTCTGTTCAGGGTCTCGGCAGGCTGTAATAAGGTGTCAGCTGGGCGCATTCTAATTGTGGCTGAATTCACTTCCTTCCAGCTGTAACCTGAAAGGCTCCAGCTTCTTCCTGGCTGCTGGTCCTGAGGCCACCTGCATCTCCCTGCCATGTGGCCTCTCCATAGACACCTGTTTGTTTCTTCAAGGCCAGCAGGAGCATCTCCGTGTGCTGAGACAGTCTTCCACAGTGAGATGTGACATCCCACCACCTTGCCATATTCCATTGGTTACAGGTAAGTTACAGATCTTATCCACATCAAGGAGACAGGACTATTGAAGGACATGGGGGAGGCAAGGTTGCTTTAGGGTGTGCCCATCACATACTATAAAGACAATGCAAAAGCCAGGAGCCTTTCTCTCTGAGTAACTGCTCACTTGGCAGCTCCTGCAGGCGGTATGGCTTTGCCAGCACCTGGCTCTCAGGGCCTGAGTGCCGTCTCTAGGAGGGCTCCTGCCAAGTGCACGGTGCTCAGCAGCACACACAGGCCAGCAACTTCCCGGCACAGCTCTGCACCCCCAAGTGGATCCTGGGTGTTCTGTGTCAGCCTCGGGGTGTGGTGGTTCGCCTTTGATCTGATTTTCCAGTATTCCTCAGCGTTCCCCTTGCTTACTAGCCCAAACCCTCATTTCTCCAATGCCCTGTGATAATTTTTATATTAAAACTCCTTGTTGAAATGACTGTGTGATCTCTGTCTACAGGTTTAGATTCTGACTGACTCATGGGCCAAGCTCAGCTAGAGTTTGCTAGCCACTGACATCTGAATGAGCTGGGATGCCTGGGAACTTCACACCTACAAGCAGAAGGTTGGTGACTCACCTCTTTAATTTCTTTCAGAAGTTCAAGAGCACAGCTGAAGTCTGGGGGTGTAGCCGATAGCTGCTCTTTAAGGTGACCCCAAAAGGCATCGTCCATTGTCTCCTTGGCCTGGCCTTCCAGACTGTAAAGGAGTTAAATAGACAAATTACTTTCCCTGTCCAAAAACTGTCATAAGATCCTGTCTCCTAAGCCCCACACAGACAGTGTTTGCTACGATAAAAGACCATTATACTGCCAAGAACTGTGTGTGGCTTGCAGCAGAGTTGAAGAGAGGGGGTCAGATGTGGATGCCAAGGGCCCGATGATCCAGAGCCGCCCTCCCTCTGCAGCAGGAAGAGCCCTGAGCAGAGGCCAGGTAGGGCTTTGGCCCTGATTTTGCATCCGGCCTAGATAACATGGGGCTTGGATTTTATTTATGTGTATATACAGCAATGCACTAAAGAATCTTTTATTGTCCTCTGGCCCCTCTTTGACTGCACACTGACTGAAATACCCACAGATATTTCCAAATTGGCAGTCTAAACGGAATTCACTATCTTCCTCCTCCAGACCTGTTCCTCCTCTCCCCTGGGCTCAGTGCCACTACCAGGTAGCCAGTCACGGCAGCTAGAAAGATCAGTCCTTTTCACCCTTAAAAATATAGAAGCAAAGGCAATTCCATTTAGAAAGGATCATGTTTTCAACAAATAGTGCTGGGACAACTGGACACCCACAACTGCAAAAATATGAATCAGACACAGACCTCTACCTTCCACAGATGGCTCACCGATTGAACATAAAACTGTCAAACTCAGAGAAGTAACTAGGAGAAAACCTAGGTGACCTTGAGCTTTGCTATGACTTTTAGATACAACACCAAAAGCAAGATCCAAAAAAGAAAAAATTGGTAGTAAATTTAATGCAACTTCATTAAAATTAAGAACTGCTTTCTGAGAGACACTAAGAATTAAAAGATAAGCCACAGACAGTCTTTACTACACACACATCTGATAAAGGATTGTTTTCCAAAATATTCAATGAACTCTTAAAACTCAACAATAAGAAAACAACCCAATTCTAAAATGGGAAAAGATCTGAACCGACACCTCACTGAATAAGATATACAGATGGCAAATATGCCTCTGAAAAGGTGGTCAGCCACATATGCCATTAGGAAACTGCACATTCAAATAATGGGATACCAGTACACACCGATCAGAAAGTCCAAAGTCCAGAGCACTGGAGCAGCAGGAGCTCCCCGTCCCTGCTGGTGGGGATGAAAACGGTGCCACCAGTTGGAAGACAATGTGGCAGTTTCTACAAACTGAGCACACCCTTGCCATACAATCCAGGCATCGAGTGAGTGGAAACTCTCTCTCTGAAGTTCCCAGGCATCCCAGCTCATTCAGATGTCAGTGGCTAGCAAACTCTAGCTGAGCTTGGCCCATGAGTCAGTCAGAATCTAAACCTGTAGACAGAGATCACTCGGCACAAAAACCTGCAATGGAGGTCGATAGAGCTTTATTCATAATCACCAAAGCTGGGAAGCAACCACGATGCCAATCTGTAGGTGAGTGAGTAAATGGAAGGTTATTCAGTGCTGAAGAGGGAGGATGAGCTCTCAAGACCCTCAAGACACAGAGGGTCTTCCATGCGCACTCTGAGCGAAAGAAGCCGATCTGAAAAGGCCACCTACCGGAGGAGTCCAAATACAGAACCTCTGGAAGCCTGTGGAGACAGCACACAGATATGTACGATACAGTACTCTTAGATAGATGTCATTATACATTTTCAAAACCCATAGAATATACATCTCAAAAAGTGAACCCCAACATAAACTATGGACTTGAGTTAATGTATTGATACTAGATTGTCCATTGTAACAAATGCGCCACACTAATAAAGATGTAATTAATAGAAGAGTAGGTGGAAACTCTCCGTGATTTATTTTATTTTTTTATTTTAGTTTTATTTTTTTAAAATATATTTTATTGATTTTTTTACAGAGAGGAAAGGAGAGGGATAGAGAGTTAGAAACATCGATGAGAGAGAATCATCGATCAGCTGCCTCTTGCACACCCCCAACTGGGGATGTGCCCGCAACCCAGGTACATGCCCTTGACTGGAATCGAACCCGGGACCTTTCAGTCTGCAGGCTGGCCCTCTATCCACTGAGCCAAACCGGTTTCGGCTCTCCGTAATTTATGATAATTTTTCTGTAGAAATAAAACTGCTCTAAAATACCCTATATAATAAAGAGCTAATATGCTAAGTAGACCTAACAGCAGAATGACTGTCTGGATCTTTTGGATGAATCCGGGGCTGTGAAGGCCAAGGCAGTTGGGGCAGGGAGGGCTGAGCCCCTTGCACGAATTTTGTGTATTGGGCCTCTAGTTAATAATAATAATAATAATAATAATAATAAAAACAGAATTACAAGGATCAATTTTCCTCTAAATGTTTACTTAAATTATGTCTTTGTGCTACAGAGTTAAACTAATAGAAAAAGAACTATTTGAAAATTCTGAGGCTGAACCTCATCATTTCCAAATAGGTACCTGTTGTCTTAAATTAAACATCCGCCCTTTAAAAAAGTACAGCTCCTTGTAAAAAAAAAAAAAAAAAAAAAGGAAAAAAGCAACACAAAATGAACAACCAAATCCAAGTCCTTTCCCTGCACACAAATCTTAGCCATCAGAGGTAACCAGCTATCTGTGCTCCCCCCTCCCCCCCCCTCTAGTCCAGTGCGCTGGAACTGTGCTGAGCTCTTTCCTCTTCATCTTGTCCAATCCATCTCTGAGTCCATACATTTTGCTTCTTGAATGTCTCTGGAGTTCATCCCTGCCTACCATCATCTCTTACTTGGACCACCGTCATAGTCTAGTCACTGATTCTCCTGCCTTCTGTCTTGTCTATTTTTAATCTTTCTCCATCAGTTCATTATAAACCAGCGATTTCCTAAAATGCAGTTCTGACCACGATGCCATGCTCATTTAAATCCCTTTAAGGGCTTTCCCTCAGCAGCAGCATAAATGGCTCAGACTGCACAATCCTCTTGATTCTGCTCTGCCTTTCCCATTTATCTCCTCCTCCGTCCTAATGCCTGTGTGCAACCATACAAGCCCTTGAAAAGCACAAGGGCTTCTACCATCACTCTGTGCCTCCAACATGTTGCTTCCTGTACCTGGAGCAGCCTTTCCTACCAACAGAACCTGGAAAGCACCTATTCGTCCTCGAAGACTCAACTGCTAAATCTCCCTCCAGGGGCAGCTGATTGCGCATCAGCTCATGCACACCTTATCCGTCATTTTCTCTTATCAGCTGTCTCCCCTACGACAACTTCTTGGCAGCAGAGCCAGGGCCTGGCTCACCTACAGCTACAGCTTCAGTGTGTCTCGCCCCAGCTCTCAGCATTCTGCCCGCCACATAGTACGGGCTCAGCAATGTCTGATGGATGATGCCCAAACGTGGGATTTCTTTAGGAACCCACAGCATCGTATGCGCCCACAATAAAGACAGTTGCCAATAACAAGTCACCTCAAACTGTTTCCCTGCTTCATGTCCCCCTCCGTTTCTTCCACCTATGCCGGCCCGCTCCTTGACCATGGCCCCTAGCAGACCTCTGCTCCATTTCCCTCGCCCCTTCTACCACATTTAAGTGGCCAGAGAGGTAGTAGGTCTGGATTTAGGTGAAAACCTGTCCCAGAGGAACTGTACTTGGCATGGGCCCCTGCTGGCATCGGGCAGGGGCAAATCAGAGTATGAAGACCAGGGCAGCAGCTTGGGACAGAGAAGGGCACCTTAGTAATGGATTCCTGGAGTTGTGAAGGCAAATGCATTTAAGGGAGCCGACCAACCACTGCCATGGTTATTGGTGGGAATCAGAACTGCTTACAATGTAAAATCTGACCATGAGTTTACCCACTTAACTGCCAAGGAGCAGCAGAGCCCTTAGCTTCATACTTACTGAGTGCTTCTTACTTACTGCAATGTCAACAGAACTAGGCAGACTCAAAATAAAGCTGGAGGGGGAGGAGTATTATCATCAACAGGATTAGGGACCCATTTCACAAAGCAAGCTGATTATGAAGCCAGGAAAACAGCTGAAAATGCCACCATTAGAAAATTAATCTTTTTATCTGTGCCTTTTGGTCTGTTCTCACTCAAAAGAGGAACTGAGAAGAATAGTGTAGGCAGCTGCTAAAATGACCCCAAAGATCTGCATTTCCTGGGATTCACGTCAGGTGTAATCTTTCCCTAGAGTGTGGCTGGGTTTAGGGACTCCTTTCTAGGGAACAGAAGTAGCAGAACAGGCAATTCTGTTTTGGGCAGCGATTCCCATAGTCTCCTTCTCCTACCGAGGGAAGCCAGCTGCCCTGTGGGGAGGTCCAGGTGCGAGGGGCAGAGGGAGACTCCCGCCAGCAGGACTGACGGCACAGTTAAACCAGGCTGCGGACGCACAGAAACTGTGAGATAGCGAGCCATGTTTTAGCTGCAGCGATGGACAGCGATTCCAGCTATCCTCCATAACTGTCAGAGAAGATCTGAAATCCACCTGTTCCTATTGAATTATTAACTGGGTCCCAGAGTGAACAGCCGACAATACTAGTAATTGCTTTCATTTACTCACTGGCTTAACAAAATTTGCTTCTTGACCCCCTGATACCACCAGTTATAACTGATCACTCTTCTGTTTCATTGTTGAGACCTCTTAAGGCTGATATCCAATGACTGATTGCATCGTTAAATAAGAATGCTTCCGTCTGGCCAGCAGTCACAGAGCTAACACCTGCCCCAGGACTAATAAGAAGGGAAACGAGAGGAGCTGTACCTGCTTGGAGGTAAAACCTTCTCTTCCCTGTGGAAATCATGATCCATCCCAATCCCGTGGCTCAGCTCGGGCTCTGTCAGACCTGTGGCAGAGAGAACTCATGGTGGGAACAAGTCTGGGTGTCCAGTTATTCACACTCACTAGACTGATAGGCCCCACGTTTGGATTTGAACTGATCTTACACAAACTCTTTCAACCGCCTTACTCTTTTATGTTTTTTGAACTCCAGGCCCCATGGGGGTGAGGGAGGACTAAAAAAGTTATTTTATAAAAAACAGAAAGTGAAATTGATTAAAACCTCTTACAAAGTAACAATTAAATGATGAAGAAACAATTTACTTGCAAAAATAAACATTATGATAAATGAGTATTATGATTACACACGTCTCTTCCTGCCTCTGAAAAAGTTAAATTCTCCACATGGATGGTATTCAAGGGGCCCACGTCACCTGGCCTTCTAAAGCAGTAGCTCCCACCTTTTGGGATGTCACAGACTAAAAATTTCCCAAAAGATTTTGACAACTGGCCAGCTTTTTGTTTAGCCACCTATGCCCAGAGAAACAAACAAATACGCAAATAAGTCTCCACTCCGCCACCACCGAAACCGTCACCTCCAGCGAAAGCCCAGGGTAGCTTCCAGAACAGCCAGGGAATCCTGTCGAGTAAAGAGCAGTCCTTTGAGTGGGATCAGCTTAGCTTTAGGAGAAACTCAGCACAGTAGCTTTATTTCGTTTTACTAAATATTGCTAAGCATTTTGCCACAAACCAGCACTAGTGTTTGGGAACCACTGTTGTAAGTTGTTAATAAAGACCCAGCCAGTAAATTCTCACAAAATAGGCATATGTGGCAGTTATACTGGCTAGTTGGCATCTAAAACAAAGTTGCACACAATAAATCATCTTTCTCACTCTCTTTCCATGAAGCGGCATTTGTTCACAGGAAAGTATTTGGCTCCTAAACGTGCAGGGGATACTGATGAACTGACTGGCGTGACTTGGTAATTGTTAAAGCTGTTGAAATGGGGATTCATTATTCTAGCCTCTCTATTTATGTAAATGTTTTGAGTTTTCCACTTATAAAAAGATGTAATGGCCCTAGCCAGTTTGGCTCAGTGGATAGAGCATCCGCCTACAGACTGAAGGGTCTAGGTTTGATTCTGGTCAAGGGCACATGCCTGGATTTCGGGCTTGATCCCCAATAAGGGGCATGCAAGAAGCAGCCAATCAATGATTCTCTCTCATTATTGATGTTTCTATCTCCTCCCTCTCCCTTCCTCTCCGAGATCAATAAAAATATATTTTTAAAAATTATTTCATGATGCAAAAGGTAGTTATTATAGAAAAGAAGTTACATAGGTGAATGCCTTTGTTCTTAGATGATGAAGTTTTTAGAAGTACATGACTTATTTTCCATGAGAAAAAATATAGAGAGCACGCACATACAACGTGGCAGAAATGTTAACAGTGTGGGCATTCACTATGTTCTTTTTAATTTTTCAACAAATTTAAAATATTTCAAAGTGAAAAGTTAAGGGGTGCATATATTCTTTCTGATTGGTGAATCAGGTTTCTTAGGATATATTCCTAAAAGTGGGATCACTGGGTCAAAGGGGAGTTCCATTTTTAATTTTTTGAGGAAACTCCATACTGTTTTTCAGAGGCTGCACCAGATTGCATTCCTACCAGCAATGATCTAGGTAGGTTTTCTCCACATGCTCACCAACACTTGTCATTTGTTGATTTGTTGATGGTAGCCATACTGACAGGTGTCAGGTGATACCTCATTGTCATTTTAATTTGCATCTCTTAGATTATTAGTGACTGAGCATTTTTTCATGTCTCTTTGGTCATCTATATGTCCAGTTTGGAGAAATGTCTATTTAGGTTCTTTTCCCATTTTTTAATTGGATTGTTGGTCTTTCCTTTGTTAAGTTCTATGAGTTCGTTATATATTTTGAAAATTAACCCCTTATTGGATGTATCACTGGCAAATATGTTATACCATGCAGTGGGCTCTCTTTTCACTTTATGGATGGTTTCTTTTGCTGTTCAAAGCAACACAATATAAAATAGCTAAGATGTGGAAACAACCCAAGTTGATGGCAACAGATGAGTGGATAAAAAAAAAGCTCTGGTACATTTATTTATATAATGGAATAAAGAAGGAATTCTTACCATTTGCAACAGCATGGATGGACCTGGAGAGTATTATGCTAAGCAAAATAAGCCAGTCAGAAAAAGATAAATACCATGATCTCATATAGATAAATATATATGGAATCTAATAAACAAAATAAGTTGATCAACAAAATAGATCCATAGACATAGAAGCATGAAACAGACTAACAAAAAAAACAGACTAAAAACAGGTGTTTGGGATGGCTGGGGGAGAGATTAACTGGGGACTTACATGCATATATGCATAGCCCATGGACACAGATAATGGTGTGGTGAAGGCTTGAGAAGGGCAGGTGCAGGGTGGAGGGGGTCAATGGGAAAAAACAACAACAAAGGGGACATCTGTAATACTTTACAATGATCAAGAGACATATATATATATATATATATATGTGTGTGTGTGTGTGTGTTTGTTTTTTAAAAAATATATATTTTATTGATTTTTCACAGAGAGGAAGGGAGAGAGATAGAGAGCTAGAAACGTCGATGAGAGAGAAACATCAACCAGCCGCTTCCTGTACACTCCCCACTGGGGACGTGCCCGCAACCAACATAATGCCCCTGACCGGAATCGAACCTGGGACCCTTCAGTCCGCAGACCGACGCTCTACCACTGAGCCAAACCGGTTTCGGGAAAAAAAAAATAAAATATATATATATATATATGTTTTAAAGGTAGGGGAACAGGTGATTGTAGAAGTAACCAAAGTTCCTGCTTAGGTGAATTGAACCTTAAGTGGATAGTTGAAGTTCCCTTTGTGTTTCAGCCTCTCTGCAGTCTTTAGTCCCAGCCAAAATGGCCAAACACAGTCAAATATGTAAAGTTACCAATAATTCACTAATTCAAAATGAGAATTAAGAGGAACTCCTCAGAGACCGAACTATAGCAGCTTATGGAAGGACTGAGGGAACTATACACAGGCACACTTTCCAACAACAACGAATCCAAGTTCATTGCTATGACAAGGATGCTCCCTACAGCACATGCAATCCAACGGCCCTCGGGAAAGAGGGCTCACAGAGGAGGCAGAAGTAAAGTACGACTAAGGCAGACGTTTTAACTCCTGATCCCAGGGACAAAGACATTTTCGAGATAATAACTAATTCAACCAAGTCCACCTAGTATATACAATTTCAAATTTATTTTTTTAAAGAGGAATTTGTTTATTTAGTTTCCTGAGAGTTGTCTTCTACTCTGGATTCATTAAAAAAGCCACCTCAAGAACTTAAATTGCTTAAATTGTCTTTACCAAAAACCCCCGATTTGGAAATCGTGTTTCTAAAGCACCCAATTTGCCACTTTAGTGCCAGTCTCTTAACCAGCAGCGACCCCACGTGGCTACAAGAGAAACAATGTAATTCAACTAAGCAGAGCCTTGTCATTTTTCCCATTTCAATTTCCAAGAATTTAACTCATGCCCTCGTGGTTTGTTTCGGTGGATAGAGCATCGGCGGGTGGACGAAAGGATCCGGGTGCGATTCCCCTTAAGGGCTAAGAACCTTGGTTGCAGACTTCTGCAGCCTGGGCCCTGGTTGGGGCATGCACAGGAGGCAGCCAATCGATGTGTTTCTCTCACATCATGTTTCTCTCTGTCTTTCCCTCTCTCTTCCACTCTCCCTAAAAATCAATGGAACAATATCCTCGGGTGAGGATTAACCAAAAAATACAATTTAAAAAAAAATAAAAAATTTAACTCATGTTGTTGGAAGCGGACAGGTCTGCAGATGGGTGACTAGTGCACACAGCAGACGGTTACAGGAGAAAGGCAGGGCGAGTTCCAGTGAGATCAGACCCAGTAAAGGGACCTTGTGCTCCAGCAGGAGCACCTACAGTGTAAGGGGAATGGGAGCCCAGGGCATACTGCTTCTTGAGACAACGGAGTACTGAGGTAACACCATTCCTGCCTGGGATCACCGGGTTCTTTAATTTACCTCAGATATCTGCCATGTTCCACCTACAAACTGAAAATACAAGAGTAACAAAGATGGCTGTGAACCGACTGGGCTTCAGGATGGAGCCTCAATCAGGGGGTCCTGCTCCGGAGCCCCTCCCGGCCTCCCTGCCGCCTGCGGAGCTCCCGGAAGGGCTGCGGCCCCAGCTTGCGGGCGCAGCGCCACCCCTGGGTGTTCTGTTCCCTCAGAGAAGGAAAGGAGCGGCCGCACTGACGGCCTCCCACAGGGGAGGGCGCGGGGGGCTGCGGACCCTTCAGTGGCTTCCTCCCCGCTGACCCTGAGCCCCGAGGGGCGAGGCGCCCAGGCCGGGACCTACGGGCAGGCTGGCCGTCGGCGCTGCTCTTGTCCTGCGGCCCTGCGGCTCCGGGCTTGCGGGAGCCGCTCTCCGCCCCGCTCCGGTCCGTCAGGGGCACCTTCTCCTCCACGGCCTGCATGTTGCTGGTGGAACCTGGGGGAGAGGGCGCGCCGTTGGCGTCGGGGCAGGGCCCCCCAACTGCCCGGGGGTCTGAGGCCCGGCCCGCCGCACCCCGAGGACCAGCCAAAGGAGGTAGCCGCGGGGCCTCCCGGGGGCAGCCGGGGCTCAGGGGCCTGGGGAGGGTCTGGAGGTCAGAGAGGTCGGAGCGCAGCGGAAAGGGGAGGCCGAGGGCGGCGGCGGGTTGGGCTGCCCGGGCCTCCCTGCCGCGGGGCAGGGCCACCTCCCCGCCGCTCCGCCAACCGCAGGGGCCCCGGGCGCCTCGCCTCCTCCAGGACCCGCCGCCTCACCTCCCAGGGCCGCCTCACCTCCTCCCGGATCCGCCGCCTCACCTCCTCCCGGACCCGCCGCCTCGCCTCCTCCCGGACCCGCCGCCTCGCCTCCTCCCGGACCCGCCGCCTCGCCTGGAGCGGCTCCCCGGCCAGCGGCCTCGAGGCTCCGCCGAAGCACCCGAAGGCGCGGCGGGCGGCGGGGCGGGGCCTGTGGAGAGTGGGAACTCGAACACAAACCACACAAACCGCCGCGGGTCTCCCGGGGCAACAGGGCGGGTCACGTGCCGCCCGCCGCCCGCCCTCGTGGGCACGACGCCGCGCAGCCTCTGGGGACGGGGTCGCGGGGCCGCCCCTGAGGGCCGCCCGGCCGCCCGCGGCAGACGCCATCGGAGCCCCTGGGGAGGCGCTGTCTGCTCCTCACCGGCTCCTCCGAGGAGCCGCGGCCCGGGCGCCGTGGGGCGAAGCCTGCGCCCCCTCACGGTGCGGACGCCGCCCTGGGCCGCTCCCCGCCGGCTCTGCCGGGATTCCTGGCCTGGCATCTGCCACCGGCTCCAGGTCCCGGCCTCTGTCCTGGCTCTGCCCGCTGTCTCCGGAGAGTCCCCTCTCCTCCCTCCGAGGCCTGCCCTTCGGCGGGGAGAGGAAGAGAAAGTGTCCGCCCCGGCCTGGGCCTCGGGCCTGACCTCTCTGGCTTGACTTTTGGCCACAGAAGCTTATTTTGAAAAATAAATAAAACAAAAGGTGCACGTATTGCCTGTAAGAAACCGACTTTTCCTATAATTCTTTGTCATTATCGTGGAATATGGGCTTTTCTTGCACAACTTGTGCCTTTTCCAGGAAAACTGCAGAGGCCCGAGAGCACTTCCGCTTCGGGAAGTCCCGTCCGAGGCCCGGGAGCCCGCGGGGCGGCCAGGGAAGGGAAGCCTGCGGGCCGAGGGCACTTCCACGGAGGCACCGTCCCCCCCCCACCCAGGTCAGCAGTGGGGCAGGCTGGCTTTCCTGCACCCCAAGTGGGCGAGTCCTGCATGCCTTCAGCAGAGTTCAATGAAAATATGATTCTTCATTTTTACATAGGCTGGGTTGTTGCTTTTCCATCAAGGAAAAAAAAAAAATCCAAAGAAAAAGAAAGAAAAAAATCCAGAATTCTATTTGGGCATTTTTATTTGTGGGAGAAATTTTCTGGAATGAACCAGTTCTTTTCCCCACAAAAACGGTATTGCCATAAGACCCTCCCTGCGGATGCCTGAGTTCCTCCAGCCGTCCACTCATATACGTTACACAGCCTCTTTAAGTGTACTTCTTCTTTAAAAAAAAAAAAAAAATATATATATATATATATTTTATTGATTTTTCACAGAGTGAGAGAGGGATAGAGAGCTAGAAACATCGATGAGAGAGATACATTGACCAGCTGCCTCCTGCACAACCCCAACCGGGATGTGCCTGCAACCAAGGTACATGCCCCTGACTGGAATCGAACCTGGGACCCTTCAGTCCGCAGCTCTATCCACTGAGCCAAACCGTTTTTGGCTTTAAGTGTACTACTTAAATCCAAATTCTCTGGGAGAAATAGCAGAGGGGGAGCACATGTGGGAGAGGAGGGAAGGGGGAGGAGAGAGGCAGAGTTAGCCTTTTCCCAGGTCAGCCTGGGGACAGCATTTCATGATCTTTATCAGGAATATGTCAGAACCATCGAGGCGAAGTTAAAGGTTGAGGGGAATGGAAAGATGATGTGAGAGATATGCCCCCTCCCTTGGGGTCTTGGTTAATAGGAACGGGTTTTTGTTTAATGATTTACAAAATGCTTCGCCGTGGCCAGTCCATGTGCTCTGCTCACAGCCCTCCTATTCAGGAGGCAAAGTGGGTGCTATTTTGGACCACTGAATAGATGAGCCAACTGGGCATCAGAGAGATTTCAGTAAGTTACCAAAACTCACATGGCAAGCAAGGTCTTGACTCTTGATCATGTACTTTTAATTCGCACCGCCTCCTGCCTCTGCGGGGACGCTGTATGGGAAAACAGAACTCCTTGTCATGGTGGAGTGAGCACCCGAGCTGGGCCAGGCCAGGGGCGCTCCTGGAGGCCAGAGGAAGGGTGGGAGGTCCCCCAGATGTTGGGATCAGTTCAATCCGCTCAGGGGCAGCCTTTACCAGGACCCTACGCAAGACTGGGTCACTGACTTGGTCTGTGGTTAGCCCGGCTCCCTGTCAGCCTCTGGCCCTCTTTACACGCTCCTAACGGTGAAACTGGGCTTCCCACACTCGTCTGTCATTTAGAGAAAATGCCCCTCCAGGTGACTTGACACCTTTACCCTGTTACAGTGCAGGGGGCTCCGAAGACCCATGGACAAGTCCTCCCCAAGCAACCCCGGCACGGACCGGAGTCAAAGCCACTGCGCGCACCGGGGCCCTTTCTGTCCAGACGTCCTCAACCCATGTTTGTGGCAACGCCGAGTCTGTCTGCTCTCCACACATCTTTGAGAGTTCTTCTTTCAGATGGAGGAGGTTCCTGAACTTGCTGGCACACCTCTGGGTGTCGCCGTGCACACACCTACCACAGTTTAAGAAGAAGTTTAATCTAACTCGCAGCTAGAATTTTCCCACTTTTCAACCAAATCCCCACCTTTGTGAGCTTCCACCCAAACCCAAATGTATGATTTAGTCTCACTTGTTGAATATTATCTTGGGTACACTCCCCCACCAGAGAGAGCAGAGCATACAGCAAGCCGGTCCGGCTCCCAGAGACATTCCGAAAGAGGGTGATAGAGATGGAGACGGAGACCGCAGGGAGCCGCAGAGGCACAGACCACAGGCCTGAGGGGGATCCTGCATGTCGATCTGCTAGCTTAGGAAAACAAAACAAAATGACAACAAACAAACAAACAAACCCACAACCTTATTTTATAAAGAAGCATCTTACAAACAAGGCTCAGTAGGGTTACATGACCTCACCAAGGTCAGCCCCAGTTTATGGAAAATTCAGGACTAGAACCTGTATCACAGTTTACTCCATAACATAGAACTAAGCAGGAGGACAAGCTAATCCTATAAATAACTGTTTACATTTCCCAGGAAAAATGCAAATGACAGGCCTTGGCGTGGGAGAAGCCGGAGAAGACCGAGAAGATGTTAGAGGCCAAGGCTGCGAGTCCAGCAGGGTGTCCCGGAGGGCAAACAGCGGGCCCGGGAGGGTGTCCCGGAGGGCAAACAGCGGGGTAAACACCGGGCGGGGCATTTACACGGAGCCATGGGAGTCCTGTAAACGGGCTGACTTCATTATAGCCTCTCCGGCACTACAGACCACATATCAAACTATTTGCTTTAGTCTTTTGACAAATGTGTTTTCTTCACAGAACCCAAGAGGAGTGTGAGAAGGGATGAGGTAATGGGGGGTGGGGAGGAGCCTGGGCACAGACATTTTTTGAATTTTAAAAATATTTTTTATTGATTTTTAGAGAGAGGGGAAGGGGGAGGGGGACAGAGAGAGGGAGAAACATTGATGTGAGAGTGAAACCTTGACCAGCTGTCTCCTGCATGCCCCCGACCAGGGACTGAGCCCACAGCCCAGGCTTATGCCCTGGCCACCCCCAGGAGGACGCCCGGCCCCCTGAGCCACACCCACCAGGGCACCGATGTGAAGCTTGGCGAGTGGGGACACCATCACAAGTCTCTAGGGAGAGGGGCTCCCGGGGAGGACAGAGGGGCCCTGGCAGCAGCCTCGACTGCCTGCTTGTGCAGCCACATGGCCCTCCACCAGCTCCCTCCTGCTCCGGGCCCTCCCATCCAGGGTGCTTCTCCTCTGCGCTCCCGCTCCCTCCGTCCGTCCCTCCCGTCCTCCAGGTCTGGCTGGTGGGCCTGACTTCCCCAGAGGAGCGCCGATGGGCCCGCATTCGCATCTCTCAGTGCCCCTGCTCTCTCTTCCGGGCTCTCGGTGTGAAATTACATGTTTGCATAATCAGCCTTGATTGCGTGTCCAAGTCCGGCCTGAGACTGTCGGCTCTGAGAGCAGACACTGTGCGTCTCATTCACCGCGTGCCGGGACGTGGCGGGTGCCCCACCGTCACTGTGGGGGGACGCATGGGTGCCAACAGGAGGCAGCCGTGCTGGAGGACGAGTGACATGGATGGGCCCACTGCCGCCACGCACCCCCGGGAAGCCTGGGTGCCCTGAACCGGGCGGGGACAGCAGGGGGCAGTGGCGCCCTGGGAGTGTGATTCACAGAGGCCGCGCCTACGGAGGGATCTCAGACTTAGTGACTCTCTGGCCTGGGCGAGCAGCGGCCCCAGGCCACAAGCACTGGCTTTAAAAGTCCTCTGAAGAGCTGCATCTTTCGAGTCCCCAAAAACAATCGCGCCTTGTGCCCAGGACACGGTGCAAGTTACACACTTAAAGCAGTTTCCACAGAACCACATTCAGTCGGTTTTAAGCTCTGGGGAAAGCTGGCAGCCTCTTTGTGGTTTTTTTTAAAAAACTAGTTAGAGGGACAATTAAACCTTTATGGGCCCCAGAATACACCTCTGCAGACGCAAATAAGGACCCTTCTTCAGCACCAGCGAGAATGCACGTTCTGCCATCGCAGGGCAGAGTCGCGCTCACGTCAGACCGTCCGTGGCTCGGGCAGGTGACGGGGTCCGCGTGAGCCGTTGGGACGGTGGCCCTGACACATGGCAGGCCTTGGGCTTAGCTGGTCTTAAATAAATCACACACTCCCAGAGTTTCCCCGGAAAGCTGCCAGGATTCGTGGCCCAGAAGCTCATCTTGCTCCTTCCTGGTGTTACTTTGGGCCAGCACGGTCCATTTGTCAAAGGTCTCTGGCTCCTTTCTTCCCTCTCTTACAACACAATACAACGCATTCATGGATTTTCAGTGCCATGTCCTTGAATGGTCGCACGATTTTTTTTTTAATGCAATAATATCATTAAGTGCGCCAGGGGGCTCTCTTCTTAAACGAACCTTTGAGTAAACTCTTTTGTAAGGGAAATCATCAGCCACCAATTTGTTTTTCAAATCTGAGGTTTCACAGGGAGATTTTCTTAAACCAGGTCCACTTTAGGTGGTGGCCTGTGCAGTTTATTTTATTTTTTTTACTTTGGTGGAGAGACAAGCTTTTCCCGCACAGACATTGTTAGGTGGGGATGAAGGAATCTCAAACACTTGAGAGAAATAAATCAGTTTCAATTATTCCTGTCATCCGTAATTCTTTCAGAACCACCAGCCTAAAGCAAAGTATAATGATCTCCTGACAAGAATCCAGCCACTTAGATTTAAGGGCCAGTCTATTGAAGTCAGTTTCAAAAGAAATACAGAGAACAGGGTTTAAAAAAAAAAAAAAACCCTCACCATTTATTGTAGGGTTGTTTTTTTTTTTTATTGTGGTAAATCACATAGCATAATATTTATCATTTCAGCCATTCATAAGTTTACAATTCTGTGGCATTAAATAAATCAAATTCACAATGTTGTGTAACCATCACCACTATCTGTAGCCAAAACCTTTCATCATCCCCAATAAAAGCTCTGTACTTGGTAAATAGTTACTCACACACACACCCCCACCCCCCCAATCCCCCCCCTCCCCCGCCATCTCCATTTGCCTTTTTGTCCACGAACAGCGAACAGTTTTAAACTCCCGTCTGGCCCCGGGGGGCCTTTCCCTCCTCGGGTGGGAGGGTGGGGAGCGGCCGCCTCTCTTCACCTTGCAGGCTTCCCGCGGCTCCAGCCCCGCCGCCCACAGAGGCCACGAGATGAAGCGGCAGCCCCAGCGGAACAAAAGGAGGTCACGGGGTCTGGGTCTCTGTTCTGAGCTCAGGAATGGCAGGAATTTTCTGACTTCAGTGGTCTGAGGAAGCATCTGCACAGCGAGTGCATGGCCGCTCTGGTGTCTGCAGCCTGCATGGGGCCCCGCCCGGGGCCAGTCACCGCCGAGCTCCCTACCTGAGCCCGGGCGGTGTGGTCCAGTGGATTGGACATCGACCCAGGAACCGAGTAGGGGCATGCAGGAGGTGGCTGACCGATGTTTCTCTCTCATGGATGTTTCTACCTCTCTATCCCTTTTCCTTCCTCCCCCACTCTTAAAAAAAAAAAAAATCAATTAAAAAATAAAGTCCCTATCTGAGCTCTGTCAGGGCGAAGAGAGATGGAAATGCAAGAGGCCTGGGCGGCTCCCTCGGGCACCTCAGGTTCCAGTCTAGGGAAGGTCTCACCCGGAAAACCACTGGCTACAGCCCCGCGGAATTGTCACCTCCTGCGCCCATCCGTGGCCCACAGAGGCACACTCAGTGACTGCCCTTCAGCGGGGTTTCCTTTGCTCGCCGTGCGTGGACCCTCAAAGGAGCTGGCCTTCCTGGCCTCTGCCCCCGCCCTTCCCCAGTGCACAGCTCAGGGTAACTGGAGACTTGGCTTATGAAATCCAACTTCTAATTGTTGCAAGAACTACTTGGGGACCCCCAGCGTCGCCTCCCCAGCTCCGTGAGCCTCTGGGCAGTGGCAGGGGAATGGCCTGAGCTCCTCCTCTGCCCCCTGCTGGTGGCCCTGGGCATGTCACTTCACAGCCCTGCCCTCGTTCCCTGCTGGACTGGAGGACAGGCTTTTGGGATGTGGGCTAGCCCTCTCCTCTCCCTGTGAGGACATTGCCAGAGAGGACCAGGGGGCGGGAGGGAGGTGGGGAAAGAGGGAGGGGTGTGTGCTGGGACAGTGGAGAGGGAAGTTCGGTGTGGTCTTTGGGAGGAAGTATTCCGCAGACAGGTGGCAATGAGCCGCCGAAGGCAAGGAGAGAGACTGAGGCTGGTAACAAGGATGGACTCGGAGTCACGGTGGGTAGACGGCATAGTGGCCAGAACACCAGACAACACATCAGTGCTGAGCACGCGTCAGGCCTTCGCTAAGGGGCTGCCCTAGGCTCACGCACCGCGGCAGGGATGTTCCTGCACCCGCCCTCCAGGGGAGGGAACCGAGGCCTCCTGCCACCGCCACGCGGTGAGGACCTGCAGGACAGGGACGTGGGCCCGGGGAGTCTGACCGAGCCCGCGGCCAGCCTGTCACATCCCCGCCTGGAGGCCGAGCAGCTCAGGAGAAAAGCGATCCGGGCAGAGAATGGAATCTGGACAAATACGAGACTAATACTCCTACTCCCCATCGTGTGCGACCGAAACTCCGATTCTCAGAAGCGGTGGAACTGTCCCGTGATCCCCGCCAGAGGAACCAGAGAAGCCAGAGGAACTGTCCCGTGATCCCCGCCACTGCCCGGGGCTGGCTCGCACACGGTGAGCAATCGCATCGGCCACTCACTGAGTGCCAGGCCTGGGCACAGGGCATCGCGCGTGCGTCCCATCGAGGCCTCTCACACAGCCTACAAAAGAGGTGTCCTAGTGCCAGTTTCCAGGAGCAGAAGCGGAGGCTCCCGGAGCTTACCGGGTTTCCCCGCCCAGCAAGTCTCAGCTGAGAACTCAAAGCCCGCTGTGTGCTCTGAGGCCCGTTCCAGGGCTGCCGCTCCGAGCAGTCTTTCCTGGTTGCCCACCAACCATCCCGGAGTGGACACTCGGGACATTTCTGTTGTGTTTTCATAAGGTTTCTTCCTTGAATGAGTTTGTAGTTGAAACCAGTGTTTGAAGCCAGTGCTTCCGGGAGCTACTGAAGCGTTACCCGCTGCCTTGAACCAATGTTAACGCCAACTATGTGCATAGTCGAGTCCATTTAGCTCAACTGGAGTAACGCAGCGCCTCTCGGTTTTGGTCCCTGAGATACACCCAGCTCGTGAAGCCTGATTGGCCTAAGGGTAATCCCATTAAGGAGGCTGGAGGCTTTCCAGAATGTTCTTTACTCTGCTTCCTCATGCTCCCTTCAGGAAGGGAGAGTCTTGCCTCTGGACTCTGTCCTGTCATTACGGGAGCCCACAGTTCCTGGTGGCCATCTCACTGCCAGCCTCGCTATGGGGACCCCTGGAGCCCAGCCCCCTGCGGGAGATTCCCCGGCGTCAAGCCAGCCACCCCTCATTGCTGAATCCGTGTGATGGGTGCTGCAGCCCCAGCTCCCACGGGCGTGCAAGCAGCACTGAGCTCGCCACACCCGTCCTGCGGGCTGCGTCCGGCCTTCTGCAGGCTGGGAACGGAGATGACTCGCCATGTAACTGCGTAAATGAGTCAGAGACGCCATGCGTGGGCCTAATCCCATAGACGCGGAGGATGGAGCGGCTGGAAAACACTTAAAATAACTGAACCAAGTCTTCTCCCTTTCTGTCCAACGCTATGGTGAGAAGAGCTGCTGCGTCGGGAAAGTTTGAGGTAGAGGTCCCTCTGATCAGGGCAGACACCCAGAGCCGAGGGAGGATCTTCAGTCTGAGAGGCAAGCGTCCGGAGGCTCCAGGCCCAGCCCTGGGGTTGGGGAGGGGGGTCGGGAGGGAGAAACAGGTGACCATTCGGGATAAAACTCGCTTCAGTTGCTGTAGAAATGGGGCTTGGGAAGAAAGATACAAAACCTCAAATGAATAGTTTAAAAGTACAAAATACCTTTCTAACAGTTTGTTAGTGTTTGGTGTGGCTGCTTTTCATGAGTAATTATGGGAAGACTCTGGGCCTTCGGCATGGAGAGCTCCACCTGTCCCCTCCCGGACACAGCGCCCAGACAACCCACCACTTCCGGGGGACACTCCCCTCTAAAACCCAGAATCACAACGTGAAAGCTGGGCAGGGTGTCCCCGCTATCACTCAAGACTTCTTGTCCAGGTTTTCACATAATATTTTGTCTTTTAAAAGCAACTCTGTTGAGGTATAATTTTCCACGAGTAAAACGTGCAATTTTAAACGTACGTTTTGCTGAGCTTTGACAAATACATACACCAGGGGACCCCAGCACCGTCACAGGGACACTTCCAAGCAGAACCCCTCAGCCCATCTGCAGTCAACACCCACCTCCTCACCCTCCGAGCGGACCAGCCACGGGTCAGCTTCTGCCCCACAGGTCCGTGTCACTCCTCTAAGCTGCACACGATGGAAGCACACACGGTGCCGCAGCATTGGTATGCAGGCCTGCAGTGAATGCCACGGCGGGGGCTGCGGCCTCAGAAATGTGTTATCTCACACCTGGAGAATGGGCTTGGGAGAACAAGCCCAAGTCCTCAAGAGGTTTGGTGTGTTTTGTTTGCTTTTAAATATATTTTATTGATTTTGTACAGAGAGGAAGGAAGAGGGATAGAGAGCCAGAAACATCAATGAGAGAGAAACATCGACCAGCTGCCTCCTACACACATCCTACTGGGGATGTGCCCGCAACCAATGTACATGCCCCTGACCGGAATTGAACCTAGGACCTTTCAGTCCGCAGGCTGATGCTCTACCATTGAGCCAAACCGGTTTCCGCAAGAGGTTTGGTTTTTCCGAGGACTCGGCCTTCCTCTGTCCTCACCTGGTCTTCTCCCTGGGGGCTCAGCCCTGGTGTCTTCCTCTCTTTATAGGGACACCAGTCCCTGGGATTAGAGCCCCGTCCTACCTGTAACCCTAATGGCTTCTTTAAAGGCCCTGCCTCCAAATACAGTCACATTGGTTAGGGCTTCAGCATACGAATTCATAATTCAGTCCACAGCAGCAGTCTTCCGTGTCTAATGCCTGCGACTCAGTATAGTGTCTGTTCCACTCGTCCACTTAGTGGCGTTTATCGCAGACTCAGAATGAGCTGGGAAGAATCTCTCCTCTTCAGTTTTCTGAGTTTGCACACAATTGGTGTTATATTTTTTTCTTTAAGTATTTTTAGACTTTCCCAGTAAAGTCATCTAGGCCTGGAGTTTTCTCTGGGGACATTTTTAAGTTGCCAATAAAATTTTTTAAAAATAAAGACCAGGCTATTCAGGTTATCTTTTCCTTTTTTCTGAATTTATTGGGGTGACACTGGTGAGCAAAACTTGATGGGTTTCAGGCGCACAATTCTACAGCACATCACCTGTGCACTGGATGGTGTTTCCCCACCCATTTATCTCCCTCCACCCTCCTCCTCCTCCCTCCACGCCCCTGGCAATCGCCACACTGACCCGAGTCCAGGAGTTTTTTTCTCTTTTTGGCTCGATCCCTCCAGCCCCTACCTACTCGTATTGAGTTTTGGTAGTTTGTCTTTCAAGGACTTTCTCTGTTGTCTGAAGTATTGGCGTTAATTGTTCATCACAGACATCAGCTAAGTTGCTCATAATATTCCCTACTATCCTTTTGTTACCTGTGAACTGCAGTGAGGTCACTGCACTCATTGCTGATACTGGTAACCTGTGTCTCCTCTCTTCTTACTGATCCATGTGGCCAAAGGCTTATCAATATTATCGAACTTCTGAAAGAACTTGCCTTTAGCTTCTTTACTTCGCTGTTGTTGTGCTGTGTTCCATTTCAGCAATTTATTCTCTGTCATTATCTCCTCTCTTCTGCTTCCTTTGGGTTTCATTTGCTCTTCTTTTGCTAGTTTCTTAAAGTGGGAGTTGAGGCTATTGATTTGTGACCCTTTAAGTACTGATTCAATAGGCAGCCCACATACTTTGGACATATTGTTTTCATTTTCATTCTATTAAAAAATCATTCTAGTTTCTCTCTTTCTCTTAAAATTTGATTATTTAGAAATGTGTTATCTTGTTTCCAAATATTTGGAGTTTTTCAAGAATCTTTCTGTTATTGACTTCTAACTTAATTACATTGCGATGTGAGGACATTTTTTAATGACTTGAATCTTTTAAAATTTATTGTGATTTTTTTTATGGCTGAGAATGTGGCCTATTTTGGTAAATGTTCCATGTGTATCTGAAAAGAATGTGTAGCCCAGCCGTGGTGACTCAGTGGTTGAGTGTTGACCTATGAACCAGGAGATCTCGGTTCCATTCCTGGTTAGGGCACATACGAGTTTGCGGGCTCAATCCCTAATGGGGGTGTGCAGGAGGCAGCCAATCAGTGATTCTCTCTCATCATTGATGTTTCTATATCTCCCACTCCCTTCTTCTCTGAAATCAATAATATATATATGCACAGATATGCATTTATAAAATAATGTGTATTCTGCTCTTGGATGGAGTGTTCTATGAATGTAAACTAGGTCAAGTCAATTAATGGTCTTCTATATCCTTGATTCTTTTCTACCTACTTGCATGCCAATTATTAAGGAGTATTGAAATCTCCTACTATAATTGTTATTTGTCCCAGCAGTTATATCAATTTTTACTTTATGTATTTTGAAACTCTTCTTAGGTGTATAAACTTTTAGAATTAAGTCGTGTTGATTAGTTGGTCCCTCTATCATTGCTCTGAAATCAACTGATGTTAATATAGCTACTCCAGCTTCTTTTTTCCACATTTTACAAAACTTTTTATTGATTGATCTGAGAAAGAGAGAGAAGCATCTATTCGTTGTTTCACATTTTTATGCATTCATTGACTGATTCTCTTATGTGCCCTGACCAGGGATAGAATCCACAACCTTGGGATATTGACGCTCCAACCAACTGAGCAACCCAGCCAGGGCTCACCAGTATTTTTAATTTAATAATATACTATAGACATCTTCCCTGGTCATAGGCATCTCTTTTTTATTTCATTTTTAAAAAAATGTATTTTATTTCATTTTTACAGAGAGGAAGAGAGAGGGATAGAGAGTTAGAAACATCGATGATGAGAGAGAATCATCGATCAGCTGCCTCTTGCACACCCCCTACTGGGGATGTGCCCGCAACCAAGGTACATGCCCTTGACCCGAATCAAACCCGGGACCTTTCAGTCCGCAGGCTGACGCTCTATCCACTGAGCCAAACCGGCTTCGGCTATTTCATTTTTATCGTTGGCAGTATTACAGATGATCTCCATTTCCCCCTGTAGCTCCCTCCACCGCACCTCTGCCCCACCCCAGGCATTCACAGCACTATTGTCCGTGGCCATGGGCTGTGCGTACACGTTCTTTGGTTAATTTCTTCCCGTCCCCAACTCTCCTTCCTCTGAGATCTGTAGTCTGTTCCATGCATCCATGTCTATGGACCTACATTGTTCATCAGTTTATTTTGTTCATTAGATTCCACACATATGATACTTGTCTTTCTCTGTCTTTCACTTAGCATAATACTCTCCAGGTTCCTCCATGATGTTTCAAAGGATAAGAGACCCTTTCTATTTTCATAGCCACATAGTATTCCTTTGTGTAAATGTACCACAGCTTTTTTACCCACTCATCTACTGATAGACACTTGGAGTGTTTCCAGATCTTAGCTATAGTAAATGACGCTGCTATGAACATAGGGGTGCATGCATTCTTTCTGATTGGTGTTTCCAGATTCTGAGCAGATAGTCCCAGGAGTAGAATCACTGGGTAAAATGGCAGTTCCATTTTTAACTTTTTGAGAAAATGCCTTAGAGTTTCCCACAGTGGCTGCATCAGACTGCATTCCCACCAGCAGTCCCCTAGGACTCCCTTTCCCCCACATCCTCACCAGTACTTGCTGTTTGTTGATTTGTTGATGGTAGCTATTCTGACAGGTATGAGGTGGTACCTCGTTATCGTTTTAATTTGCATCTCTCTGATGATCAGTGACATTGAGCATTTTTTCATATGTCTCTTGACCTTCTGTATGTCTTCTTTGGAAAAGTGTCTATTCAAGTTCTTTGCCCATTTTTTAATTGGATTGTGTCTTCCTTTTGTTGAGTTATATGAGTTCTTTATATAGTTTGGAAATTATCAATGTATCATTGATGACTATGTTCTCCCATACAGTGGGTTCCATTTTCATTTTTAGCATTGTTTCTTTTTCTGTGCAAAAGCTTCTATAGTCCCATTTGCTTATTTTCCCTTGCTCTAGGAGATGTAACAGCAAAAATTCTGCTATGTGAGATGCCTGGATTTTACTGCCTATGTTTTCTTCTAGGATTTGTTATGGTTTCACAACTTACATTTAAATATTTTATCCATTCTGAGTTTAAATGGATAAAAAATCTTTTATCCATTCTTGTGTGTGGTGTAAGTTCGTGGTCTGATTTCATTTTTTGTAATACCTGTCCAATGTTCCCAGCACCATTTGTCTTTACTCCATTAAATGCTCTTGCCTCCTTTGTCAATTATTAATTGAGTGTGTATAAACTTTACAACTTGGGTTGATTCCTGGGGTCTCTGTTCTGTTCCATTGATCCATACGCCTGTTATTGTGCCAGTACCAAGCTATGACTTCATAGTATAATTTGATATCCAACTTTGTTCTTCCTCTCAAGATTGCTGACGCTATTTGGGGTCTTTTTTTTTTTTTTTTTTTTTTTTTTTTTTTGTTCTATACAAATTTTTGGAATAATTGGTCTAGACCTGTGAAATACGTCGATGGCATTGAATCTCTAGCTTGCCTTGAGTAGTGTGGACCTTTTAACGATGTTAATTCGTTAAAATGAACACAGAATGTGCTTCCATGTGTCTGTATCTCCCTCTACTTCTTTCACAATGTCCCATGGTTTTCTGATACCATCTTTTATTTATCTCATTGGTTAAGTTCATCTCTAGATATTTTGTTGTTGTTGCAATGGCAAATGGGAATATTTTTTAGTTTTTCTTTCTGAGAGTTCATTGTTGGTGTATAAAAATGTCATCAATTTCTGGATGTTAATTTTGTATCATGCTACATGGCTGAATTTATTTATTAAATCTAGTGGGGGGTTTTTGTGGAGTCTTTAGAGTTTTCTATGTACAATATCATATCACCTGCAAATAATGACAGCTTTGCTTCATCCTTTCCAAATTGGATGCCTTTTATTTCTTCTTCTTTGATCATTGTGGCTAGGACTTCCAGTACTATGTTAAACAAGAGTGGTGAAGGTGTTCTTAAGGAAAACACTTTTAGTTTTCATGTTGGCTGTAGGTTTGTCATACATGGCCTCTATAATGTTGAGGTATGTTTCCTCTATTCCCACTTTGTTAAGAGTTTTTATAAAAAATGGGTCTTGGGTCCTCGCCGGTTTGGCACAATGGATAGAGTGTTGGCCTGCCTAGTGGTTAGACCAGTGGCCCGTGGACAGAAGGGTCACAGGTTTGGCTCCTGGTGAGGGCACATACCTGGGTTGCAGGTTTGATCCCCGGCCCTGGTCAGGGCACCTGCAGGAGGCAACCAATCAATGTGACTCTCTCACATCTATGTGTTTTTCTCTTTCCCTTCCACTATCTCTAAAAGGCAATTAAAAAAACCCTAGGGAGAAGATTAACAAAATAAAACAAAATAAAAATAAGAGCTTGGAAGTCTTCCCTCCTCTTGAATTTTTTGAAATAGTTTGAGGAGCATAGTGTTATTTCTTCTTGAATGTTTGGAAAAATTCACCTGTGAGGCCATCCAGTCCAGGACTCTTGCTTGCTGGAAGTTTTTTTAAATTACGGTTTCAATTTCATTAGTTGTTATCAGCCTATTCCAGTGTCTGATTCTTCCTGCTTTGGTTTTGGAAGATTGTATGCTTCTAGGAATTTGTCCATTTCACACAGGTTGTCCTGTTTGTTGGCATTTGTTGTTCATAGTATTTTCTCACTATCATTTGTACTTTTTTGGTGTCAGTTGTTATTTCGTTTCTTTCATTCTGATTTTATTTATTTGTGTCCTCTCTGTTTCTTGATGAATCTAGTTAAAGGTTCATAAGTCTTATTTATCTTTTCAAAGAACCAACTCTTGGTTTCATTAATCTTTTGTCTTGTTTCTTTTAGTCTCTATGTCATTTATTTCTGCTCTGATCTGTATTATTTCCTTCCTTCTACTTACTCTGGGCTTTTCTTATCCTCTTTCTAATGCTTTTAGTTGTAGGATTAGATTGTTTATTTGAGCTTTTTCTTATTTCTTGAGGTAGATCTGTAATGATATAAACTTCCCTCTCAGGACTGCTTTCACTGTGTTCCATAGATTTTTGGGCTATTGTGTGTTCATTTTCATTTGTTTCAGGAAGTTTTTTTATTTTTTCTTTGATCTCATTGGTAACCCATTCATTGTTTAATAGCATGCTATTTAGCCTCCATGTGTTTGAATGTTTTTGAGGTTTTTTATTGTAGTTGATTTCTAATTTCATGCCATTGTGATCTGAGAAGATGCTTGATATGATTTCAGTCTTCTTGAACTTGTAAAGACTTGTTTTGTGGCTTAACGTGTGGTCTATCTTTGAGAATGTTCCATGTGCACTTGAGAAGAATGTATATTCTGCAGATTTGGGATGAAATGTTCTGTAAATAACAATTAAATCCATCTGTTGTAGTGTGTCATTTAAGGTCACTGTTTCCTTGTTGATTTTTTCTCTGGGAGACCTATTCAGTGGTGTCAGTGGAGTATTAAAGTCCCCTACTATGACTATATTGCTGTCATTCTCTCCATTAAGTCCACCAAAAATTTTTTATATATTTAGGTGCTCCTATATGGGGTGCATATATGTTTTCCAGGGTTATATCCTTTTGTTGGATTGATCTCTTTAATATTATGTAGTGACCTTATTTGTCTTTTTTATGACCTTTATTTTGAAGTCTATTTTGTCAGATATAAGTATTACTACCCCTGCTTTTCTTTTGCTTTCATTTGCATGGGAAGTGTTTTTCCATTTCCTTCACTTTTATCCTGTGAGTCTTTTTTTTTTTTTTTTTTTTTTTTTAATATATAAAAATGATTTTTCACAGAGAGGAAGAGAGAGGGACAGAGAGTTAGAAACATCGATGACAGAGAATCATCGATCAGCTGCCTCTTGCACACCCCCTACTGGGGATGTGCCCGCAACCAAGGTACATGCCCTTGACCGGAATCGAACCCAGGACCTTTCAGGCTCTACCACTGAGCCAAACTGGTCCTGGCCTGTGTGAGTCTTTTATTCTGAGGTAGACAGCATACATTTTAGTCATGTTTTCTTTTCCATTCAGCTACCCTATGTCTTTTGATTGGAGTACATAATCTATTTACTTTTATGGTTATTTATGTTCTCCTCCTCCTCCTCCTCCTCCTTTTTCTTCTTCTTCTTCTTCTTCTTCTTCTTCTTCTTCTTCTTCTTCTTCTTCTTCTTCTCCTTCTCCTTCTCCTTCTCCTTCTCCTTCTCCTTCTCCTTCTCCTTCTCCTTCTCCTTCTCCTTCTCCTTCTCCTTCTCCTTCTCCTTCTCCTTCTCCTTCTCCTTCTCCTTCTCCTTCTCCTTCTCCTTCTCCTTCTCCTTCTCCTTCTCCTTCTCCTTCTCCTTCTCCTTCTTCTTCTTCTTCTTCTTCTTCTTCTTCTTCTTCTTCTTCTTCTTCTTCTTCTTCTTCTTCTTCTTCTTCTTCTTCTTCTTCTTCTCAGTCCCTTTAGCATTTCTTGCAATGCTGATTTGGTAGTAATAAACTCCTTTAGCCTTTTTTGGAGGTGAATGGTTTGAGATGCTCTTTATTTCACCTTCAATTTTGAATGGTAGCCTTGCTGGACACAGTAGTCTTGGTTTCAGATCCTTGCCTTTCATTGCTTTGAATATTGCTTGCCATTCCCTCTGGCCTATAGTGTTTCTGTGAAAAATCAGAAAGCCTTATGGGATATTTCTTGTAGGTAACTGTCTCTCTCTTGCTGCCTGTAAGATTCTCTCTGTCTTTAATGTTTGCCATTTTAACTATGATGTGTCTTGGTGTAGGTTTCTTTGTGTTCATCTTGATTGGGACTCTCTGTGCTTCCTGAACTTGTGTGACTTTTTCCTTCACCAGATGAAGGAAGTTTTCAGTCATTATTTCTTCAAACAGGTTCTCTATCCCTTGCTCACTTTCTTTTCCCATGTTGTCCCAAAGTTCCCTTTAACGCTCCTCATGCTTTCTATGTGGATTTTTTTTCTTTTTGCTGCTTTAATTGAGTGTTTTTCTATATTGTCTTCCAAATTGCTGATTTGATCCTTTTCTTCATCCAGCCTACTTTTAATTCCAGTGTAATCTTGATGCCAGATATGGTAGTCTTTATTTCCCACTGGTTTTTATTCATGGTTTCTATGTACTTTTTCATGTTGATGTAGTTTCCACTAAGTTCCTTGTAGTTCCCATTAAGTGCCTGTAGTTCTCACTAAGTTCCTTGAGCATTCTTATAACCGTTATTCTGAACTCTATGTCTGATAAATTGCTTGTCTCCATCTTATTTAGCTCTTTTCCTAGAAATTCATACTTTTCTTTCGTTGGGAGTTTTTTCTTTGTCTCCCCATTTTAGCTGTCTCTTTGTATTTGTTTCTATATATTTAAACTGCTATGACTCCCAGGCTCCATGGGGTGGCCTTTTGTAGTAAATGCCCTGTGGGATCAAGTGGTGCAGTTTCCTGGAACTCCTAAGCTGGATGTTCTACAAATGTACCCTTTTGGTGTTATTTGGGCTCTTCCATTGTAATTGGGTCTCAATAGTTGTCCTACTCATGAATGGAGTCTCTTTTCAGGTTGGCTGACTGAGGCTCAACCTGGACCCTATCATGCGAACTGTTGTACAGGTGCCCAATCATTTGTACTCATGAAAATAGATGTTATTTCACAATGTGGAACTATTAACCCCATCTGGGGCTAAAGCATATATTTTATAAGCACATATAACTTGTCTTACTTTTTCATCCAATTTGACAATCTCTGCCTTTTAATTAGAGCATTTAGAACATTTACTTTTTTTAAATCACCTCAAAGAAGTACAAGTGTTTCTTATTTGTTTGGTTGGTTGGGTTTGATTTTAATTGTGATAAAATACACATTAACACAAAAATTACCATCTTAACCATTTTAAGTTCAATAATGTTAACTATTTTCACATTTATTGCAAAAAAATCTCCAGGACTTTTCCATCTTATAAAACTGAAACACTACCCATAAACAATAACTCATATCCTCCTCCAGCCCAATCACCATTCTACTTTCTGTTTCTGAATTTGGATACTCTAGATACCTCATATAAGTGAAATCATACAACACAGATTATTTACTTTTAATATTATTATTGATATGGTTTAGTTTAAGTCAATTATCTTGCTATTTGTTTTACATTTATTTCATTTTATTATTTTTTCCTCTTTTTCTGTCTTTTTTTGGATTAAATCTTTTTTTATGATTCAATTTTATTGCCTCTGTTGGATTATAGCTATAATTCTTTGTTTTGTTATTTTAGTGGTTGCTCTCGGGTTCATGCTTTTAATTGATATTGTACCACTTTGCATATAATGTAAGAATCTTAGTATAGAGTATGTCTTCTTCTCCCTCTGGCCTTTATGCTTTTGCTGTCACATTTTTTACTTGTATAAACCACACAATACATCATAATTTTTAAGCAGACAGTTACCTTTATTTTAGATAGATAGATAGATAGATAGATATAGATAGATAGATAGATAGATAGATAGATTTATTTATTTATTTATTTCAGAGAGGAAGGGAGAGGAAGAGAGAGAGAGAGAAACATCTATGATGAGAGAGAATCATTGATCGGCTGCCTCCTACATGCCCCCTCCTGTGGATCAGGTAAGCACTGGATGTGTGCCCTGCCTGGGAATCGGTTGGTTACCCCCTAATTCCCAGATCAGTGCTCTACCGCTGAGCCACACTGGCTGTGCCAGACAATTATCTTTAAATGTGATATACACACAGTTTAAAAAACTTATGTATTATCTTTTCTAGTGCTCATCAATGTTTCTATTTGGTATCATTTCCTTCTGCCTGAAGGACTTTGAATATTTCTTACTATGCAGTTTGACTGGTAATGAATTATTCCAGCCTTTCTATATGAGATGACTTTTATGTTTAAAGATATTTTTGGCGTCAGCCTGCGGACTGAAGGGTCCCGGGTTCGATTCCGGTCAGGGCATGTACCTTGGTTGCGGGCATGTCCCCAGTAGGGGGCGTGCAAGAGGCAACTGATCGATGTTTCTCTCTCATCGATGTTTCTAACTCTCTCTCTCCCTTCCTCTCTGTAAAAAAAAAAAAAAAAAAAAATCAATAAAATATATATTTAAAGATATTTTTGATGGGTGTTTATATTTAAATTGAGGGAGGCATTTTTATCTTAGTACTTTAAATATCTTGCACCATTGTCTTCTCACTTGCACTGTTTCCAGTGAGAAATCTGCAGTTGTCCTTATATATGTTTTTCTGTATATAATGTCTTTTTTGTTCTGGTGGCTTCTAAGATTTTCTCTTTTCATAAGTATTGAGCAATTGGATCAGATGTATGTTGGTGTATTTCTCTTCGGGTATCTTATGCTTAGAGTTTATTGAGTTTCTGGGATCTGTGAGTTTATAGTTTTCATAAAATGTAGGAAAACTTTGACCATTCTTCAGATAATTTTTCTGTTCTTTTGCCTCTTTGGGGCAGATTCCAATTTTATGTATATAAGGCTACTTGTAGTTGTTCAATAGGTCACAAATGCACTTTTCATTTTTAAACTTCTCTTTTTTTCTGTATGTTTAATTTGGAATAGTTTCTATTGTCTCCCTGCTCACTAAAAATTTCTGCAATGTCTAATTGGCTATTAATCTTAGTTAGTGTGATTTTCATCTTACTCATTGTAGTTGACATCTCTATAAATTTGATTTGCATCTTTTTTATATCATATATTTTTTGAACACATGAAATACAGTAAAAATAATTGGTTTGACATCCTTGGCTGCTAATTATACCATCTGTGTCCATCTTGGGTCAATTTTGATTATTTCACTTTTCCCTTCATCTCAGATTATATTTCTCTTACCTGATAATCTTTGTTTATATGCCAGATATTGTAAATTTTACCTTGTTGGGTGTTGGAGTTTTTGATATTTCTGTAAATCTTCTGAGCTTTGTTCTGGGAGTCAGAGTACTAGGAAACGGTTTGATTCATTCAAAAGTCTGACCAGAGCGGTGTTTAGTGTAGGGCTGACTGTTTCCCATTGCTGAGGCAATACCCTTTGCGTATTGTACCCAGTACCCAATGACTAACCAAGTTTTCCAGCATTGCTGGCTGGTGGGAACAGATGCTGTCCCAGCTCTTGTGAACACGTAGTATTGTTCTCTAATCCTCTCAGGTGTTTTTTCTCCAGCCTTGTGTGGTTTCCTCACACTCATGACTCAATCATGCCATGAGTTAATCATGCTGAATACTTGAGGGGGAATCCCCCCACAGATCTCCAGATTTCTGTGCAGCTGTCTCCTCTCCAGTGTCTGTCCTGCAAATTCTGGCCACCCTGGTCTCCCCAGATTTTTAGCTCTGTCTCCTCACTCAGCTTGGTGTTGATCTCACTGTGCTGCAGACTGGTAATCCCAATAAAGCAGCAAACGTGGGCAACTGAAGTGTTTACCTTGCTTGTTTTCCCACTCGTTCCTTCCCAACGAAGGAACTGTCCTTCGTTGCTTGAAATGATATCTATTGTTTCATATATTTTTGTCTGGTTTCTTGTGGGGTTTTTGTTTTTTATTGTTTTAGGTAGGAGAGTAAATCTAGTACTCTGACTCCATCTTGGGTGGATGCAAAAGTCCTTCATTGAGTTAAAGTTTTTTCTTATCCTTTGTTGAAACTAAAACAGTGCTGGGCACATGCTTGGTTCCTTTGTTGAATTCTTCTTGCATTAATGCATCTGTGTACGTTGTAACGCCCAAACAAAAGTTTGTTTAAAAATTGATCCCTGCCTCTTCTAGCCCCTTCACACTGTGCTCTGTTGCCCTCGCTTTGTAATATTGTCCTGCCAGTGAAGTTAGCACAAATCGTATTTCTTGATAAGAGAGGCTAACATTTTTATTCGGAAATCTTAATTTAAAAGGTTTGGCTTGCCCCAGCTGGTTCTGCTCAGTGGCTAGAGCACCGCCTGCGGACTGAAAGGTCCTGGGTTTGAGTCCGGACAAGGGCACACACCCTGGTGGCAGGTTTCCCAGCCCTGGTCAGGGTGCATGTGGGAGGGAGCCAATCCACGGGCTCTCTCACATCGATGTTTCTTTCTGTCTTGCCTCTCCCTCCCATCCTCTCTAAAAATCAATGGAAACATGTCCTTGGGTGAAGATTAACAAAATAACTACCTAAATAAACATAAAGAGGTTTAGCTTTACTCCTAGAAGCACCAGGCTTGCATAACCCGTTGACTTGTTTAATTTGTGTGGATGCTGAGGCCTCTCACCCCTTGCCTCAAGCTCTCTCCCATCTATGTGCCCCACTGTGGGGCAGCCAGTCTTGCACATCCCCCAGCCCAGTCAGCCTTCCTTCCTCCATGGAACCTTTTCTTGCCCAGCATTTCCCTTCTGGCTCCTTAGAATTTGTCTTTTCTGTTCACTTGATACCCAATTACCCATTCGGCCTTATCATGGCCTTTGTGTTTATCTGACCCAACTCATAACATCTTCAGCATAGAGGATCACATGTGCCTAGCACAGTAATAATAATAATAATAATAATAACCACCAACATTTCCTAAGTACCAGGTTTTGTCCTGAGAACTCATTCTGAATGACTTCAATTAACCCTCACTCACTAAGAGAGTGTTGCTAACACTATCCCACTTTCTAGATAAGGAAACTGGGTAGCCAGCAGAGGCAGGATTCATACTCAAGCCTTCTGGCCCCAGCCTGAGCCCTCAGCACAGCACGGTGCCATGCAAACATGCCCGTTAGGCCTGCGCAGGAGGGACATTTTCAGCGGAATGTACTCTTCTGTTCTGTTGCCCTCCCGGCCTTGCTGGTTCCTGTCACTGCTCTACACCATTGCTTTGTTTCAGGAACGAGATCCTGTGTGGTCCAGGAGGAAAGAGAGGACAGCATGAGATGTCTACACCCCTTTCCTGCCCTGCTCCTTTGCAGGCTGGGCAAAGAGCAAGTTGGGACAGTTCTTTCTGCCACCTCTTAGCTCCCAGAGCCAGCTAGCAAACGGAGCGGGAGGAGCAGAGGGAGGTGGGGGGAGTGTCATCCTCAGGATCACTGGTTTCTGGGGCTCCTGCCTCCCCAGGCTGTCAACCGGATGAGCCTTTAGCTTGCCGGAATTCGGCCGGATTTATGGAGATAAAATCAATCTGACCCTTAATTCCCCAAATGTAATTTATGGGCTTGCCTCCTGTGTGCCGAAACACGTCTGGCTATCCGAAATCTGGTAATTATTTATGTAAACACAGCATCCTGCCTTTGTGGATTATAATTGGGCTTGAACAGCAAGGAGTGGGGACTCATACAGTCAGGACTGTGCTGACACCCTCCTTTGAAAACACTCACCCGAGTCTTTGAAATCTTCCCTGGATGATTTTAAGCAAAACAAAACAAAACAAAACAAAACAAAACAATAACAAAAAAAAACCCTTTTTTTTCTTTTTTTTTTTTTTGCTTCCTCCTTCAGCAGGCCTGGGCAGATTTATTCCCAGACACCACCAGGTTCTGTAGGTCCTCTCAGAGAATGGGGTGAGACACCCCAACCGTCTTGGCTAGACCCAGCCCGAGAGGACAGGGCCCGGCGGAGACCACCACAGATCTTTGCATTGTCTGTTGGAACATGAATTTTATACCCACTAGGAATGCGCAGGATTAGGAGGTAATGCAGCTTGGAAAAGAGGAGGTGGCTGGTGAAAGAGAAAGGTCTTTGCTTCTCATTGGGGCTGCGAGTTCCCGGGAACCTTTGCCAGGAGGGCACACGTGCGCACCACACACACACATCACACACACACATACGCACACACACACACCACACACACACTCACACACTCACACACACAAACACCACACACACACGCACACCACACACACACACGCACACACACACACGCACACACACACACACACACACACCCCACACACACATACACACACACACACACCACACACACGCACACACACACACACACACACACACACCCCACACACACCCCCGCAGCCCAGAGCTTCACAGCAGGAAAAGGAGCTGATTGAGCCAAATGGTACGAAAAGCACTCCCAGGAGGCCAATGGGGTGGATGAATCTGCATCTTTAAAATAACGTTAATTTCTGAAAGGCCTAAATTGTTTCCTAAATTACTGCGCCGCACGCCCAGCTTTCATCTATTTTATGGCACCTCCCCTGGTTGGAGGCAGGAGCCGCTGCTTTCTGAGGAGCCAGCTTTGGAGAAATTCCTCATCCCACCCCCACCCCCACCCCCACCCCCACCCCCACACACCCCAGTGCAGCCTCCCAGGGCCTGTTTCCGGTAGGAGAAGGAATCTTTAAGAATCGAGGCTCTTTGAAAAACGGATTTCAGCAGAGACGACCACGCCTGGGTGATCTGAGCACACCGCCCAGGTCTGATGCCAGCTGGGCCACTCATTTCCTCAGCAGCTGGGGGGCAAACCAATTAACCTCAGTTTCCCTATCTGTAAAATGGGGTTAATAGCGCTTACCTGCTGCAGGAGCGCTGTGAGGCTTTAATGGGGTAATGGCTGTGGAGCCCTTTGATGTAGTCAGTTTTATTAACTTCCAAGGGATTCCCCGAGGCCAGAAAAAGCAGTTAAAACCCGAGAGAGAAGAAAGGCATTGAAAGGCAACGCCGGCTGAGCGTTTCAGGTCCAGCTCCGATTTCAGCAGGTCCGCTCCGCTGGGGAGAGCGGGACCGGGCTGGGGGCTGTGCGAACTTGTGGGGCCGGAGCCTGAAGATTGTCTCAGAAGGAGCTCAGCTTTCAGGTGGGGAGGGGGAAGGTAAACAAATAGTCTTGCTCAGTCAAACCAAGACAATTCCTTGGCCCCAGAAGGTTCTTTTCTAGCAGCAAGTCTCCAGGAAAGGAATTATGTTGGTGTTAATCCAAGGGCCTTGGAATTGAATTTAGAAACCCCCAGCTTCTGGCTTCCTGCTTCCCAACAATTAAAGAAAGAGAGAACGCCAGGTCTGGCCCCCAGCCAGGGTTCCTGACCGGAGAAGCGTGGGGAACAGGCGCAGAGAAGTGGGCTTTCTCAAGTTCCCTTACTCCCTCCCGGCGGGTGCACCGGCCCAGGTCGCCAGGCCGCTCTGCACCTCGGTCCCCACTTGGTAAAAAATGACTTCACTCAGACAGCATTAAAATTAGAAAGCATGCTCCAAGTGTTGTCTGCTTTTCCTTCAGTAGCTTTGGAAGAACCTCAGTTATCTGCAGTTTTACTCCGAGGCAGTTCATGCAGCATGACAGACGCATCCTGCTCTCTAACTCTTCACCCCACCACATGATGGCGCCAGTTCCCGGACTCAGCCGAGCAGGGGGGCAGCTGGTGCCAGTCTGCCTCAGACTGCCCCAGGTTGAACACCTCGTGTTCCAGGAACCCCAAACCTCAACCCCAGGCAAACCCCGGGCCGTGGGCTTTTGGTCAAAGTGCTGGTGACCAATTCCTGACAGCAGCAGCCGGTCCAGGTGGCGCAGAGGCCTGGACAGGGCGTCTTGCGGCCCACCGGCTCTCCTTCCTGGCCCTCCCGCTAGGGAGTGACCTCAGATCAGACGCCTCGCCTGTGAAGGACGGGGGTGTGAGGCAATGCCCGCTCACCCTTCCCTGCTGGAGAAAGGCCACAAAAACTTGCCCAGCCCCAGGGGGATACCCTGTGGCTTTTGACAAGAGAGGCCAGTGGTGGGAACATGCTGGGGACCAAGTCTGTCTCTGCCTGTGGGATTCGGCGTGGCCACAGAGTCCGTCAATGCCCTCCCTGAGCAGCGAGCCCGTGCAGGGAACGGGTCCTAAGCTCACAGCTGAGTGCTGCGCAGAGTTCTCCAGGCCACTTTCCCGCCCCAAAGGAGCACTTTACACCCCGAGACTGGAGATTTCCCCAAGGACGAGTTAGATTCCTGTTTGACGAAAACAGTGCTGAATTTAAAAATGAAAGCAAGTTGAAAGATCTGCACAGTTTCCCTTATCATAATTTACTAAGCCTCACATACACACACACACACACACACACATATATGGAGAGAGAGATAGAAACATCAATAATTACAGAGAATCATTGATCAAGCTGCCTCTTACACGCCCCAGCTGGGCACAAGCCTGCAGCCCAGGCATGCGCCCATGACCAGATTTGAACCCGGAACTCTATCTGTGCAGGCCGACACTCTACCCACTGAGCCAAACCAGCCAGGGCTACGCTGCGCCTTTTTTTGATGTGGTTTCCTGCAACTACTTTACAACATAAAAGTAAAGAATACCTGCTGCTAACGGAAGAGAAACCGCATTAATTATACTTTTGTTTTGTCTCCGTCATCCAGATTCTCCAGCCGAACCGTGGCTCGGCCCCGCTTTGTCTGAGCCAGGTAGGCAGGGGAGCCGGTCGGGGTCGGGGCTGGCGAGGTGGGGGCACTGACTTCTGGGGGCTGATTCTTTCAAAGAGCCCCTGACAGGGGCTTAGGTGAATGAAAGCCATTTTCTCATGACAGATCAGACCGGCCTCTGGAGCCCTAAAAAATAGCGCGGAGAGAAACGGGGAACAATGACTGAGCCCGCGCCCCGCACTGCCTTCCCCGCCGCCCATCTGAAAACAGCTCTGTTTCCACTCCGCCGCTGAGCGCAGGGCCTGCGCCAGGCGGCCAGACCTCACACTCTATAAATCGTCTCTGCCCTGCCCCGAGTTGCTGACTGTATGTATTTTTGGGCCCGGCATTAATTCCCTCATCCTTGGCTGGTGACATTAAGATTTGTAACTGATAGGATGTGTTTTTAATGTATTTCCTGCAGGTTCCTCTTAAAGGAATCCAATTCTTCTGAACTTGCAAAAGGTTCTGCTCCCATTAAAAAATTACAGATATTCTGGGGAGCGTGTCCCTTCGGCCTGCACCCAGGGCGCCGGGGGCCGGGGCTCCGGGCTTCTCCGCGGTCCCGCGCCTGCCCCGTCTGCTCTCTTCTCCGCGCCTTCGTTCTCCTGGGTACGAAATGAGGGTAAATATTTGTCTGCGAGATGTGGGGTGTAGTGAGGATTAATTGGTTGGTGCTTCGGGAAGCCTTTGAAGATGAAAGACGCTCTCTGCAGATGCTAAATAAACTCATAATGTGTCTGGTTTTAATGAGCCAGGTGAAGCCGTGGGGATGGATGGCTGGAGATTAGCCGTGCCCGGTCCAGAGCCGCCTGCCGGGACGGGGCCGGACGCTGGGCGGGGCTCCCCGCTGGCTCCCTGGCTCCTGGCACAGGGCCTGGCACCGTGGTGTCTATAAATATATGCAAAAGCAACCGAGTTGGGATGTAACCCAGTCCCGTGTCACCGAGAGCGGGGCCCCAGACTTGCCAAAGCATGCTCACTGCCCCGCATCCGCACCTGGCCTGGGCCCTCACCTCATCTTCCCGAGGCCCAGGCCCTCGTTCGCCAGGGGGGACACTCGGTGGGGACTCAGCATAAGACAGCCCAGATATTATAGCGCTTGCTCTGTGTGGGCAGCGCCGAGCACTTCCCCTGGGGGGCGCCCTGAGCTCTCTCCCCGGTGCCGTGAGGAGGAGCGCCTCCTGTCGCCCCATCCTGCCCCCAGGAAGCGGAGGCACCACCGTGGGTAACACTCACCCGGCCGGGCTCCGAGCACTCGCTCAGGAAGGGAAATCCCACGCATTACAGCCGGCGAGGAGGGCACGGCATGGAGGCGACTCAGGCCAAGCCTGCGAGTGGAGGGGCCGGAGGAGAAAGGACCCCGGGAGACACGGCCGGGGCCCAGGCCGAGGGGAGGGGCCAGGCGTGTGTGCTCTGTGCGTGTGTGTGTGCTGTGTGTGTGCTCTGTGTGTGTGTGCGTGTGCTGTGTGTGTGTGAGTGTGTGTGTGGGTGCGCGCACGCTCTGTGTGTGTGTGTGTGTGTGTGCGCGTGTGCTCTGTGTGTGTGCTCTGTGTGTGTGTAAGTCTGCTCAGGGTGACCACATTTGGGATCCATGACACTTTGTCAAAAGTGCTTCATGCCAAGTCCCGGTGCCTCCAAGGCCGTCTGCTCAGCTCCGGATGCTGAAACGGGGAGCCCCCGGACCGTGCCCTGGCTTCGGGGAGGCGGCTTGGAAGGTGTGGGTGAGCAGCTGCTCCACCGGGCAGTCAACCAGCCCAGGGGCCGGACGGCAGCAGCCAGACTCCGGCCCAGCCGCCCTTCAGGGCCACGTGCGGAGCCAGAGGAAGCCGGGCGGGAGGCAGGGCCTCACTCCCCGCTGTGACATCACGCCGGCGCTGACAGCGGGCGGGCGGGGAAGCCTCCGCTGGAACAGAAATATCCTCAGCCACTGCCGCTGCTGGCGGAAAGGGGAAATGGAATTTCGTTTAAACACGGTGTTGTTTTGAAAGCCTGACTAACGTGAAAGTCCCCATTTAAAAAGGAGTTGACTCTACGTTGAAATCGGTCCGTGTTTCCACCCCCACATGTTGACTGAGGCCTTGGAAAACAAACTTCCTGGTAGACCCTGGTTCAGATCACACGGGAGCACAGTCCCCGAGCTGTGAGCAGAGGGGCCGCGCCAAGAACAACCCGGGCTGCGTTTATGAAAAGGCAAACAGACCCAAAGGGAGGCCCCGTCCTCCTGGCGGGCGGCGCGGGCCCTCCGGGAAGGAGCGCAGGGAGCGCAGGAGGCCTGGCCGGTCCCTCCGCCTGGCAGAGCCCCCTCAGCACCCGAGGGTGGGCGAGGGGCAGGGCCCGGGCCTCTCCCACGAGCACCCTCTGCGCGCTGCCATTCACTCATCTTCAGCCCGGCTGCGGGAAGCGCGTGCAGAGGAACATCGCAATGTGCGTGCGTTTTCTTGGACAGAAACAGGCTGGGGCATAGGCAGGGTGACCCGTTCCCCGTGCCCCAGGTGGTGGTCTCCGTGTGCGCGGCTGTCCCAGCGTAATCCACAGCAGCTTCCCCTCCATCTTGAAAGTGCCCAATCCGGATGATACACGGACTCCTCGGCTAGGTGAATTGCTCAAATTCCCCAGCTAGAGGGTGACAGCGTTGGGGTTTGAACCCAGGTTTTCCGCAATTCAAAAAGCAGACACCAGCCTGGCTGGTTTGGCTCAGTGGATAGAGCGTTGGCCGCAGACTGAAGAGTCTAGGGCTCCATTCTGGTCAAGGACACCGCCTCGGTTGGAGGCTGGATCCCTAGCCCTGGTCAGGATGTAAGCCAGAGGCAACCAATCGATGTGTCTCTCACATTGATGTTTCTCTCTCCCTCTCTCATCAATGTTTTTCTCCCTCTCTTTCTCTCCTCCTTCCACTCTCTCTAAATATCAATGAAGAAATATCTTCAGGTGAGAATTTAAAGAAGCAGACACTGGAGCTCCTCCTCCTCCACAAAAACAAAGGCCTTCAGGGATGATACCTGCAAAGCAAGGACGGCTCAGGAGCTAACGGCCCGCCTCCTCCCTCCGCACCGACCTTCTCCCTCCGCGCCCACCTCCTCCCTCCGCGCCCCCCTCCTCCCTCCGCCGCCCTCCTCCCTCTCCGGCAGCTGTGTCTCAGTGCGGGAAGGCACTGCAGTGGCGCCAGCTCTAACAACCCACCGTGGATGTTTGTTTTGTCTGCAGAGAGTTAATCTAGCACCTTCTCTGCGATAAAAATGCAAGAACTGGCTTTGCATTTGGGCCACCAGCCCAGCTCCTGAGTTCTAACTTCCAAGCCAGAACCCCCTCGGCCCACCCCTGAGGCCCCTCTCCTTGGAAGGCGGCCTGGCCCGGCCTCAGCCGGCTCCGCGCTCACCTCCGGGCCTCAGCTGCCTCTGCAGCATCTGATCGTGTTTCAGGACCACAGGCCTCATTCTGTCCTGGCTCCGGCTTTCCAGTGCGGCCCGGAGGACACTGAGGAGTCAGTGACGCCCCAGGACACGGCTGTGAGTGAAAGCCAGAAGCCAGGTCTCCGGGCCCTGGGGCCCGTGTTCTTTGAGGCCGGGGTTTCTTCTCGGCTTGGCCTGCAGCCACCAGGACGGGTTCCGCCGGTGCCACCGGGAGGAATCCGTGACCTGAAGAGCCGTTTTGAACGCCAGAGACAAAGGTGCATCCGCTCGACCTGGTCCCTCTGCCCATACCTCAGGGTGAGCAGCAGGCGTCTGCAGTCAGCCACCTACTGAACCCACCTGCCTGCCTCCCCGCCGGGGCTGCACAGAAACACCCCCCAGCCAGAGAACCACTCCGAGTGGCCTCGGACAGCCGCTGCCAGGACCGTCTTCCTTCATCGACTGGGAATCGTCCCCTCTCACTCTTTGGTCTTAGTTGCTGCCAACAACGCAATGCAGGGTGCATCCAATCCGCCCCCCCCCCCCCATCTTTCAAATAGTTGAAGACTCACAACCATTGCTCTTTTGATTGTTCCTCACATGATATTGTTTTGGTGGCAGAATAGGTAGAGAGACGCAAGGTTGATCAACTTGTACCTTTTGTCTGCTGTGTGGCCTTGGGCAAGTCGCTTAACCTCTCTGAACTTCAGTTTGCTCATCAGAAATATAGGGAGAGTATGATGGAACTTCAGGTAATGCGAGGATCGGATGAGATACTCCACATAACTGGCTAGGTACAGTGCCTAGCACAGTAAGCACTTATATGTGCTAATAATTATTACTTTTTAAAAATATATATTTTATTGATTTTTTACAGAGAGGAAGGGAGAGAGATAGAGAGCTAGAAACGTCGATGAGAGAGAAACATCACCCCCCACTGGGGATGTGTCTGCAACCCAGGTACATGCCCTTGACCGGAATCGAACCTGGGACCTTTCAGTCCGTAGACCAACGCTCTACCACTGAGCCAAACCAGTTTCGGCAATTATTATTATTCTTGCTCTTCTCCAAGGTCCTGCTATATTTCTCTGAATGCATCACCCATGTGTTAGTATCTCCGGAAGCCACATCACACGAGCGACTTTTATCATCGACGGAAACCCAAGTCCGCTTTCCACACGCAAAGCAGCCGGCACGCGGCCCCACCGGCAGCCGCTCCCGGTCCGAGCGTGAGGCCCGCCGCCTCGGATTAGATTTCACCCCGCAGGGGCTGCCTGCCCGCTGCCCCCAGGACGGTCTTTGGGGTCTGAGCTGGAGACAGGGAAGACGATAGCCATGTGAACATCACAAAGGCCCGGCCACGTGAGCTCCAGCTGCCCCGTTCTCTCCCTCCGCCCGGCGCCGGGAGAGCCGCCGCTGGCAGCGAGGTGACCCTTCAGCCTGATGGCCACGCTGACACTCCGCGGCGGTTTGTGCAGAGGACCCTGTGGCCCGTTTAGAGTCCGGCGGAGGGAAGTGCAATCCGAGGGAGCTGGACACGTTTGGGTAGAGCCGCCTGCAGGGCCAGGGGCCTCCTTTTGGCACGGCCATTGCACGGGCAGCTGAGCCAGTGGCGCTCCTGCCTGGGGCCTGCAGGCCTCCTGCTGGCCTCTGATCACAGGCCGTCCACGCTCTAGGGGACAGCTCCACCCCACTCCCGCTTTACAGAAGAGGAAACTGAGGCCCGGAGAGGGGAAAGGGTTTGCCGGGGTCACACAGCTGCTGAGAGGCAGACTGACCGCCTGCAGGCTGTGCAAAGTGCTGGGTGGTCAGTGAGGGGAAGGGAGCAGAGAGGACCACGCAAATGTGGAAGAACGAGGCCCTGTCCGAGGAGGACCCTGTCTGCGCCAGCTGGCTGGCTGAGGACGGGGACCGCTCACAGCCCGGGCCGTGCCTGCAGCCCTGAGCACGTGGCTCCATGCGCCTCGCAGCCCAGGGACTCTCGTCGGGGCTGCTCCCCCTGAGACGCAAACCGACCCGTTCAGGCCTCCCAGTGCGGGAGGCGCTTCTGTGGGTGCGTTTTGCCCTGAAAAATGGCTCTAAGATGCCCTGGTTAATGAATAGGGGGCACCAGCATCAACCTCAAGAGTGGTTGTGAGGGTTAAAAGCCGCTATCCCCACCCTCCCTTTCCTGGGAGAGAGAAAGGCTGTCCTGGCAAAGTGTGGGCTCCCAGCTGGACTTCTTGCCCAGACTCCCAGGCCCACTGACCAGCGGGCAGTCCCTGGAAATGGTGGACTGATGGGTGCCCCCACAGGGGGAGGTCCTTAGAGGTCCTGAGGTGCCAGCCTGTCCTCTGGTTCTGCAGATACCCCTGAGCTCCTGAGGAAGGAGCCGTCTGTCCTGAAGGGGCCTTGTTCTCTGGAGGGGGGCTCAGGAGTGGGGGCTGGGGAAGTGCCCCAGAGCAAGACAGAGGGTGGTTCCCACCTCCAGCCCCTCCCGGGCCTGTGGGCTGGGAGACAGAGCCTGGTCTTTCTGTCCAGCCAGGGGACCCCGGTGAGCCGTTCAGGCGGTAAGGGCATCATGCTTCCTAGCCATGACCTGCTCAGACCACGGGGCAACGAGCTGGCATTCTGAGGAAGCCAGCGCCTGCTGGAGGCCTCAGCGGACTGGTTCTATAGACGATCCCCAAACACTGTCCACAGTTCGTCTTGTTATATGTTCTAGATGCTAGCTTCCTCTTAGAGCCTTAGCTCTTTTTTTTTTTTAATGTATTTTATTGATTTTTTTTTTTTTTTCAGAGAGGAAGATAGAGGGATAGAGAGATAGAAACATCAATAAGAGAGAAACACCAATCAGCTGCCTCCTGCACACCCCCTACTGGGGATGAGCCCGCAACCAAGGTACATGCCCTTGACCGGAATCGAACCTGGGACCTTTCAGTCCGCAGGTCAACGCTCTATCCACTGAGCCAAACCGGTTACGACAAGTCTTAGCTCTTTTTCTAAAAAATATATTTTTATTCATTTCAGAGAGGAAGGGACAGGGCGAGAGAGCTAGAAACATCAATGATGAGAGAGAATCATTGATCAACTGCTTCCTGCATGCCCCCCACTGAGGATTGAGCCTGCAGCCCAGGCATGTGCCCTGACAGAATTGAACCCTGACCCCCTGGTTCATGGGTCGAGGCTCAACCTATGACTCATGCTGGCCGGGCTGGAGTCTTAGCTCTTTGAGACCACCAGATGAGTGAGGCTGGACATGAGGTGTGAGGGGGAGAGACGTGTGGGGTGGACATAGGAGCAGGGCTTCCAGGGACAGTGGTGGCTGGGCTCTCCATCAGAGGAGCAGCACGCCCCTTGCTGGCTGTGCAATGTGGACAAGTCACTCAGCCTCTCTGAGCCTCGGCCTCCTCTCCTGGAAGCACGGGGAGAGTGACTCAGAGGATGAGGAGAGAGCGGTGTGCTCGGTGCCAAGGGCCCAGAAGGGCTCCTCTGGGGCAGCGTCAGCCACGCGTTCCTCCTGGGCGCCTTCACGATCTCCTTGCTTCTTCTTTCAGACCCCGCAGTCCGGAAAGGCGGTGATAAGCACAGTATGTTCATTTAGGACGGCGTTTGGCTGCTGAAAATCACAAGGCTCAGCCGTGTGAGGTTCCAGCCCCTTTTCTTTCTCACCTCGAGGGTCCATGTGACAAGGTTGCCAAAATGGCGGTGGCTCCGCAGAGAAGGTAATTTCCTCTGATACAGAAGGGTAAGCACATGCAGCAGTGCCGGGCACCCAGGCTGCTTCTCCGAGGCTGCTCTGCTCCCGGCGCTGTGTCCACACCCCGGCCGGAGGGCAGGAAAGAGCAGAAGGAGAAGGCCGTGCTTCCCTTTAAGGGAGCCCGGTGGTTGCCTACATCGCACGCCTGCGTGTGTGACGTCATGTGCCGTTGGCCAGAACTTTGTTCCGTGGCCACATCTAGCTGCAAGGGAGGCTGGGAAGGTAGTCTCTAGCTGAGTGGTCCTCCACCAGGGGAGAGTTGACCCCCACTTCCAGGAGACACTGACAATGTCTAGAGACATTTTTGGTTACAACTGGGAGGGTGGTGATGGATGGAGGCCAGGATGCTGCTAAATGTCTTACAATGCACAGGCCAGCCCTCCACAGGAGGAGGCGTCCAGCCCCAAACGTTTAGCAGAGCCCCAGCTGAGGAACCCTGCTCAGGGACACAGGGACAGCCAGCATTTTTTGTTACAGTCGCACACACTGGGGCTGCATGATTGAAGAGGATTAAATGATATCTTTTCCCAGGGGCATCTCTCTCCAGCGGGGATCAAAGCTTTAAGGCAATGGGCTCCGAGGACTATCGAGACTTAGCCCACAAGACAGGGAGGATTTGTGGCTGGGCAGTCTGCAGTCTCACCCCCTGGGTGGCCCCGCGGAGTCCTGCCACCAGGGAGGCCGGAACCCACAAGCCTCCCAGGGAGACGGCCCCACAGGTGGGTGCTCAGCCTCACCCCACAGCAACGCAACCTCCAGGCTTTCCTTCAGCTGGATTGGGACCTTTTGAAACCCATTTCTGATCGGTTCTGTTTTCCAAGGCGGTGAGAACTGGGCCGAGCAAGAGGAGAGAGGGGGGCCTTCACTCCCAGGGAAGAAACCCAGTAAAATGTCCGGGATGTTCAGCCGGCACTAAACAGCCTGTCCCAAACCCCGGCCTGAAGACTTGCTGACAGCGAGAGGGAGAGTTTGGACATCCTGTCCGGAGCTGTCCCACTGCTGCCCTGGGTGGCTGCACTTTGTCCATATCAATACTTATGGGGCACCTACATTCCAGAAAGCTCCCCAGCATTTTCCAGGCAGACCTGCTCCAGTCTCTCCACCAAACCCTGGAAAGGCTGCTGTGAGCCCATTGCACAAGGGGGCCGAGAGGGGAGCTTGTCGAGGCCACACAACCAGTGAGACACAGCGAGACCTGTGAGGACCTTGGGAATGTCTGGCTCCCAAGTTTATGCTCGTTCCCCAGTCGCCTCTCCATCTGCAGGAAGGCCCAGCGGGGGCCTGGCCTCTTGGTCAATGTCTTAGCCTCCAGGAAGAACTTTCCCTCCGGCTGAGTCACTGTCCCACGTGTCACCGAAAACAAACCTCCGTCCGTGGACACACACCACAGAGGATGGTGTCATCCACTCGCTCATTTCCAGCTGGGAGCACAGAGTGGTCAAGTGACCTGTACAAAGCCACACAGCAGGCCAGAAAGTCTCAGAAGCTTTGTCTCACTCTGCTCTCACAAATCAGCAAGCAGCCCCAGCCACCCTCAGGCTTTGCCAGGAGAGCCGGCTGTTCACCAGGGGCAGAGGCCCAGGAGGGAGGGGAGCGGCAGGTCTCACCCCACGGGGCGCCCGGGGCTGCGCGGAGGACGCGGCAGGGAGGGCTGTTTCTTTACAAAGAAAACAGCAATGACTCAAAGACACACGTGCTCGCCGGCCATTGAGCAGACAGGGCCCGTTTTAGAGAGATGCTCTTTTGAGCCGTCACCACACCCAGCGCCACAAGCCTGCGTTTGTCAACAGGAAGCCCATCCCAGCGATGCGTGTTCTGCTCCCGCCCTCGCTGCCAGGGCAGACTGCTGGGGGTCGGTGGAGTCAGCAGCAAGGGGCCAGGTAGGCCGCCGGCCGGAGAGCCACGCCCGGGGAATGACCTTCAGGCCTCTGAGGAAGGCAGTTGTGTGCAGCAGCCAGGACCTCAGATTTCCCCAGGCCAGGTCGACCACGAAGGGGCCTGAAATAGCTCCGAGGCTCCATGCCCACGGGGCAGGGAGGGCAGCGGCGGGCAAGGGCGGTGCGAAGGAGCACAGCGCTGCTTTGTCGGGGAGGCCCGGAGCTCTGCCCGCACAGCCGGTCCACCTGCCGGCGACAGCTGGGAAGAGATGGGGCCATGGCTGTGCTTGGCGGGAGGACAAAGCCACTTGTTGGACGGTGAAAACTGATTCTGTGGGCCTGAAACTCACTGTAAGGAAAACAATCGGACAATCCAGACGGAGAGGCGTTCTGCAAAAAGACAGCCTGGACCCAGAATGTGCTCACTGCCACAGCAGTATGTCATTCACAAAGCCCAAAGCACACCGAACCCAATGCCCATGAACTGACGAATGGATCAATAGAACGTGGCATATCCATACAATGGGATATTATTCAGCCATAAAAAGAACTGAGGTTTTAATATATGCTGCATGCAACAGGGATGATTCATGAAAACATTATGCTGAGTGAAAGAAGCCAGGCACAAAGGGCCACAGACTGTGTGGTTCCATTTGTATGAAGTGCCCAGAATAGGCAAAGCCATAAAAGGCTAATTCCAATGGAACCCTGATGTCCGGTGGCGAGCAGTGTGAATCTGTGCCGTAGCCTAATGTACATCCTTGATAGCCTACAACTAAGTCACCGCCGCTTTCTCCAGAATCTGGTCTTGCAAGACCTGTTACCTGAACACATTTTACAGAGGCCATAACAACGAACAATACAACCCCGGAGGAGTTATCAGCACTGATGCCAGGCCAGGCCCTTAGATATGATCTCAAAACCCCAATCTCAACCCACAGAGCTTTTTGCAAAGCCCACGAAAGGTCCGGAAGACCCCACCCATATCTGGGGGACAGAGAAGCCAAAAGGGGATGAAAGAAGGGCTTCCACTGTATTGGTTTGCTCAGACTTAGGAGGCAACTCCTCTGAGACCGCCGGTGTAACAAAGCTGTGTAACACCATTTCTCTAAGCGTCGCTTGAGTTTCTTTGGTCTTCTACTACAGAGACAGAGGTAGTTTAGTGATTGCTACGGGCTGGAGAGCGGGAAATGGGGAGTGATCGCTAATGAGCACAGAGTTTCTGTTTGGGTTGATGAAGATTTTCTGGAATTAGAAAGTAGTGACAGTTGCACAATTTGGTGATTATACGAAAGCACCACTGGCATTTACACTTTAAAAGGGTGAATTTTATGGTATGTAAATTATAGTTCAGTAAAAACATTTTAAAAACATTATAACTAATACATTGTGAGGTCCTTGATTGGACTCCATATTGGAAGAAACGGTTACAAAGGATAGTTCGAGACAGGGACATTTGGAAATAAACGCTGTCTAGAAATAGTATTGTGTCAATGTCAAATCCCCCGAGCTGATGAGGCACGGAGGTCATACCGGGAACTGTCCCAGCTCCTGGCAGAGAGGCGCTGAAATATTTCAGGGGAAGTGTCACCATGCCTGCCATGACCTCTCTAACGGTTCCACATTTACTAACGACAGGGTTAAATCGCTTGCCCCAGCTCACATGACTAAGAAGGCAAGTTAAGAAATTAGAAATGGCCTAGTGGGCTCTAGACACAGGTCTGCGCTGTGGGGGGGGGCGAGCAGGGGGCTGTGCGGGCAGTGGTGGGTTTGAGGGCGTTAAGGGGCCAGACCTGGGAAGAGGAGCCTGAACTGTGCAGAGCCAAAAGGAGTGGATCCCTTTGTCCTTGGTTTTTCTGTTTAAAGATTGACATCTTGGAGCCATGGGAATGAAGCTTCGGCATCTGTGATGTCTATTTTGTTTTGTTTGTTTTGTTAATATGTTTTTATTGATTTCAGAGAGTGGGAGGGAAAGGGAGAGACAGATGGAAACGTAAGTGATGAGAGAGAATCTTGGGAATTGAACTGTGACTTCCTGATTCATGGGTCGATGCTCAACCACTGAGCCACACCTGCCGCGCCAGGATGCTTTTTGTCATCGCCATTGATAATGAACCGGCTGGAAGAGCTGTTTTCTGACATGTGCCTCCAAACACACGAGATTTCCCGTTGTCAGTACAGGTGAAAGGGGACAGGAAACCAATAAACTCAGAAGCCACTGCCCTCTGGGTGTCCCTTCCCCAGAGTTTATGGTTCAGAGCTGCTACTTCAGCGAAGGAAGTGGGTGAGGAGAGGATCTATTTGTGGAGGATTTTTTTGAAGCTGAGAGTTTTGTTGTTAAATACAATAAAGAATTTCTCTGGTCAACAGCCAACGGAGGAGAGGGTGCAAATGGTCACAGTTCTTCATAACAAGGAACCAGCTCCTCACGGCGCTGTCTCTGGGCGCGTGGTTTCCGGTGAAGACAGTGGGAGGGAAACAGCAACCAGAAAACAATGCAACCGGCAAGCCAGGTGCTGAGGCATGGACACTGCTGTGGAGAGCAGTTCCCGAATCTAAAGCTACGAAAGGAGGAGAGAAAAGGCGTAAATCCTCCTCCTCATCATCAGGGACTCAGATAGCTTGTGGGTCTGTCTTCTTCCAATTCTTCTGATTCTGAAGGTGCTTCTGAAGAGAAATGAAAGAAAGAAAGGCAGGCAGGCAGGCAGGAAGGAGAGAGAGAGAGAGAGAGAGAGAGAGAGAGAGAGAGAGAGAGAGAGAGAGAGAGAGAAAGAAAGAAAGAAAGAAAGAAAGAAAGAAAGAAAGAAAGAAAGAAAGAAAGAAAGAAAAGAAGAGAAAATAAAGAGCCCCAGCTGGTTTGGCTCAGTGGATGAAGTGTCGGCCTGCGGACTGAAGGGTCCTGGGATTGATTCCAGTCAAGGGCACATGCCCGGGTTTCCAGGCTCAGTCCCTGGTAGGGGACCTGCAGGAGGCAGCCAATCAGATTCTCTCTCATCATTGATGTTTCTATCTCTCTCCCTCTCTAAAATCAATAAAAATATATTTAAAAAATAATGCCTTGATTTTTAAAAATTATATTTTATTAATTTTTTACAGAGAGGGATAATTAGAAACATTGATGAGAGAGAAACATCGATCAGTTGCTTTCTGCACACCTCCTACTGGGATGTGCCCCCAACCAAGGTACATGCCCTTGACCAGAATCGAACCTGGGACCTTTCAGTCGCTCTATCCACTGGTCAAATGGTTAGGGCAATGCCTTGAATTTTAAAGAAAGAAAGACACACAAGAATTCCTGAAAACAAAACAAAACAAAACAAAAAAAAGATTTCCTGAGAACGCACAAAAAAAGAATCGAAAGGAAAGCGAGAGCAGTGCATCTAGTGAGTGAAGCTGAGAATCTTTTTTTGTTTGTTATGTTGTTGTTGTTGCTCATCCTCAGCTGAGGATATTTTCCCTCTGATTTTTAGAAAGAAAGTGGAAGGGAGGGAGGAGAGGCAGAGAGAGAAACATCGCTGTGAGAGAAACATGTCGGTTGGTTGCCTCCCACATGCACCCCAGCCAGGACCAGGCATTGAGCCTGCAACTGAGGGGTGTGCTCTTGATCAAAACCCAACCCGGGCCCCTCAGTCTGCGGGCTGACGCTCTCTCCACTGAGCAAGACCAGCTAGGACAAGGCCGAGGATCTTGATGCACAGCCCCAGGCTTCTGTCAGTTCAGAAGAGACCCCCAGACCCGAAAATGGATTTCTAATGAGAACGCCCTCCTGAAGCTGGCGAAAGGGAAGGAAAAGCAGAGACAGAGTGTAAGCCACGCAACTCCCAGCCAGAGGCGGCTCTCACCACTGGGTCTGGCAGGAAATCCCAGGAGAGGACCCAGGCGCGAGCCAGCTCCATCCAGCTCCCACCCAAGGGATTCTTTTCAGACGTAGCGAGACTCCTCCACGTGGGAGCCCAGAGGTGCAAAGAGCTCAAAGCTTGAGAGTATCACGTGGCGAAAGATGGATAAAGGGGATAAGAGTGAGTTAAATGAAATAAAAGAAAAGCAAAGAAGCCCAGTGAGAGTAAAAGAGAAAAATAACTGATCGTAGGCATGTGTCTGAGATTCCAAACAGAAGAAGTAAAAAGGAAAATAAAGAAAGCTAAAGACCATAAATCTAACTGCAAAGAGAGAGAGACATCAGAAGAAAGTCCGAAGGAAAAACCAGGTAAATGTAATGAGAACGAGGTGAAGGAAAGGGGCAAATCTAAAAGTAGGAGTAAAAGCAAAGAGAAGTCAAAGCGGAAAGAGACTCCAAGCATGACGGGCATGAAGAAGAGAGGGCGTGGTCAGGGGGCAGGGGGCAGGGAGAGGTTCTCGGTTATGAAGGGAACGGCTTCTCCAGGGGTCGGCCGGGAAGGGGTGGGACAAGGGCTAGGCCAGCAGGTCACACTTGCGTCTAGACCGTTAGAAGAAGAGCAATGAGCATGAGCGTAATGACAGTGAGGAAAAGGCCAGCCCTGTGGTCTTGGAGCAGAGAACGTGCTGCAGCCACAGGCAAACCCGTTACAGCAGGAGAACACGGATTGGAGCAGAAGCAGGGCCAGGAGCAGACGTGTGACCGCGATGGCAGCAGACGCCGGAGACACGGAGCAGGAGCTCAGGACGAGGGAGGTCCCTGAGGCCCAGGAGGAGAGCGGCGCCAGCAAGGCCGGGAGTAAAGAGATGAGGAGGAGAGGAGGCTCTGGGAGCTCAGAGGGAGAAGGAAGTCAACGCGGACACAAAGAGAAACAGAGAAACCAAGAAGGAGTTCACACCGGAGAGTCTGAGGGGGGAAGAGGATGTGTCTAAACACCCTGATCCTAATGGGCCGAGCGTGTCCTGGGCGCGCTCAGGGGGACGGACCCCGCCCGGGAGCAGAGGGGCGAACGCTCGCTCCATCTGGATTTTCAGTGCAAAACAGACCTGAGAGGGGCCTCGCCCTCCTCCTGACCTTTGGTTTGAAGCAGGAGGTGTCAGAAAAGGGACACCTGACTTGTGGGCCCAGCGTTCACAGCGACGTTAAAAAAAAATAAAAATGGTTCAAATAATAGCAGGATAAAGAGGCCGATGATCAAAGTCCATTCTCAAAAAGAAACACAGTAGTCAGGACAATGAATAAAGTTCCCCACACTGAACAATAAGGAGGATGAGGAGACCAGATCCTCAGCTGAAAAAGAAAACCAGAAATCCCTGGGCCAGGAAAATGGCCGGCTACCGGATGAAGATAAGAAATGAGAGCAGGGCCGGTTTGGCTCAGTGGGTAGAGCGTCAGCCTGTGGACTGAAGGGTCCTAGGTTTATTCCGGTCAAGGGCATGTACCCTGGTTTCAGGCTCATCCCCACACTGGGAGGTGTGCAGGAGGCAGCTGGTCAATGTTTCTCTCTCATCGACGTTTTAACTCTCTATCCCTCTCCCTTCCTCTCTGTAAAAAAATCAATAAAATATATTTTTTTTTAAAGAAAGAAAGAAATGTGATCAGAAATCCAGCCTGGAACAGAGGCGGCAAAAGTGGACGAGTGCGCTCTAAGCGTCTGATCTCCCCGTCTCCCGTTCTGAGCTGCAGAGACTTGTTGATGGATCTCCTTTATGTTGTTTCCCCCTTTTCATTGTTTTTGGGTTGTTTCATGCTTTTTTTTTTTTTTAATGTGGACTTTATTGATCTTTTGATAATCTGCAATCTGAATAATTTGTACTATTAAAGTTCTGTAAACTTGAGAGGAGAAAAAGAAATACCACAAACAAACAGAGAACATGGGCTCTGGAGCCAGTCTGCCTCGGCAAACGGGCAGCTCTGGCCCGACCAGCTGTGTGACCTGGGCCAGGTTCCTCCACCTTCCTGTGCCCATTCTCCTCATCTTATTTTATTTTACTTTAAATTTTAATGCACTTTATTGCTTTTTTACAGAGAGGAAGGGAAAGGGAGAGTTAGAAACATTGAGGAGAGAGGAACATCGACCAGCTGCCTCCTGCACACCCCCTCCTGGGAATGTGCCCGCAACCAAGGTACATGCCCCTGACTGGAATCGAACCTGGGACCCTTCAACACTCTATCCCCTGAGCCAAACTGGCTAGGGCCTGTTCTTCTCATTTGGAAGTGGAGTGAATCTCAGAATCTGCCTGAGCCTCAGTCCCAAGCAGAGGGCTGTGGAGAGTCAAGTGTCAGGACTCCGGGGAAGGGCTTCGAAAGCCATAAAGCACCATCCACGGGAGGGATGTGCTGCGCTGTCATAGGTGCTGAGAGCTGCCTGCCACTCGCTGTGGGGAAGGCAGGGGAGCCTGGAGGGAGGGGGAGGCAGGGAGCCTGGAGGGAGGGGGAGGGAGGGAGCCTGGAGGGAGGGGGAGGAAGGGAGCTTGGAGGGAGGGGGAGGGAGGGAGCCTGGAGGAGGGGGAGGGAGGGGAGCCTGGAGGGAGGGGGAGGCAGGGAGCCTGGAGGGAGGGGGAGGGAGGGGAGCCTGGAGGGAGGGGGAGGCAGGGGAGCCTGGAGGGAGGGGGAGGCAGGGAGCCTGGAGGGAGGGGGAGGGAGGGAGCCTGGAGGGAGGGGGAGGGAGGGAGCCTGGAGGGAGGGGGAGGGAGGGAGCCTGGAGGAGGGGGAGGCAGGGGAGCCTGGAGGGAGGGGGAGGCAGGGAGCCTGGAGGGAGGGGGAGGGAGGGAGCCTGGAGGGAGGGGGAGGCAGGGAGCCTGGAGGGAGGGGGAGGCAGGGAGCCTGGAGGGAGGGGGAGGGAGGGAGCCTGGAGGAGGGGGAGGAAGGGGAGCCTGGAGGGAGGGGGAGGCAGGGAGCCTGGAGGGAGGGGGAGGGAGGGAGCCTGGAGGAGGGGGAGGAAGGGGAGCCTGGAGGGAGGGGGAGGCAGGGAGCCTGGAGGGAGGGGGAGGAAGGGAGCCTGGAGGGAGGGGGAGGGAGGGAGCCTGGAGGGAGGGGGAGGGAGGGAGCCCTGGAGGAGGGGGAGGAAGGGGAGCCTGGAGGGAGGGGGAGGCAGGGGAACCTGGAGGGGGGGGAGGGAGGGGGAGGGAGGGGAGGGAGGGGGAGGGAGGGGAGGGAGGGGGAGGGAGGGGAGGGAGGGGAGCCTGGAGGGAGGGGGAGGCAGGGAGCCTGGAGGGAGGGGGAGGGAGGGGGAGGGAGGGGAGCCTGGAGGGAGGGGGAGGCAGGGAGGGAGAGGGAGGGAGGGGGAGGGAGGGGAGCCTGGAGGGAGGGGGAGGCAGGGAGCCTGGAGGGAGGGAGGAGGCAGGGAGCCTGGAAGGAGGGGGAGGGAGGGAGCCTGGAGGGAGGGGGAGGCAGGGAGCCTGGAGGGAGGGGGAGGCAGGGAGCCTGGAGGGAGGGGGAGGCAGGGAGCCTGGAGGGAGGGGGAGGGAGGGAGCCCTGGAGGAGGGGGAGGAAGGGGAGCCTGGAGGGAGGGGGAGGCAGGGGAACCTGGAGGGGGGGGGAGGGAGGGGGAGGGAGGGGAGGGAGGGGGAGGGAGGGGAGGGAGGGGAGCCTGGAGGGAGGGGGAGGCAGGGAGCCTGGAGGGAGGGGAGGGAGGGGGAGGGAGGGGAGCCTGGCGGGAGGGGGAGGCAGGGAGCCTGGAGGGAGGGGGAGGGAGGGGAGCCTGGAGGGAGGGGGAGGCAGGGAGCCTGGAGGGAGGGGGAGGCAGGGAGCCTGGAGGGAGGGGGAGGCAGGGAGCCTGGAAGGAGGGGAAGGGAGGGAGCCTGGAGGGAGGGGGAGGCAGGGAGCCTGGAGGGAGGGGGAGGAAGGGAGCCTGGAGGGAGGGGGAGGCAGGGGAGCCTGGAGGGAGGGGGAGGCAGGGAGCCTGGAGGGAGGGGGAGGAAAGGGAGCCTGGAGGGAGAGGGAGGCAGGGAGCCTGGAGGGAGAGGGAGGCAGGGAGCCTGGAGGGAGGGGAGCCTGGAGGGAGGGGGAGGCAGGGAGCCTGGAGGGAGGGGAGGCAGGGGAGCCTGGAGGGAGAGGGAGGCAGGGAGCCTGGAGGGAGGGGAGGCAGGGAGCCATGAGGGAGGGGGAGGCAGGGGAGCCTGGAGGGAGGGGGAGGCAGGGAGCCTGGAGGGAGGGGGAGGGAGGGGAGCCTGGAGGGAGGGGGAGGCAGGGGAGCCTGGAGGGAGAGGGAGGCAGGGGAGCCTGGAGGGAGGGGGAGGCAGGGGAGCCTGGAGGGAGGGGGAGGCAGGGGAGCCTGGAGGGAGGGGGAGGCAGGGGAGCCTGGAGGGAGGGGGAGGCAGGGAGCCTGGAGGGAGGGGGAGGCAGGGAGCCTGGAGGGAGGGGGAGGGAGGGAGCCTGGAGGGAGGGGGAGGGAGGGAGCCTGGAGGGAGGGGGAGGGAGGGAGCCTGGAGGGAGGGGGAGGCAGGGAGCCTGGAGGGAGGGGGAGGGAGGGACCCTGGAGGGAGGGGGAGGGAGGGGACCCTGGAGGGAGGGGGAGGGAGGGGACCCTGGAGGGAGGGGGAGGAAGGGAGCCTGGAGGGAGGGGGAGGAAGGGGAGCCTGGAGGGAGGGGAGCCTGGAGGGAGGGGGAGGCAGGGAGCCTGGAGGGAGAGGGAGGCAGGGGAGCCTGGAGGGAGGGGGAGGCAGGGAGCCTGGAGGGAGGGGGAGGCAGGGAGCCTGGAGGGAGGGGGAGGGAGGGGAGGCAGGGAGCCTGGAGGGAGAGGGAGGCAGGGGAGCCTGGAGGGAGGGGGAGGCAGGGAGCCTGGAGGGAGAGGGAGGCAGGGAGCCTGGAGGGAGGGGGAGGCAGGGGAGCCTGGAGGGAGGGGGAGGCAGGGGAGCCTGGAGGGAGGGGGAGGGAGGGGAGCCTGGAGGGAGGGGGAGGCAGGGGAGCCTGGAGGGAGAGGGGAGGCAGGGGAGCCTGGAGGGAGGGGGAGGCAGGGGAGCCTGGAGGGAGGGGGAGGCAGGGAGCCTGGAGGGAGGGGAGCCTGGAGGGAGGGCGAGGCAAGGAGGCTGGAGGGAGAGGGAGGAAGGGGAGCCTGGAGGGAGAGGGAGGCAGGGAGCCTGGAGGGAGAGGGAGGCAGGGAGCCATGAGGGAGGGGGAGGCAGGGGAGCCTGGAGGGAGGGGGAGGCAGGGGAGCCTGGAGGGAGGGGGAGGGAGGGGAGCCTGGAGGGAGGGGGAGGCAGGGGAGCCTGGAGGGAGAGGGAGGCAGGGGAGCCTGGAGGGAGGGGGAGGCAGGGGAGCCTGGAGGGAGGGGGAGGCAGGGGAGCCTGGAGGGAGGGGGAGGCAGGGGAGCCTGGAGGGAGGGGGAGGCAGGGGAGCCTGGAGGGAGGGGGAGGCAGGGAGCCTGGAGGGAGGGGGAGGGAGGGAGCTTGGAGGGAGGGGGAGGGAGGGAGCCTGGAGGGAGGGGGAGGGAGGGAGCCTGGAGGGAGGGGGAGGCAGGGAGCCTGGAGGGAGGGGGAGGGAGGGGACCCTGGAGGGAGGGGGAGGGAGGGGACCCTGGAGGGAGGGGGAGGGAGGGGACCCTGGAGGGAGGGGGAGGAAGGGGAGCCTGGAGGGAGGGGGAGGAAGGGGAGCCTGGAGGGAGAGGGAGGCAGGGAGCCTGGAGGGAGGGGAGCCTGGAGGGAGGGGGAGGCAGGGAGCCTGGAGGGAGAGGGAGGCAGGGGAGCCTGGAGGGAGAGGGAGGCAGGGAGCCTGGAAGGAGAGGGAGGCAGGGAGCCTGGAGGGAGGGGGAGGCAGGGGAGCCTGGAGGGAGGGGGAGGCAGGGGAGCCTGGAGGGAGGGGGAGGGAGGGGAGCCTGGAGGGATGGGGAGGCAGGGAGCCTGGAGGGAGGGGGAGGGAGGGAGCCTTGAGGGAGGGGGAGGCAGGGAGCCTGGAGGTGGGGGAGGCAGCGTTGGCTGGACCAGTGGAAGGAGGACGGAGATGCCGCTGCCGCTGGCTTGTGCAGGAGAGACTGCAAGCAGGACATCACGTAAAACGTTTTACGTGCCCCGGGTCACGTAGAACCAGGGTCTGGCAAAGGTCCTGCTTCAGCCCTCAGGGCCCAGACAGGCAGGCAAACAAACCTGACACCTGGGGGAGGCCCAAACCCCGGGGAGAGGGGAGGCCTCTGGGGGCAGAAACCAAGTTCTGGGGCCCCACAGGCCAAAATAGCTTGCGATTGAGTCAGTAGGCCAACACACTGGGCAGGCCGGTGGGGGAGAAACCAAAACCAGCCGGCTCTATTATTCAGCAGTTTGTCACCAAGTAAATATATAAACCACCCCCTCCTCCACCCCCTGCAGGGCTGTTGGGTGTTCGGAGTCAGTCACCTTGGGTGACCCAGGGCCAAGGCCGGTGTCTTAGATCAGCTCCCCAGGGTCCGAGGAGGGGGCGGAGAGCTCTTCTCTAGGCCCCGTCCTCGCAAGCAGCTCCCCAAGGGGTAGTGGGACCTCAGGGGTGCACTGAGGAAGGTTTCTGACACAGGCCCCCCACGGGGCTTGCTGATGGCCTGCTGTGCGCCTGCAGCCCCATAGGCTGGAACATGGGGGTCAGTGCCTTTTCTTGCTGGGGGGTACCCCCTTCCCTTCCAGGGCCCCGACAGGGCGCGCTGTGGAAAGTTGACTATTCAGGTTCAAAAACTCATTGCTCCCAGCTCCCGGGGGCGTGGGGAGTGGGCAGCCGGGATCACAGCAGAGCGGAGCTGTCACCCAGCGCCCTGCCCTCCGGCTTGGCACAGAGCAGGCGTGTGAGTCAGGCTGCGGCAGCTTTACTTTCTAGTTCACCATCCCCTTCACTCAAGACTCAAACCAGAACCTCGAAGAAGTCTCCTTAAAGGAAACATGTCCAGTGCACAGGAAAGAACGCATGGGAAGTGTAAACAGCGTGGAGAATTTCCCCGGGCGTTACCCCGGTAACAGCATCCAAACCAAGAGGAAGGACTATGGTGGCCCCGAACACCCCCCACGGGCGCAGGGCTCCACTGCCTGTTTCGGAGCTTCGCACAAATGGCACCAGACAGGTCCTTCTCTTTCGTGTCCGGCTGAGCGTGCGGCGCTGTGTCTGAGTCATCCGGACTCAGGGCGCGCTGGCCCTCGGCGGGGCAGTCCATTGTGCCAATGGCTGCGCTCCACTCTGCTGCGGGCGGACGCTTGGCTGCGGCTGTCTCGTTGGGAGCTGTCACAAAAGCTGCTAAAGACAGCTTTCTCCTCACAAGCAGGTCCCACAGCCCGTGTGTGTGTGGGGGGGGGGGGGGTAGGGAGGGGATGAAGGTATAAAATTTGCCATTTTAACTATTCTGAAGAGTATAAACTTAGTGGCATTGGTCACACGGCTGTACAACCATGACCACTATTTCCAAAATGTGTTCATCATCCCCAAAATGCTGCCCGTTAAGCAGTAACTCTCCGTGTCCCTCCCCCAGCCCCGGAACCTCTGCTCTGCGCTCTGTGTCTGTGAACGCGCCAGGAGGGTGCCGCGCGAAACGGGAATCACACGGCATCTGTCCTTTGTGACCGGCCAGCTTCTGCGGCCTGGCCTCCGTCTCCAAGGCTCCCCCAGGCTCAGGACCGCAGTCTTCCGACGGCGGCTGGCCTTGCCCCGTGGGTGGACCTCGTTTTGCTGACCCGCTCGTCTGTCGGGGGACACCCGGTTGCTTCCGGTGTGGGCTGCTGTGAGCAGTGCCGCTCTGAGCACTGGTGTGCACAGGCTTGTTACTGGGGATGTGCTGTGTGTGCAGGGCTGAGGCAGGGACTCCCAATCCGCTAGCAGACTGCGTTAGAATGAAGCTATCCCCAGGCTGCAGGTGTGGAAACTGAGGTGCAGAAAATTGAGGAACTTTCCCAGGATCAAGGGGCTGAGGCCATGGCTCTAATCCAGACCTTTGACCCCAAGTCCAGGGCTCTGTCCATCCCTCCCGCCCCGCCCCTGCCTCTCTCTGGCCACGGAGGGAGTAGGAAGGGTTTGGTTTGCCGCCTGGTTCTTGCTTCAGTGCAGGGAGGAAATCTTTCCCTCGGAGCCACTAAACCCGGACCAGCGCTTTCTGGAAGCGTTTTCCTCTCCTTGGCACACAGCCCGGGGCCAGGGAACAAGAGAAGCTTCTTGGCCCCTTCGACTCCACCCTGGGGCTTCTGCTCCAGGTTTCCTTTAAGCCGCACGTCCTGTCACACCTCTGCCTTCCTGCCCCCAGCTCCTCAGCGGCCCTGGGCTCCGGCTCTGTCTAAGGCCTCATTAGAGTTTCATTCGGGGACCAGGCGAGGACGGCCTGGCTCCGCGGCCCTTGTTCTGTCCCTGCCGGGAGAACGCTGGTGGAAGACGCCAGCTGTGTGTTGGGCTGCATGTGGTTCGTTCTGGGAAGTGAGTCCCTGTCCTCGGGGCGGCCCTGTCTGACCGTGGGGGCCAGTTGGGGAGGGTGGGTGGGGGCGTGAAACGTGGGCCAGCAAGAAAGCAGGATCGAGCCCATCAGGTGGGATTCTGGGGGAGGAAATGTGGCCCAGGGCTCCGGAGGGAGGAGGGGGACACCCCGGTCAGGGCCTGTGGAAGGCCTTGCTGCGGGAGCTCTGAGTTAGGGCTCTTGTTAGGCCAAGGTGGGGGTGGGGGGGCACATACACAGGCAGCCTGGGCCTGAGCCACTCTTGGTCCTAAAATGGGGCAGCCCCAAGCACTCTGGGGCATCAGGCTTCACACTGAATCCTGCCCCTGAGAGCTCTGACGGTGTGTGTGTGTGTGTGTGTGTGTGTGTGTGCGCGTAACTGCATAGCTGGGGTTCCCCACCCCGATGCCCGGCCATGCTGTCCCAGTCCCTGCTGGCCTTCCTCCCGCCAATAATGGGCCTTTCAGCAGCCGCCACGCCCTCATGGAAAATCCCCGCTTGGTCTCCGCTTCCCCGGAGGCGAGGGTGAGGGACGCAGACACCTAACCCGGTGGAGCTGCAGCACCCCGAGGCGCCAGGCCCAGCCCTGGGTCCCCAGCCCAGCGCTGCGGGGGACCGGCTGCCGCCACCTGAGCTGTTTGTTCGAGAACAAATTAAAAAACCTTAAACAGCCGAGACCGGTTTGGCTCAGAGGATAGAGCGTCGGCCCGGGGACTGAAAGGTCCCAGGTTCGATTCCGGTCAAGGGCATGTACCTTGGTTGTGGGCACATCCCCAGTAGGGGGTGTGCAAGAGGCAGCTGATCCATGATTCTCTCTCATCGATGTTTCTAACTCTCTATCCCTCTCTCTTCCTCGCTGAAAAAAATCAATAAAATATATATAAAAAATATTAAAAAAACAAACAAACAAAAAAACCTTAAACACTACCCACAGGAGTATCACTGCCGCATAAGTGCGGACATTTGGCCAGGGGTCTCCTCTTTCCTCCCCTGCTCCTTGTCCCCACGTCAGCATCACCCCCTCTGCCAGGAGCCCACACGGAGAACCGAGGTGAACGCCTCTGTATTTTCATCCAGGTTCACGTAAACGTATGCAAACGTCTCTTCCGCATTTGCATACACACAGATGCATAAAAATGGGGTCTCGTTAGACATATTTTTCTGCATCATAGGAACCATTGTGGTTGTACAGCGGTCTTTTTAGAAATGTTTTCCGCACACATGAAGTTCGCCTTCCCTGATTTATGACACGGCCCCTCCGACAGGCCTCGCCCCGTTTCCCGTGTTTTGCTGCGGGAGCTGCTGTGGGGACGTCCCCGTCACAGGCCCGTGTGTGCCCCCAGCGGGACGGCGGGAGGAGTGCCCGGGGTCCGCGTCAGGGGCTATGGCTGTTGCGAAAGGCCTATTGCCTCACTGCCGAGTGAGGATGCCCCCAGCACCGCGCTCAGTGCCCTGGTCCCCTGAGCCAGGCCGGTACCCCACTGTCTCCCTGACTGGATCCCCGTCTCCTTCGGGGACTGGGGCACATTTCCATCTGCGCCGCGGCCACTGGGCTTCGCTTCTCCCAGGACCGCGCCCTCCGGTGCAGCGGGCTCGGCTTCGGGCACAGAACTGCCGCTGGCCCCGGACAGCTGCCAAACGGGGCGGGGGGGGAGTGGGCGGCCCAGTTGGTAGAGTTCCCTCGTGTCTCACACCCGGTTGTGAGAGCCGCCGGGTGCATCCCAGGGCCGCCTCCCCTCCTCACCGGGCACAGCGGGCAGCGCGCCCGCCAAGGCACCAATCCCCCGGGCGGGCTGGCAGCCTGGCGCAGCCGTGGGATGGTTTTGGTTAATGAGGGGCAACCAGAGGCAGGTGGGTGGCTTGTAGGTTGCTCCTCAGAAGGGGGCGGGGAGATGTCCCCTTTCCGGCCTTCTGTCCTTCTTCGTTCTCTTTCTGGGCTTCGGGTGTAATGCGTGGGACCTCAGCAGCTGTTTTGGGCCACGAGGACGGAGCAGCGTCTGAGGGTGACCGGGCAGCGTCCGAGGATGACGGAGCAGCGTCCGAGGGTGACCGGGCAGCGTCCGAGGGTGACCGGGCAGCGTCCGAGGAGGACCGGGCAGCGTCCGAGGAGGACCGGGCAGCGTCCGAGGAGGACCGGGCAGCGTCCGAGGGTGACCGGGCAGCGTCCGAGGGTGACCGGGCAGCGTCCGAGGGTGACGGAGCAGCGTCCGAGGATGACCGGGCAGCGTCCGAGGATGACCGGGCAGCGTCCGAGGATGACCGGGCAGCGTCCGAGGGTGACCGGGCAGCGTCCGAGGATGACCGGGCAGCGTCCGAGGATGACCGGGCAGCGTCCGAGGGTGACCGGGCAGCGTCCGAGGGTGACGGAGCAGCGTCCGAGGATGACCGGGCAGCGTCCGAGGATGACCGGGCAGCGTCCGAGGATGACCGGGCAGCGTCCGAGGATGACGGAGCAGCGTCCGAGGAGGACCGGGCAGCGTCCGAGGATGACGGAGCAGCGTCCGAGGAGGACCGGGCAGCGTCCGAGGGTGACCGGGCAGCGTCCGAGGATGACGGAGCAGCGTCCGAGGGTGACCGAGCAGCGTCCGAGGGTGACCGGGCAGCGTCCGAGGAGGACCGGGCAGCGTCCGAGGGTGACCGGGCAGCGTCCGAGGGTGACCGGGCAGCGTCCGAGGATGACGGAGCAGCGTCCGAGGATGACCGGGCAGCGTCCGAGGATGACCGGGCAGCGTCCGAGGATGACGGAGCAGCGTCCGAGGGTGACCGGGCAGCGTCCGAGGATGACCGGGCAGCGTCCGAGGGTGACCGGGCAGCGTCCGAGGGTGACCGGGCAGCGTCCGAGGATGACGGAGCAGCGTCCGAGGATGACCGGGCAGCGTCCGAGGATGACCGGGCAGCGTCCGAGGGTGACCGGGCAGCGTCCGAGGGTGACCGGGCAGCGTCCGAGGATGACGGAGCAGCGTCCGAGGATGACCGGGCAGCGTCCGAGGGTGACCGGGCAGCGTCCGAGGGTGACCGGGCAGCGTCCGAGGGTGACCGGGCAGCGTCCGAGGGTGACCGGGCAGCGTCCGAGGAGGACCGGGCAGCGTCCGAGGGTGACCGGGCAGCGTCCGAGGATGACGGAGCAGCGTCCGAGGTTGACGGAGCAGCGTCCGAGGAGGACCGGGCAGCGTCTGAGGAGGACCGGGCAGCGTCCGAGGGTGACCGGGCAGGGCCAGGAGGACCGGGCAGCGTCTGAGGAGGACCGGGCAGCGTCTGAGGAGGACCGGGCAGGGCCAGGAGGACCGGGCAGCGTCTGAGGAGGACCGGGCAGGGCCAGGAGGACCCTGGCGGCCGGAGCTGCTGCGCAGCCCAGGGCTGGGCCTTCATGGGAGAGCAGAAATGCTGCGTTTGAGCCACTGTGATGGGCTTTTATCAGACGTCAGTTCCTCACCGAGGCAAGCGGCCCCTCCCACGTCCACACACCTGTCCTGCCTTCCCCAGCCCTCCCCGTCCTCCTGCTGAGCATCTGGGAACTGACGATGATTCGTACTTCTCCAGCCACCACGGCCTGTCCCCTTCTGCATGGAGCGCCTCCTGTCCCTGCCTGCCTCCTCCTCTTCGTCATTCTCAGCTCGGCCCAGCGGGGGCTTGGTGATGAGAGCAGGACTCTGAGACTCTGGAGCTAGCTGCCCAGATGCCCGCTGGGGCCGGGAGACCCCGCTGGTGGCCGGGGGAGGGGTGGCTGGTGCTCTGAGCTCGGGCTCTTGTTTACCCTGCGTTCTGAGTCAGCGCTCAAATGCGTTGGGGATGAACTCATTCGTTAGTGGACGCACAGCCGCAGACGCGGTGTTTGCCATGCGGGCGCTTACACATCACCTTTCATTACGGAGACACCGGGTTACAGAGAAAACCCTCAGGCGTTTGCTGTTGACTTGAGCTGTGTCCCTCGTAAGAAGGACAAAATATGCATGCGGTCGGCTGGGAGCCCAGGCCTGCTGCTGGACACAAACTGCCCCTTGTTGCAGTCACACGGGAAAGCGGGGGGAGGTGGGGCGGCGGTGGCAGGAAGATGCCTGAGACCTGACACAGCCTGTGCAAACAGAGGCCCGGCCGGGCCCTCGGGCGTCCAGGAATTAATAGCCGCCGGGCCCTGGGGCTCCAGGCGGAGCTATTTAAAGCCCGCGATGTCATTTCCACCCCAGAGGCTGCCCCATGGCGTTATCTGGATGCTCCTCAGGCCCCTGTGCTGGCAGCTCCCCTGGCCTGACCTCCGGTGGCGGGACCGCGGGGCTCCCCGCCAGCCTGGCGTCACTGTCCGAGGGAGGGCGCTGACCTTCGCTCCCCGAGCCTCCTCCTCGCCGCCCGGCCCAGGCCAGGCTGAGGGGGCCGCCCAGGGCCCAGCTCACCCCTCAGAAAGGGCACTGGGAGCCCCAAGGCTGCTGCCCACACAGAGGAGCCAGCCAGCCCCCCAGGGGGGGTTTAGGGCCAGGCTGGGGGGGGGAGAGTCTGTCCTGCTGTGTGACCGCAGGCCATTTCCTTCCCTCTCTAGGCCCCTTTCCCCAGGGGACGGGAAATGGGAGCATCTTCCTCCCCTTGCCCTGTCCAGGGGAGGCCACGGGAGAGCAGAGAAGGGAGTATTCTGACGTTTTAGAAAGAAAAGGCACAGAAGTCCAGGTATTACTGCAGCTCCTCTCCCTCCCTCCATCGAGGTGATCCAGGAGCACTGCCTCCGGGGGCAGGCGAGGCGGAGGCCGCAGGCCCAGCTCCTGGGGGCCAGGCTCAGGCTCCCACAGCCGCCCAGCCCGAAGGCCAAACCTTCCCCACATCCTGCCTGCCCTGATCCCCCGTCTGCTCCGCTGCTGTTCCTGCGCTCAGGGAGGACGGTGCCCGCGCTCAGGGAGGACGGTGCCTGCCCTGATCCCCCGTCTGCTCCGCTGCTGTTCCCGCGCTCAGGGAGGACGGTGCCCGCGCTCAGGGAGGACGGTGCCTGCCCTGATCCCCCGTCTGCTCCGCTGCTGTTCCCGCGCTCAGGGAGGACGGTGCCCGCGCTCAGGGAGGACGGTGCCTGCCCTGATCCCCCGTCTGCTCCGCTGCTGTTCCCGCGCTCAGGGAGGACGGTGCCCGCGCTCAGGGAGGACGGTGCCTGCCCTGATCCCCCGTCTGCTCCGCTGCTGTTCCCGCGCTCAGGGAGGACGGTGCCCGCGCTCAGGGACGACGGTGCCTGCCCTGATCCCCCGTCTGCTCCGCTGCTGTTCCCGCGCTCAGGGAGGACGGTGCCCACGCTCAGGGAGGACGGTGCCTGCCCTGATCCCCCGTCTGCTCCGCTGCTGTTCCCGCGCTCAGGGAGGAGGGACTCGGAAGCCGGGAGAAGGTGCCAAGGAGCCTGCCCTGCGGGTGTCTCATGCCCAGCGGGGCTGCACGGCTTCCTGGGGCTGAGCCTGCCCAGGAGCCAGGGTGCTGAGTGGTCTCTGAGGAAGGTGCACTGAGACGCTGGGCACTCGGCCTGCACTCTCCCCGGGGTCAATGCTGATCGTGTCCATCGCCACCACTCGGGCAAAAGGGAGCTAGAAAATGTTTTTTTATTTTAAGGAAACAGCAATGGAAACGCAACCTTGCAGGCCCGTCTCTCCCGTGGCTTCTTCCCTTGACAAATCTTGGCACTGGCCTAAAAGGCAAGGATGGTTTCCCTCATTTCATTTTTTTAATTGAAATATTCTCGACACGCTAAAGGTATGTGCCAGTCAGAACAGCTTAGCTTATGCTGCCATAACAAACAACCCTGACATCTCAGTGTCTTAACGTACTTGTGCTTCGGCACTGGCTGCCTCCTCCTTCCACCACGTGTCCTCCAGGGTGAGGAGGGGCCCCCTGAATCGCTCAGGGACCCCAGCTGACGGAACAGCGCCGCCCCAAATGCTGTCAGAAACACCCAATCTAATGCTCTGGCTCACAGCTCGTTGGCCAGAACCAGTCACAGGGCCCTGGGAACCTGGATCGGGGAACCAGGAACCGGGTCCGGGGAAATACAATCCTGCTCCGCATTTGAAAGGGGAAGGAGCCTTGAACGTCTGCTGAACAGTGGTGATGACCACGGAATAAAGAATCGCATCACAAACACCAGTGAGTGAGCATCACCGCCCCAAACTGGTGAGCCCTCGGTGTCCCTGACTTACGTACCCCTCTCTGCCCCCGCCCTCCCCCCGGGATTCTCCTCCTGAATTTGGTGCCCATCACCTCTATCTTCTACTCTGTGTGTTGAAATAAGCGATATATCAATAGTATCTGCCCTAGGCTCCAACCATCCTGTCCTGAAGCCTCATATACATGATTAACAATATGCCGCACTGTTTTGCATTTATTTAAAGACCATGCGAGTGGTATTATATGGTGTACATCCACGTGGCTGAGTGCAGCTGAGGCAGACGCTGTGCCGCATGCAATCCACCGTGTGACTGCCCAGTGTCCGCGCGGAGGGACACGGAGGCCACCTCCAGCCCTTTGTGGCTGCACGCAGCACAGCCACGAACGGACGTGCAAGAGCATTTCTCCAGAGTAAAGACGGGGCGCATCTTCCACTGACAAGAGGTTGTCAAATAGCTCCCCCAGAGTGGCCGGGCCCAGTGCCTCCATCAGCACCCACAGCCCGCTGCCGGAGTCCCCATCAGCGCCTGGCCCGTCTGCGATGAGTGTGGGACCTCTGCGAGGTTTTCGTGAAATGGAAAAGGCATCCATCACCCACACACGTCTTCCCCGCACGGGCGAGCCTGCTCTCTGGTAGACCAGCCAGGTCGCTCGCTCCTGAGTCACTGGAACGGACCGCAGAGCACAGACAGGCGGAGGGGGCCATCCGTCCTGCGCCCACAGGCCGCGCTGGTCCTGTTTGTGAGGACGCCCTCTGAGCTCAGGGTGAGGCGGAGGCGCCAGGCACCGGGGCAGAAGGGCAGGCCCCGCCTCCATGGGGCCAGACCCCTGAGTCAGAGCTCAGGCAGGACGGTGAACGCCCTGGCCCGGGGGCAGCAGCCGTCAGGAACGGGGTGGCGTCTGGAACGGGGCGATGGGAAGCCCGTGGGACTCAGCCACGGTCTGGTGAGCTGGCCTTGGGAGCAGCGCCCCGCATTGAGGGCTTCGGGCAGGAGCCTCCAACTCTCCCCGTGAGTGACTGGCAAGACGGGGCAGATCTTGTGCGAGGGACCAGTAAGCACAGCGGTCCTGGTGATGGCGGCGGCCGTGGCATCTGAGAGCACCTTGCAGGAGAGATGGGGTGAGGACTCGGGTGTGTCTCCCTGATTTGGGCCTGAGCCACTCACTAGGCAGGAGGACCAGCTGGGAGGCCAGGCCAGACCGTGACTTTTCTCTCAGCCACATTGTCTGAGGAGCCCCCTCGAGCCGGAAGTTGTAATACACACTCAGATGGCTCTCGGCTGTCGCTCTAGGTACAGCCTAACTCAGCAAATCACCACAAATGCACGTGAATCCAGGCCCGAGCAAGATGTGATGCTTAGACTCTGTAAGGGATACAAAAACCTAAAAAATAAAATAAAATAAAAGCCTTCATCGAAGTATAAAGCACATACAACAAAACACAAGCCCTTTAAGTATACCAGTACATGAGTTTCAATAAGCACATACCTTGTATAAGCCCCACCGCGGTCAAGGTGCTGACCACTGGTCAGAGGACTGGAAGGCCTCTGTCCTTCTCCTCAGAAAGTCCTTCATCTGCTACGAGACACACAAACTTAAGAAAAGCAGCGACCTATGCAAGGCAGCAAAGCATGGGTCTCAGTAACTGCCCGGCTATGGGGCTGGGGAAGTGCTCGGTCCTAATGCAGAAGCTGGAGGCTGGAGGCTGGAGGCTGGGGGCTGGGGGCTGGAGGCCGGGGGCTGGAGGCCGGGGGCTGGGGACTGAAGGCTGGAGACTGGAGGCTGGAGGCTAGAGGCTGGGGGCTGGGGGCTGGGGGCTGGAGGCTGGGGGCTGGAGGCTGGAGGCTGGAGGCTGGGGGCTGGGGGCTGAAGGCTAGGGGCTGAAGGCTGGGGACTGGAGGCTGGAGGCCGGGGGCTGGGGGCTGGGGGCTGGGGGGTGGAGGGTGGAGAGCGGAGCCTGGAGGCTGGGGGCTGGAGGCTGGAGACCGGAGGCTGGAGGCTAGAGGCTGGGGACTGAAGGCTGGAGACTGGAGGCTGGGGGCTGGAGGCTGGAGACCGGAGGCTGGAGGCTAGAGGCTGGGGGCTGGGGGCTGGAGGCTGAAGGCTAGGTGCTGGGGGCTGAGGGCTGGGGGCTGGAGGCTGGAGACCAGAGGCTGGAGGCTAGAGGCTGGGGGCTGGGGGCTGGAGGCTGAAGGCTGGGGGCTGGGGGCTGGAGGCTGGAGACCGGAGGCTGGAGGCTAGAGGCTGGGGGCTGGAGACCGGAGGCTGGAGGCTAGAGGCTGGGGGCTGGGGGCTGGAGGCTGAAGGCTAGGTGCTGGAGGCCGGAGGCTGGCCAGCACCGCCGCCAGCACCACGGAGGTTGGGAGAGGCCGACAGGCGCCACAAGATCTGCTCTTCCCAAAATATCTCCCGGCCTGAAATGGCCCTGTGAGTCACCCCTGGTCTGACACACTGCGCATTCCCTCAGCGAACCCCCGTCAGAGTGCACGCGGAGGGCCTAGAAGACAGCCAGGCCTCCAGAAGGTCAGCCGGTGTCAGATGTGCCTCCAGCACGGGGAGCAGGGCTGCTCCCCTACAGCAGGAGAGGGGAGAGTGGGCCCCTCCTCCAGGGCATCCCCCAAATCACCGGGAGGCAAGCCCCTCCTGAAAGGTCAGACAGCCATTTTGACCCAGAAAGAGGGAAATGGTGTCAGGACAACGCGTTCAGCAGGGGTCGGGGAGAGGCTCAGTGTGGGGTGGGGTGGGGGTGGGGGTGAAGTCTGTGGTCATCTGGGCCTTGGGGCACCAGTCGTTAGGACAAAAGGTGTTTCCCCAGGAAAAGAGAAGATTCAGCCCCGTTGGCATGACTCAGGGCTTGAGCATCCACCAATAGCCAGGAAGTCACAGTTGGATTCGATTCTCAGTCAAGGGCACATGCCCGAGTTGCGGGCTCGGTCCCCAGTGTAGGGCATGCAGGAGACACGATTCTCTCTCATCATTGATGTTTCTATCTCTCTTTTCCTCTTCCTTCCTCTCTGAATATTTTTATAAATATTTTTATTTCAAAAAAATAAAAATAATTTTGAAAAAAAGAGAAAAGAAAGGAGAAGACAAGACTCCAGCTATCCACAGGACGGCTGAGGCAGGGGGGCGGGGATGGCCTGTGGCCCAGCTGGGAGCGGGGGAGAAGCCGGAAGGTGGGGGATTAGCTCGGTCTGAGAAAGGACTTTCTTGTGGTCAGACCTCTCCGGAGAGGGAACAGGTTGCCCGGAAGCGGTGAGATTTCCATCCCCGGAGGCGATGGGAGTGGGAGCCAGACACCCTGCTGCAGGGATTCGGCCTCCGAATTCCTGGATGAGCCAGGTCTCTCCTATCACCGAGACTCTTTAATTTGGCTCACGGCCAGCAAACCAACATTAATCGAGCATTTGCTTTGGAGAAGGCATGGGGGGCCTCTGCCTGCCGCTGGGAGATGGCACGGGGCAGGGGTGCGTGGAGTCACCCAGGGGCGAGGGCACACACTTCCGGAGTTTTGGCACCGGAGACCCTGCCGAGGGCTGGGGTCCAGGAAACAAGGAGGGGTGATGGCAGCTGCACGGGTCAGACCGGCAGAGGGAGCGGAGGGCACAGAGGGCAAGGCCAGGAGGCAGGGATGGCGAGGTGTGAGGCGGGTGGAGGAAGCGGCATGAAGGGATAGAGAGGGAAGCAGAGGAGGAGCGAGGAGGCTGAGGGAAGAGAGAGGAAGCAGCTGAAGGCCCGGGAGAGGCGCAGGTCCCGCAGAGGGTGTGCTTTGGGCAGACTGCCCCGCCTCATGCTGCACATGCTCTCACCTCATCGCTCGCCCCACATGGCCTCTGTCCCCCTCGGGGCGCTGAGCGCCGGAGAAAGATGGGAAAACCCACAAAAATCTCCCCAGAGGACAAACATGTGGTGCAGACAAAGGCCGCGCTGGGTGGGACGAGGTTTCCGCGGCCCCGGTGGGGGGACCGTCAGAAGCGGCTTGTGGCCACCAAAGTGCGTCATCCTGGCTCTCCGCGGGCTCATTGTCTCTCTGCCCCAGAGGAGCCCACGCCGGGGTTCCCACAGCGAGGGGTGGGGGTCCGTCCCTGGCCTCCGGGGCCCCCACGTGGCCCTGCCCGCTCCCCGGCGGGCGGAACGGAGGCCCATCTCCTTGGGGCGTCGGTGGCGGGTGTCCGGGGCACCCCGGGCTGGCGGCCCCTCAGGCCGGGGGAGCAGTGGCATTCCAACAGAAAGCCAGCTGCCCCAGAAGTGCCTCAGGGGACAGGGGACAGGGAGAGGCTCTCCCAGACCTCTGGGCGCCCCCCACCTCCCGGCTCCCCGCACCTGGGATTAGTCATTTCTGCTCCAGTTCGGTAGCTGTTAATGGCCACTGTTCTGAGGAGAAAGACAGAATGTCTTCATTTCGGAGGCACCGTTTCCGATTCTTTCCCGATGTGGGTGGGGGTGGCACAGGGAAAGCCCTGAGGGGGGAGCAGTGCCTTCACTTCGCTCTGATTCTGTCTGCCTCTGACCCCCTCCCAGCCCCACCCAAGCTACCTTAGCCCTGCCTACTTTCCTCTTGGGCTCCCCGCTGTGGATGAGGGAGCCACTTCCTGTCTCGGGCCTCGGTTTCCCCACCTGGAATGTCAGGGCTGTGAGCCTCAGCATTAACAACTCAGTCCCGCCAGCTGCCCTGCTGCACGCCCAGACTCCGTGGCCAGAGCCGGCCTGGCCTGGCCGCCCCGGTGACCCTGGGCGGCGAGCTCCCGGAGGGGAAGGGCCTGCCTCTGCCCCTTGTGTGTTTTTTAACTCACTCTCTAGTCTGAGACTCCCATTAGAGACTCACTGCTCCCGGGCCTGTTTCAGAAGCCATTAGCAATAAAACCGAGAGGATAACCGATGAGAATACCTTTTGACGCTAAGAATACGCTTCCTTGCATCTTTCTCTTCACAACATTGAAATCCTTTTCCGAGATCTGCCCTCTTGGGACACACAGCCCAGGTGACAGCTGCCTGTTGGGAGGTTAAGACACAGGAGGCTGTGGCTCACGGTGAGAACCTGGACGCGGGTGCTGTCCCAGGAACTACCTACAATAAGAGGACCGTCCGAGGGTAAGAACATCACAGAGGAATCCTCTCTGGTCCAGGAATGGCAAGGCCTGGGACATCAGCAGGGGACGCTGGTGGCTGGGAGGGCCCACTCAGCCCAGAGCTGCTGTCAATCAAGGGACCAGCCCTCCGGCGTTCACTGGTCCCCCCGGGGAGAGTCTGTGTGGGCAGGTGTCTGGGTTCACAGAGGACAAGACTTTCCGAGGAGAGCTGAGTGCGCAGCGGCCGGAGGGGTGGATGGGAGCTGTAGGAACTGCGGGAGGGTGGGGGGAAGCGGGGTCTTCTCTGTGAAGGGTACCTGGGCACAGAACCATTTGAAACTGGCTGGTTGTCACTGGTGTCCACAACAAAAAGAATGACCATGTGTCACGGCTCCTCGGTCCTAGAAGGTTTCTGCGCCTTATCTTCCTGGGTCACCCCCCCTCCCCGCCACCAGAGGCGGATTTCATGGTCCACAGTTTTACGGACACAAGCTGAGGTTCGAAGGGAGCAGCACCTGCTCACAGCCAGGCGTGCAGCTAGGGAGCAGCAGCGCTGGGAGCCGAGCCCTCAGCGTGGCCCCACGCCTGCCTCCTGACCACTGCGGCCACATGCAGCCGCCTGCCGGCGCCGCCTCCATTCCCGTGGGGACATGGCTGAGGCGCCAGGAGCACCTTGCTGTTTCCGCCATGGGCCACTCTTGACCACTTACTTCTCATGCAGCAAGTAGCGACGGGGTTCCTCTCCAGCCCTGGCTTGGTGATGGTGAGAGGATGAAAGTGGATTGATTAAGTTTTCTTTGCCCCATTTAACATTCACTGCAATCCCCTAACCGGTTTGGCTAGAGCATTGGCCTGAGCACTCAAGGGTCCCAGGTTCGATTCCAATCAAGGGTATATACTTTGGTTGCAGGCATAGCCCCAGTAGGGGGTATGCAGGAGGCAGCTGATTGATGTTTTTCTCTCATCGATGTTTCTCTCTCTCCCTCTTCCTTCCTCTCTGTAAAAAATTAATAAAATATGTTTTTAAAATAATAATAAAATAAAATTCACTGTAGTGATTTGGATGCTGATTCTCCAATTCCCCATCTGTCATTGGTGACTCTTAAACTGAATCATTGTCCTGCTGCTGTGGCTCAGCGGGGAAGCACCAACCCAGGGACTAGGGACCAGGAGGTCAGGGTTGGGTTCTTGGTCAGGGCACATGCCCCAGTTGTGGGCTTGATCCCCAGTAGAGGGTGTGCAGGAGGTAGCCAATCAATGATTCTCTCATCATTAACGTTTCTATCTCTCTCTCCCTCTTCCTCTCTTTGAAATCAATAAAAACATCTTATCTAATAAAGACAGAATATGCAAATTGACCATAATTCCGCAACAAAGAGGGCGGTGCCCACAGCCTATAGGGAGGGAATATGCAAATTGATGCGACAAGGTGAGAGGTGGAAGGCGGTGCTGGCAGCCAGGGGAAGGAAGGCCTATTCTTGCACAAATCTTTGTGCATCGGGCCCCTAGTATTTTTAAAAAATCGAATCCTGTGTTCTCTGACTTGGGATTTTCTATCCATGCATAGAGCTAATCAGGAAGCTTTCCTCCTGAGCATACTTTAACTTCCCTCTCATGCCCACTTGCCACCTCCCAGGTTGAGATCATCCAGTGGATTACGGCTTCCACTTGTTTTAAAAATGTTTACATCGTGGCTCCATCATTATTTAGACGTCACTACAAGTTTTACTAGTTTCTTTGTTCACCAGTTTCAACATCCCACGTCTTCCTCTCTTGAATTCACTTTTTCTGGTAACTGAAGCACCTCCCCTAGGAATTCTTCAAAGAATATGAGGGCGGTAGACTTTCTCCTTGTAGCACACAAAAAAGTCTTAATTCCCCCTCCTCCTTGAATTCTTCATTTCCCTTTGAAACTTTGGAAATAGTGTTCCATTGTCTTTTAGCATCCAATCTGATGCCGACTTAATATTATTTTATTGGTGACCTGCTTTTTCTCTCTGGAAGCTTCTAGGCTATTTTTTGTTCTTCATCTTTGTTGTCCTGAAATTTCAATATAGTGCTTCTAGTGAACTGTTTATTAGAAACATTCAATCTAATAATGATTTTCTTTCTTCAATGACTGGACATTTTCTTTTATTAGTTCCCTAATTATTTTCTCCCCTCTGTTCTGTTCTCTCTTTTGGTAATTCCTATTAGCTGTCCCTTAACTTTTGTTCTCAGACTTTCCATCTTTTTATTCTTTCCAGGTGTTTAAGGAGTCTCCTTCAATTCATTCTTTCTAATAACCAGATCATTAAATCCATCTCGAACTGTCTACTGAGTTTCAAATTCTGTTGATCAAGTTTTAAATCTCTATGGTCACTGATTGATTTTTTAAAAATATATATTTTATTGATTTTTTTACGGATAGGAAGAGAGAGGGACAGAGAGTTAGAAACATCGATGAGAGAGAATTATCGATCAGCTGCCCCTTGCACACCCCTACTGGGTGCAACCAAGTACATGCCCTTGACCGGAATCGAACCTGGGACCTTTCAGTCCGCAGACCAATGCTCTATCCACTAAGCCAAACCAGTTTTAGCCACTGATTGATTTTTTAAATTGACTTTTTTATTATTATTTTGTATCTTTTGAAGATAATTATTCTTCAATTAAACTGGTTTTTGTTGTTGCTTATTTTATTATCTCTTTCTTTGGGTGTTAACTCTTCTATATGTTGAGTTTAGAGCTATGCTATTCAATACAGTAGCTGTTTGCTATTCGAATTAATTAGAATAAAGTAAAAAATTCAATTCAAGTATAGTACCTTCCCATCATCACAGAAAGTTCTATTGACAGCTCTGGCATAGAGTATCTCTGTACCACGGTTTTATTTTTCCCTTAAACCTTCAGTGGTTCTTGATGTCCAGCTCATCTCTGTGTTTACGAGTCCTGTTGGCCAGCTCCGTGCTCGCTGCAGCCTGCTGTTGGTTATTGAGGGTGGGAGGGAGGTGAGTGGCCTGCCGGCAGCTTCTCTCCTGGACCAGGGCTCCCTGTTTCCCTCTCCCCACGTGGATGGAGCATCCACCACTCTATCCCCAGCACGTGGGGCGAACCCGCTGTTGCCAGGTGCCGGGCACGGGTCAGGGGCAGCAGGGGACACCTCCAGGGCCTCCTCGGTTGTCCTGAACCAGCTGTCTCAGGCTTGGAGCCCCGAAACCAGCAGTTGCTCCTTCAGATGTTTCCAGCTGTGGTTTCCTCCAGTTTGATTTCTCTATAGCTTTGATGCTATTTGTTATTTTTCTCTCTGGAATCCAATGCTTCACATATGCTGATGGCTCTCTCTTGTTTCTCACACTATCATACTGATGGGAGGGTTTCTGTCATTTTGTGGATTGGGAGCAAGGGAGGGGGTCCCCTGCCAGCCTGACCCACACAGCAACCATACCTTGAATAAGCACTGTTTTGCTCTGTGTGGTTGCATTCTTAACTAATATTTCCCTAAACCTGGTGATTCCGAGGTGCTGGCTGGCTGCGACAGAATCACCTGGGGACCCGTGGGCCTCATTGCGGGGCGCTGTGAGTGCACAGCTCACGTAGGGAATCGTCACTCCTTAGCGGGAGGGGCGAAAGGAGGTCAAGTGCTCAGTACAGGCCACCTGCTTTGCGGGCGCGTGCGCGGCCACATCTAGGCTCTCTCACAGCCAGATCACCAGTGCGCGCGTCAGTGGGACAGGAGTGGGTGTGCAGATGGGGAGTGTGAGGTGCCCCTTTATTCTCCAACTGAAGGAGGGTGAGAAGTTGCAAAACCCACTGGGGATGACTCAGGACAAGAGATACAATACACGCAATTGAATGAAATTGAGATGAATAATTGCTTCAGGCCTCTCCCTGCCACCACATTATCAACTCTGCAAACCCCAAAGATCAAAATGGGGCCAGAAAATTCCCCCATCTGGAGATTTCCTTTTAACTCTAATTGCTATCCTACCGAGGAGCCCAGCTCCAGCTTTGAGGAGATCTATTTGCTGGTTAGGTTTGCAGTAATGATTATTATTGTTGCTGTTGGGAAGAATACACTCATTGTCTCCAGTGAGCTCACAATGCTGCCCAAACATGACCTCATTTCTCCTCCGAGTGGGGCAGGTATTGTTAACTGTAAGGACAGGGAGGTCCGCTGCAGTCCAACGCCTTGAGCAAGGCCACACATCGAGACGGGGAGGGACGCTGGGCCGGCCCAGGCCTCTGCGTAGGGTCCCAGGCCCTCGGCGCTGGTCCAGGCTCACTGGTCTAGTGGGTCTCCTGACTCCCCTTACAGCCACAGAGCCGGTTCCGGGGGGCGTGGGGATCAGAGCCGTCAGTCGCCAACATCAGACACCGGGAGAGGAATGACCATTACTTTTCAGCCGTTCGGCCAAGTCTAGGCTTCAGGCTCAAAGTGTCAACCTCCCTGCGGCTGCCCCCGTTCCACCAGCCTCCCCCCGGCTGGCTGGCTCCTCACTCCCTCAGTAAGGGACTCCAGTACTTTGTGCGGATGCAGCCTCGTGCTCACTCCAGGTCTGTCCTGCCCGTGAGGACTGTCCGCGGCCTGTGTCCCTCCGGACAACAGCAATACTGCGCTCCGGGGCCTTTGCTCTGCCTTCACTGAGCCTGTTCAGCACACGGTTTGCCCTTCCTACCCTCCACTCTTCCCTCCCAAGCTTCAGGCCTCACGGTGCCCAGCAATCCTCCCCTTAGCCCTTCTCCAGAAGAGCCCCCTCCCCTGCACCCCGCCACCCCCATTCACTCATCCCGCAGTGTGGCAGGCCCTATGGGAGGTGACAGGGGGCAATGGTGAACAGGCCAGACAAGGTCCCCGCTCTTCCTTAAGATCCCACGCTTACATTCCAGTGGGGACGGCAGAAAAAATAAAAGCAAGCAATACAGTAAGCCAAGTGTTTATGCGTTGTCATAAATGTGTATAAAAAGGTCTCCAAAACATATTCCAACTCTGCTGATGTCTCTCCATTCTCCACTCGGCCCAAGAGAAAGCGTGGCTGGGTTGGGTACATCAGGAAGGTGCTTTGGCTAAAGGGTGAGGGCGGGAAGGGCTGAGGGGCGCGCGTGGGGCTGGCGAGGATGGCACGGCTCGCCCGCACAGGCCCTGAGGGCAGCGCCACGCAGCGAGACTTCCCGCTCAGAGCAATGGGGAGACACTGCAGGGTTCATTCCTTAAGACAGAGATTCTCAACGGCATGGGGGTGGGGACGTGTCATTTTGACCCTCCCCCAAGTCAAATGGCAACCCCACAACAAACGGGCCGGGAAGCTGTGCGGTCAGGCGGCCCTGGCTGCCGTGGGAAGAGGAGACGCTCAGGCCCAAGGAGGCCCCGGCGTTTGGACGGCTGCTGGCGTCCCCGCGGGGCCCACAGGGACCTCAGACCGGAGGAGCGGGGAGGAGCCCCGCCAGGCATCCCCATGCGGAGCCCACCTGCTCCGTGGGGAGGTTGGGGGGTCAGAGACCAGGTCCCAGCATGCTCTCCCCCCGCATGTCCCACCTGGCCCTGTTCTGCCTGCTGCCAGCTCAGCACCCGCTGCTCGCTGACCTCCTGAACCCCCGGCCTGTGCCGGGCTGCAGGGGCTTTGGCACCGAAGGCTGTGCTGCCCGGCTTACAGCAGCTTTATGAGTATTTACACCGGCAGGCCAACCTATCATTACAGCCCTCCCTGAGTCCGGCCTGTGACGGGCTCTCCGTGCCCCTGCACCACCTGAGGCTGGTGTGAAGATTTAGGAGACGCTGACTGAGCTGTGTGACAATGGGAGGTCTGTGGAGGAGCTTCTCCATGGGGAGCACTCAACCTCCTGTTGGGGGGGGGGGGGAGCAGGTGATGCAGCAAGGCGAGTTTGCCTTCATGCCCAGAGAGGTGTTTTGTTTTAATACAAAACAAAGAGAGGGAAATAGAGCTAGAAACATCAATGATGACAGAGAATCTTCCCCACCCTCCTCACCCCCACTGGAGATTGAGCCTGCACTCAACCCTGCCATGTGCCCTGACCGGGAATTGAACTGTGACCTCCTGGTTCAAAGGTCAAGGCTCAACCACTGAGCCACACCGGCTGGGCTAGAGAGGTTTTTAAAACGTGTTTTTCGGGGGGAGGGGGGTTTAAAGGGGAGTGTCATGAAAACTTTGAAGAAACTGAAAAAAATGAACATTGGAGACAATAGTTTGTATACAGTGTGGGAGATTATGGGTCTCCTTGGAGCCTGTCTATGACCTTATGAACTAATTCACACCAACATGTAAATGACTGACAAGTTTGAGTGTATTTCCACTTTAATGGGGAGTAAAGCCCTTAAGCTAAAGGAATCAGATCCTTACCAGGGGAGTCCCTCCATCAGTGGGCGGAGACTCACTGGGAAGGGGATGGGAGAGGATCTAACGCTGGAGCCTTCCCAAGTCCTGCTGTTTTTAGGTTAATTCGGACACAAAAGGCCTCCTGAGACTTGACCCAATGGGGCTTGTTGGGGCCCCAGCACCAGATCTTCCCGGTCAGCACGCAGCTTCTGATCTTGTTAATGGGCCCATAAAAATTAGGGGGACAAAGGCCAAGCCTGGCAGCTCAAATGAATCTCTCCTACAAGAGGGAGCAACCTCGTAAAGAGCTGTAACTGAGCAAACGGAGGACTCACTGCGTTTCATTAACTTTAATGGAGCTCGTTAGGTCGGCTTCCAAGGGCTGTGGGACAGGAGAGCCAGACTCATCGCCAGGGCGGGAGCAGGCTGGCGCGGGGATCCCCCTGAGGCCCCAGCACCAACTGGAAGTGGCTGCTCCTGCCGCCCCCACGGGCTCCCCAGACCAGCACGACTCCTGGCTACACAGGCAAGGAGCCCAGACCTCAGTGCTGACTCTCTCCTGCTCGGAGGGGTGTGTGTGTGTGTGTGTGTGTGTGTGAGAGTGTGTGTGTGAGTGTGTGTGTGTGTGAGTGTGTGTGTGTGAGTGTGTGTGTGTGTGTGTGAGTGTGTGTGAGTGTGTGTGTGTGTGAGTGTGTGTGTGTGAGTGTGTGTGAGTGTGTGTGTGTGTGAGAGTGTGTGTCTGTGTGTGTGTGTGTATGTGTGAGTGTGTGTGTGTGTGTGAGTGTGTGTGTGAGTGTGTGTGAGTGTGTGTGTGTGTGTGTGTGTGAGTGTGTGTGTGTGAGTGTGTGTGTGTGTGTGTGTGTGAGTGTGTGTGTGTGTGTGTGAGTGTGTGTGTGAGTGTGTGTGTGTGAGTGTGTGAGTGTGTGTGTGTGTGTGAGTGTGTGAGTGTGTGTGTGTGTGTGTGTGTGAGTGTGAGTGTGTGTGTGTGTGAGTGTGTGTGTGTGAATGTGTGTGTGTGTGTGAGTGTGTGTGTGTGTGAGTGTGTGTGTGTGTGTGTGTGTGAGTGTGTGTGTGAGTGTGTGTGAGTGTGTGTGTGTGAGTGTGTGTGTGTGTGAGTGAGTGTGTGTGAGTGTGTTTGAGTGTGTGTGTGTGTGTGAGTGTGTGTGTATGTGAGTGTGTGTGTGTGTGTGTGTGTGTGAGGCAGGGACAAAGCACTCGGGGCCAACCATCTCCGGGCTGGGGCAGGCCACCTGGTTCTGGGCGCCCACAGAGCGGCCCCTCCCAGGGACATCAAAAGTGGAGCTCCCATGCCCACAGGCCCTCCCTAAAGGATCCCGCCGCTTGGCTGGCCCTGGGACCATTGTCAAGGCCAGCCGCGCCCCTGACCTCCTCCCACATCTCTGTCACAGACGTGTCCGCGGCCAGAAAAATGGAAAACAAACAAACAGGACCCGCAGGACACACATCACCAAGCAAGCCCGCCTTGCATTGTCCTCTGCGGTCCGGGGCCGGAGCCAGGGGCCCTGCCTGGAAGAGCGGGGGACGGCTCCCCTCCCGTGCGGGTCGGCCTCGCCCCTGCCCCTGCTCTTCCTCCTCATTCTCCCTCGCCCCCTTTCCATCTCTCTTTTCCCTCCAGCCATGTCTCCCTCCCTTCACTCCTGTTGGTGTCCCCTTCCCCCCTCCTCCTCTCTGCGCTCTCCCTGCACCCAGGATGGAGTCGGTCCCCTGAACACGGAACAAGTCCTGCGAGCACACCGCCCGGGGAGTCACGCCAGTCGGTGATGGAGCTGGCCTTGCTGCAGGGCCACAGGCGACCCAGCCTGTGCGGCGCCCAGCCCTTCGAGTGGGGCGGGAGCAGCTCTTCCTCCTCTGGCCCAGCTCCTTGGATCTGCCTCCCACCCCTGGATTCTTATCGATTCCCTGGAGACACCCCCTTCCGGTCCTTGCTCACCTCCTTTCCACCGCCTGCAAAGCCTCAGCCTCTTCACCCCACTCCTCGGATGAGAAGTCTACGATTCTCTGAGGTCGTCTTTTTAAACCCTCGCCTCCTCTGTGTCGCCCTCAAGCTTGCAGCTGGAATTCATCTGTCTCCTCTATGCCCTCATTAGAATTCTATGTTGGCACCTCTGTATTTGGGCATGTACCATGCTCTTCTTATATTCTAATTATTTAGAGGCAAATTCTTCTCTCCTACCTAATTATGAACTTGAGAGGAGAAACCATGTCGTCTTTGGATTCCCGCATCCTCTAAGCTCCTGGCATAGGGTACGTACACGAGGAATGTCAAACTCATTACGAATGGAATCTACGGTTATAAAGAATCCCACTACAATTAATTCCACAGCTTCACATCGCCAATGCGGTGTGCCTTTCTTTTTAATAATTTTGTTTGCAAATTTGTTTGAGGCACGGGGTCCTTGAGTAGGCTCCCCGAGGTGGGCCTGGGGACCTCGCCACTGCCTGGAGGATGGTATGTTGGACAGCGGCACCTACTGGTGAAGAGTGACATTACAGCGTGGGGCCGCCAGAGCAGAGCAACTGAATTTCTCAATCAATCCCAGCAGGTCGGGACCAGGGCTCGGAGGGGCCGGAGGGGCCGGTGTGGTCAGAGGGCTAGAATGAGTTCCTCTCTCTCCTCAGTAGCCCTAGGGCTGATCTGGGGGAGGACCAGCCCTTCCCCAGGGCGGAGGCTGGTTCCCCTCTAGTGCAGGGCAGCCTCCTGTAGACTGACACCAACCAAGGAATCCAGCCTGGCTGCGACGCCCCTGGGCACGCTGCCTCACAGCTCTCCGGGTAGGACAGAGGAGCGGGGACCCGGCAAACGCAAAGCCTCTTGCCAAACGAGGGAGGCAAACCTGTGGATTCACACTCAACGTGAGCACGAAGTTGGCAAGCCTCGGGCCCTGTTCTTGCTGCAGGTTTCCAGCTTCTTCTAAAGGATTCTGAGTCCTATGGGAGCCCTTCTGGGGAATCATCACAGCCTAGAATACTGAGCGTGGTTTCACAGCACCTCACCCTGTGAATTGGTTCGTGGGGACCTTGAACTTGCCCCGATAGCCTCGCCCATTCCTTTTTATTCCAAGGTACACATTGGAATCACTCTGTCAGATGCAGAGGTCTCCTCCATCTCTCCATCTTTTCCTCGGGGCTGGGGGTGGAGAGAGCCAGGAAGAAGCAGGGCAGGCGGTGCAAGGTGGAGTTGGGGCGGCGCTCCGCTGAGTTAGGAAGTTCACGATGGGCGTCCCTCCCCTGGCCACACCTTGGTGAAGGTTTTACTTAGTAACTAAAGTGCTAACTGGCAGAGGCTTGATTGATCCTGTCGCCCTCTCTCACAGGGACACTGTGTGCTTGGGACCCAAGGAACACAGTTTAACTCAAAGGAGTGGTCTCTAATTGTGGGATTTCAATGAAGGGGTAGCGATGACGAGGCTCTCCCTCCTGAGTCTGTTTCTTCCTGGTCCAGAGGGGACTAGCTGCCGTAGGCCCAGGCCCTGCCCTGCTTCTCGCACCAGCCTCCCGCCTCCGGCTGCTCTATCCAGGCTGCCACCACCCAGCGCTCAGGATGCTGAGTTCTCATTTGGAAATTTACAGCTCTGTTTCTTTATCGCCCAGAACCTGAGAGTCTCTGGCCAGAGTCCCCTCCAAGACCCACTGACACTCTGGTTTCTCTTTAGCTGAGCAGCTCTACCTCCATTTACCCCCCTCCAGGCCGGCTGCCGCTCTCAGGCTGGAGGGGCGGGGAGACAGGTCAGGGATGAGTGCTCTCCTCTCCTGGGGATTCCCATGAGCTCACCATTTCCTCGCCGTTTCATTGAGCACAGCTCAGTGCCAGGCAGAGTGGCACTGGTGACAGAGTGGCGTCAGCATGGGTCTTGCCTTCAAAGGCTTGGCAGAGCATCACAGTGCAGCATGGCCAGGGCTGGGTTTCAAAACCCACTGCGTCCAAGCCTCTGGGCAGTAAGGAGACTTCCTAAACACGTTCATTTAAGCTGGAGCTTTGAGGGTAGCAACGGGCTTCCAGCTGGCAAGAACATGGTATGTGCCAGGCATGAGGTGGCGTGGGTGTGTGGTGGCGAGATCAGAGGAGAAACATGAAATGGCGTTGAAGAGAAGGGCTCGGGACTGGCACAGAGGGCCTCCTGTGCCATGCCAAAGAGTTGGAGCGTGGCCATCTGGTATGGCTCAGTTGGTTGAGTGTCGTCCCATGCACCAAGAGGTCACCAGTTTGATTCCTGGTCAGGGCTCATGCTTGGGTTGTGGGCTCAATCCCCAGTGGGGTTGGGGGGCACAACAGTAGGCAGCCAATCAATGATTCTCTCATCATTGATGTTTCTATCTCTCTATCCTTGTCTCTATCCTATCTAATAAAAGAGTAATATGCAGATTGGCCATCACTCCAACACACAATAGCTGCCCCAATGTGGTCAAAGATAGCCAGCAGGGGAGGGCAGTTGGGAGGCACCAGGCCTACAAGGGAGGGCAGTTGAGAGGGACCAGGCTTATAAGGGAGGGCAGTTGGAGGGGATCAAATCTGCAGGGGACGGCAGTTAGGGGTAACCAGGCCGGCAGAGAAGGGAAGTTGGGGGCAAACAGGCTGGCAGGGGAGCAGTTAGACATCAATCAGGCTGGCATGGGAGTGGTTAGGGGTGACCAGGCTGTCAGGCAGAAGTGGTTAGGGCAATCAGGAAGGCAGGCAGGTGAGCAGTTGGGAGCCAGCAGTCTTGGATTGTGGGAGGGTACAGGTTGGGCTGAGGCCGTTTAGTCGGGCAGTCGGACATTCCTCTAGGGGTCGCAGATTGGAGAGGGTAAGGCTGGGCTGAGGGACCCCCCTCCCCCTGGGGTCTGTGCACGAATTTCATGCACTGGGCCTCTAGTAAAATCAATAAAAAATAAAAAACTTAAAAAAAAAAAAAAAAAGAGTTGGGACTTAATCCTGTCGGGCTATGGTTCAGGAAAAACAGTGACGACGGGTGGAGTTGAGGGAAGTTTCAGAAATTTTCTCCTCAGGACCGGTGGCCTGTTCGATGGGGAGGAGGAAAGAGCCCTTACAGAAACCCAGCTGGGGTTGTGGAGCCATTGACCCGAGACAGAGCCCACAGGGGAGACAGGTCAGGAGGCAGTGCGGAGAGGAAGAGTGTGGTTGGGGTCAGTTCAGCTCTCTTGGAAAAAGTAGGCAGATTATAGGACTAAATAGAAAAGAGAGGAGGAAGCTGGCGATAGAGAGCTGAAGATCGGACCCATCCACTTGGAGCGAGGAGGAAAGTGGGGGCTAGGACTACAGCTCTGGGAGTCGGCGGCGGCTGGAGCCCTGCCCCCACGGCGTGTCCAGTCCACACGACTGTCAGCAGTGACCCTCGACACCCTGCAGGTCGGAGTTCCATCCTCCCTGCTCTGTGGGTGAGGAAACTTATGACTGACGGGGCTGGAATTCAAACTTAAAACTTTCTGGCCACAAAGCCAATACTCTTGCCATCCCCCTTGCTGTCTCTGGGTGAGTCCCCGGGGAGGAAAGGTAGTGAAGAGCCAAGCTAGAAGCACTGAAAAGGCCAGTGGAGGGAGAACGGAGCAGGAGATTCAGGAAAAGGAAGGGCTCCCGGCAGGGAAAGGGAGATGTCCAGAGAGGTCAGCTAGATAAGGACCGGCAGCAGCCGGATGTGGAGATGTGGAGGTGGCTGAGGGAGTCAGGGGGCCTGGGCCAGGCTGCCCTCGGGTGAGGGGTGAGGGAGGCAGTGACATGAAGACAGAGCCGGAAAGACAAGAGGCAGCAGGGTCTGGGGGTTCGCGGCAGCTGTGGGTGCTGCAGGTTACACTGTGTCCATAAGAGGAGAAGGGCTAGGAGGGGATGACTGACCGCGCCAGCTCCCTGCAGGGTCAAGAGGGGTGGGATCTTTGCACTTGTCTGTCAGATTGGCCTTGACCAAAAGGATCCCCTCCCGGCAGTGAAGGGAAAAGGGCTGAGGGACAGGCAGTCTACGCCAGATCGTTTCTGGCTTCTGGCTGAGGTTGGCAGAGGGGGACCCGGAGTTTAGCAGAGCAGCTGTGCGGAAGGGGAGGGGTGCAGGCCCGGGCCAGGGCGTGTGAAGGGGTCTGGAACCACATGGAGGTGTTGATGCCAGTTGGCAGGTTGGAGATTTTTTTTCCTTCATGGAAGCAGCCAGGGAGCAGGTGGGGCGGAAGCAGGTGGCAAAGGGACTCAGGCGTGGGGTGGGCAGGGCGGAAGAGCTGGGAGCACACTGGGGTGAGGGGCCCAGGAGGCCACCCAGGTGGCCAGGAGAGAAGCTGGAACAGGGGTGGGCAGCCTGGACCAGCTGCCGCACCCTAACGCCTGCCCGTGGACCCCTCTGTGAAGGCAAGACCAAGGGCCGTGGAGCAAGTTACTCCCGAATCCGGGGTTGTGCAGGCTCTGAGTGTGGCTTCCAAGCCTCTGCCTCCAGGGCCAAAGGGCCCTACGCCATTCTGGCCGGCGGGGAGCACCAGGTCAGCCTGTCTGTGACTCAGCATCGCCCCGGCCCTCCTTCCTTCCATTTCTTCGCTGTTTTCTGACTTCTGTCTTAAATTCTCCCTCCTTTGGGCCATCACTGATTCTTCTTTGTCCACCTGTTTTTCTGTGCCAGTGTCCTCAAGATCCTCCTCAATCCCTCCTCATCCACGAGCCTCCTGGATGGCCACATCCGTTTCCTCGGACTTTCTCTCCACAGCACCTTCTGTCTGGACTGCTTGATGCCGCATCAGAGAGCCTGCTCCGCCTGCACAGCTCTGTCTTCCCGGCAAGACTCGGCACCGGGGGCCTCACCTTGGGATGCAGAGGGTCTGGAACCATCCATTCTTTGAGCAGGTTCACGTTTTCTATTATGATTATGATTGATTATTATGATTACTTTTGTACATCCTGAGGGCCCAGGACAGTGTGTATTGGGGCAGGGTCTGAGATAAGAAACATATCCCACTTGATGGAAGGATTCGTGACTCAGCAAATCATCAGGAAAAGGAAAAGCGAGAGTTGAAAGAGGGGGGACTCTCAGCTCTGGGGGGACAGGCTAAGGAGCACTGACCGGGAGTCAGGCATCATGGGAGACGTGGATTCTGCTCCTGGCTCTGGCTCTCAGGTATGCTGTGTGACCTCGGGTCAAGTCTTCTGGAGTCCACGGCTGAGGGTCCCCAGAGCAAGGGCCCTCTCCTGCCTCTAGTGTGGGAAGGGGCCAGCCTGCCCCGCATGATTACCCCTGACAGTGACACGGATGTGTGGGGTCTCTGGATGCGGAGGAGGCAGCATAGAGAAAGGAGGACATACATAAGCTTCAGGGTCAGGCCTGGGCCCAAGTCCTGTTGTGACTCTTGGTTGGTCGCCTGGGCAGGCTGAACGACCTGAACCTCAGTTCTCCCACCAGCGCAATGGGAATAACCATCTTGCGGAGTAGATTGTGGCGGAGGGCCTGGTACGGCGCCTGGCACATAGAAAGTGCGCAATGACAGGCAGCCATGAGCTTGAGCGGGTGTCTCTGAGCTCCTGTGCCATCAGGCGGCAGGGAGAGCGGGTTCCGGGGCTACTTTCCCGGCAGGTGAGCTTCCCGCTAAGTCTCCAGCGTGGGCGCCGCAGACAAGGCGGCGTGCTGGAATGCATGGCATTTCTGGAGCCTTCTCGGTAGGAATGTGTGACAGACAGGAACCGATTGGGGGTGGTGAAAATCAGGCCGAGCGGCCGCCGCGCTCACACCCCGTGGCGTCCAAGCTGAGCCTGGGATAAGCTGCACCTTCGCCATCAAACACGCGGCCTTTGTTCCTTCCGGGAAATGGTGGAACTGACAACAATGGCCGCCGCCTATCGAGTGCCTCCAGAGCGCATCATTATCTCACTTAATCAGCAGCACGGCCCACGAGATGGGCATTTCATTCATGTTGGAAGAGACAACAGAAGCTCGGAGGCTGATAACTCACTGAGTCACATGCGGTGCCGGCGCCCCGGAGCGGAGATTGGAACTGGTGTGCGTCCCCCCCAGAGCCGGGCAGGGGGTCATGACGTGCTTCACCTCCAGGTCGATGACCACGCCCACTTTCCAGATGGGGAAGCTGAGGCCCAGAATAACTCACTGAGGAAGGGAAGACTGAGGGGAGCCCTGCATGGGGGCGGAGGCGGTCCGCCTGTGCTGCACCCCGTTCGGAAAGCCCCCTGGAAAGGAGGAGAATCCGGTCTCTATGCCAGTGCAGGTCCCTCCCTCAATCCCTGGGCAGGAGCATCACCCCTGACCTTCGCTCCAAATACAGATGGGCCTGGGGCGCTCTGGGAAAGCGATAGCAGAATGACCAGGAGGAGTAGAGAGAGGCAAAAGGGAACGAACAAGCAAAGAACAGAGGGAGAAGAGGGGAGGAGAGGAAACTGAGGCACAGAGAGAGGAGTGACCTACCCCCAGTCAGAAGCGCTAGTCAGCCCTGAGCCCAGACTCAGGAGCAGCGGGCCATAGAAGACAAGTGAGAAGACCGCTGTCCAGGTGCCCACACCTTGATCTTGGAATTCTCAGCCTCCAGAACTGAGAGAAAGATGCATCTGTTGTTTAAGCTGAAATAAATAAAATAGATAGATGGCTGGGAAATGGCAGGGCCTGGCATTGATCTTAGGGAGTCTAGTTCCAACGCACACATGTTCTTCATTAGACCAGACCAGTGGTCTGCAAACTGCGGCTCACGAGCCACATGCGGCTCTTTGGCCCCTTGAGTGCGGCTCTTCCACAAAATACCACGTGTACATGTCCAGTGTGATTGAAACTTCATGGCCCGTGCGCAGAAGTCGGTTTTCTGCTCTCAAAAGAAATTTCAATCGTTGCACTGTTGATGTTTGGCTCTGTTGACTAATGAGTTTGCTGACCACTGGACTAGACTGCCTGCTGAGATAGGGCCACTAGACCCGTTTCACAGATGGGGAAGCTGGGGAGCAGGGAGGAAAGCAAAGGCTCATGGAAGGAGACTAGCAGCAAGGGGCAGCCCTGGAGGAGGTGGAGCCCAGGCAGAGGGGTCCCGCAGCAGGATGGGAACCGCGACATGTCCTCTAGGGGCCCAGGCCGTCTGCTCCTGGACAGCTACAGGAAGATGGAGAGTGGGGGGACTGTCAGAAGCATCCCTGAAGGAAAGTGAGCTCGAAAGGGAGTGTGGGTGGAAGGCCAGGAACCCAGGGGCTGGCTGGGCTGCTGCTCTGCAGTGCCGTTAGCAAGAGCCACCTCATTGTCCCTTCCTGTCACCTTCCCGAGGCGCCATCCAGGGGGTGTCCCTGCAGAAGTGGACGGTGCAGAGGGCAATGTGACCAGCAACCGATTCGCTATGCCCCCGTGACACGAGCCTGCCCCTGCTGGATGGAACCGGACTGGACGGCGGGAACAGGTGGGAACTGCCTTTTTTGCCCTGATGCGGAGGAAGCCCACCTGGTGCAAGGGGAGCAGAGGAAAGAGGAAAAGCCTGCAAAAAGGGGGGAAGGAGAAGAAGCCTCCTGGAGACACAGGGACTGAGGTGGGATGGCCCACCCAGGCCCCTCCTCCAGCCAGGACAATGTCCACATTCAGAGGACCAGCACGCCACCGTGAGATAACTTACTGATCCGCCCGCACAGAGTCCTCTGTGCCATCACCTGCCTCCCAGGGCGGCTGGCGCCCTCCTCCCCGGGCCCAGAGAAGCTCACCGTGTCCAGAGCGAGGCGCAGCCCTGGGCGCTCCTCTGTCTCCCCCGCCCCCCGATAGATCAGGCATCATCTGGCAACCTACAATTCTTCCTTTTTTTCTCTTAAAAACCACTCTCTTGTTTGGGCAGAGAGGATGGCAAGTTCGCACTTGCCCTCCAGCCCTACACATAATTGGTGGCAGCAGGCGAAGCTGCTGAGAGGGGAGGGGTTTGCGATGGAATGAAGGAGGGAAGTCCTAGAGCGCCAGGGCTGGAAGGGGCCTCGGAGGTCATCTGACCCAACATTTCTGTGGCCTCCACACCGTTTCCATGATCCGTGTGCTCCCAGCCCAGCTGCCTCCTTTCTCCCCAGGTAGAGCGGTCCCCAGGCCTCCTGCCCCGGCCGCCACTGAGCTCATCCATCCTGTTTTCTATGAGGACACTGCGGCCCAGTGAGATGTGACCAGCTCAAAGGCAATCTTACCCAGGATAGAGCGGGGACAGGAAGCCCCGATGCTGGAGCCGGTTCCCCTCCTCCCCGGCCCACTCCGTCCCTGGGGAAGAAAGGGCTCCGTTCTCCTCGGGGCCAAGGAGACCTCTGACAAAGCCGCCTGTCACCCAGCAGATGTGGGCTGCCAGTGTCAAAGGTCCGGGACTGAGTTATGTTCAGGGAGATCTGTTATTGTCCCTTCCGGCCGCCCCGAGGGCTCCGGGAGGCTAGATGGGGCCCAGTTGGCTCCGGAACATAATTTTCTGACGGCTCAGTCAGACTGAAGCCATCGCCCAGAAAGCCCTCCCCTCGCTCCTCAGTGGAAGGTGAGGGGCTCAGTGCCATGAGCGTGTCAGGGGTGGTGGCCGTGGCTCAAGGACACCTACTTCGCCCTGTTTTTTAAAATCATTTATCTTTCTGCAGCTGCCCCAGCCGTGGGAGGGGTAAAGGATTCAGGGGCTGGTCAGGACCACATCTCTTCTTTTTTTTTAACTGATTGGGGTGACATTGGTCAACCTGAACATGTAGGTCTCAATGCTACAAGATCTGTGTAGTGCACCGCGCACCTACACCCAAAGTCAAATCGGGACCAGTCCTGAAGCCTCCAGGGCAGTCTGGAGCAGCGCTGGACAGTCTCTGTTTGCATTTGCACACATTAGGCAGATCTCTGTAGGTTGGCTTCTGCCCCTGCGCTGAGCACATTAGGATGTTTTACATGTGAGCCCTGGGCTATTCCGGTCGGGTGGCTCAGTGGGCTACCTTCAAGGCCTTCACTGCAGAGGAGTTGGCCGTGGAGCTGGCAGGTCTAGCTAGGGGAAGGCTGCTTTCTTCTTCAATTAAATCCTCAATTAAAGTGGATTCAGCACCACAACTGGAAACTGAATTCCGGGGATGAGGTGTGGGGTGGAGTTGGGAGGGCATACATCGGCCCGTTTTCGAGCTGTTCGGTTTTTTCAAGGTCCTCTGTGGCCGTGTCCCCCGTGTCGGCGGACACGCCTGGGCGCCCGTGCGATCCTGCCCGCCCCGGTCTCGCCGGCACCCCTGGCTCTTTGTCTCCTCGCGGAGGTGTGCGTGCAAACCTGCGGCGGCGGCCCTCATCGCGTGCGAGCGCGGGGGTGCACCCTGGCCCCCACTCTCCCCGCGGGGAGAGGGGACGGCCCGGAGCCGGGTGCTGTTTGGTCTGGAGCCGAGCGGGGTTTGCATTGATCCATTGATTGTGCGCGGTCTGCGCCTGACCTCCCTGCTCCCGGGGAAGCCGTCTCCATGGCGACCGGGCCCGCTCCCCCAGCCCGGATTGTAAATTCCTGCAGGCTGCGGCCCGGCAGCTGGGGAGGGGGCCGCCCGCGCGGGGGGAGCGGCCGCCGCCGAGGCCCCATTTGAAAGAAAAAAAGGGCACGAAAAAGGAGGTGGTGGTGGAGGAGGAGGGGGAGGAGGGAGAAGACGAAAAGGAGAGAGGAGAGGAGGAGAAAGAGGAGGAGGAGGAGGAGAAAGGCGAAGAAAAAGAGCCGGAGCCGGGGAGACGGGGAAAGAGCGAGAGAGGAAGAAAGAGGCAGAAAGGGCGTGTTTCTGGCGCTGGTTTCCCCTCCCCTTTCTCAGGTCCCTCGCCGGGCTCCGCGCTCTCGGGCTGCAGCTCTCTCGGGCGAAGCTGGGAACTGGGTGGGATTAGACGGAGCAGCCCCGCCGCCGCCGCCGCCAGCACGACCGCTGGGAGGGCGGGGGCTCCCTCCGTCCGCGGCTCGGTCGCCCCCAGCCTCGCCGCGCTCCCCGCTTCGCTCCTCCCGGCGTCGGGTCGGGAGAAGCCGGCAGGGTCCGGAGCCTCCAGCCCGGGTGCCGCCCGGCGCCCCGCACCCGCAGCCCCCGGCCGGGGCCCCCGAGGGGCGCCCTCCCCTCCCCCTCCGGAGCGCGGGGGCCGCCCGCTTCCGCCCTCGGAGCTGCGCCCCGGCCCCGGCCGCCGGCCCGGGAGCGCCAGCATGGGCTCGCGGCGCCTGCCTGGGCTCTGCCTGCTCGTCCTGCTGCTCCACGCCCGCGCCGCCCAGCACAGCAGAGCCGTGCAAGGTAAGGAAGGGGGGCGCCAGGCTGCGGGGCCCGAGGGCGGGGGCGCGATTTCCCCAGGGCTGGGCAGGTGCTGGGCAGCGTGCTGCTGTCAGGACCCGCTCGGTGCACCCCCTCCCTCCCAGTGGGGACCTGACCTCTGGGCGCTGCGCCCCAGGCGAAGGGCTAGAAGAGCCAGGGGTGGCACGGGGGAGTGAGAAGTTTGGGGAGTCCTGGGCAGCGATCACGCACCTCAGAATTCTGCCTATTTCACTGTCACCCCAGCATCTTGGAAATCTCTGCCCTCCAGAGGTCTGAGATCCAGTCTCCTCTCAGTGTCTGGAGAGATGAGAAGGCAAACTTTCCAGCCACGCCATGGGCTTCTTCCCCTCGCCCCGGTCCTCCTGCAAAGCGAGACAGGACTTTTGAAGTAGCTGTCTTATCAGCAGGAAAACGTTAAAGCAAAGCAGGATCCTTTATGGAAAAGGCAGCTCCTCTCTCGCTGGATGGTAGGGGCAGGGGAAGAGAAGTCTGTGACTGATACTGGGCAAGAATGTGGAGTTGCTGCCTCTCGGAGGGGAAACCTCGCATCTTGCATGGCTTTCATTTCTTATCATAATATTTATTTATTAAGGCCTCGGGTTTCCAGTTCCATTTAAATCCAGGTCAGAATTGCGTTAAAATAACAAAGTAAAATTCCAGGCTGGGGAGCTCTGACAGATCCCTCTAGGAATTAAGGAGAGCGACAGGGAGGCCCTCCCGCCCCCACCCGGGACCCCAGGCTCAGGGCTTGGCCAGTCCCCAGGCCGGGCTGGCAGAAACCAGAAACCAGAAACCGGGCTGGTGGAGGGCAGTTCTCCTGGGGACAGCCTCCCCTCCCCCTTGGCCTCGCTGCATTGCTCCCGTGGCGCCTCACCCAGGAAGAGGTTTATGTGCAGAAAGAACGCCTCCTGGAGGCTTTGCCCCGGAGGACAGGACTCTTCTGCCTGCTATCCAAGGACTCCGGCCGGGCTGGGGAGTGGAGGTGGCCGGGCCAGACGGGAAATTTGAACTTGGGAGTTGGGAAAGCCTGATCTCCAGTCGGTCGTCCGGTCGCTGTGTCCGGGAGCCTGGGCGCTTGGGTCTTAGGCTGCCTTTTGTACTGGACGGGCTTCCCCTCTGCTGAAAGGAAGGTGCTGTATCAGTGCTATCCTCTTCTTTCCAAACACTGCCTCTCCAGCCACCCCTTCCTCCTCCAGCGCGTCCTTTAGCAGAACCAACACTCAAGAGACCCTCAGCTGTCAAACACCAGACCCCACCCCCGTCCCTTCCCACCCCACACCGCTTCTGCTCCCTCCTGGTCCCAGACGCCCACTCCCACTGCCACCCCAGCCAGAGCAGCCCCTCTCCCACCGAAGATTTGCTGTGTTTTCATAAACAAAGCTGGCTTTTGTAGTGCGTGCTGACTTCCTCATAACATGGAATTAGCTGGGGAGTTTAGTCTGAAGGAAGGAACAGATTTCATGCGGTAATCTAGAGACAAGATAAGGGCCTCTTTCAAGTTGGAGCCAGTGTCTGTAGAGACCGAGTAAGACTGGGGGGGGAGGGGGTAGGGGGGGAAGAGCAAGTAGTATACCCATTCAAGGGGGTTCCTGGGGCAGATGGAGACTCCTAAAGAGACAGATGCCATCAAGCCAAGGAGATCAGCCCATCATTCAGGAACAGGAGGGCTCAGAAACCCTCCAAGGCACTCTCAGGCTCCCCCTTTCCTGGGGGGGTGGGGGGAGGATGCAATGAAAAGGAGGCCTGCCCTCAAGGAACTTCCACATAGTTTGCTCACTGCTTACCTCACACTCGGCCACACTTGCTCCAGCTGGGCTCTGGTTCGCTTTGCGTCTTTCTTCCCACTGATGCCTGAGTCTGGCTGAGCAGAGCATCAAAGCCTGTCATTCCAGCTGCCTTTGGCCCTGCTGTTCAGGAAATTTATCAATCTAGTCTTCCAGGATTTCCAGCAGCAGCTTTGGTGAGTTAGAGGGATGTCGCTAGCCCCGCATCTGCAGGCCAGGCTGCAGAGGGACAAGCATTGGCCGGGCAGGGCAGCCTTGCTCACAGACCGAATCCTAGCTCCCAAATACCTCTCCTCGGTCCCACCAGTTCCACAGAGCGTGCCTTTACTGTCACACCCTTTTACACGGCGTCTAGCAGGTCTCCACAGTGCAAACGTCCTCGGCGCGGATGTTGTACAGTTACTGTACCTCTGGGATCACGACATCTCTGTCGCTTTTCTCCAGAGCCGGGTGGGGTGGGGGAACCAGGGAAGGGAGCTGAGTGTGTGGGTGAGTGTGTGTGCAGTTCATCAGGATCGCCCACAGGTGACACCGCTGGGGTCTGTGTGAGCTGTGACCTGTTCCATGTGAATAGGGATGTTCCCGTGTGGCTGAGACTGTGTGTGCATGCATGGTGGGTAAGCCGTGGGACTGGGGTGAGTGAGCATGAGGGTACATGGTTTTGAGTATTTTTCAAGTGCCTGTCTGAGTATTTTAAAGTAGTCAGACTGGATAACCAAGATAATTGTTAACTTAAAAGCATTAATTTGCTTTTTTTTTGGGGGGGGGGGGGCGGTGCAGCAGTGGTTAAAAGGCCTAATCCTGGTGCAGGGCTCAGGTTACAGCTGAATGAAAGGTCCCCTGGCCTCCAGGAAAATGTGTCCCCAGGAGGGGCTCGGAGGGAGAGCCGAGTACCTGGCTGTTTTCTCTCCTCGTTAGGGACAGTTTTGATAAAGTCATGTATTTAGAGTTTCCCAGTAACGCCATCCCCGGGGCTGAGAGCGTCCATCGGCAGCAAACAGTGTCTCTCTGTCTCGGCGCGTCTCCCGGGTCTCTGTCTGGGTGTGTGTGTCTCTCTTTCTCCCCCCACCCCTTTCTTCCTCTTTAATGTGGCTGTTTCCTCTCCTCCCGCTTCCCTGGGCTACTGTGGCCAGCTCTTACAGTGAGGGGACTGTTCCTCCGAGCCCCTCCCTCCAAAATATGAAATGAAAACCATAACCGTGTCAGCGGGCGAGGGTGGCCCCATGGGCAGCCGGCTAATGCCCGTGCCCCGTAGGCCACTGGGAAGAGTCAGTCCCCACTCTCAGAGCCTGGTCTTCAATCCAACCCCCACCCCACCTTTCCCAGAGGGTAGAGAGGCTGGACTGCTTAGAAATTCCTCAGGAATCCCTTTGACCTCTCCTCTCACAGTGACATGTTCCGTGGGGGTGGGGTTGGAGAGCTTTTCCAGTTCTTACCCTTCATCTCCGAGTCTCTCCAGGGTGGGATGAGAGAGGGGAGCCAGAAGTCCTACAGGCAGAGAAAGAAGAAAGTTATCAGCACCCTCTAAATGAGATTGTTTTCTGAAGCCTCCAGGAGTCTGAGAGCATGAGAACCGGTTTGGGTTTGAGATGTGAGTGGCCGGGACCTGCTGTAAAAGGAGCCGGCCCTGGGTGTGAGTTTGGGAATGCGAGGTGAAGTGTGCATTCACTGTATGTGTGTGTGTGTGTGTGTGTGTGTGCGTGTGTACACCTATGTGTGTGTGCATGTGCCTTGTGTACATGTGCATGTGTCCATGCGAGCACATCTCTGTGTGTGCACGCACGCTCGTGTATGCCTGTGTGAGCACATCTGTGTGTGTGTGCGTGCATGTGTGCTTGTGAATGCCTGTGTGTGCATGTGTCTGTATGAGCATGTGTGTGTACGCCTATGTGCGTGTGCATGTGCATGTCCATGTGTCCATGTGAGCACATCTCTGTGTGCGCGCACACGCTCGTGCATGCCTGTGTGAGCACATCTGCGCGCGTGTGTGTATGCGTGCGTGTGTGCTTGTGCATGCCTGTGTGTGCATGTGTCTGTATGAGCGTGTGTGTGTGTGTGTGTGTGTGTGTGTGTGTTGATCCTGTGAGAGGAAAGGAAGCGGGCTGATGTGTGTTTTGTTTTCGTTGGAAGAGTGAAGAAGTGGAACGGCTCGGTCCGGGGCCGGGGGCGGGGTGGGGAGGCACTGACGGCTGCGGCCCCTCCGGAGGAGCTGGAGGTGGAAGAGTTGCTGCCGGAGCGCCCCGTCCCGGCCGGTCCTGGTCCCGCGTGTCAGGGTGTGGGCCTGCTTTGATGTCTGTACCCCTAGCACATGACCGCTTGTAAGAAAGAGACCCTGTCAGGCTGGGAACGGCGGAGCTGCTGTGAGGCTGGCAGTGCCCACAGAGGCCCAGACGTGGGGACAGCTTCAGCTGGGCTCCGGCAGGCTCTGGAAGCAGCCCGCTGGTCTTCGGAAAGAGCCATCGCTGCCCACCGGGGATGTTTGCGGGAGAGGAGCTGGTCCCAGCTAAGCTCTCCCCAGCGGCCCCTCTTCACCAGACCGGCCGCTACCCTCCTCCCGTGCCCACGTGCTACCAGCCCCCAGGGGCCGGGTGGGAGTGTGGTGCCGGGGTCACACAGAGGTGGCGCCCAAGGACTGAGGCTTCTGAGGAAATCGCTTGTAAAATGGACTGGAGCGGGGTCCCTCTCAGCCCTGAGACCCTGCGAGTATTGGAACCGTCCACTGAAGGCGGAAGACACCTTGGCAAGCCTCACCCCGCAGCCCACCTCCGGGCTTCTGGCCACACCTCACCCTGGGCCTTACCTCCTGCTCCCTTCCCAAGGGGCTGCTGGGCTACTCTTCCCTTCTCCCCGCACCCCGCGTCTGGCCTCGGCCTCCCGAGAGCTCCAGCTCTCCGCGCGGGCCCAGCGTCTCCGTGTGGGTGTGTGATCCACGGCCCATCGCGTGGGGCTCAGTGTGTGTGTGTGTGTGTGGGAACTGAGCTCGGACCTCCGTTCTCCCTCCAGACCAGCCCCCTGCCTCCCGCTCCACCACGTGCTCCCCTCTCCGGACCCAGGCGCTCAGTGTGCTGCCCCCGGCCGCTCCGGGACGTCAGAGACAGGGCTGTGGCGCTCGCTCTTGCCTTCGGTTTCCCTGTGGCTGTGACCGTAGTCCCAGAGAGCTGGGGTGGGTGCCCGCGAACCAGGCCAGGGGCTGCTGGCATCTGGTCGCTGACGGTGACAAGCTGAGGAGAGACCTGGGCAGAAAACCCAGAATGAGGAACGAGGTTTTAGAAATCCCTGGGTGAGGGTGGAGTGCCAGCCAGCCTATGTGGACATGGGGGTGGGCGGGAGAAGGGGGGTGCCCAGAGGGTGGACCCTGGGGAGCAGGTTTGCAGAGAGGACGTTTTTACAAGTTTCTAATTATATTTATTTGGAGTTTTCCTCTGGCGGTTTGAAGCTGTTAACAGCAGGAACCTGTATTCCTGGTGTTTGTTTTTGTTTCTGACCAGCTGCTTGGCCCAGCATAGTGGATCCAAGGGCAGGAGACACCTGCCCCCTGCCGCGCTGCCCACCCTTCCTCCCTGCAGCTCTGCGCCACCGCGTGCCCCGCCTCCTCCCTGCACCGCCCAGCCCTGCCCTCTCCCCGCCGCCATGCCCGCAGCCCGGCCGCTGCATGCCCGCTGCTGGCTTCACCCTGGACTAAGTGCTGAAGTGGTGGGAGGAGGCACAGCGATGAAGGCCTGGGCCCCTCCCTCCGGAGTTCACAGGGTGTGTGGGGAGCACTGGGAGGGAGCACTCGCTATTTGCTCTTTCCCCTCCTTCCCTCTCCGGGCCTGTTCCTCCTCTGCTTGGCAGGCAGGACCGTTCGAGGACCAAATAAAACAACCCCCGGGAAGACCTGTGCCCTCAATGGAGCTGTGCATCCTCTGACCTCGTCGCTCTTTATAGTTTGTTGCTCGCATCCGTGTAGAGAGGCAAACTGATCATCGTGAAACTGGATCCTGCCTCAGCCCACTGCCTGCCCCTCTCTGTGCCCTGTTCTCCCCTCCACCTCCATCCAGTCCCCACCCTCCTGCCCCCTCCAGGCTCTGACTCGGGTTGCTGGTGTGGCTCACACCAGAAGGGAGAGCATTCCTGTCCATTTAAAGGTACATTCAAATGGGCGAGGACCCGGATTAGGGATAAGGTCGGACCTCAGAGAGAAAGGATGCTGGGTGATGAAGCTCAGGCTCAGTCCACTCCCTTCCAACCACCAGGCGCCCACTGCTTGTGTCAGAGGGAAGAGTACCGCCCTGGCTGGTTTGGCTCAGTGGATAGAGTGTCCGCCTATGGACTGCAGGGTCCCAGGTTCGATTCCAGTCAAGGGCACATGCCCAGGTCGTGGGCTCAGTCCCCAGTGGGGGGCGTGCAGGAGGCAGCTGATCAGTGATTCTCTCATCGCTGATGTTTCTATCCTTCTCACTCCCTCCCTCAAATCAATAAAAACATAAAATAAAATTTAAAAAAAGAGGGAAGGGAACTATTTAAAAAAGAAGAAAGTGCTCTGTCCCCTCTCCTTCGGGTCATCTATGTGGCTCCTGGAATCTCCAGGCCCCTCCCCTTCCTGGGCTCTGTCCATGCTCCGGCTGAGGTAACGGGCCTCAGCAAATGGGGAAGCACATTGAGAAGCCAGAGAGGGAGGTTACCCTGTGGGTGTGGGGGTAGACCACATGTGCACACAGGCAGACACATGTGCACACAGGCAGGCAGGTGTCACGCAGAGCCGGGCTGCTTCTGTTCTGGGTGCTGCGCAGATGGGGAGGCGGCCTGGAGGAGGGGATGAGGGAGCCAGCCGGGAGCGCAGGGCCCAGAGCCCTGTCACCGAGGGCAGGACATCTGCTGACAAGGATGCTCTGAGGAGATGCCTGAGCAGCCAGTCATTCGAGGACCCTGGCACCCTATGATTCTACAGGAGTCCCTAGGAATCCCACCCTAGGTCCACAGGTCCCGGTCTCTGCTGGCTTCAGCAGCACCCAATGGGTGCCTTTAACAGGAATCTTACCTTCTCTGAGTTTCCTGTCTCGCTTCCCTTAAATTAAGATAAACTTCTTGGGACTGCCCTCCATCCAGAACAGTTGTGGGGGTCACAGGAGAGTAAAGAGCAAGCTTTTTCTCTGGAGTAACCTAGAACAGAGAGGATGCCACAAATGTGGCCCTCAACCCCTCACCCACTCACCTGTCTCCTCATCTACCCATCCATCCATCCATCCATCCACCCACCCACCCATCCATCTATCCATCCATCCATCCATCCATCTATTCATCCATCCATCCATCCATCCATCACCCATCTATCCATCCATCCATCCATCCATCTATTCATCCATCCATCCATCCATCACCCATCTATCCATCCATCCATCCATCCATCCACCCACCACCCATCTACCCATCCATACACCCATCCATCCACCTACCCATCCATCCACCCACCCACCCACTCATCCAGCCAGCCAGCCATCCACCCACCCACCCAGCCAGCCAGTCCACCCACCCGTTTAACAAATATATACTAAGTGCCCTCAGTATATGAGCTGTCTTGTTCACTGTCAACACCAGCACAGGGCTTGGCATCGGTGGATGTACAGTAACTGCTGAAGGAATACGCTCACATCCAACCACTCTACGTTTCAGACTCAGAAGCCCTGGTCTCGGGGAGCGTACAGCTTCAATAGGGAGATAAGACACGCAAACTGGAGGTTAAATAAGGGCACAAGATAGCTTATAAGAGGGCTCACAGGAGAGCGGCTGGTTAAGTGGTCAGAGAACCTGACAGTAAAAGCCTAGGAGTTAAGAGGAGTAACAGATCCGAGAAGGCGGGACAGCCACAGGTGGCGTCCAGCTCAGCCCGGCCCCCTCCCCCATCTGGTCCTCAGTGATGGGGGGACCTGGAGGCCCTGAGGGAGAGGAACTAGGGGAGTGGCGTAGGCAGGTCCCAGGCTCACTGGCTGGGGCAGAAGGATGCCACAGCCATGCGGGCAGGCGCTTTGGAGCTTCCCCAGCCCAGCAGATCTGCCCCCAGCACCAGCGCTGGGAGTGTTGGGTAGTATGAGGTGATGTGCAGGTGTATGGGGTCTGCCTGTCCGCTGCCTATGTTCCTGCTCATGTCCCTCTGCTTTCCTGAGCTGGGCCAGGGGAAAGCGGCCGTGATGACGTGTTTCCCTGACGCCGTCCTGCTTCCCCTTGGAGTGCACCTCCCGTTCTCAGAGACGAGTCTTAGGACTGCACGTTGTCATAACCCACCCTTTCTGGTCTGCCCTCCAACCCTCATACCCCCCCTCCCCCTCCCCCACCTGCCAGCCCCCTCCCCGCATCCCTTCCCTCCCCAGCTGCTTGGCAGAGCTCTGGGAGCGCTCTGCTAGGCCCTGAAGCAAATCCAGGAGACACGGGGTGACGGTGACGCATTTGTGTCAGGAAAGGGTAAGGCGGGGAGGGCCTGGCCCCTCAGCGCTGTCTGCAGCCGCCACTCTCCCCCGTCAGCCCCGAGCCTGCCCGGAGCCTGTGTGGGGCAAGGACACAAAAGCAGACCTTCACAAAGGGCACTGGAGGCAGCCTGTTGGTTCCCGACTGGCCTCACCCGCGTCACCCTCTGAGCAGCTCCCTGGCGGGTGGAGGGGGCAGCGGAGCGGGTCCCACCATTGCCGCGGTGCTGTGCCCCCACACCAGGCCTGGAACGGGGCTTTGGTAAGAGGACGCGGGGCGGAGCGGGACTCACAAAGGAAACTGGGAGGAAGCTGGAGAGAAGGACCATACAGAGGGATGGAGCCACTCTATGCCTGCCCTGCAGTGCCAGGTGCCTGGGAAGCATGAATTCACTTGTGCTCATGGCAGCCCCATTAGGAGGTGCTATTGTTATTATTATCATCCCTCACCCATGATGTTGTTGAGAGAGAGAGAGAGAGAGAGAGAGATTGATTGCCTGCCTCCTGTACATATCCCGACCAGGGATCAAACCCACAACCCTCTGGTGTACAGGGCAATGCTCCAACCAGTGAGCTACCCGGCCAGGGTAATGTGCTATTACTTTGGTTCCCATTTCCAGAGGAGGCAGCAGGGGAGTTCAGAAGTCCCGGAACACACCACAAATGGCACTGGCATTGGAACTGACCCAGTACCACTCCAGAGCCCCTTTTCTCAAACACTGTCCTGTCGCTGCCCCGTCTCCTCCCAGCCTGAGCAAAGTCTACTCTCATCACCCAAGTTGGGGAAAGGAAGATAGACAGCAATCCAGCTTCCCCCCAGACGCCTGGCCAGATGGTGGCGGAGTGCGCCTGCACAGTCACACGAAGGCCCTGGAACCCCGTGGGCCAGTCCCGAGAACCGCTGGCTAACGCAGTTGGTGCCAGCAGTGGGCACTGTTGGGCCAGCCAGGAACGCCTGCACCCTGGGCGCAGGCTACGACACCGCTCACGGGGGTGTCGATGGGTCCCGTTTGGACACGCTGTGGGCGGGCGGGTGTGGGGGGAGCTCTGAACAAGAGAACTGGCAGAGGAGAAACCCAGGAATACTTTGGGGCCCTATTCCCGAGCTCTGGCTTAGGCCCACTCTGCTTTTAAAGGTTCCATCCAAACAGTTGAAGGGTCCCTGCCTCAGTGAGTGACCAGCCAAGTGTGAAAGTGGGACATGTCACATGAAAGGGCTTTAAAGTCTTAGCAAAAAAATTAAAATAAAATAAAAAAGCCTTAGCCGAGCAGCGCGGCAATAGCCCTGATGAGCTGAGGCCCACTGAGTCCCCCGGACAGGCAGGGCTCAGGGGAGACAGTCTGAGCTGGCTTTGGGGAGCTGGGCACAGTGTGGCTGGAAGAGGGGGCCCCCAGGTGTGAAGAATGGGGTGTGTGGCTGTGTGGGGAGAGGGGGATGGCCAGCTGTAGCGGGAATAAGCAGTCTTCCAGGGCAGAAAGGAGAGCGGCTGGGGTCCGACTGCGGGCGAAGCCCAGCTGCTGGGAGAGGCCGGAGGCTTTGCAGGCCCCGGCCGGTCAGCAGCCGGTCCTCTCTGGGACTGTGAGCACTGACTTAGAGGCAGAGGAAAGGGCCCGATGCAGACCCCCGCCAGAGCCTAAGAAGGGGCTCCCCGTCACCCTGCGGGCCAGGGGGCAGGTGGAGAGAGCTCCCAGTGGGGTGGACAGGCTGGTTCTCAGTCACTGGGATTGTCCAAAGCCCCTGCCCACCTCTAAGACTTACAGGGTTACAATAGGAAAGGAGGTGGTCATTCAGCCCCCCTCCTGCAGGGACCCAACAAGAACTGACAAAATCCCCGCTAAGGGATGCATGCGCTGGGGATGGGAGGGGAGGATGGAAAGGGAGGGGTCCTTACCCCTGGCTCTTCAATAAAATGTTATGGCCCGAGGGGGGGCGGATTTAGCTTTAAGCCACTCAGCATTTGGAATTAGTTGTTAAAAATACCTTTCCCCTCCAAGGAGGGTATGTGTAAATGTGGGGACAGAGTAAGAACCAATTCTGGGCGCCTTGTTTTTCTTCACAATTTACCCACATGTGGTATTTCCTCTCCTGCTAACGTTTATCCCATCTCCAACCCAACGGGAGCCCCACTGCTTGGGGAGTGTCTCTGGCCCATGCAGGCCCAGGGGGAACCCTGACCCGGAGCTGGAACAGGCCGGGTGCCAGAAACGCTCCGAACCTGTGCTGTCCACTCTGGCAGCCGCCAGCCACGGTGGCTGCTGGGAACTGGGCCTGTGGCTGGAGCCATCGAGGAACTGAAGTGAAGTTAATTTAACATAAACAGCCGCCTGTGCCTCACAGCTAACACCTTACGCAGAATGGTCCTTGAGCACCTGTTGTCTGAACAGTGATTTAATCCTTCCCGTCATATCAGGGGACCTGCTGCTGACCAGACACAAATTACCAAGTGTGCACAGCTCTATTGAGGAGGTGCTGTCACCCCCATTTGAGGGGGAAGAAGTAAGAAGATGAGAAAGCGGTAGAGCTGGACTTGAGCCTGGGACGGACGCCCGCAGAGGGGGCACTGCGCACAGGATTGGGAGAGAGTTGGAAGGTGGGGGCAGGGCTGACGAGAAGCCCAGGAGGTGTGGGACAGGACTTGGGGCTCTTCCACATTTCACTCCTCTTCTTGGCTCCAGGAAGCCTCCTCAGTCCTGCCCCCTCGGTGCTTCTTGAAATACGAAAACAGAGGACAGCCAGCTGTGGGAAGCTAGGACTCATGAGTGTCTATAAATTGGAGTTATTGCTGGTTCACATGTTCATCCATTCAGTGGAAAATATATTAAGCCTCGTAAGAATTTGGGTTCAAATAGTTCAGTAATATAGCTGAGAATCTGCATTTCAACAAAAGCCAGGCAATTATGGCCCACAGATCGCACTTGGAAGTTATAGTTCTTTATGTTTATAGTCTTTTATGTATTTTTTACTTGGTTTTCCAATTACAGCCAGAAGTAATCGCTTCTTCCTCCGCTCGTCCCTTTAGCAGATCCTGAACCTGGCTGCAGACTAGATTCGCCTGGAGCTTCGGGAAAAGCTGAGGCCCAGGCCCCAGCCCGGCCAGTTGGCCAGAATCCTGGGTGGGGGTGCTCGGGCGTCTCCTGGGGGAGTGGACTCACGTGCAGCCAGGGTTGAGGACCAGCCTCGTCTCTGCTGCCTCGTGCTCCGTGTTTCTCATCCGTCTCCTTTCAGGTGGGCGGAGTGATCCACGCTGCAGAGCAGTTTCCACTGAATGAAACCCTTTCCCCTTTCTCAGTTCAGCTTTAGGCGCACCAAAACATGGCCCAGGAGAGGCAGTCTTTTGCCAAAAGGAGACAAATGACTCTTTCTCCGGCCTTTCTGAACCATCCTCTTTTTGCTGGATCTTCGGTGCCTCCCCCTTAGCACAGCTTTGTGAGTCAGGAGAGGGAGCGCCGCGGTGAGATGAGAGCTCGGGCGGGCGGTGGGATGGATAGGCCTGCCTAGGTCAGCAGAGAGTCAGATTTCAGGTGTCGGTGCCCGCGGCCAGCTTCCGGTCCCTATGGCATGGGCAGCACCGGGGCCGAGGGAACGCTTCCAGGATGGAGTTCTCTCCTGGAAGGATTCCTGGCGCCATAGTGGGCAAGTGGAAGCAGGCCTGGGTGCAGGTAGAATCATGCGGAAGGAGGGTTTCTCAGGTGCTCCGTCCCCCTGGCTTCCCCTTTAATTACCAATGGCCTGGACCCTGCCCCTTCCCAGAGGTCCCTGCCGACATGTCCTTCCGCTCCCCTCCCCCAAGCCTGCTCCCAAGGCACGCTAGGCGGAATAGTGCTAGTCAAGTCAAGTATGCTTGTTTGTTTTTAAATCAGAGGGTGTTTCAGATGGTGGCATTCTCGCTATCAGTGTGGAGTGAGTATTTTTGAGGGAAGTGGGTTTTCTTCTGACTCCCTGGATCACAGAGGCAGGCCACTGTGAAATCAGAGGGGCGTGAGAGGGCACCTGCTTCGGGAAGAGTCACTGCCTCTCTGGAGGAAAGGGGGGTTCGCCATTGGGGTCACTTGCGGTGCCTTTGGGAGGCATCAGCAAGGGCCTCAGGCACACCCTCTGCCCTCCAGATGTGGACGAGTGTGTGGAGGGGACCGACAGCTGCCACATTGATGCCATCTGCCAGAACACCCCCCGGTCATACAAGTGCATCTGCAAGTCCGGCTACACTGGCGATGGTAAACACTGCAAAGGTGAGGCTGGGAGAGCAGTGCCGCTGGCTCCCCTGCCTGGGGCTGCCTGGGGGGGGGAGGGGAGGCGGGGAATGGGGGGGGATGCACTGTGTGACACTGGCCTGGGGAGGGGGCTGATGGAGGCGGGAGGGGCGGAGCTATTTCCTCCCAGAGGGAGCGCCATTTTCTAATTTGCACAAAGGCTAGTTCACAGCCAGACACACCCGGCTGTGTAGGGGTCAGAATCATGGGACTAAGGCCCGAGGGTCCCTGACATTGGAGCCTCGTCTTCAGGCCCCTACACCACAAAGCATGAGAACAGAAGGGATTCATCCTGGAAACAAGCCCCCTGGAGGAAACAGCCTGCTGCATCAGTGACCCTCCGGGCTGACGAGGCTTCAGGGGCAGGCGCACTCTCACTTCCTGGTGACAGTGTGAATGGGAAAGTGATTGTGTCCTCAGGAGAGGAATCCCAAAGGCATTAATATCCTCTGACCCAGGACTTTAGGAACTTCTTCAAAGGAAATTTAGAGAAATAACAAACAAGAGAAGATATTCTTTGATGCTTTATTTATGATAGTGAAGTAAATGGAAGGACTCTAACAACAGAGAAAAAAACAAATTATGTTGTAGTGACACGATAGAATAGTTTGCACCCATGTACATTGGTAACTAGAAAGGCTGGGTGGAAATACGAGAAAATGTTTGACTTTAGATGAAAATAGCAAAATGCAAAATAGTATGAAAGTAACTGTAAGCGTGCGCGCACACATACACACACACACACACACACTCACTCACACACTCACATAGACAAGGTGGTTGAACCCCACAGGGCTGAGCCAGGGCTGGAGAGCGGGGCACACAGGTGGGTCCAGCGGCCTCCCTCCCCTTTGCCCGCAGATGTAGACGAGTGTGAGCGCGAGGATAACGCAGGCTGTGTGCACGACTGTGTCAACATCCCTGGCAATTACCGATGCACCTGCTACGACGGATTCCACCTGGCACATGATGGACACAACTGTCTGGGTGAGCAAGGGGGAGGGTGTGGGAGGGGAGTGAGTCTTGTGGGGAAGGTGGTGTTTCAGCATTTCCCATTTCCCAGACAAGGCGAGGAAAGTGACCAAAAACAGTGCAAAATAGAGAACAAGGTCCGTCTCCCCTCTGAGACGGGCACTGGGGTTGAACTAGTCCTGCGCTGGGTGAGCACAGCAGAGGAGGGGGCAGTGGTGGGCTTAGCCCTGGGGGCCTGTGGGAGGTGATTGGCTGCAGACAGATCCTGCCCTGCTGCTCACTAGGAATGGCCTTGGGCAGAGTCAGTCTCCGGGCACCTCAGCTCAAAGGGCTCCGTGAGACCCCATGAGAGAACATGTGTAAGGAGCCTGGACAGTCTTTGGCACAGGGTCAGTGCTCCATCACAGGACATCACCCACGCTGCTGTTCCCCTGCTCCCGGGGAGCTCTGCCCGGCGCCCTCTGAACTCTCCAGCGCCCTCTCCTCGCTTCTGAGGCCTCAGTCTGACCTGACCTCCTTGTCCCAGGAGATGGATCAGAAAGAGGAGAATCTATAAGTAACTAAACTCAACATTGGTTTCTGTCATTTGCCGGCACTATGTCAGACTCCCCCAAGTAGAAAAACTGAGTCCCACGCATAGAAAGATGTGAGATGTGAGCCCAGGGTCCTTCCCCAGATTCTTTCCCTCTGGGGCCACAACAGACAGGGGGGCCTGGAAGAATAGACCAGGAAAGGAGGAGAAGCAACAGGAACGATACCAGAAAAGCAGGATAATTTGAGGAATTATTTGAGGTCCCATTGGCTGAGGAGAGCCTCCTGATGACAGAGCTGTCTTCAAACCCAGTCACATTCCTTCCTTGGGCCAGGCTTCTAAGTTTCTACTCTTTACCAGGCCTCGAAGCCCCGATTCCTGCTGGGCCCTTCTCCGCAACCCTGGCCACTGTGGTTACCAGAGGAGAGCCTCCTTTGTCTGCCCAGTCCCCTGTGAGGCCCCCCCCCCCCCCCAGAACTCCTTTGGAAAGAGGAGCTGCGACGCTGGGACCAGGGCAGGGACTTGCCTGCAGGACTGTGAAGATCAGCATCTGAGTTCTTTGGTTGCCTTTGACTTCTCTAGGCCCCGATTCTATCGTCTTGTTTCCTTATAAAATCAACCAGCAGATAAGGGAATGAGTAGGTAGGGAAGGGGTCGATCTACCACTAACTCTCGGGTTGGGGCTCTAAGTCTTTTTTTTTGTTGTTGTTGTTTTTTTAAATATATTTTATTGATTTTGTACAGAGAGGAAGGGAGAGAGATAGAGAGTTAGAAACATCGATGAGAGAGAGTCATCGATCAGCTGCCTCTTGCACACCCCCTACTGGGGATATGCCCGCAACCAACATACATGCCCTTGACCGGAATCGAACCCGGGACCCTTCAGTCCCCAAGCCGACGCTCTATCCATTGAGCCAAACCGGTCTCGGCGGGGCTCTAAGTCTTGATCTTACCTTTGGCTTTTAGGGGAACCCTGAGTACGTCATCCAGGCTCTGGGTGGCTTCAGTCTCCCCACTAAGAACTGGAGGAAAGAACTTGGCCAGAGTAGCAGAGGTTGGAGTAGAAGGGAACAAAGCAGCAGCGGTCGCCAACCTTTCGGACCTCATGGACCATCAGTGGTCCGGGACCACCGGTTGGTGACTGCTGCGAAGAAGGATGGAATGTAGGATGGGGCAAGAGCGGGGAGACGGGTGGGAGAAGTCACAGTGTGGTGACAGGGGCAGGGACAGGGACAAGGCAGAGGAAAGGACCCCTCCTTGGCTTTCCTGACAAGTGCATCTCAGGCAGGAGCCTGCGGATCCGGGCCCTGTGGCCCTTGGCCAGAGGGGAGAGGGCAGGGTTTTGAGGCTCAACAGAGAGGATGGGGAGAGCCCTCAGAAGCCCAGATCCCAACTGCTGCTTGTGGGAGCCAATCTCCCTCATGCCTCCCAGGCCAAGGAAAACTGGACTTGGGAGAGCAAGTAGGGAGCATAGAGACAGAGTCGAGGCATTGAGGGGGGACCTGGGATGAGCCTGGCGCTCAGATCTGGGGGGTGGGGGGGGGTGATTTGTGATGTTGATTAGGGTGTGGCCTGGCAGCTCCTGCCGCCCTCCCCTCCCCCTCGCTGCCAAGCTCCAGACTGTGTTTTGTTAAACCAAAATAGGAGAAAGGCTAGAAATATGGCAGCAAGCCCAGGAATGGGGGGAGGGGAAGAAGGACCGGGCGTGGCCTGTCCACAGATATGGTCCCTGCTCCGCAAGGAGTTGAGGCCACTGCCTTCCCCACCCTGCCTCACCCGCCTCAGCACCTTGGCCACAGCCTCCCTGTGCAGGGAGCCATGTCCCAGGTTCTCTGATTCCCTGGCTCTTAGCAGCACCAGCTGCCCCCCGGTCCTCGCCCCATCCAACCTCCACTGTATCTTCATCACTGCTCCTCTTCTCTGCCTCTTTCCTCATCTCTTCTGCCCTCAGACTCAGTGCCAAGAGGCTCTTCACCTAAGTGAGCCATGTTCACAGGTCCCTCCCCACGTGCTCGCTCCCCGGCTCTGCTCTCTTAGGGTGGCCTCTTCAGGAGCGGAGCAGGAGCTGAGCGGTGAGAACTGCCTGGCCTGAGGCTGGGTGTTGGACTGGGGAAGAGGGGAGGTGTGTGCACTGGACTCGTAAGACTGCGCCCACCGCTCGGCAGCGGCACCCCACCGCTCACCCAGCGCTCCCCTGCACAGATGTGGACGAGTGTGCCGAGGGCAACGGGGGCTGTCAGCAGAGCTGTGTCAACATGATGGGCAGCTACGAGTGCCACTGCCGGGAAGGCTTCTTCCTCAGCGACAATCAGCACACCTGCATCCAGCGGCCCGAAGGTCAGCCCTGGGCGGGCGGAGCCCTGCCGCCTGCGCTCCCCCCTCCGTCCCTCGGGAGCTTGCCTCAGTATCCCTTAGGTCTCCCCCTCGGCTCAGCTCCACTGGCTCCTTCTCTGTCCCTCAGCTGACCCACCCTAAGGCTCTGCAGATAGACTCTGTCTTAAAGCAAAACCAGGAATTCCTTTGGGGTTGGGGCCAGTGTGGGGTGTCCTCTGTGTCCAGAGCCGGTGCATCTTGCTCCTAATTCATGGCAGACGGCTGAGCTCTAAGCCGCTGTTATGAGAGGGCCTCACCGATGCCGCGTTCCTTGGGAGGGTCAGGCAGGAATATGGGTCTGTGTTGTCTGTTTCTGGGGCTCCCTCCCCCTAGACTGTGACATTTCTGAGGGCAGGGACTGTGTCTGATTCCTCTTTGTATCCCCAGAACCCAGTCACCTGCCCTGCACGTAGTGTGAGATAGCTATTTGTTGAATAGAATCATGTGGGCGTTATCCAGTTACTCCACCCGCAGTTACTTATCTTCTTCTCAGTTTGAGGACATAAAACATGCATGTCCTATATTTATCTTATGTACGGGTCCTTCCTAAACCCATGCAGTACCTGGCACAGTGCTGGACAACAAGCAGACACTAACTTTTGGTTGGAAGGAGGTGATCACGCAGGTTTCCTGGAGGTTGGGTGTCAGTGCCTGTCCGTCAGTCCAAATGGCTGAGCTCCCTCTCCTCTCCATCCTGTGGAATTCTCCCAATTTCCTAGGCCCCAGTTATTCCTTCTAGTTCCTCTTCCTCTTGGCGTCCCGAAGTACAGAGCACTCACCCTGCTCCTCTTCCGTTTTAGAAGGAATGAACTGCATGAACAAGAACCATGGCTGCGCTCACATTTGCCGGGAGACACCCAAAGGGGGTATTGCCTGTGAATGCCGCCCTGGCTTCGAGCTCACCAAGAACCAGCGGGACTGTAAATGTGAGATCCCTGGGCTGGCGGCGGGAGAAGGGGGGCAGTGAGGCGGGCGTGGGGCCTCAGCAGCAGGAGGTGGGAGGGGAAGGGAGCAGGGGAGACGCAACCCGACAGGAAGGCCAGTGACTGAGCTCTGGAGAACTTGGTACCCAGGGAGAAGCAAGCTGACAGGCCTCCTGCCCTCTCTGCACAGTGACGTGCAACTATGGTAACGGTGGCTGTCAGCACACATGCGATGACACAGAGCAGGGTCCCCGCTGCGGCTGCCACGTCAAGTTTGTGCTCCACACCGACGGGAAGACATGCATCGGTGGGTGAGGCCAGTGGAGGACGCAGTCCACCTGTGATGGGGGGAGGGGAAGGGTCCTCGGGAACCGGGGGAGTGGGGAGCACATGGAGCCCACGGGCTGGGCGCAGGAGGACTGGTGAGTTGAAGACCCGGACAATGCCAGGTCGAGACAGGGACAGCTCTGAGAGACAGGTCTCCCCCGGCCCTCTCCTCCCCACCCATTGATTCCACTGCACCCCGCCAGGAGCCTCACCACGCTCTTCATCCAGGATAAAGATGCCAACCTGGGAATTGTTAGCAGAGGCACTTGCTGGCCAGGGTTGTGGCTGAGAGGGGAGGAGAGCGGGTGGTGCAGGATGAGGCCTGACCACAGGCCCTGCTGACCAGGTCAGACGGGCGCTGGCACAGCCACTGTCCCCCTGGAGCCGAGGGGACAGAGTGCTCTTTCCGAACACCCAGCTCTGAATTAGAGTTTCCTGACTCCAGGGTCTTTCCCTCTGTAGCCTTTCTCCCCTCCGCTCCCTCACTTCTCTCTCCACCACCTTCCAGGGGGACTCCCTCTGGGCTCCGCCTCTGGCCTCTCACCTCAGTGCCAGCCTCCCATCCTCTTGCCCTGCTCTGGGGCCTTCCTAACCCCAATCCCTTCCCCTGATTCCTAGGCCTTACTTCCCGCATCTTCAGGTACAGTGGATGCGTCTCACTCCGAATCCCTAGTCTTCAGGTCTTTCGTGAAGGCTGATTACTGTGTGCTCTCGGGGTGCTGAGAGGTGAAGCGGGAGTGAAGGAAGGGCTGGCCAGGCAGGGGCGAGTCGGCCTGCGGGCACAGTGCTCCTGGGTAGAGTTTGCCTTGCGGGCGACAACACGCTGGGGATGGGAAGTGTGCGCGCAGCCCCTCTGTCTGTCAGTCAGGACAGTCAGCTAACTGAACCCCGGTAGTCAACACGACTAAGACAGTCATGACACACAGTCAAGCTGCCCCCCATCTCACTCCAGAGACCCACCGGTCTCTGCAGACAGCGTGGCCTTTCCCCAGCACAAGAACAGGAGCAGATGGTCTCTGAAGGGCCTCCCGCAGCACCTGCTCCAGAGACTGGCACCCAGGGCTCGAAAGTTCTCTAAGTAAACCTTCCCTGCTCTGTTCCCTCGGAACTAACTCTTCAAAGACCCCAGAACCTTTGGGGTCTTCCTGTTGCCTTCTCTAGGCTGATTGTACCAGCTCTTTCATTTCTCCTCATAAATCTAATTCTGCTTTCCACACCTCTCCTCCCTCCTCCCCCTCCCCAATCTCGCAGGAGAACTGCATGCAGTCCCATGGGAAAGCTGCATGCCTCAGGACGGAGCGCGGCCCATGTGAGGGTGGGTCCCTCAGCAGATGGTCCTGGGCACGGCTGCTTTGGGAAATACCCTATTAAGCTTGAGCTCTTCCCTAATGCAAGACCCATTCTGCCTTCTAGGCCACGGCCAAGTGCGGCAGAAGAGAGCACACGAGGCTGTTCTAGGGCCCACAGCCATGTTCTTCCCATGATCTCACCCTCGTCTCCAGTAGCCCTTACTGACCTTGCCCTGACCTCATTCTCTCCTGCCCTGGCAGGCGGGGGCTTCACTGTCCGGGGCCGTCAGGACACAGTGTAGTTGAGCAGAGGGTGGGCATCCTTTGGGACCTGGCAGCTGGAAAGACGAGGTTGGATCCCAGCTCTGCCTTTGGCACGCTGTGTGACTGCCCTCTCTGAGACTTCCCCATCAGTCCTTTGGTAGGGGCCCAGCTTCCCTGAGGATACCAGGAAGGACAAGGCTGGGGAGTGAGTTTTGGAGTCTCAGGCTCATCATATGGGGACAGCGGTTTGGGCCTGGGGAGAAGGGTGGGGAGGGGCCGGGGCTCGGTGGGCCACAGTGGCTCCTGCCCAGCATCTAAACAGCTTTTTTACAATGTCAAACAGGGGAAAGGCGGCTAGAGCAGCACATCCCCCCTCAGGCCGTTTCTAATGGTAAATATGTCTGCTCTCTCCGCTTGCTCTCACTGGCTTGCTAGGGGAAAGGCTAACCCGCTGGGGCTCCCACTAACCGCATGCCCTCTGGGCCCGGCCTGGCTGCCCCGGCCTGCCAGCAGGGCTCCCCTGGCAGCCTGGTCACGGGCCCACCGAGTGTCCTCCGAGTCCCCGAGAGCTGCCCAGGAGCCTTCATGCTGGCTTTGTCTTTGACCCTATCACTCTCCTTTTCTCCTGCCCCTCCTTCCACCTTCAGCCTCCCCCACCTTCTAACACTCACCCTGCCCAGCCATCGGCCCTCCCTTTCTCTCCTTCTACACAACTGAAGACCCAGCAGCTCCATCTCAGTCCACTGTCCACCCTCCTCGGGGCTCCATGCCCACGGCAGTACAGTCCCAGCATCCCGCATCTCCGCTCCCTCCATGGGGTATAGACCATGGCCTTTGAGTTCAGACAGGCCTGAATTTGAGTTCTGGCTCTGCCGCCTTCTAGCTCGGCTGAGTCTGCCTTGATCTGCACAGGATCTCTGTTCCCCTCTCACTGCTCTGAGCTTGGGCACCTCTTCTTATGCTAAGAGCGTTCTTGGGGGAACGGCTGGGCATGGAGCCTGAACTCAGGTTCCCTCCATTTCCTCCCATCACCTTGGGGAACCCCAGGAGAGACTAAGGCTACGTAGGAGAACCCACTGTGGCTGCCCCAAACCTGGGCATGGACCAGGCATGACCAGGGCCCCAGGCAGTTGGCCTTCTAGTGCTCCAGCCTCGCTGGCCTCCTCAGTGACAAAGGTGGGGCCGAAGATTTGAAGTCAAAGATTCAAGGCAATAGTCCTCTCTGGTGCCTTTCTCATTCTGACTCTGAGAACCACTCCTCTCCCCCTCACAGAGGCCTGGGGATCTGTCTCTCTGCGGGGAGAAACTAGGCCCAGAGGGTGGCCCACACTCCTCACAGCCCCTGTGCAGGGCCTGGCATGATTTGAGCTGATGGTTTTTTCCTGCCTCACTGACACTCCTCAGCTGCTAAACCTGTTTTTCTCCTGCTCTGAATTCAGAAAATAGGGCAAGTGACCCATCCATACATCCCTACTCCGACCTCTCAGCAAAGGGAAACTTACCAGTCCAGAGGGGGTGACAGAAGAGACAGCACTAAGGTCCTGTAACTCTCTGACCTGCCTTCCTACCCCTTCCTGCTCTGACTCTGCTTCTTTTGCCCCCTCTGCTGCCCTCCCTATCAGGAAAGTAGAATGACGGAACAGCCCGCTGATCTCCACCCGGAACTAAAAGGAGGGCTTGGGAGGAGCTGTGGGTAGCCTCAAAGAGGCTGGGAAATGACTGCCATCTTTTCTGAGGACCAGCAGCCAGTCCTGAACTGGATTTGTTCTTAAAACAGAGGGACAGGGAGGCAGGGAAGGATGAATCGGTGGCCATCAGCTGTCTTAGGAATCACCAGGCTCACTCTTCCCAGGATTATCCCACCATGACTCCCACCCTCCAAAGAGGTAGTCAATGGAAAGAGGAGGGAACTCCTGTCTGCCCCTTCTCATTCCCTGGTAGCGAGTGCTCCCACCCTCCTTGCACCCTCCCTCTCTGCCTCCTCCACCCCTCAGCACATTCCTGCCTGACAGCTCTGGCTTGTACCTGCCTCACTGCTGTCCACCTTGTTTCAATCAAGTAGGGGGCAGGGACGTGGACTGCTTGGCTGCACTGTGAGGGGCTGGGGGCTGGGAGCCTCCGCTTACTGCTCCTTGTAAAGCACAGGGAGGCAGCCGAGGCCTCCCCTCTGCCCTCGGGCCTCCGTGCTCTCCGTCACCCTAGAGTTTGGGGTTCCTCCAGGCTGATAACCTGTTACCATCCCTGGCCTCCCTCCTAAACAGAGACCTGCGCTGTCAACAACGGGGGCTGCGACAGTAAGTGCCACGACGCAGCGACAGGTGTCCACTGCAGCTGCCCTGTGGGCTTCATGCTGCAGCCAGACAGGAAGACCTGCAAAGGTAAGGGGCTTCAGAGGACGGGCGCGAGGGGAAGGGGCTGAGGTGGGGACTGAGAGGGTCCCTGTGATGGGACCAAACCTCCCGCACCCCTAGAGGCTCCTGATGCTAAACAACTGAGGTCATAACTAAGGCTTGTCCGCTGTCCACCTTTCCCATCTCTGTTCAAGGGGCACAGAAGTCCAGCCAGTCCCGTAGTGTCCCCTGCCCTGTACCACCTTGGTTTCCCTACTTCCATTCCTGTCCCCTGCAGATCCTTAACCCTCTTGGTAATGAACATGCCATTTACATGTGTCCCTGGGTCTAGAAGGATATTTGAGCCTGTGTGTGCATGAAGTATGTTCCATACCCTCTTATCCCACATGGGCAAGGCCTTCCCTGTGAACAGGCTCACTGGTCGGGTGGGAGCACTGATTCTGGAGTCTGGCTCCTGGGTTTGCTCTGCCTCGGCTTCCTTCTGTGATCCTAGGCAAGTAACTTGCATCTCTGTGCCTGAGTTTCACTACAATGAGAGTGCTTGCAGAAGGTTGTAAGAATTAAAGGAGTTATAAATTATGAAGTACTTAGAACAGGCCTGACAAATGATAAACACTTTGGTTAGCTGTTATTATGGCATACTTTCCCACACTGGGCATCTCTTTCCTCTCCTTTAATGAGCCAGGTCTACGGGAAGGTTGGGGAGTGCAGGGCAGCCATGCTGAAAACAGTGATTCATCAGGGCTTGTTCCCTGGTGGCAGAAGGGAGGACTGGAAGGAGGCCTGGGCTCTTTCTTTGTGTCTTTTGGCCAACAGCTGGCCCGGAGGGTTGGGGAGGGCAGGGGGCGGCAGGTCAGACAGCCAGATTGAGAGGTTCCCTGCTGGGAAGGACTGTTGACAGGTATGCTGAGAGTGAAGTGGAGGGCTGCCCCTCCCCCACGTAGGGGTGCTTAGCCTGGGTCCTGTCTGCCACCAGCTTGGGGAACTTGACCTCAGGAAGGAAGCTGCTCACCCCGCCCCCCCCCTCCCTTCCTAGTGCTGAAAGCTGCCTTAGGCCTGAGTCTCTCCAGATCTCTCTCAGTCCAGCCCCTGCCTGGCCCTCTCCCCTCCCCCATCAGCTACCCAGCCTCACTGGCTGGCTTTTCCCCTCTGAAGAGCTGTCCCTTTGACTATGCACGTCTCTGTGCCATCTCCTCACCCATCCTGCTGGGCGCCTGTGGCAGGCGGAGTGGGGAGAGGGGGAGAATAAACCCCATCCTCCAGCCATCTGGAGAAGGGCCACCAGAGCAGAGTGAAGGGCATGGACTAGCCCTGTTGGTCAAAAGCACACCTACTTCCTGCTCGAGGCAGCTACCCAGGGCCTGACCTGGCTCCCCTGCATCCCCTTAGAGGACTCAGCCTGAGGAAAGGTTGCTAACGGTACAGACAATTCCCTGAACAGGGAAGAAATGGGAGAGTCAGAAGCGGCAGGCTCGGGGCTCTCCATGATGCTGGCGTGAGGGAGCGCGTGATCCTGTGTCCTTGCTTGTCCCCGGCCTTCAGCATTGCCTTTGATGTTCTCTGCTCTGTCCTGCTTCCCCAGACATAGACGAGTGCCGCTTGAACAATGGTGGCTGTGACCACATTTGCCGCAACACGGTGGGCAGCTTTGAATGCAGCTGCAAGAAGGGCTATAAGCTTCTCATCAATGAGAGGAACTGCCAGGGTGAGTGGACTTGGGCCAAGGAGAAAGTCCTGGACAGGTTTGGGGTGGAGAGTTTCAAGCAGGCCGGAGCCTAAGAAAGTCTCAGACACTGTGGAGACTTTCTACAAATTAGCGAATGTGCGCCTTCCGGACGGCCCAGCTCCACACTGGGTGCATGGCTTGGCAGAGTGAGGGGTGGGTTTCACTCCAATCCATATCCTGGGCAGGGTCTGACCATCCTAACCACACGTAGCGGCCCTGATCCAGAGGCATCCGGGCTCGCGGTTCCTGACTCCAGGGATTCAAGCGGAGGGGCCCGGGATGGGGAGCATTGCTGAGTTGCCTTAAGTAGGGGCTTTTAATTCAGGAGAGAGCCAAGGCCTCTCACTTGGGCCCTTCACCTGAGCAAGGGGTCCCAGGGCCAAGTCACCCAAGACAGACTCTGGCTTGAATCCTTGCTCTTCCAGATATAGATGAGTGTTCCTTTGATCGAACCTGTGACCACATATGTGTTAACACACCGGGAAGCTTCCAGTGCCTCTGCCATCATGGCTACCTGCTGTATGGAGTCACCCACTGTGGGGGTAAGCCAGCAAATTTGGACCCTCAGCTACCAGGCCCCTCTCCCTCCTCGCGGTTCAGCTGAACAAGCCCCTGAGTTGGCTTGTGGCTAGGGGCAAATCCCCAGGCACACGTGCCATCGTGATGAAATGGGAGGAGTTGAGACAACAGGTACCAGGGACTGGCATCCTGCCTCCAAAATGTCTGTCTCCCCTCCCCATCACTTCCCCCAGACTCCTGTCCTTAGCTCCCAATGTCAGCCCCGCCGGTAGGTAGCAGTGGGAGGCTTTAAGAAGCTCATCACCGTGGCCACTTCTCAGTCATTCTTTTGACTGTGGACAGAGATAAAGAAAGGAAGTCTTAGGCTTGATCCCTTCTCAGACCGGTAGTCATCTTGAAATGCCTGGAACTCTAACCAAAGGTCCTTACCCACTGCCCACTCCCTGGCTCCTCCTTCTCCGCCACCAATGTTTGTCGGTGACTCCCTGCTCCTCCCCCCAGATGTGGACGAGTGCAGCATCAACCGGGGAGGTTGCCGCTTTGGCTGTATCAACACTCCTGGCAGCTACCAGTGTACCTGCCCAGCAGGCCAGGGCCGACTGCACTGGAATGGCAAGGATTGCACAGGTGGGCATCGCCCTCTGCTGGCCGAAGCTGGCACTACCATTTCAGGGGTTCTGGAAAGCAAAGTATTCCATATTGAGGAAAGTGAAGCAGTAATAGGGATGGAGAGCGTAGCTCCTTGTTAGACACATGAAGGGTCCGGTAAATAACCTTTCATCCCTTTATCGGTCTCTGTGTAAGTTACAATCACAATTCTGCGTGTAGCCAGTTCTCTTCCTCCACACTGCCAGCTGAGGGAGGGTGAGGACAGCAGGCCCGCTCCTCCTCAGCTTCTCTCCCTTCCTAGAGCCTGTGAAGTGTCAGAGCAGTCCTGGTGCCTCGAAAGCTATGCTCAGCTGCAACCGCGCTGGCAAGAAGGACACCTGTGCCCTGACCTGCCCCTCTCGGGCCCGGTTTTTGCCAGGTACATAGGAGGGGCTGCTGGAGGTTCCGGGGAGTCGGGGGACTGGGGAGGAAGACTGGCTGTTCAGGCAGCAACTCTGCTGCCCTTAGAAATGCCCAACCAGTGAGGGGCTTGGGGGCAGGTCAGAGCTGTGACAGCCCCCTTCTCTCAGAGTCGGAAAATGGCTTCACGGTGAGCTGTGGCACTCCCAGCCCCAAGGCCGCTCCGGCCCGAGCGGGCCACACCGGGAACAGCACAAACACCAACCACTGCCATGGTGAGCACCAGCTGAAGGCCTGTTCCCACCCCACTCTCTTGCTTACTGACCCCGGTTTTTCATTAACCCCCGACCTTACTCTTTTCTGGATCCCCTTTCTTTGCTCTGCAATTCTCCAGCCCGGCTGCCTTGCTCCCTCTTCCCTAGCATCTGATTGCCTTGGCTTTTGTAATCCCTCTCCTCCAGCCAAGCCCTGGCTTATTGCCCAGCTTCTCAACGTCCCCCACAGCAGCCCTCTCACACTCCCGGGGCTCCTAGGCTCTGCTGAGCTTCTCCCATCCCTCCAGAGGCTGCAGTGCTGGCGGTTAAACAGCGGGCCTCCTTCAAGATCAAAGACGCCAAATGCCGTTTGCACCTGCGCAACAAAGGCAAAATGGAGGAGGCCAGCAGAATCCTGGGGCCAGGTTTGGATTGGGGACCCCACTCCAATAGGTTGTCTGGCCATCAAACCCTTCCCACCCCTCAACTCTTCTGCTTAGTGAGATCGCCCAAAACTCACTGGACCCTGAACTCTAGAAAGAGCAGGGGCAAGAGCAGATGTAGGCATAGAGCCCGAGGAAATCCCAGGGTATTCTCCTAACCAAGTAAAAGAGAAGGAGGTAGAGGCAGGCGGAGAGCTGGTGAGGAGTGTCAGCTTGGGTGGAGGGTGAGAGCTGGGGGGAGAACTTTGCCCACCCCGGAGGTGCCCTGGGCTGACAAGGCCTTCCCCCAGGTGCTGCATCCTGCTCCGACTGCCAGGTCACCTTCATCCACCTCAAGTGTGACTCCTCTCGGAAGGGCAAGGGCCGCAGGGCCCGGACCCCTCCAGGCAAGGAAGTCACTCGGCTCACCCTAGAACTGGAGGCAGAGGTCAGAGCCGAAGAAACCACAGGTGGGCCTGGGAGCACTGCTGGAGGAGGGCAGGAAGGGAGGGCAGAGGTAGGGAAACCACAGGTCTCAACAGCAAGGGGGACGGGTGGAGCCTGTACTAGGGGCAGACCCTGCCTAATGCCAAGCGAGGAGCCAGTCCTCTCACCTGTAGCCCCTAGCTTTGCTCTTTCCCTACTGCTCACAGCCACTCTCCTCTCTTCCTCCTCTGGCTCATACCACCACCTGCCACAGCCAGCTGTGGGCTGCCCTGCCTCCGACAGCGGATGGAACGGCGGCTGAAAGGGTCCCTGAAGATGCTTAGAAAGTCCATCAACCAGGACCGCTTTCTCCTGCGCCTGGCAGGCCTTGATTATGAGCTGGCCCACAAACCGGGCCCGGTAGCTGGGGAGCGAGCTGAGCTGGTGGAGGCCTGTAGGCCTGGGCAGCACCGCGCGGGGGCCAAGTGTGGTAAGGGAGCTTGCTGGGATACAGGGGAGCATGGGAATAGAAAGACCCACCTGGGGCCTGGCTCAGAGCAGAATACATGACGGCCTCAGCTGCATCTCTCAAATTGTGAGGCAGCCAAGACCTCCTGCCCCTCCCTGGTCCTGAAATCTAGGACAACAGGTGGGGCCACGACCCTCCTGCACAAGGCTTTGGCCCTGATTCTTCCACGCAGAATATTCTGTTTCCAGACAGAGGTTCTCCTTAAATCTGGGGGAGCGGGAAGGGGAGTCCCAGGCCTGGGTGGTGGGAAATAGGGGGGTGGGTGGCTAGCACAGCCGACTCTCCCTCAGTCAGCTGCCCGCAGGGAACGTATTACCACGGCCAGACGGAGCAGTGTGTGCCATGCCCAGCGGGCACCTTCCAGGAGAGAGAAGGGCAGCTCTCCTGCGACCTTTGCCCTGGGAGTGATGCCCACGGGCCTCTTGGAGCCACCAACGTCACCACATGTGCAGGTGCCAGGGGAACAAACAATGCAGAGTGGGGTAGGGTGGGCACTGGGATGCCCATGGGCATGGGAATTCCCAAGGGCAGGCCCAGGCTCCAGGCTCCTCTCCTAGTGAACATCCTGTTTGTGTGCCTCTGTCCCCTGAGACTGGGTGACCCCAAAGGGACGACCAGGACCACCCCCATCAGAGTCGGGCCCTTGGTTCATTGCAGGTCAGTGCTCACCGGGCCAGCACTCTGTAGATGGGTTCAAGCCCTGCCAGCCATGTCCACGTGGCACCTACCAACCCGAAGCGGGACGGACTCTGTGCTTTCCGTGTGGCGGGGGTCTCACCACCAAGCACGAGGGGGCCACCTCCTTCCAAGACTGTGACACCAAAGGTGAGTAGGCTCCTCACCCCAGCAGGAGACTTCCCTTCCCCAGACGCTTCCCCAGACTCTCCAGACCTCCAGAGTAGACCCAAGTTTGTTGCTCCGCCATCTTCCCCAAACCAAGAAAGGCCTAGCTGCCTGGCCACCCACACCATCCTGCTCCAAGGCCCCGTCCTGACCCACCGCAGCCATGAGCCTGGGAATTGGGGGATAAATAACAATAAGTTACCTTTGGAAAACCGGTGGCACAGTCTCCCCAACACTACAAACACGTTCTGGTGCAGGTTTAGCACTGCTCAGCGCCTGAAAGAAAAGGATTGGCTCTGTAGCCGACCGCTGTCAAGCTTGCTTTCCCTGCCGGGAATTCTGGCATGACCAGGAAAGGCTGGGACTCTGGGAGAAACTGTGGTGTCTTCAGTGTCCTGACTCTCCAGGACGAATGTGTCCTGCCCATCCCATGTCCCAGCACTCTCACTCGCCTGCCACCTTAACGGCTACCTTTCCCCTTGCCTGCAGTCCAGTGCTCCCCTGGGCACTACTACAACACCAGCATCCACCGCTGCATCCGCTGTGCCATGGGGTCCTATCAGCCTGACTTCCGCCAGAACTTCTGCACCCGCTGTCCAGGAAACACCAGCACTGACTTCGATGGCTCCACCAGTGTAGCCCAGTGCAAGAGTATGTGCAGGCCAGGCTGCAGAAAGGGGGCTAGAGAGGCCGAGAGCAGTGGGCGCAGGAAGAAGCAAGGTGGGAGTAAGCCAACAGGGAGCGGGCCTGGGAGGTGGATGGGCTGGGACGTCCCACCCTCTGTCTCTCCCCAACTCAGGCTCAAGACCAGTTGCTGGGATGGGCCCTGTAGCACTCTCTCCCTGGAGACAGGTAATGGAGAGGCAAAGACAGGTGAGGCGAGATAAGAAGGTACTAAAAGAGCAGGAGGGAAGGTGGACCCAGAACCTGGAGAATGGATGATGAGCTAAGAAAGGGCTAGCTACCTACATGGATGATGAGCTAAGAAAGGGCTAACTACCTTCATGGATGATGAGCTAAGAAAGGGCTAGCTACATGAGTGTGATTTCTACTTCAGAGCTCTTCATTTTCCCCAACCCATTTCCCCACTGACTTCACTTCTCTTTCTTGCTCTGTCCACTGCCCTTGGCTACAGATCGTCAGTGTGGTGGGGAGCTGGGTGAGTTCACTGGCTATATCGAGTCCCCCAACTACCCAGGCAACTACCCAGCTGGCGTGGAGTGCGTCTGGAATATCAACCCCCCGCCCAAGCGCAAGATTCTTATCGTGGTACCCGAGATCTTCCTGCCATCTGAGGACGAGTGTGGGGACGTCCTCGTCATGAGAAAGAACTGTGGGTGGCTGCAGAGCTGGGCCAGGGAAGGGCAGTCCAAATCTGGTTGGGAGGGAAAGAGAGGAAACTGGTTCTGGAAGAATTGGGGCAGTGACAAGGGAGGCCTTGGGAGGAGAGAAGCGAACAAAGGAAAACAGCAGGGTGCTCATGGTTGGCGGAACGCAGTTAGGAAAGGCAGCACTGGGACTAGAACTCCAGTGGTGTTACATGTGCCACTGTCCTCTAGCACTTTTGCTGTTCCATTCATTTAAATGTCAGATTTCTTCCACTTTGTGAGTGTCAGGATGTCAGAGAGGATTGTGGAACAAGCTCAGGGGGTGGAGACAATATATGTATGGGGGGGAGGGGTGACGGAGCATGCACAGGTGACGCCTCTCAGCATGACTCCTCCTCCCACAGCCCTCACGCCAGGAGGGCTTGGGGAGCAGGCCCTGCTGCTCCCTGACATGCTGCTTGCCTTCCCAGCCTCCCCATCCTCCATCACGACCTATGAGACCTGCCAGACCTACGAGCGCCCCATCGCCTTCACAGCCCGCTCCAGGAAGCTCTGGATCAACTTCAAGACAAGCGAGGCCAACAGTGCCCGTGGCTTCCAGATCCCCTATGTTACCTATGATGGTGAGCAAGGGCAGGAGAGCCAGGGAGGTGGCTGAGAAAGGGAGGCTCAAGGGCCTGGGGGTAGGGGGGCAGCAAGGGAAACAAGAGGGTTCCCACCCCTAAGCTCTTCCCCTTGATTGACTTTGCAGAGGACTATGAGCAGCTGGTAGAAGACATTGTGCGGGATGGTCGGCTCTATGCATCTGAAAACCACCAGGAGATTTTAAAGGCAAGTGAATATAAATAACAACAATAGCCAACATTTAATGAACATGTATGTAACAATGTGCAGGCAACATGCTATGTGCTCATATGAATATTCTCATTTGATACACACAACTGCTCTGTGAATTAGGTACTTTCATTATTCCCACTTTATAATTTGGAAATATGAGGCACAGAGAATTATAGAAGTTTCCCAGAGGTTAAGCTGAAATTTAAGCCCTAGCCCACCTGACTGCAATACAGCGGTTCTCAACCTGTGGTCGCGATCCCTTTGGGAGTCGAACAACCCTTTCACAGGGGTCGCCTAAGACCATCAGAAAACACAGATATTTACATTATGATTCATAACAGTAGCAAAATTAGTTATGACAGAGCAATAAAAATAATTTTATGGTTGGGGGTCACCACAACATGAGGAGCTGTATTAAAGGGTCACAGCTTTAGGAAGGTTGAGAACCACTGCTGTAGTATTATTACCCACACCTCGGGGGAAGACAAAGGGAAGATGAGGAGATGTAATGTCCTCTGCCTCTTCCATAAAAAATCTAGGATCTGGCCACTGTGGCTCAATGATTAAGGACCAACCTATGAACCAGAAAGCCAGGGTGTGATTCCCAGTCAGGGCACATTCCCAGGTTGCAGGCTCGATCCCCAGTAGGGGGCATGCAGAAGGTAGACAATCAATGATTCTCTCTTATCAGTGATGTTTCTCTCCGTCTCTCTCCCTCCCTCTCCCTCTCCCTCTCCCTTCCTCTCTGAAATCAATAAAAAATATATTTTTTTAAACCTAGGGAAAATTAGTTATAGAAAGATGCTTTTGCTTAAGTCCCTTCCTTCCCTTACTCCCACAGAAAAGCAAATTAGCACAGCATTTCTCAGAGTTAATTCAGTAAAGACCTCTTTAAAAAAAAAAAAAATGTCAAGGTCTTGGTGCCAGCCATTTTATTTTATTTTTTCAATATATTTTATTGATTTTTTTACAGAGAGGAAGAGAAAGGGATAGAGAGTTAGAAACATTAATGAGAGAGAATCATCCACCAGCTGCTTCCTGCACATTCCCCACTGGGGATGTGCCTGCAACCAAGATACATGCCCTTGATGGGAACCGAACCCGGTACCTTTCAGTCCACAGACTGATGCTCTATCCACTGAGTCAAATCGGTTTTGGCAGTAAGACCTCTTTTAAGGGAAATGTTTCCAACATTGAAGAATCAACTAGACACCTGGGTCATGTGGATCCCAGTTTAAGAAAATCTTACTTAAGAAACTATAATCCTAGTCACAGTCTCATAAATTATTAATTTTAAAAAGGTTTGTCTCTGTTAATAATTTTTGTATTATCATCAAAATAATGGACATGATGACAAAAATCTTCTAGAACTTGCAGACTACAAAGAATATCATTTCAGAAATGCTTTTAAAACATTTTTTAGCCTAGCTGGTTTGGCTCAGTGGATAGAGCTTTGGCCTATGGACCACAGGGTCCTAGGTTTGATTCTGGTCAAGGATACGTACCTAGGTTGCAGGCTCCTTCCCAGCCTGGGCCCTGGTCAGGGCTCATGCCAGGGTGCTCAGGGAAGGCCTCTGAGGAGAGACCTGAATGAGGTAAAGGACTACCTATCAGGCGATCGGGAGAGGAAGGTTCCAAGCCCCAGAGCATGGGAGCAGTGTGGCATGTTCAAGAACTTTGAGAAGGCCAGTGTGGTCAGCAAAATAAGGAAAATTTGAAAGGATGGAGGAGAGAGAACAGGGCCCAGATCACATTCAACAAATGGGCCATGCAAGGGACTCGGCTTTACTGAATGAAAAGAAACAGAGAAGTGTTTTGAATGGGCATGACCTAATTAAACATTTTTTAAAAGTCACTCTGGGGAAGAATAGTCTGTAGAAGCACAGGGTAGGTAGAAGCATGGAGACCAGTTAGGAAGCTCTTGCAAAAGTCCCAGTGAGAGATGATGGTGGCTTAGACAGAGTGCTAGCTATGGAGACAGTGAGAAGTGGTCAGACTCTGGATATGTTTTGAAGGACTTGCTGTGGTTGTGAGGAGTCAAGGATGGCTTCAAGGACTGAGAATGGAACTGGGGCTGCCATTGACTGAGCTGTAGATTCTAAAGGAGGAACAGGGAGTGGGGGTGGGATCCAGCTCACCTCTGTGCAGGCCTGTTAGACAGCAAGAGGGGCTGCTGCTGAGGTGAGGCGGAATCCCTCTTTCCCCCGCTGCCACTCACATTGCCACCCGCCATCTTTGCAGGACAAGAAGCTCATCAAGGCCTTCTTCGAGGTGCTAGCTCATCCTCAGAACTACTTCAAGTACACCGAGAAGCACAAGGAGATGCTGCCAAAATCCTTCATCAAGCTGCTCCGCTCCAAAGTGTCCAGCTTCCTGAGGCCCTACAAATAGTGCCCCTGTGCCCAAGACCCAGGTTTTGAAGACCCCAGATTCCTTAGCCCTCAGAGCCGGCAGCCCCCACACCCAGATAAGGAACTCTCTCCTCTTTTAGAGAAAAAAAAAATCACTATATAGACTAAGAACTCTCCCTTTCTGAGGCTCTAGTTTCCTTTCCTAGTCTCTCTGTCTCTTTCTCCCTCTCTTTACCTCTCTCCTGTTTTTCCTTTTTCTGCATTCTCCCTGGAAAAACCATTTGGTACTGGCTGTATTCCCTCTGAGGGGTATACAGGAACAGTACCCCTTCCCTCCCCAGCCACACTGCCCATTTTACCAGCTCAAATCCCTAACCCCTTAAGCTTAGAAGAATACTAGAGGCCCAAGAAAGAAGTGGGTCTGCTGGGGAGTGGGGAGGGAGAAGAGGGGCTTCTGCCATTATAAGGTTGTGCCTTACTAGTCAGGAACCAAAATGCCCCCTGGCTGGGCCCCCAGCTGGCCCCGAGGTGATTCTAACAGCCCAAGGTTCCGCCAAAGAAGCCTCTGACTTGCAGGCTTAATGCTAGCACTGGTCCTCTGGGGCACATGGTGTGAGCTCTGGACCACAGGTTTGAGCTCCGGACTGCCCACACAGCCGCTTCTGGGTCTAGACAGCTCCTCCACTTCCGCCAAGTCTGCTTGGGTCCAATCCATGAGGGTTTACAAAAGGCCCACACCACTGGGCTAGTGGACACCCGCCGAGTGAGGAAGAGCAGCAGGCATTATCACATGGAAAGTGCTGCTGTCCCTCCCCATGAGGAAGACTATATATAGCTCTGCAGGACAAAAACCAGGTTCTATAGCATCACCAAGAAAAAGAAAAAGAAAAAAAAGGCAAAGGAATTGCATTATCTAAAGGACTAGACTACAGAACAACTGGAAGCCAGCCTCAAACCCTAATCCCTTTTCTTCTCTTCCCTGGCCCAGCCATCCCCTCACCCTGATCCGAGTGCTCCCTGGGGGAGCCCTACTCCCCTTGCTAAGTGCCGTCCTTAAAGAAACGTGGCTGCTAAGCAGAAGCCAGCTTGGGCCTGACCCCAGATTCGGCTTTCCCTTGAAGCCTCCATTGGCTTGTGGGTTCCGCCAAAGAGGACCCCACTCTGCAGCCAGCCCAGAGCCACCTACCTCTGGCCCCAGGCCGTGGGCAGCAAGAGGAATGTGTGTGCACTTGGCAAGCCTTCTGCCCACCCTGTCTACATCTAATAAGTGCAATCATTTTGAGTCTATGTTGTCTAGAGGGAGGGGTTTTTGTTTTCTGGATTTATTTTTTGATTTTGTTTCTTTCTCCTGTGTTAGAGCAACCCTATTTATAGCTGCCCACAACAGAAGAGTATATATTTGGAGTGAAGAAAAAGGTTTTGAATCTCATGAACTCTGAGTGCTGGAGCATCTGATCTGTCTGTACTCCTCACCCAGTGACCATCCAGACCTCCTGAGCTCTTGGTGTGGGTAACCCAGGGCTGTAACTCTGAGGCACCTGATGTGTAGGACAGTAATTCTGGGGACTTCATGGAGCAGGAAGGAGAGGGACCTGTGTTTGCTAAACCAATCCTGCTATCCCTGTGCCTCTCCATGATTCAGTATGGACCTCATGATTGTAGAAGCGGATGGAATTGGTCAGTGATTCTCTACCCCAAGAGGGAAACCTCCATCTTTTCCATGCCTTCCTCCGGTTTTCCCTTGGCGTGCACATGGAAGAGGACCTGGACAAACCCCTTGGGGAAGGGCTGACTAAGAGCCCTGAGGCCAGAGACAAGGCTGAGGAAGCCAAGAATAGGACAGGCATGAAGTTGTTTGCCTGAACTTGGCCATTCCCTCTCTGAGTTGACTTCAAGCCTAGTTGCCTCAATTTCTGCTTTTCAAAAGGAATAAGTCCATACGTAAGCCTAGATCCTGCACACTCCACCGTCAATCCACTGCTGCCTGTAAAATTATTTTCCATTTGTTCCTTCTCATTCCCCCAAAGCTGTGGTCCTATTCATTCAAAGGCTACCAACTGACTCATAGTGTTTATTTCCAAGTGACTGTTCTAGGCTACTGCTCCCCCAGGAGACTCAACACTAAGAAGCCTGACCTCCATCCCCTTTCCCCAATCAATAGCATTTACTATCCGAACAGCCTTAAAGGAGTATGTAGCCAATGTCACAGCTATACCCCCTCACATCCACTAGCCAACACCATGGCTCTTAAGGGTGGAATGTCTGGCTCCCTTTGTCTCTCTGGATCAAAGACGGTATCACTATAAAGATCTAAAATGGCTGCCTCCAAGCAGGGAAATGGTCAGTTAATCCATACTTCCTGGGATATGCCATAAAAACTGATTTTTTAAATTAACTTTGAGCATCCTCATTCTCGGCCAGAAGCTAGGATAACATTCTGATTCCTCTCTTCCTACCATTTGCATCTCTCGTAGAAAGCTAGCCAGAGTGCTTCCCAAACTATGCCTTCAGGGCCTGGCTTCTTGCACTCTTCCTTTCCTGATACCCCATACATATACATACACACTTCCTCCACTCGTTTATTCCATGGTTTCTGGGACCTGCAAATGACTTCCAGTTTGGAAAGTATAGGCTATGAGGCTTCTTAACTGATGTCAAGGCAGATCTTGGAGAACAGGTGAAGACCTGCTAATGTCCACCAAGTTGAATTCAGGTTGTCCAAACTGGGGGGCAAGGGAGGGGTAAGAACCCAGACAAAGCTGTTCACTAAATCTATGGAAGCCAGCCCTGGGGCATCAAACTAAATAGACTGAATCAGGAGTCAACACTCAGGGACTCTAGGCCTTTTCAGGGCAGACAGAAGAGGACTGGGGAAGTGGAAAGACGGTGTAAATGGGAAGCCTTCATGAATCAGCCCAGAGGCCACAGTACTATAAGGCTTCCCTTCTCTTAGTACAAAACCTGCCCTGATCTGAGTGAATGGGAAGCCATTTCTGCAGAGGCTCTGAGAATCAAGTAATGCATATCAAAAGGAAGAAGTCCATGTGTAAGCCTAGATCCTGCACACTCAGCAACATGTAATCCCTTTTACTTCTCTGTCTCCCTCTTTCTGGATTAGACCAGGCCCATTCCCTAAACCTGAGGGAGCTCTGAGTCAGGAAAAAAATTATCAAAGTCTGGGTGTGAGCTGCCACCTGCCCTAGGCCTCCTAATGCCCAGAGGCTGACAGTGAGCTGTGACTGCCCTGACTTCCCCAGGATTGGTGTAGTTTGGTGAGGGCTCATATTTGTTGCTGAAAGTTCAGTAATACAGTCCTGATTTTTTGGTACTAATGAAACTTTTTATATTTGAGAATGTTCTCCATATGCATATGTAAGGTGATTCTGGAATGGATTAGGTGGTCATATCTCAAAATGTCAGAAAATGTTATGGAGCATTCAACTTCTGTATTTGCTGCTTAACCTCAATATAAGGCTCAGACTAGGAAGGGAGACAAGGGATTACTGACCATAAGCAGGAAATAATGTTAATCTGCTTGACTTCTTAAGCACGGTAAGAAAAAAGTGGAAGCAAACAACACAAGAATGTCTTTAAATTCAACCTGTCTCAATTGTAGTACATCCTGTCCTTGGGCCATTATTTGGACTAGCAACCCTTTAGAGAAATATATGATTACAGGGAACAGAATCCCCAGTTCTGTTACCAGCCTAGCTAGACAAAACAGACTATAGCAGTATGGACAAACTGAAAACTTTATTCATTGTGTGAACTGAACTGAAGTTTCAGAATAACTATTATCAACGTGGGAGGCTTTCTTTATTCCATGCAGAAGAAATCTCAAAATATTGTATTTATATCTGCCTTCCACTGTTGCCGTTATAATAAGTATCTCTTACACAATCAACAATAAACAGTAAATGATGCAGTTCATAGAATATTTTGCACTTGGAGAAAAAAATGTATCTGAACTTGTAAAAAGAAATGTTTGGATTTTGTATTGTCCTTTTTTATTATTATTATTATTAAAATACTTAATGAAATTCCTCGGCCTGGCATCTTTTCCTCCATCTCAGTAGCTTATCCTAGAGCTGCACTTACCCAAATTTTTTATTTCTCCACCTTATTCCTAATGTTTTAGAATTTGAAAAGACTTGTCCCTTTTGTCTATTTTTAAAAGCAGTATCAAAAATTAGCCCCAAAGGGGGATCTAGGGAGCAGGGGAAATTTAGGATATTGTTTGTCCTCATCACAATACAGTTCCCAAAATCTGGCCAGTACCGTAAGTGGCTCAGACACCTCCCTAGTTAAGATGTCCCACCTGTGGTGAAGTACTAGCAATGAGATTCACCCAAGGTTGTGCTTTTTATGCAGTACATTCTATGCCATCAAATAGAATTATGAAATTCTACCGCCATTACTACAGGGCATGGAGAGCAATCTCCAATCTCATAAATGAATAGTCCCAAATTCTAGGTTCAGATGACAGGTAAATCTTAATTGTTGCAATTTTATAAATCCTCAAAATGAAATTTGGGGCCACCAACTTGGGGCCATTCTCTGACTTCTCTTTTAATCTTCTTATATTACAAAAACACCAAGTCTTCCCTCTTCTGCCTAGGACACTTGCAATGATGTGCCAGAATAATGTATAGTCCAGAGCCAGTGGAATATGGACCTGCTAATATCAAGCAGTCTTTAAAATGGGCACATGACTTTCCAAGGCAAGGAATCAATCTGAAGAGAGTTTTAAGGGAATGAATTTTCAGATCCTCAACTTTCTGTAGGGGAAGAAAATGGAATTGGGAGTTCAAGAAGAAAGGAAAAACTATAAAATGTTTGTATATCTTTTAATGGGTGTTGGTGGGCATCATATATTTAGAGTATTTGGAATCCAGTGGCTACATTTAAAAACAAAGTAATGGTTTTAGTTTAAAATGTCAAAACTCACAGCAAGTCAGAATTATCCTCTACAAGTATTTAAATATATAATGGAAAATCTAGATATCAACTTAAAAATAAATAATGGGGTACACAGTTCTTTAAAATTCTTTTATGGAGTCTATCTTTAAAAAAACAAAACAAAAAAAACCCTGAAGATCGCTACTCTATATGGCATATTGTAGGGGTAGGGACCAAAGGCAGAACAGAAGCTGTTAGAAATGATCTTCAATCACCACTCCAAAGTATTTTCCTCACCAGTTCTCCCAAGTACCTGAAATTACCCACCACCAGAATCTTATTACTTCAAATGCAGGCACTGGTTTCCTAGAGAGGTTTTTGTTTGCTTGCTTGTTTTGTTTTTTTATTTATCTTGGAGAGAGGGAGGGAGAGGAAATAGGGGGAAGGAGGGGAGAGGCACATCCATGTGAGGAACATCAATCAGTTGCTTCCCATACTGGCCTGAAACCTAGGTATGTGCCCTGAGTGGGAATCGAACCTGAAATCTTTTGGTGTAGGGAACAACTCACTCCAACCAACTGAGCCATACAGGCAGGGCTCCCAGAGTTCCTGTTAATTGTGTAATGGGAGAATGTACTAGCCAATCACATTAGGATCTGCAAGGAATGTGAGAAAGCACAGATGCAATTTTTATTATGAAAAAAGGTGGTAGGAGGACAAATTAAGACAACCTGAATTCTGTTCCCTGCTCTATTTCTTTTTTTTTTTTTAATATATTTTATTGATTTTACACAGAGAGGAATTGAGAGGGACAGAGAGCTAGAAACGTCGATGAGAGAGAAACATCGACCAGCTGCCTCCTGCACATCCCCCACTGGGGATGTGCCCGCAACCAAGGTACATGCCCTTGACCGGAATCGAACCCGGGACCCTTCAGTCCGCAGGCTGACGCTCTATCCACTGAGCCAAACCGGTCCGGCTTCCCTGCTCTATTTCTAACCAGGAGTTGATGCTATAAGACAAGCTACTTATTATCTGTGTATCTATGTAAAATAACTTGCTAAATGTCCACTGAAGTGGTCAGGCTGTTTATTTATACAACAGGAGATATATATAGGATTCATTACTCATCCTATATGATAAAACCCCAACATGCAAATTGACCAAACTATGGAATGAACAGTTGCTATGACACACACTGACCACAAAGGGCAGATGCTCAACGCAGGAGTTGTCCCCTGGTGGTCAGTGTGCTCCCACAGGGGGAGTGCTGCTCAGCCAGAAGCCGGGCTCACGGCTGTCGAACACAGCAGCGGTGGTGGGAGCCTCTCCCGCCTCCATTGCAGGCAGGTGGTAAGGAGTGAGGAGTCCAGACTGTAAGAGGGATCCCTGGGGCTTAAGCTGGCAGGCGGACATCCCCCGACGGGTCCCGGACTGTGAGAGGGCGCAGGCTGTGCTTAGGGATTACCCCCTCCAGTGTATGATTTTCGTGCACTGGGCCTCTAGTTATTGTCCTAATATATAAAAAGCCAGGGCCCATCATGGCTGAAACAACCGGATAGATGACTGAAAGCAGGCTGCGTGGGGTGACAAGGCTGGCAGGGGATTGAGGGACAACCAAACGAACGAAAACAGGCTGCATGGAGCAACAAGGCCAGCAGGGGGAGCAGTAAGGGGCGACCAGGCCAGCAGAGGGGGCAGTTGGGGGCAATCAGGCCAGCAGGTGGGGTAAGTTAGGGGTGACTAGGCCAGCAGGCAGGTGAGCAGTTAGTAGAGGGTGTAGGCTAGCCTGAGGGTACCCCCATGCACACATTTCGTGCACTGGGCCTGCAGTATAAGAATAAGCCATCAAAAAAAAAAAAAAAGAATAAGCCATCAGTTGTTACCCACTGCCACTGGATTTACGTGTTTCATGGTGAGAGGGGAGTAGAGACAAAAGAAACTAGTTAAAGTCTAAAGGATAGAGATGGAAAAAGTTTTTCACCTCATTCCTCCGGGCACTCAATTCCTCTCCTAAAAAGCAACCTCTACCAGTTCCCTATCTAACCCTTCTCCTTATTTAAATTTTAACCAAAACCTTACTCCCCTTTAATGTTCCCTTAGCTTTCTGAGCATACCCCAATCGTGGCGGGGGGGGGGGGGGGGTGAGGATAGTAAAAGGGCTCGGGTTCCTTCACCCCAAGCTAGGCTGCAGGGGGAGCAGCTGGTTTGAGGCTGGGGTGCGGAAGGGGGAATGAGAGTGACAGGACCCATCAGGGCGCCCTCCCTAAAGGGGCGAGTGCCTCTGGCTCCTCAGAGTCTCCTTTCCGGCAAGGAGCTCCCAGTACCTGCAACTGCTTCCGTGGGGGCCGGGCTCAGGGCGCAGGCTGTGCCCGCGGACGGCGCGCTGAAGCGCTTCGGGTCATGAGGCGCGGCGACCTGGGCTGAGCCCGAGGCGCGGGTCCGAGGGCCCCCGCGTGGGCAGCGGCCCCGCGGAAACCGCTGGCCTCACAGGCTGCCCTCCGGAGGCGCCTCCCAGCGCACCTGCCAGCCCGCCGGCCGCGCCGCTCCTCCCTTCCCGCCAAGTCTCAGGTGGGCCGAGTCCCCGGGCGCGACAGGTGGCGGCTCCTCATTGCCATAGCGACGACCCGCCCGCAGCCGGCCCGGCGCTGATCCGGGCGTCGTGACGTCACCACGCCCTCCCGGCGCCGGCGGAGGCCGTGCGTCACCCCGGCGGGGGCGGGGCTGCGAGGAGCACGGTTCAGAGCCGGCCGCCCGGACTGCAGGGGCCCGGGAACCAGGATAGCTAGGACGGCGGCCGCGGCGACGGGGGCTCGGGGTGGACGTGCCCGGCATTTCGCAAGCGGGTTCCGGGGCCGGTAGAGGCGCGCCGAGAGGAGAGGCGAGTGCGGCGGCCCTGGAACCTGGATCCCGCGCGAGGCAAGCTGCGCGCGGGCGGGCGGGCGATGGCGCAGGCGGGTTGCGGGGCCGGCGCTGGTGGCCGGGCCCGGTGCATGGCGGTCTGTCGGCGGAGTCGCCCTCGGGGGCTGTCAGGTTGGTGGCTCTGGGAAGAGAGGGTCCACCGCGCCCAGGTGGGAGGCCGGGCGGGCGCAGGGCCCCGGGAAGGTCCCGAGCCCGTCGTGCCCACCTTCCTCCTGTCCTAGCCCGGCGGCCAAGCGGCTGGACGGCGGCCTGACCCTTCCCTACCCGGGTCCTGGCCCCCGGCCCCCGGCTCCCGGCCTCGGCCCTGGCCCCCATCCCTCCCCTTCATTCCGCCTGCTGCGCCTCCCCCAGGACTCCCAAACCCCACCCCGTGACTGAGCCCGCTTCCACCTCCGTGGCCCCACACCCCACCAACTGACCCTAACCTCCCCAGGTAACCCTCAGTTCTCAGTCAGTGACTCTGACAACCTAGAAACTTGCCCAGCTCCGCGCAGGTTCCCACCAACTCAATGACCCCCTCAGTTTCACACAGGGACTCCGGACCTGAGATCCCCACGCCCCTCCTTGATGACCCCAAACCTTTTCAGTGACCACCCTGGTCCCGTGACCCCGCCCTTCCTACCGGGTTCTCCCACAAACTTGGTGACTCTCAAGCCTACTTCAGTAGGCTCCCCCCCAGTCATCTACAAACCTTCGGTACCTAATGAGCCTTTCTTTGCCTTGTTACCTCATGATCTTCATTCCATGTTCCCCTTCATCCTAAAGTCACCCCCACTGACATCCCTCTCGGCACCCAGCCCGCCCGTGTCAATCAGCACGTGACTTAAAAATGCCCTAGCACCATGCTGGTGCCAGGGAGATGGATATGAAGTAGCAGTAGTTGAAGGCGCTGGAAGAATTCTGGATTGAGTGTGTGATCCCTGGCTCTGCCGCGGTTGTGCTTTCGGAGCCTGGGAGAAGCCCCTTCCTCACCCTGCACCTCAGCTTCTCCTCTGTGTTGTGATAAGGTTGGGTTCAAGGATCTCCGAGTTTATTTCCAGCTGTGAAATTCTGCAATCCTCAGTCAAGATAATCCTGTCAAGATAATCCTCGTTTGCAATCATTTTTGTGTCCTTCCCTAGGAGTATACTCTTGTAACCTCACCCCAGGGTCCACCTGCTTCGTGGTCCTTATTGTCTCACTCCCCTGACCCCCTACACTCTGAACAGTCCATACCCGTCCCGTGATCAGGCCCCATCCGTTAACATGCTTGCCACGCAGCACAGCAGAATGCTTCAGTCTAGGCGTGGATGTGATAAGAGACCGGAGTTCTGGTGTGACAGCGGCCCCTTCAGCTATGGCACCTCAGGCATACCATTTAGCCTCTGCACCCGCATCTCTGCTTCTGTTAAATGAGGATAATAGTAGTGTCTGAGATAATGTGTCCAAACATTATCCTGAGATAATGTTTACCTTTCAACAACCTCATGAGATTGGTCGTTATTATATCCACCGCAATTTCCCACTTTGGTTTGTTTTGAGTTGATTTTAAATAAATGAAGAACCTGAAACTCAGATAAGTATCACATCTGGGATTGGAAGCCAGTCTTCAAAACCCATTTGCTCCCTAACGCCTCAAGCCCTCAAACCTACCTAATTTTCTAGGTCGCCTTCAGCCCCTGGTTTTTTATTTTATCATTCCTAAGCTCTATACCAACTCATTCCACGAAACCCAAGATTTCTGTTACTTTTGCCCCATGGCTTTGTGATCTCGACACAGTGTTCGTGATTTTTGACTCCACTTGCCCTGGGACCGCTGCACCTTAATACCTCTCTTCATTCTTTGTCCAGTTGTCACCCTAAGAGTGGTTAGAGCTCCTTCTCACTTCATTATTTCACCCTAAAGTGTTTCCCACCTCAGTGGCATTTTATCCCAGATCCTCTCATCCTATTACGTTCCTTACCCCAAGGAATTCATAGACTCTCACGCCCTCTAGCCCAGCAGTTTTTCCTCATATGATTTCTTCCTATTTTCAGTCTCTTCTAGTGTGGTAGTTGCATCCCTTCGGCCATCCTCAGCAACATCCTTTACTTAAAACCTTCATCTACTAGTAATTAGCTCTCATGTAGTGACTGCCTTCACCCAGCTTATAACCCTTTCATCTTAAGATCCTCCTTTTTACACTCTGTCCAATAAGCTGTGAGATCCTGCCTCTCAGATTCCCGGATCTCCTGGCATTTTCCTTTTTCATCAGTGATCTCTTTCAAACCCTAATCATCTATCACCTTTTCCCTCTCCCTGTGCCCCTGTCCCTTCTCACAGTATCCTCTTCATTTCTCTTATTTTTCTCCCAATTATCCTCACCTTACCGATCTTGATAACATTGATTATAATATAAACCTCTCTCCCATCCCAACTCTGCCTTCTTCCTCTGTCCTGTGCATCTAAAGCCAGGACCACATGAACGACCCTGCCACTCAGCTCTCCTTCCTTCACACACAGCACTGTCCAAACCATTGGCCTCTTTGGCTTGTCCAAAGAACTACACAATTCTCTGGCAAGTTCTGATAATAGATCACCAAGATCACAGTCCTTTAGATAGCAAGGAAATTCTTCTGAATCAATCTAACCTTGTGTCCTTGACCCACTCCCACGACCCTGTCCTATTTATGAAACTGCTTGCTGTATATGCCTTCGGGGTAGAATGCTTTGAATGTCAGCTTCTGCCTGCATTGAATTAGCTCCATTGTTTTCCAAGCCCTAGGAGAACTTTCTTATCCTCTCCCACCGGAAGACTGGTGAGTAGCAAAATGTGACATTAAAGATTCACATCCAAAAGTCTATTCTGTGGGTCACCAAATTCCCAGGCCTCCTGTAATGTACTTACTGACTCTACAGCAATAAATAGAGCAGAAGGCAAAACTCAGAGTTAAGAGAGGTAAACTCAGAGTCTACAACTTCCATGGGTTTATTTTTTATTTTTATTTGCTTTTTTTGTTTGTTTTTTTTCCTAATCCTCACCCAAGGATATTTTTCCCACTGATTTTTAGAGAGTGGAAGGGAAGGGGAAAGACAGAGAGAAACATTGATGTGAGAGAGACACATTTATCGGCTGCCTCCTGCAGGCCTCCCCTGCCCCCTATCCTCACCCCCCAATAATGGGATCAAGCCCGCAACCCGGGCATAGGTCGATGTTCATGTTCAACCACTTGCTCTATCCTCTTGCCCTCAAACCTGCCTAGTTTACTCTGGCTGGGATTAAATTAAACAGAGTTTTTGCCTTAGGTTTTTTTTCATCTTTCTTAGGGCACAGTACTTACTCTGCTTTGTATCTTTGTTATTTGTGTGTTCGTCTCACCCAGCCTCCCACCCCCACTGTGATTTCTTTGAGGAGAGAAACTGGTTTTCTTTACCTTTCTCATCTAAATCCTGTCCCTCATATTTTCAGGTAGTCAGTACACATTCAGGAATTTTACATCAGTACAAACAAGTGAAAACAGAAACAGCTTACATCCACATTCATTTGTAGCTATGACAGCCCTCTCCCAAATCCTTCTAACGGTGACAGTGGGCAGTTCTTTGATTTTAACAGTCTGGAATTTAGACATCTCTTTTTTTTAGTCATTGCTCCAGTGGGGGAATGGGCTAAGTGCTTGTTTTTCCTATGTTCTGGTAAGATTAGCGATTGGGTTGACATACTTTCTAGAATACCGTGGTTACAAGGCCTGGGTCTGTCATATATAGACCAGTTCTTAAAACAAAACAGCTAGTTGAAATATTAGTGGGGATTTCAGAGACAGAATAGAAGAAAGCAAATTAACAAAATGTTGATAATTGTTGAAGTTGGGTAATGCGTTCATGGGGTTCATTATACTATTCTTTCTACTATTGTGCATGTTTGAAATCCATAATATAATTGTTTTTTGTCGTGTTTTTTTTGTTTGTTTGTTTGTGGTTTTTTTTAAAGACAGCTAGATGAACAAATGAGAGTTTAGTACAGTTCCTTGGAAAATACCTCAAAGTAACTGAGCTGTTGCTGAGTCAGTACCATTATCTAGGTTAGTAGTATTTTTAGTCCTGGCCTGTCTTTGACCTCTTCTGTTTGTGAGATACCAGGATGCTAAATACAAAAATTAGCACCCTGCAGAAATCTGTACCTGATGGCCTTGGAGTTGTAACATCCTGGCTACAAGCACCAGTGGCTCCGGATCTTCGTGAGTCCCAGCCCAGGTGTAGCTTCTGACGGTAATAGACTGGACTGGACTGGACTTAAGAAGAAGGAAAGGCAGTGGGGGAGGTGAAGGAGAGATTCGTTCAACTAGGTTCTTCTGGTCTAAAGCCTTTCTATTACTGGAAGATCCTAAAGGCATTGATGTTATTTATTCACTCATTCATTCTACAAAGGTCTGGTGGATATCAGCTAGAGGACAGGTGCTATTCCCTGAGGGCACAGCACTAAATAAAACAAAGTTCCAGGACTTAGAGAGCTCACCTTTTGAGGGGTGGATGAGGGAGAGACAAACAATAAACAAGTAAGGAAGGTATACATTGAGAAAATTAGAGAAGGGAAATAGGGAATACCAGGAGTCATAGTATTACATTTAAAATGGAGCAGTCAAAGAAGGTCTCACTAAAAAGCTAACATTTGAGCAAAGAACTGAAGGAAGTTAAGGAATGAGCCAAGCATACTAGTAAATGTGGAGGGAATGTATTCCATTCGGCGGGAATAGCAAGTGCAAAGGTCCTGAAGCAGGAGTGTGCCCAGTATATTTGAGAAACACGAGGATGCCAGTGAATATGGCTGTAATAGGGTAAGAGAGGAGATGGCAGGAGATGGAGGGATGGGAGTGGGTTAGTGACAGATAACATTGGACCTCATCAGCACTGGATGTTATTGTGAACTGTGAATGAGGTGGCAGTCATTAGAGGGTTCTAAGCAGATAAGAGACAATAACTGACATAAAGATCATTCTGGCTGCTACGTTGAAAAGTGTAGGAGCCTAGAGTGGGAGAAGGGAAACTGGTCAGGAGGCTACTGCAGTGGTCCAGGCAAAAGAAGTTGGTGGCTTGGAACCAAAGTAAAACAGTGAAGTGTGAAAAGTGGTTGGAGTCTGGATATATATTTTGAAAGAGGAGCCAACAGTATTTGCTGATAGAGTGGATGCTGCATGTGAAAGAAATAGAGAGGTTGAGGATGGCTCCTTTATTTTTTGGCCTGAGCAACTAAAGAATGGAGCTCTCATTTAGTAAAAATCGGGGAGCCTAGGGGAGGAGGAGGTTGTGAGAAGGGGAAGATTTTGAACATGTCAAGTTTGAGGGTTTGTTTGTTTTTTAATGTGGGGATATTGACCAAGCAGCTGGATTTATAAGTATGTTAGATGTGAGTAAATTCCTGCTCTCCTGGGAACTAAAAGAACACTATTACTGGGGAAGAGACGAAGGAGAATGGCAGGGAAGGCAGTTCCGGCTCTGCCGCTGTGGAGCCTGTGAGCCTTTGGGACGCCTCTGCAGCTCTGGCCTCTGAATCTTTATCTGCAAAATGACTGCTTTAGACTAAGGTTGATGAAGTAGTGCTTAGAGTAAAGAAGGTAATATACCTGTAAGCTTGAGATTATTTAGTGCTGAGCCCTACATAAGGTGGTAGAACTCCTCCTTCCCTCCAGTAAAATACAGCGAGTCCCTACCTTGTGCTGGATGCTATGCTGGAACCAGGGCTATGATGGCATAGAGGATGCATCTGTGCCTTTAAGCCGCCTGGTGTAGCTTCACTGTCAAGTGCAGAGGGAAAGGGCTGGAGTCTGTTGTCTGGTGTGCCGTTAACTTGTTATTGACCTGGGTGGGAGAGGTGGGGAAACTGGCCATCCTAGTTGGGGCTAGGGAAGAGTTAGTGTGGTGGGCCTCAGTTCCTTTCCTCCTCATTCTGTCACTTAACATTTGCTCCTCTACTAGGAACTTCTCTTAAGGAGCTTGTAGTTCTAGAGTAGATGGAAGTCTTGGGAGTTTCCATTGGATTTAGTTCACAATAAGTGGCGCTGATTTAGAATTCAAATTTTTTGAGCTAAAGCTCAGTTCTCAATGTGACCTGTGAATCTGTGGGCACATTCTTTGTTAGGTGCTGATTGAGCTGAAATTCATGCTCTCCAGGGGGCTGGAATTATAAGCAGTATAACAAATATTTCCCCCGAAAAGAGTCAAGTTTAAGGAAAACATATGGCAGGGTTACTCTCCTCACTGCGTCTGGTAGCACAGTCGCTCTGAGTGTTTACCCTGTGTCATTTAGAAGTCAGTGTTTATATTGCAAAGAGAGTCTCTGACAAGCTAAACAAGAGTACCTGAGACACAAATCCAAGGGCAGCTGAAGCCACTGTCTTTCACAGCTGGCATTAAACTACTGACAAAACCGCAGATGCCCCTTACGCTGGCCGCTGTCAGTGAAGGTATAGAAATGGGAGTGACCACGTGAGGATCTCACTATGCTGTGCAGTCATCTTTGTTTTGCTGGTAGAAGTGCAGTCAGCATCAGAAAGAGCTGCAGTGCTGGATGCTACATTCAGTGCCTCAGAGCACTGAGACTGTCTCTGCTGGATGTCCCAGTGCTGCTTCGGTGCCTCTGGGTACACATCCAGCTTGCCCTCCTAGAGGATTCATCTCTGAGCAGCCCAGGGTGACTTTCAGCTTGGTAGTGTTTCTCACTGCATGACTCTATTTGTTGGAAGTCCCTGCTGCTTTGGGACTTTGACAAAGCCTGAGACCCATGCAGTTAGGGGCCGAGGGACTGGGGTCCCTGGAGATTGTAGAACTGGCCTGAGGCTTGGATGTGGAGGGTGTGGCCGCATTCTCTGGGTCCTGAGACCTTAAAAACAATGAGGCCCCCTGGCCAGGAGACCCAGCTGTCCCATATACCAAAAAGGTTGTGGGTTCAATTCCTGGTCAGGGTACATACCTGGGTTGCAGGCTCGATCCCTGGTTGAGACGCACAAGGGAGGCAACTGATCCGATGTTTCTCTCCCCTTCCTCTCTAAAAAATCAGTGGCCATATCCTTGGGTGAAGGTAAATTTAAAAAACGGTGCGGGGGAAGGTAAACCCTTCTTAGCCACTATTCCCGCAGGACCCACCCTGGTGGCCAGGCTGGGACACTCGTGTTCAAGCCAGTGTCTCCTCAGGTCCCTTATAGATTTGCTGTTGCCTCGCGCTCGGCTTGCTCAGTCCCAGATGACACTCCAGAATGGCAACCAGGAATTGTGAAGCTAAGTTTTCAGATGTGGTTTTGCTACATATCTGTAACCTCATGGAATCTATCCTATGAGCACTGGACTAGTCATGCCTCACAGAGAATCATAGCTATTCCTGTAACCAACAAAGGGAATGCAGAGCATGCTTTTAGACTGTCTTCTTTTATTCATTTATTTTTATTTATCTTACATAGGCAATACATTCATGAGGCTTTTATGTTGTTTTTTAAGTATGAAAGATACAGCTCTAGCTGGTTTGGCTCAGTGGATAGAGCGTCGACCTGCGGAATGAAGGGTCCCAGGTTTGATTCCAGTCAAGGCCACACGCCTGGGTTGCAGGCTTGATCTCCAGTGTGGGGCGTGCAGGAGGCAGCCAATCAATGATTCTCTTTCATCATTGATGTTTCTCTCCATCTCTCTCCCTTTCTTTCTGAAATCAATAAAAATATGTTTAAAAAAAAAAAATCAAGATACATAGTGAAAAGTCATCCTTCTCTTGTTTTGGCCCAGTCACCCAGCATTTCACGGGCAACCCTGCTTAATACTTTCTTAACATCTTTCCACAGATTGTTTTTAATCTCATGGGCACACACAAAATGCAGTTTTATATCTTGCATTTTTATTTAATATACAGGATGGGGCAAAAGTACGTTTACAGTTGTTTGTGTGGAAAATAATACAAGAATCCTACCTAATAAAAGAGCAAATTAACCATCACTCCACCACACACACACACACACACACACACACCAGCCACGCCCACAAGCCAATCAGAGCAAGTATGCAAATATACCCAACTAAGATGGCTATAGCCACAGAGAGTAGGAGGAAGCTTGGGTTTCCCAGGCAATGGAGGAAGCCAAGCTTTCCGCCTGCCCTTGCCAGCCTAGACCTCCACTCAAGGCTACAAAGTTTCAATTGTAGAAGGTAAATAAATTCCAAGTACCAGGGCCTCTGCTTGCGTTGATAGGGGGCATGGCCAGCCTGAAAACCACCACAGATCCCTTACTCAGGCCACCCACGCCCCAAGGGAACCCCCACCCTGATCCGGGACACCCTTCATTGCAAACCAGCTGGCCCACACCATGCACCAGGCCTCTATCCTATCTAATAAAAGAGTAATATGCAGATTGACATTCACTCCAACACACAATAGCTCCCCATGTGGACACAAGATGGCCACCACAAGATGGCCAGCAGGGGAGGACAGTTGGGAGGCACCAGGCCTGCAAGGAAGGGCAATTGGAGGTGATCAACCCTGCAGGGGAGGGCAGTTAAGGGTGACCAGGCCAGCAAAGGAGGGAATTTGGGGGGCAAACAGGCTGGCAGGGAGCAGTTAGACATCAATCAGGCTGGCAGGGGAGTGGTTAGGAGATGATCAGGCTGGCAGGCAGAAGCAGCTAGGGGCAGGCAGGGGAGCAGTTGGGAGCCAGCAGTCCTGGATTGTGAGAGGGATGTCCCAGATTGGAGAGGGTGCAGGCTGGGCTGAGGGACACCCCTCCTCTCCCCGCCCACCCCCTAGGCCGTACACGAATTTTGTGTATTGGGCCTCTAGTTAATAAATAATAATATAAGAATAAATTGTTTCCGAGACCGGTTTGGCTCAAGGGTAGAGCGTCGGCTTGGGGACTGAAGGGACCCAGATTCGATTCCGGTCAAGGGCATGTACCTTGGTTGTGGGCATATCCCCGGTGGGGGGTGTGCAGGAGGCAGCTGATCCGTGACTCTCTCTCATCGATGTTTCTAGCTCTCTATCTCTCTCCCTTCTTCTCTGTACAAAATTAATAAAAATATATTTTTTTTTTTAAAAAAGAAGAAATTGTTTCCTGTACTCACAACTCTAACCCTACTTTTGTCCAGCCCTGTATTATAGTTTTTCATGTCGGTATGTTAAGAACTCCCTCGTTTACTAATGTCTGTTTAGTAAAGAAGTCCTGTATTTCTAGAGACCCAAGGCAGCCCTGCCCTGGTCTCCTGTTGCTTCTTTTATTTATGCTATTTCTAATTTTTTGTTGTTGTTGTTATTGCATACAAGGATGCCATGGATAACCTTGGATTGAACCTGAAATGCTGGGTCACCTGGTGTATATTGCTAATTTTGATTGATACGGCAAATGGCTCCACATAGAGCTTGCACCAGTGTGTACTCCCAGGAAAAATGTACAACGGGGCCTGTTTCCCTTTGGCGTCAGGAACATTGGTTTGAGTCAGGAATGTACAGAGCATGCCCCCACAGGCGTGTCTCCTAAATGCTGAGGATCCCCACAACACTTGCAGCCAGGGAAGCAGTGGGCAGCGGCAGCTCATCCAAGGCTCACTCCCTGAACCTGTCCCATGTCCCCCGTTCTCTGACTTCCAGGGAGCTAACAGCAGCCCACCTCGGCTCATGCCAGCTCTCCTGTTGCTCCTTGTATTCTAAATCCTTCCTGCTCCATGTCCCGGCTTTAATACACAGATTCTCCCCGACAAAAGGAATATTATTGATTACCTAGAGATTAGGGTAGAGTACTGAGTCGTGGAGCCCCACTATGACACTCGGTTCCAGAAGACACACAGCACAACAGTCTAGTTTGAAGGACATTGCATTTAAAAATATATTCAAAAAAGGTAGCTGGGCCTTCGGTGGTTAGAAAAAAGGAAGAAAAATTCCAAAGGAATTCATTCCTGACCTCAGCACTTACACTAACGTGCATTAGAGGAAGAACAGATACCTTTCTTTGCAGTACAGTACCTAGGAGGGATGAGGTGCAGGTAATAATAGAGGCTGTGGGGAGAGTAAAGGAAAATCTTAGGGAGGTGCAGGCAACCAAGCAAATGGGTCCTGTGTCCACTGAAGAATTAACTTAGCTCAATGCTGCTATCTATTCATTTCAGCAATCTTATTTTTTCAAAGATCATACCCCTTTGAGCACAACTGTTCGTCTGTTCTTGGCCTCTTCTACCATCATCTCACTTGGAGTTAAGGTTTCTGTGAACTGATGTCTTTTTTCACTTAGCATTAATTTGTTAGTCCTTCTCCATTAATCCAGATGGCTCATGGTTCTTGACTAAAATGTTTAAACAAGCATCCTTGTCCAGATAGCTCTTATTTTCTGTGGCCTCCTTTTGTGGATGAATTATGAAGATGAGGTTATTAGCTCTCAGATGCAGAACTCCCCCCAGTGGGGTTCGGCACTGACACACTGCCCTCTGGGGAGTCTGTAGTGCCCTCAGCATTGCCAACATCCATGGTTGGAATTTTTTTATTAATAGACTTTATTTCTTAGAGCAGTTTAAAGTATACAGAAAAATGAACAAAGTACAGAGTATTCCCATATACTTCCCCCACCTCAGTTCCCAGTTCCTCCTATTTTAAGCAGAGCTTAGAGATATTTCAGGTTCAGTTCCAGACCCCCACACAGTAAAGCAAATGTTGCAATAAAGTGAGTCATAGAAGTTTTTTTTGTTCGTTTCTCTGTGCATATAAAAGTTATGTTTATACTGCAGTCTATAAGCGAGCATTAGCATTATGTGTAAAAAAAAACACCAGTGTACATAACTAATAACTGCTCCCCATTATCTGAGCCTTCAGCAATCATACTAGTCATAATTGTTTTGCTGGTGGAGGGTTGTGCCTCCGTGCCGATGTCTGCTGACCGAACAGGATAACGGTGGCTGAAGGGTGACGTGTCTGCGGCAGTTACTTAAAATAAGAATGAAGATGGCAGCATGGATTGACTCTTCCTTTCACGACTGATTCTCTGTAGCATGTGCTGCTGTTTGATAGCATTTTACCCGCAGTAGAACTTTCCAAATTGGAGCCAGTCCTCTCAACTCTGATTTTTCAACTAAGTTTGTATAACATTCTAAATCCTTTGTTGTCATTTCAACAGTCTTCACAGCATCTTCACCAAAGTAGATTCTATCTCAAGAAACCACTTTCTTTGTTCACTGGTAAGACTCCTCATCTGTAAGTTTTATCACGAGATGCAGCCACTCGGTCAGATCTTCAGACTCCACTTCTAGCTCTAGTTCTCTTGCTGTTTCCATCACGGCTGCAGTTACTTCCTCCACAAAACCCTGCGCCCCTCCAAGTCATCCATGAGGGTTGGAATCAACTTCTTCCAAAATCCTGTTAACATTTACTCAGTGAATTGCCACAAACCTTCCATTTTTTAAAAGTGGTATTTGTGAAGCACAACACAAGGTGTGCCTATATTAACATCTTGCATTAGTGCCGTTATCTGCTACAATTGATGAACCAGTGTTGGTCATTATTAACTAACGTCCATAGTGTATATTATGATTCACTGTGTTGTACATTCTGTGGACTGTGAGAATTGCATGCCAGGTGCCCAGCATTGCAGTGTCACACAGAACAGCGTCACTGCCCTAAAAGTGCCCTGTGCTCCACCTGTTCATCCCTCCTCTCCTCCCTCTGCCTCCTTGGCAGCCACTGGTATTTTCACTGTCTCTATAGTTTTGCCTTTTCTAGAATGCCATATAGTTGAACTCATATTGTATGTAGTCTTTTCAGATTGGCTCCCTTCACTTAGCAAAATGCATTTAGGGTTCCTCTATGTCTTTTTATGACTAGACTCATTTCTTTTTACCATTGAATAATATTCCATTGTATAGATGTACCACAGTTTATTTATTAAAAGGCAGTCTTTGGCGCTTCCCATTTTTGGCAGTTATGAACACAAGTTTTCAACTCATTTGGGTAAATTAGGACTAGGATTGTTGGATCATTTGGGAAGGGTATGGTTAGCTTCGTAAGAAATGGCCAAACTGTCTTCCAGAGCGCCATCTTGCATTCCCACCGGTTAGAAGTAAGAGTTTCTGTTCCTCCACATACTTGCCAGCATTTGGTGGTGTCAGTGTTTTGGATTTTGGCCATTCTAATATGGTGTAGTAATATCTTATTGTCTATTGGATGTTAATACTTTTACTTTGAGTTTTGGTAATTTAATAAGTAAAATATAGTCATGTTATTCTTTCTTAGTGGTTTTTGGGGGGGTTTTTGTTTGTTGTTGTTTTTTGTTTTGTTTTGTTTTTTCATTTCATATTGTAGCCTTATTTGTCCAGTGGGAACTTGATATTGTTCTTAAAGGTTTGTTATGTGTCTGCATGTATTTTTTTCACCCAATTTTTTAAATTGCGGCAAATACACATAATGTAAAATTTGTCAGCTTAATTAAATTTTGTTGCTGTTAATCCTCACCTGAGGATATTTTTCATTGATTTTTAGAGAGAGTGGAAGGGAGGGAGGGAGGGTGGAGGAGGGAAAGGGTAATTCTGATTCGAGAGTGCCTCCAGCACTCCCCCAACAGGGGAAAGGGATCAAACCTGCAGCCCAGGTGTGCACCTTGGTCGGGAATGGAACACCAGAACCCTTCAGTTCAAGGGCAAACACCATAACCACTGAACCACAACTGCCAGGGCATCTTAACCATTTTTTTTTCTTAAATACATGTTTTTATTGATTTTATACAAAGGGAGAGAGAGAGAGAAACATCTATGAGAGAAACACCCATCGGCTGCCTTGCACACCTCATACTGGCGATCAAGCCCACAAACTGGGCCTGTGCCCTGACTGGGAATCCACGTGGGTGCATGGGATGACGCTCGACCAACAGCCACACTGGCCGGGCGCTCTTACTCATTTTTAAGTGTACAGTTCAGTCCCACGTGTTTTTAATATCATGTCTTATAATTTATTTCTTTAATATTGCCTCTTAATTTTTTTTAAACTAACTCTTCTTTTGACTTGATTTTTTTTTTCTTGTTTTTGCCTTCTCTTCCTTGTAAGGATGTGGATATTGTTCCATTTTAATGAGCTAATGAAGTAAATGGAATCGTTCTGCCACAGGGCAATGGTTCTAACTAGCTGTGACGGTCCGTCTGTCCTGCTGGTGAGGGCGGGCTCCACTTCCAATAGCCCTTCCTCAGCCAGCGGTCGCCCCATGCCGACCCCAGACACAGTCCCGGTGGCACTTCATCAGAGCTGTACCAACTGGACTACAGCCTGCAGTCCTTCTAGTTATGGGTACTTGGAACATGGAGCTTGTCCTTGTATAACACAAGTGCTTAGGAAAACCCTTCCAAAATGCCTTCTTCCTAGACTCTTCTCATGGACAAAAGTGGGTTTGAAACTCAGCTACGATTGGGTGTTTACAAATTAAGGTATTAAAATTCACTTAAACATATGGCTGACAATTAGATTTTTAAGTTATCTGCTTTAGTTTAAATGAATTCTGTTCTGCAGTAAAGGGGTCTGCATTTTCAGTCCTTTTGAAATTGAAAACAATTCTTTTGCCTAATTACTTCCTTTGCTGTGACTAATTCAAATCTGTAAAACTGTAGTAGCCAAATAGGAACCATACTAAAAAGTGATTTGGGCTTTTAACATCAGTGTGTGTGCATTGTAGTCTTTTCCTATAATAACACATACTGAATAATTTACTACAGCTCTTCCAAATCTTCTTCTCATTTGCCCCTTGACTCTCTTGGCCTTTATCCCTCCCAACTTAATACCATGTTGTCCTCTCTGAGAAGTTTTCTATATTCCCAAATGAGGAATTTCATGAGTGAAAATTAAGTCACATTTTTTCTTAAGTTCCTTTTTTTTTTTTTTTTTTTTTTTTTGCTTCTAAATACAGTTGCCCTCCGGGCTGGCTGAGACAGTACAGAAAGCCTGTTGTGAATGCCCAGGCAGTGCTGGTGGCAGGAAGTGATGGAGGAGAGAGCAGGTTGAGGTCCAGGAGGAGCCCAGCGTGTGTGTGTATCCTGTTATCTCTGAACCGGGATGGATGGGTCAGAGACAAACACATGGCTACTCTTTACTTTTTCTTCTTTCAGGCCCCGGATTTTTCTGCTTCTGCCTTTTCTGCTTCTGCCGTGAGGAGGCAGTTTAAGCACGCTTTGTTTCATAGAAAGCCCTAAAGATCTAAAAAGAGCCTGAAGTATCTAAAAAGTTTCTAAATGTTATTTTTCCCCAATAAATATCATTTATATTTTTACATTGGAAAGTATTTCTATATGGGGTGGGTTTATAGTTGTTCATCTGGAAATAATATCATAATTAATAAATAAATAATAATACAAGGACAAACTCCATGTTTCGAGTACTCATAACTATAAACCTATTTTTGCAGCGTATCCCCCCACCCCCCACCCCCTCCCCACCCCGTCCCCCACTCCGTCCCCCATCCCCCTATTATGAAGCCATAGGGCTATTTCCTGCCTTAGAGTCAACAGTAGGTTAAGCTCATTTAAAAATACAACGAACAGTCCTAACTGGTTTGGCTCAGTGGATAGAGTGTCCACCCATGGACTGAAGGGTCTTGGGTTCGAGTCTAGTCAAGCGCGTGTTACCTGGGTTGCAGGCTTGCTACCCAGGGCTGCGGGAGGCAGCCAGTTGGATGTGTCTCTCTTACATTGATCTTTCTCTCTGTGTCTCTCCCCTCTCTTCCACTCTTTCTAAAAATCAATGAAAAATATCCTTGGGTAAGGATTAACAAAAAATAACAACAACTAGCAATAAACTAAAACTGCACTTGCTGCTTCTTCTGTGAGAGTCATCCCTACCTTTTGTCTTGGCTCTTACCCCCTTGTCCTCCCCCAGTCTATCTCTCCCCTCTCAGCTCAGGTCGTGGGGGAGCTGGTAAACCTTAACCCTCCACAGACAAACAGAGCAGCTCCCCTGCTCCCCCTCGCCCTTCCTCAGAGGCCACCAGAGTTATGAATCTAAAATGTTAAGTGCAGCCCTGACTGGTTTGGCTCAGTGGATAGAGCATCGTCCTGCGGACTGAATGGTCCTGGGTTCTATTTTGGTCAGGGGCACAAGCCCAGGTTCCAGGCTCCATCCCCAGTAGGGGGCATGCAGGAGGCAGCCAATCAGTGATTCTCATCATTGATGTTTCTATCTCTCTCTGCCTCTTCCTTCCTCTCTGAAATCAATAAAACATATTTTTAAAAATAAATAAATAAATAAATAAATAAGTAAAATGTCAAGTGCAGGCAGGAACTGCTCACACGCAGCCATCTGAGGCCTCTCTTTGACTCTGTCAGTCTCACTGTTGTTAGTTTACTACCAACCCATTAGGATTCAGAGAAAACCACTTGATGAAATAAAGGGAGAGAAGTGGCGATCAGACACTTGTACATGCCGGCAGCCAGGAAGCACCTCCGCCAGGCTCTGTTGGAAGGCAGCTTCAGACATTGGGAAAGGTCAGAGAGCCAGAGGGGGCTGTTTTAAAGGTTTATAATCATGTGGGGAACCTTTTTCCTGCCAAGGGCCATTTGTATGTTTACAACATCATTCTTGGGACATACAAATTTATCAACCTAAAAATTAGTCTTCTATCTCTGGTAAAACATTAACGCACCCCTAATCCCTTGGCAGGGCCAGACCAAATGATTTCTTGGGCCTTATACCGCCTTTGGGTCAGACGTTCCCCACCCCAGGTTTGTATTAGGAAGCTTAAGGAGGAAAACTGAATTTTTAGCCTGGACATGAGAACATGTAAAGGAGTGGAGATTGCTTTGCTTTGAGTCTGAGAAGACTCAGGGAAATGTGACTCAGCTATTCCCTCTTTCCATTATGGCAGGTTTCAGTTGTAGTGGATGAGATGAAAGTTAAACAATATTCTAGCGTTTTGAGTGCTGACATTGTGTCACAGTGAATTGGCAGAAGGAAGAAATACACCAGATATTGAGAGGTATGGGGCCAGCCTGCCTGGCTTTGAATCCTGGCTGCAGCTATGGAAACTTGGACAAATTACTTCATCTCCAAGCCTCAGTCACCTCCTCTGTAAAATGGGCAAAATGTACTTACATCCTCATAGGATTATTTTTAAGATTAGAAAGAAGAGTTGCCCAAGATGGTTTGGCTCAGTTGGTTGAACATTATCCCCTGCACCAAAAGATCGCCAGATCGATTCCTGGTCAGGGCATATGCTCATTTTTCAGGCTCAGTCTCCCATCAGGATGTGTGCAGGAAGCAGCCGATTGATAATTCTCACATTGATCTCTCTCTCTCTCTCTCTCTCTCTCTCTTTCTCTCTCTCTTTCCCTCCCTCTCTTCCTCTCCTTTCCTCTTTCTTTAAAATCAATAAAAACATTTTAAAAAAACGAATAAAAGAGTTAATGTAGGTAAAGTGCTTTGAACAGTGCAAGCACTTATAAGGGCTATATATTTCATAAATATAAACCAGCCTGAGCCATAGAAAGGATTTCAGGGTCAACTGGGCCAGTGCTTCATTTTATAGATTAGGTGGCTGTCACGGGAGGTAGAATCAAGATTAGAAGCCATTTCTGCACACTAGTCCTGGGCTGTTGCCACTCCTTTGGGGTATGTTTTAGAAATACCCACGGCTTCAAACGCATTTCCCTTTCGGCTCCTCTCCCATCCCCCCTTGGAGCACATATTTCCAAAGTACTTCCTCTGTCCCAGCACTGTGCTAACAAACGTGACCTCATTTAGTTCTTAAAAAACCTGTAAAGAAGGTTTCATTTTTGTTCACCCCATGCCCTCCCCCCACCCCCCCGCCCCATTTTTTGTTACTCTCACCCAAGGATATTTTTTCCATTGATTTTTTTTTTTTAAGAGAGAGAGTGAAAGGAGGGGAAGAGGAAGAGAGAAACATCAATGTGTGAGAGAGAGATCAATTGGTTGCCTCCTGCATACACCCCCACCGAGACCGGGGATCAAACCTGTGCCCTTGACCAGAATCAAACCCAAGAACCTTCGGTGCTCAGTGATGCTCCAACCACCGAGCCACCGGCCAGGGCTTTCCCCTTTTTTACAAGTGCCATCTGAGGCTCAGAGAAGTTCAGTTGCCCAAGAGCACACAGTTTCAAAGAGGTAGAATTCAGACTATCTCACTGCAGGGTTTGTGTCCTTAACCACACTATGAATTTTCCTCAAAAAGTCCCAAGAGAATAGAGATGAGCTCAGTTAAACCACCATTGCGGCAGCAGCTGTAGGTCCCTGCCAGACAGATTTGAGGTCATTTTGTAATCCCTTTCAACTGATAGTCTGCTTTATTTCAGACCTAGTCTCTCACATGTTTTCTTGTTTCGGACACAGTACCTTTACACAACTGGTTACCAGAACAATTTCCCTCCCTGGTAAAGAGCATGAAAGTTGAGGATCATGGAGCAGACTAAGAGAGGCCAGGACAGAGCTTTCTTCCATAGGAATGGGACTCTGTGGGAGTTAGCAGGGCTCTGGGCAGGCTGGGATCACTGCTGGGGTCCCAGCAAACCAGAAGATGGGTCAGATGTCAGAATTCCAACCTAGACCCATTGTTCTTTTGTTGTTAATACTCAACCAGAGATTTTTTTCCATTGATTCTCAGAGAGAGTGGAAGTGGGGGAGGAGGGAGAGAGAGAGAGAGATTAACATTGATGGTTGATTGCCTTCTGCAGGCATCCCTAATGGGGCTGGGGAACATGCTACCAAGGTGTGTGCCCTTGACCGGGGATTGAATCTGCAACCCCTAGGTGTGGGCCAACATTCTAACCACTGACCCAAACCAGCTAGGGCTACCGTTAATCCTTGTAAGACTTATGACAGTCTTGGACTCCGCCCACTTCAGAAAAATGCTCAAGTTCACACACTGTTTTTAGGTAGTTTCAGGGTTCATAAACCCCCAGTTTAAAACCTCTGTGCTGGGCAGCATAGTAGAGTACTTAAGAACCAGATAGCCTGGGTTCAAATCTTCCTCTCCCACTTCTTAGTTGTGTAACCTTGAACAAGTTCCTTAATGTGTTGGGCTTCAATTTCCTCAATTGTAAAAGGAGGATAATAGGATTGTTGTGAGGATTAAATGAGTTACTTGTAAAATGCTTAGTACACGGTTAGTTCTATAGCGGATTCATTATTAATGGTAATAGTATTGCTATCCCTGGAGCTTAGCCCATTCTGTAAGTGTTTATGGACAGAATGAATGAATTATCCTACTGGAGATGCCAAGTCTATGGTAAAGAATCCCAAACAGTGTGTCCCAAATGGACTATTGTTATGTTTAGAAGTTGATCCATTCAGCCCTTGGGGCTACCAAAGTCCCAGCTGTTGTTGCTTCTGGCTTCAGGCAGCGATATCCACAGTGTAGCATGCAAATATCCTCTGGGTGCTCTGACGTGGACACAGTTTGGGCAGCACTGATGAGAAGAAGATCAGCTGGTGGGTAGTGAGGATCAAGTAGCCCACCTAGATTCCAAGCCCAGGGGAATTCGTTGGGTGTGTGGCAAAGAGAATCTTAACCACTGAACCATAAGCAGAAGCTTCACAAGTGTGGGCTCTCCAGCCCCAGTCGGCTCCACGCGATGACAGATGCAGAGGAAGTCTGCCAGCTGGACGCTCCAGTCCTTGCATACAAGGACCCTGTGAGTCACTCCGCAGGGATTTGTAGAGAGCCCACAGCGGCCCAGACACCAGGCTGCATCCCAGAGTCCTGTGGGCAGAGGATGTCAGAGGTGCGGTAAGTGTAAAGTAGGTGAAAGAGTCGAGTGCTGGGAAGCACCAGTGCCCGGGCTGCAGGGACTTGGAGGGACCAGCCTTGTCTACAAGGCGGATTATGAGGAAGCCTTTGAAGAGTTTTGATCAAGGCAGTGGTAAATTTAGATTTGTACTTTTTGTTAAGTCATCCTAACAAAAAATTACACAATGAATAGGAAACAGGGAAGAGTTTGAGGACATAAGTTAGAAACTTACAGTATTCTAGAGCCCGGTGCACGAAATTCATGCATGGCGGGGGGGGGGGGGGGCCTATCCCTCAGCCCAGCCTGCACGCTCTCCATTCTGGGACCCCGGTGGGATTGGGCCTAAATGGGCAGTTGGACATCCCTCTCACAATCCAGGACTGCTGGCTCCCAACCACTCGCCTGCCTCTGCCTGATTGCTGCTAACTGCTTCTGCCTGCCAGCCTGATCACCCCCTAACAACTCCCCTGCCATCCTGATTGATGCCTCACTGCTCCCCGGCCAACCCTATTGTCCCTAACTGCCCTCCACTGCTGCCTGGTCACCCCTAACTGCCCTCCCCTGCAGGCTTGGGTCCCTCCTCCTAATTATCCTCCCCTGCAGGCCTGGTCCCCCCCAACTGGCCTCCTCTGCTTGCCTGGCCACCCCTAATTGCCCTCCCTGCTTGCCTGATTGCCCACAACTGCCTTCCTCTGCAGGTCTGGTCCCCCCCAACTATCCTCTTCTGCTGGCCTGGTCACCCCCAACTGCCCTCCTCTGCTGGCCTAGTCACCCCTAACTGGCCACAACTGCCCTTCTCTGTAGGCAATCTTGTGATGGCCATCTTGTGTCCACATGGGTGCAGCCATCTTTGACCATCTTTGACTATCTTGTGTCTTGGAATGACGGTCAATTTGCACATTACTATTTTATTATATAGGACTAGAGGCCTAGTGCACAAAATTTGTGCACAGTGGGGGGAAGTGTCCCTTAGCCCAGCCTGTACTCTCCAATCTGGTACCCCTCAAAGGATGCCTGATTGCCCCTTTAGGCCTGATCCCACTGGGATCGAACATCCAGGACTTACAATCCAGGACTGCTGACTCCCAACCACTTGCCTGCCTACCTGCCTGATTGCCCCTAACCGCTTCTGCCTGCCAGCCTGATCACCCTCTAACCACTCCCCTCCCTGCCTGATTGCCCCTAACTGCCCTCCCCTGCCAACTTGATCACCCCCATCTGCCTTCCCCTGCAGGCCTGGTCCTCCCCAACTGTCCTCCTCTGCAGGCCTGCTCCCCCCAATTGCTCTTTGTTTGCAGGCCTGGGTCCCCCCAACTGGCCTCCCTTGCAGGCCTGATTGCCCCCAACTCCCCTCCCTTGCAGGCCTGGTCCTTCCCAACTGCCCTCCCCTGCTGGCCTGATCGCCCACAACTGTCTTCCCCTGTTGGCCATCTTGTGTATTAAAGTGATGGTCAATTTGCATATTACCTTTTTATTATATAGGATCGTGAAGAGATGAGAGTGATAGTTACCTGAAACAGGTAGGTAGGCTTTTTCAAAAATTTGAGGTATAATTGACATACAGTTAACCCTTGATTTTATGGATCTCAATTTCATGGACTTGAGGTTTAACTGATAAAATTTCCCATCCATATGTCATATGTGAAAATTAACACCCTGTTAATTTTAAGATACTTTTAACTCATATTTGCTTATAATTAAACTAGAGGCCCGGTGTATGAAATTCTTCCATGGGCGGGGGGGAGGGAGGGGAGGGGAATTGTCCCTCAGCCCAGCCTGCACCCTATCCTATCTAGGACCCCGGTGGGATCGGACCTAAACGGGCAGTCCGACATCCCTCTCACAACCCAGGAATGCTGGCTCCCAACTGCTTGCCTGCCTTCCTGATTGCCCCTAACTGCTTCTGCCTGCCAGCCTGATTACCCCCTAACTACTCCCCTACCAGCCTAATTGATGTCTAACTGCTCCTCTGCCAGCCCGTTTGCCCCCAACTTCCTTCCTCTGCCGGCCTGGTCACCCTAACTGCCCTCTCCTGCAGGGTTGATCACCTTCAACTGCCCTCCCTTACAGGCCTGGTGCTTCCCACTTGCCCTCCCCTACTTGCTTGATCACCCACAACTGCCCTCCCTTGCTGGCCATCTTGTGGTGGCCATCTTGTGTCCACATAGAGACAGGATCTTTGACCACATAGGGACAGCCATATTGTGTGTTGGAGTGATGGCCAATCTGCATATTACTCTTTTATTAGAGAGGAAAGAGGCCTGGTGCACGGGTGGGGCCAGTTGGTTTGCCCTGAAAGGTGTCCCAGATCAGGGGGCCAGGGTTCCCTTGGGGCGTTGGGCGGCCTGGGCGAGGGGCCTGTGGTGGTTTGCAGGCCAGCCATGCCATCTTCTACAATTGAAACTTTGTAGCCTGGAGCAGAGCCAAGCCTGCTCACTCGTTCTGCTTGGATTTGTTTACCTTTTATAATTGAAACTTTGTAGCCTGGCGTGGAGGCTTAGGCCAGCAAGGGCAGGCAAAAAGCTTGGCTTCCTCCATTGGCGGGGAAACGCCTTCCTCCTGCTCTCTGTGGATGTAGCCATCTTGGTTGGATTTATTTGCATACTCACTCTGATTGGCTGGTGGATGTGGCTGTTGGGTGTGGCTTGTGAAGCAGAGTGATGGTTAATTGCATACTATTATTTTATTAGGTAGGATTAACAAGGTTTTTTGGTTATTCACTGTTATTTTTAACAAATTTTATAAATAGGCTACTATTGGGAAAAAACATTAGTAATATTGCCAACAGAAATAAATATGATTTATTTATTATAGTTATACATCTATAACTATAGTCTACATACTTAAATGCAAGAGTCACTGCTCGTAAACAATGTTCAGCAAATGATTAGCACATGATCACACCACATCGAACATGGTAACTGGTTCTGTTGTCACGTGGTGTGTCTTCATGCAGCAGTGTTAACACCTGGCAGGGCGTTCCTACATGCACTAAGCCACGCCCCAGCTGTGTACATTTGTTACTCAAGGTAACTGGTGGATGCACACATTTACTAGACCTATTCAGTATAAATTTAAAATTACTGTAACACATGGAAAACTTTTCTGTGAAATTAAACTTTTCATGTGTACTTAATTACACAAATTTGTCTACATCAGTAAAAACAGATAAACTAACGTGTCAATTTTTTAACTACACATTTGGAAAACCTACTTTATTATGTAACAGATACACCCTAGCCCAAATTAGTCCATTATATTGAGATTTTATTGTATAATACACATTAGCATTAGTTTTAGGAGTACAATAATAATGATCTAACATTTGTATATATTGAAAAATTATCACCATGGTAAGTTTAGTTAACATCGATCAACATACATAGTTACAGAATTTTTTTCTTATGATGAGAACTTTTAAGATTTACCCTGTATGTAACTGTCTAATATACAATATAGTATTGTCACCATACCGTACATTGTATCCGTATCCCCAAACTATATTTATTTTATAACTGGAGTTCATCCTTTTATCTGTTTTGCCCACACCCAACCCCCATTCTCTGGTAATCGCAATCTGTTCTCTGTGTCTAGGAGCTTGGTTTTGTTTTATTGTTTGAGTTTCTTTTTAAATATGTTTCTTTTTTTTTTTTTAGAGAGAAAAGCCTTTAGTGAGGCTCCCTATTAGGAGAGCAAGTTTAAAAGTGGATTTTGATCATTGAAATCTTACAACCAATTTGACTGTCATGCTTCTCTTTTATACTTAAATTTTAGAATTCTTTATTTTTTTCCCAAATCTTTTTTGTTGAGAGTATTACAGATGTCCCCCACATTAACCCCTCTTCACCTGGTTCCCACCCTACCCCACCCCAGGCATTCACCATCCTTTTGTCTGTGTCCTTAAGTAAGATCTTTGGTTAATCTCTTCTCGTCGCCCCTCTCTCCTTCCCTCTGAGATTCATCAGTCTGTTCCACGTTTCATGCCTCTGATTCTATTTTATTCACTAGTCTATTTTGTTCATTCGATTTCTTATTCATTTATTTTTATTTTTAGAATTCTTAAATGTGTATATTTTTAACCCACTTCATAAAAACCAGCATAGTTACCTACTTTGAGGAATTTGTCTCTTTCCTCCTGGCTGCCTGCATTCACTCTTGCCCTGTGCGTCCTGGCAGCTTAGGAGCGTTGTAACTCATAATGTGAAACTGTCCCTTTCCTCAGGTTTGTGACCCAGGAGGAATCCCTGACCTCAGCTGTGGCTCGGTGCTGGCAGAAGCCAACTTCATGTCTGAGCGCACGAGCAGCAGTTTGCCATGGAGAGCTTGGGGCTGCAGACAGTCACCCTCAGTGATGGGACAACGGCCTACGTCCAGCAAGCGGTCAAAGGTGAGTATTTCCAGGGACCTCAGAATCCCCTTGTCCTCCAGCTTCCATGAGTCTCCCCTGCCTCCCACCCACTTGCCACAACTCGCTCTGCGAGGGAATCTCTTGAGGTAACCCTTTAAAATAAAACGCCATCTCAGCATCTAGAAAATCAGGCCAGACCAGCGTAGAAGCCAAGACCTCTGAAAGCAGAATTCCTTATGTGTGGTGAGTAGTTTGTAACTCCTCCTGGAGTAGATGAACACAGTGCTGATTTTGACTTCCTGCTTTTCAAATACTCCCTATGCAGTTGCTCAGACTTTCCAGCAAGTTTTAGCACTCAAACTATCTACTGAGCAACTGCCATGCACAAGATTCTCTTCCGGGTCCCGAGAGGGAGACCCAAGATAGACCCACCAGCGTCGCCAGAAACAAAAATGCACGGCACACGGTTAGGTCTGAATTTCAGAAGAAACAATAAATAGTTTTGTAGTATAAGTCTGTCCCAAATATTACATGGGATAGACATGTGTAAGCCTGGGGCTAACTGCTAAAAATACTAAAATAAAACACTAACTACTAAAAGAAATTCATTGTATGTTTGAAATTCAGATTTACCTGAAATTCAGATTCCCTAGGATCAAGGTGAGGGTGGCTTCGGAACAGAGTGTAGTGGAAGGGTTAGGCCTCGGCCAGGGACACTTTGCTCTCCACAGGCTCCTTCCGGCCTCAGACACGCCAGATGGCATCTCGTCTCCCTCGGACAGCGCCGGCAAAGCCTGTCTCCTGCCTCCTCGTCTTTATCTTCCTGTTCTGGGTCTGAGCGTGGCCGTCCTCACAACTGCATCATCTCCTCAACATCGCACACCCTCACTGCAGCACGTTGTCAAATGTATTTCGGTTCCAAAACTTACAATTTGTTTGTTGCTTTCATTTTAATTGTCTGCTTCTTGATGATGACAGAGACCCCTTAATCTCATCAATAAGCTCTTTCCATATGAGAACGAGTGGGTGCCTTCTCAAAGGTTTCTTATCGAGACCTAGGATGTGTGGGGCTGGCTTAGTTTTCTTGAACATGGAACCTCTCTACAATCCTTTTGAATCCGGAAACCCTGTGTTTGCAGACCTCCCATCGCGGTTGCTGCCCCCTGCTGCAGTCCCCGCGGTGGAAGTACCAGGAGCTGTGCAGACTGGGCTGTTTTTTCTGCACAGACCCAGTTATCGCCCGTGCCTCATTCTTCTGCTACGAATTTTTAATGGCTGAATGAATAAGTAAAAGCAAGTGACCATATTTGGCCTAAGAAAGCCACACTTTCTTATCTCTTTCCTTCTTGAATCTGGGTCTCTTGCCTCCCCCACGTCCTGTTTATATCTCTCTCTCATCACTCTTCCTGGCTCTGTTCTCTGCCTCCTCCAAGGTGCACACATGCACACGCCACACACAGCAGATTCACACTGCGGAGGGAGAGCTGGCCTCCCCATGCAGAGCCACACTGTCTCAGAGGGCGCCTCTGGCGAGCTCCTCTGAAGCCCTTGAAGGGCACGTTCGTCTGTCAGCAAGCAGCTGTGTCTGGGCCCCGGAATGTGCAGGAAGCCCTGAAATTTTATGAAATTAGAGTAAGCATAAAGCATGTCATTCAAACCCTACTCTCCTGAGAGTGGAAGAGCATGCTGTGAGTAAATGCACTGGACTGCTCAGACGACAGGAATGTGTGGCCTCTGGGAGGCCCGGCAGCCAGCTCTTCTCCCCCTCCCCATCGCAGCCTCTGCTTGTGAGAGTAAATAAAGGGCATGTACCTTGGTTGCGGGCATATCCCCGGTAGGGGATGTGCAAGAGGCAGCTGATCGATGACTCTCTCATCGATGTTTCTAAATCTCTATCTCTCTCTCTCTGTGTACAAAATCAATAAAATATATTTAAAATAAAAAATAAAATAAAGGGTGATAGGAGAAATATAGGAGTGTAAATAAAATATTGATAGCTGTACATTAAAAAGAAAGTATTTTTCTTAAATAACTCTCTCAGCCTTTTGTTTTCTGCCGTGAGGCGATGCCCAGTTCACTAGCGGAATCTCTGCTGGTCCTTTCAGAGCCCAGCGTGGCGCCCGCCAGGACAGAGCAGAGGTCCCTGCTCACGTGAAGGCACAGGCCAGGCGGGGCTCCCTTTCCCCTCTCCCCTCTGCCTGTCCTCGGCTGGGTTGTGGAGCTGTTAACTACGGACCCAGAGGACTCGGTTTGGGACACGTTGGGGAATTCCTCAGAGGATGAGACATCAGCGGGAGCTGGGCCAAAAGCATTGCCTGTCCCCCAGAAGAGCTCAACTTCCTGAACCCGTAACTTCAAGGAAAGGAATGAACAAGCCATTGTCATTAGTACTTCAGTCTCCTTTTTCTCTTCTCCTTTCCCATTCCCTCCTTCACACTCACTGGGCACAAAACTCTAAGAATCTTTTGCCCTTAGAAGGGCTTTCCAGTAAGAATCTGAGATAAAAGAAAGATAATATTGTGGCACTCTGTAGTCTTATTAGTTTTTAGAGTGCTATTTTGTTGCTTTAGGCGAGTCGGTTTTTTATTGGACAGCTGCGGTGAAGATGGCCGAGGTCGGTGGAGGAGACATTGTCCGCCCTGGCGGCGGAGCAAGACCGTGGACGTGTGGGGGCACAGTAGCCACTCACATTCACGTTGCTCCCAACTGCTCTTTGTGTTTCTTCTAATGCACAGACTGGAATTATTGTAAAAACATAAAACCAAGGTTTATGGAGGGCTGGCCTGAGTGTTTTATATTCATTAACTCATTTAACCCTCATAGCAACCCAATCAGGACAATTTTTAATCGTTTTAAGAAGAAGCTGAAGCACAAAAAAGGTTAAGTAAGCTGCGCACAGCTAGTAAGAGCTAGAGCTGAAAGACTATCGCAGGAGGCCTGGGCTGGCTCCAGAGCCCGTTGCTGCTAGCTGTAAGCCACATTGTCTGCCGGGGGCCTAGGCCTTGGCACACTGGCACAGGGAGGTAGGGAATGTGTTTTGATTTGGTTATTGTGAGCCATATCTGACTTTTGACCCATGGGTCTTTTCTAGGTCTCAGGGCCTCCTTTGTTCTTCAGTTCCTTCAGTCTGAGCAGCGGCTGTTAGGCTGGAGTCCCCACTTTGCTGGCTGTATAGAGTAATAGATGCAGCAGCTCCCCCTGTGGGGGTCTGAGGGGCTCCTCAGGGCTCGGGCCTTGGGAGCAGGGAGCGAGGTAACCTGGACAATGTCACCTGTATCTCACAGAGGCCTCTGCTAAAAACAGGCAGGTGTCTTCAGCCCCTTTCTGGGCCTGGCCCACTTCTCTCCATTTCCGTCTCCACAGGAGAGAAGCTGCTTGAAGGACAAGTGATCCAGCTCGAGGATGGCACCACCGCGTACATCCACCAAGTGACAGTGCAGAAAGGTGAGGGAGGGCAGGCAGCCCCCACCGAGGAGCCCTCCCTGGCGCCGAGCTCCAGAGAAAGGCAGGCATTGCTCTCATTACAGAGCCTCTTTCCTTTGAGGATGGACAGCCTGTGCAGCTGGAAGACGGCAGCATGGCCTACATACACCGCACACCCAAAGGTGGGGCCACAGGCATCATGGCCGCGGGAAGGAAGGGGGACAGGGTGGGGCGTGGAGTGGCATGCCCTGGGAGGCAGGGCATAGCCATGGAGCGTGGTCCTGAGCTCCCTGGATTAGCAGTCTCAACTGTCTTCTCCTGTGCGCACCACAGGAGCAGTTAGTTGTTCCGGTCCCCGGGAGGCGGGGCCTTGGGGGTCAATAGCATGAGTCTTGATGGCAGCTGTGGCTCTAGCACCACACAAACCTTAGGGCTTTAAATAGGACCAAAGGATGTCATCCAAGACCAGGAGCAAAACACTTATATTTAAGAATAAAGCTCCTGCCAAAACCGGTTTGGCTCAGTAGATAGAGCGTCGGCCTGTAGACTGAAAGGTCCCAGGTTCGATTCCAATCAGGGGCATGTACCTTGGTTGTGAGCACATCCCCAGTAGGAGGTGTGCAAGAGGCAACTGAGCAATGATTCTCTCTCATCGATGTTTCTAACTCTCTATCCCTCTCTCTTCCTCTCTGTAAAAAATCAATAAAAAATATATTATTAAAAAAAAAAAAAAAAGAATAAAGCTCCTGCCCTGGCCAGTGATGCTTAGTGGTTAAAGCAATGGCCTGCACACCGAAGGGTCATTGGTTCAATTCCCAGTAAAAGGCACGTACCTGGGTTTCTCTCTCTCCCCTTCCTCCTTCCCTTCCACTCTTAACTGAAAAGCAAAGGAATAAAATATCCTTAGATGAGGATTAACAAATAAACAACAAAAAATAGAATAAAGCTCCTAAGGTACTGAACAATAGCAACTCCTTCTACAAGTAGTTTCTTGAGTGACTGCTTGTGTGTGCCTGGCATTGCTACGTGTGGAATGTACCAGAGAGAGCAAAGTCTGACAGTCCCAGCTTCCCTGGAGTCCAGTGAGGGGAACAGAAGGGTTGCAAATCATCACTGATGAGCCGGTCATCACAAGCAGAGGCCTGGCTTGGGGAGGGTCTCCCTGGGGAGTGACACTTGGCTGGGAGCCGAAGAATGAAGTGGACTCAGCTAGGGAAGAAAGGGTGGCAGGGAGAGTTCAGTACTCACGTCAGAGGAACACCCTTCGTTGGCCCAGCAATGGGGAGAGAGAATTGCATATTTTAGAAATTGCTAGAAGTCAGAGTACTGGGGGTGAGGGCAGAATCGGTAAGATGAAAAGATGACACCAAACAGAGGCAGGGCCCAGAGCGCGTGGGGCATGTCAGGAGAAGGGTTTTGGTCTTTATCCTGAGACCAGTGAGAAGCAGCTGAACTGTTTGGGTCCTTGGGTCACATGACCACATTTGTGTCCTGCAAAGATCCCCAGATGCCGTCTGCCTGGAGGGAAGTAAAGGGGGGAGGGGCACCCAGTGGGAAGCTCTGGTGGTCACCTAGGTGGAGATGATGATGGTCCCTCGGGTTCTCAAGGAGCTTGTGAGTTCCCAGCGAGTGCTGCATGGGAGCCTTGGCCTTAGGAGAGGCAGCCCCCAGGAGACAGACCAGGAGAGACGATGCTGAGACCCTCCTTGGCCCAGTACCTCTCCTAAGTGCCTGTCCCCACAGAGGGCTATGACCCCAGCTCGCTGGAGGCCGTCCAGCTGGAGGATGGCTCCACTGCCTACATTCACCACCCAGCGGCTGTGCCGGCGGACAGCACCATCCTGGCGGTGCAGGCGGAGGTGGGCTTGGAGGACCTGGCTGCCGAGGACGACGAGGGCTTCGGCGCGGACACGGTGGTGGCCCTGGAGCAGTACGCCAGCAAGGTGAGCTCGCCGGGCCTCTCCGCCACCAGCTCTCGTGGCCCTGCCCAAACTGCCACCTCTTCAGCGGACGAGACCCCAGTGCCGGCATGGCCTGGCCACTCCCTCAGCCCCACACCCACTCGTGGCTCTTCACATCCTCATCCAGGACGTGCATCCAGCCCGGCCGGGCCTGCCGACAGCTGTTTACGCTCACCCTGTCTGTGCTGCCTCTGGAGGGGCGGCAGCTGTGAGCAGCAGTGACATCCATAGTCCTGGCTTCGCTTTGGCCCGGAAGCCCTTGCCAGTGACTTTTATTAGTTTTTCCAGTCTACTGAGGTCAGATGTTCTTGTTTGTATTTCTTCCCGGTGACTCATTTAGTCATTTGGGGAAATGACCTCAGGAGGCAGTGATGGGGCAGATGCAACAAAGCAGCTGGGATTCTTGGAACACAAGGCCTGCACAGTAGCTCAGCCGCAACGGAAAAGGATCCTGGCTCTTCAGACATCCGTCAGTCCCAGCTGTCTGTGCTGGAGCCCGGGTCCTGGCCACAGGGAAGTGGTGCAGAGACCTGTGAGCTTCCCTGCCAGGTGCTCCCTGCCGGCATGAGCTATGGAGCCTCAGCAAGATGCGGAGGGGCTTCCTGGAGCACTAGCTTCCCCCAGAGGTGGGGGTTGTTTTTATAGTGAACCTAGTGTGGCTGCATCATAGAGAGCAGAAAACCCTATGTCTTCCCTAAATGGAGCACAGCTTTTCAGCGGCCACCGGGCTGAACCCACTCCCGCCCGGTCCCGGAGTGTATTTTAGGAGCCAATTTGAGACTTGCTGTTAGAGACAACTGGGCTTTAAGTCTTGAATCCTGAGGTTTGTGCTGGCTCTGCCTCTACCCTGTTGGACCGTGGGTAGTCCCCCTCCTCCCATCCCTCAGCTTGCTCCTCTGTAATTTGATGAGTTGGGGCCAGATGACCTCAGAGGTCACTTCCAGCCGGAAGTTCTTTGATTCCCTTGATCACCCTAGGGCTGTTGAAACATGGGAGTGAGATTCCAGAGCTCGCTGTGCAGGCCTGGCCACCTGTGACCATCCCCGCCAACCACCAGCTTCTGAATTGTCTGTGAAACTTTGTCAGCCACCTGACCTCTGACCTGGAACTGATCGACAGACCTTGCCATGAATTTGACCTCACCTCTTGATTCCCCACCCACCTGACTTCCGGAGTTCTGTGTCAGGAGCTCCTAGAAGGCCAATGTCCCAGAACAGTGGTTGGCAAACTCATTAGTCAACAGAGCCAAATATCAATAGGACAACGATTAAAATTTATTTTGAGAGCCAAATTTTTTAAACTTAAACTTCTTCTAATGCCACTTCTTCAAAATAGACTTGCCCAGGCCGTGGTATTTTGTGGAAGAGCCACATCAAGGGGCCAAAGAGCCGCATGTGGCTCGTGAGCCGCAGTTTGCCGACCACTGTCCCAAAACAAAGGGACCGTCTCAGGAGGACCCTTCCCCGGACAGCAGTGAGCTCCCTGAAACGAGAGGCAGGTGGCAATAGCTGGCTCTGGCACTGCTCCCAGGAGGGATGGAAGGGGACTGGCCGGTTGGCTGGAGCGGTGGTTGGAGCTGCTGCTGGGGGCACTGCGGGTCCCCGCCCTGTGCTGCAGTGTGCATGTGGCCCTCACTCTGCTCATCCCCACAGCAGCCCCCGGTTAATGCCCCTGAGCACAGGTGTCCCACGGGCAGCATGGGCCCCTCCCGGCAGGAGCGGTGTGCAGAGTTGCGGCCTCCCGGCTGTGAGTGGTCAGAAGGGGGCCACTGGCTCCCAGCCCAGCTCAAGTGTGGCCGTTCAGACCACCCCTCCCCACCTTACCCAGCCGGCTCGGGCACCGTTTCTTAGCTGTCACAGCCTGTGACATGCATCCACCCATTAGAGAGGGTGGGGACCCCACACCAGCCTATTTCTCCCTAGGGTGTCTGTTCCCTCTGCCTGGGCCTGTCTCCCCAGGTTGCCCTTTGTCCCCTAGCAGTTTAACCCTGCTTATTGGGTCTTAAGCTGCCCCAGGTGGGCCCTGGGTCCCACCCCTTTCCTCCTTTCATTGAGGAGAATACATATTGGGACCCCACAATTTTTCCTCAGGTTCTGCACGACAGCCAGGCACCCCATAATGGCAAAGGGCAGCAGGTTGGGGACAGAGCATTCCGCTGTGGCTACAAGGGCTGTGGGCGTCTGTACACCACTGCTCATCACTTAAAGGTAAGGTGCCACAGACAGCCTTCCGCCTTTCCATCTCCCCACCAGCCTGCAGTTCTGCCTGCCCTCTTTGCCTGGGGTCCCTGCTCTCAAGTTGCTCACTGCCTACTGGAGGAAGAGATGAGTACACAGAAATGTCCGCACGGGGTGGGGGCTGTGACCCATAAAGAGAGCAGGAAGAGAGGGGGGAAGGCTACCTGGAGGAGGGAGCCTCTCGGTTGAAAAGAAAGCAAAGAAAAGGGGGTGACTGATGCTGATACTCTGGGCCCTAAAAAGCATTGAAGAGCCCATTTACATCCTTGTATGTCCCTCTGAATGGTGTGATCGCATGTCCTGACAGGTGCATGAGAGAGCGCATACAGGTGACCGTCCATACAGGTGTGACTTCCCCGGCTGCGGGAAGGCCTTCGCCACAGGTAACTGCCTGGCGGCGGCTGAGGGGCTGCTTCTGGCTGGCGGCGGAGGTTCCAGATCAGCCCGGGGACTCCCCTAGGGGCACTGGCTCCGGAGGAAGCCGTTTCAGAAGCAAGTGGCACAGGCTTTCTTTAAGCGGAAGGAGCCTGGGTGGTGGGCAGAGACCCTGCCTTTCGTGTAGCTCTGGCACCGACCAGTGTGGGCTGTTGGGTCGGCCACTGCATCTCTGGGCGTCACTTTTCTCTGAATCGAGAGTCTTAGCCCAGGGCTCCCTAGGTTCCCTCTCACTCGTGGTCTGGAATGGGCCTGCCCCCTGGAGAGGGCAGGAGGCAGAGTGGGCTCCCAGCTCTCCTCGCCTGGCCAGGCAGGGTGGTAGAGAGACAGGCGCAGGCTCCGTGGGCCGGAGGCGGTCTGGAGCCTCCCAGAGCACATCTTGGGTGGAGAGCCGTGAGCTGGGGAGTGAGGTGGGGGGGATGAGGCCCCACCGAGCGTTCTTCTCACCCTTCCCTCCCGCCTGGCTGCAGGCTACGGGCTGAAGAGTCACGTGCGCACCCACACTGGGGAGAAGCCATACAAGTGCCCAGAGGAGCTGTGCAGCAAGGCCTTCAAGACCTCAGGAGACCTGCAGAAGCACGTCCGGACCCACACTGGTAGGCGGATCTGGAGCCCGGTGCTGTCCTGGCCTCGTGCCCAGCATGACGCCCTTCCTGAGCCACACCCGCCCTCACCCCCTTCGTAGGCGAACGCCCGTTCCGGTGCCCCTTCGAGGGCTGTGGCCGCTCCTTCACCACGTCCAATATCCGCAAGGTACATGTGCGCACCCACACGGGCGAGCGGCCCTACACCTGCCCCGAGCCCCACTGTGGCCGTGGCTTCACCAGCGCCACCAACTACAAGAATCACGTGCGCATCCACACAGGTGGGCCAGCTGGCATGCAGGACCGCCCTCCGAGGCCCCGCCCTAACTGTAGGCTCTGGCCAGTCCAGGCTGGTCTGTGGGTGGGCCGAGGGGGTTCTGCGGTTCCGGCCATGCCCTCGGAACCACCGTTTCACTTGCACTGTGCAATCTGACAGGTACTGCCTGCCCTCCCAGCTCCCTGCCACCTCTCTCCACTGAATTCTCCCTCCAGCTGAGCACCCAGTGAAAGGCCAGGGTCAGGCATGATGGGGAACGGCAGAGGGAAATGTCCCCTTTAGCTCCCGCCTCATCCACTGTCCTCGAGACTCTGGTGTGTCCTCGCCCTCCCAGTGTCACGTTCCTCATCCAGCCTCCGGTCCCCTCACTCTGCATTGCAGCTGACACGACAGTCATCCTCTCCATCCCCTGCTTCTGTGCACGACCCTCAGCCTTACAAATCCCCAGTGCTCCCCTCCGGCCCCTGCATTAGCCCCAGCTTTGCCCAGCCCCCCATTTTCTCTCCACTTGTCTCCGGCAGTCCCACACTCATGTCCCCTCTGTTCCACTGGCCATCTTTCCCAAGTCCGTCCACTTAGAGTTCCAGGTCTCAGTCCCTCCCCCTCTCTCCGGCACTCCCTTCACCAGCCCCACCCCCCACCCTGCCCCCTTAGATTCCCCCTGGCCAGCCCAGTTCCCGCCCCCTCACAGCCCAGTGTCCCCAGGGGAGAAGCCATACGTTTGCACGGTGCCAGGCTGTGGGAAGCGCTTCACCGAGTACTCGAGCCTGTATAAGCACCACGTGGTGCACACACACTGCAAGCCCTACACCTGCAGCACCTGCGGCAAGACCTACCGGCAGACCTCCACCCTGGCCATGCACAAGCGCAGCGCCCATGGCGAGCTGGAGGCCACCGAGGAGAGCGAGCAGGCCCTCTATGAGCAGCAGCAGCTCGAGGGTGAGGGGCACGGGCCGGAGGTGAGAGTGGGGACGAGCCAGGCCTCCCGTCGGCCATCCGGTGGCAGGTGTCAGCTGGGCTCTCCTCTCCCAGCCGCCTCTGCAGCCGAGGAGAGCCCACCACCCAAACGACCTCGCATTGCTTACCTTTCGGAGGTGAAAGAAGAGGGTGATGACATCCCAGCCCAAGTGGCTATGGTGACTGAGGAGAACGGGGCCCCCCAGGTGGCTTTGATCACTCAGGATGGTGCCCAGCAGGTACCGGCCTGGGGGTGGGGGTAGGGATGGGGGCACTCTAGCTAGTACCTTCTCCCTCTTTCTCTGGGGAGCCTGGGAGTTCTGACAGCCCCACCTCTACCCAGTTCCTCTCTGGCCTGTGGCTGTCAGTGAGCGGAGGCAGCCTCTCCCCATGCTTCCAGCGGGTCTCCGGGGCTTCTGGAGCAGTTAGCTGCCCTCCTTACCAGGAGGCTGACAGGTCCTGGCCACTTGAAAGAGACATTTGGATGTCCTTCTCAAGAGGACACACTGGTGTGGAGGCCAGAGCACGGGATGGCGGTTCTAGCCAGCAGTAAGCCTGAGCCTTGTCAGCACCCTCACTGTCCAGTGCACTGTGCCTGTGGGAGTTGGCATAAGGATGAATTAGGTGAGACCCCGAGTTGCATGGAACAGAACCCTGCGGCAAAGTGGTGGTGATAGAAGCGGTCAGCGGAGTGGCCCAGTGTAGCCTCTATAAGCCAGGACCTGTTTTATTGCTTGTCCCTGACTACCTGTGACTGCAGCCAATCTCCTAGATTGCCGATAAGTTAACCTTGCTCGGGAGGGAAGGATCCATCCTCCCAGGGGCTTCCATACAGCCCACCTCTGCACTTCCGGCTCACCCTCCTCCTTCCTGTTGGCAGGTCAGCCTGTCCCCAGAAGACCTGCAGGCCCTGGGCAGTGCCATCAGCATGGTGACCCAGCACAGCAGCACCACCCTCACCATCCCCAGTCCCGACGACAGCCTTGCCGCGTCTGGCACACATACAGTCACCATGGTCCGCGCTGATGGCTCCCAGACGCAGCCCGTACGACCAGGCAGTTTGCTTGAGGCTTCTTGTTCCCTTGTCCTTCCTTTCCACTGGGCGGACATTTAAGTGCAGGCTAAACTAGCCACGCTTCCTTATGAGGCCCAAGATTCCCCCACAAAAAGGGCATTCCCACAGCCATTCCCTGTTGAGAAGCAGTTTGAAATCTCAAATCTACCCCTTATTTGTTTGCTACCACAGGCAAGTCATTTTTTATGTGTGGTTTTTTTCCCCATTTCAAATAAGGGAGTTAAATGATCGCTGGGGCCTTTTACAGCTTTGTTCTATTACTCAAAATCCCTAAATTAATCTAGAGAAAAACAAGCGTCAATTAGCTCTGACCCCCAAGCTGATCCCCAATGATTTGATCCATTCTCTTCAGGGTTTCTCCAGCCATCTTATTGGAGGGGTTTGTCTGGATTAGGGGAAGGGGGAGTAATGTAGGTGAGTTGGAAAACCTCTTTCATCTGTATTTCAGGTTACGATCATTACCTCTGGGGCTGTGGTGACCGATGACTCAAGTGTAGCGTCCCTTCATCATCAACAGGTGGCGCTGTTGGCCACAGCCAACGGAACGCACATTGCTGTGCAGGTGGGTAGAAATGTCGGAGGATCCCACCGCCAGAGAAAGGAGCCAGGGGAGGCAAGGAATTAGATGGAGATCTTGAAGAGAAGGGCATTTGGCTCAAAAGGAGCTCACTTCAGAGGACAAATCCCTTTCTTCCTAAATGCACATACCTGTCCCGGCCCTTTCTTGACTGAGGCAGAGTGAGGCAGCCCCTCCCAGCCTTCACGGTAACTTCAGTGGCCGTCTCCCCGGTGGTCTAAGCCCTTCGTCTCCCCCGAGCTTTGTTTCTGCACCAGGAAAAGAAGGAGGCTCTCCAACCAGCCGTTCCCTTCTGTGAGCAAGCCCGTCTCTGGCCTGGACCGTCCTGTGGCTCTCTGCCACACCTAGCCTAACTCTCATCAGTGAGCCTCCTGTTAACGGCTTCACTAAGTGCTCAGTGTGTGGCACTGGGTGAATGGAGGGAATCCAAAAAGTGGGCCACATACCACCACCCTTCAAACCTAGAAGAGGGTCTCACTCTCCCCTTCTTTCTCCACAGCTGGAGGAGCAGCAGACCTTGGAGGAGGCCATCAGCGTGGCCACTGCTGCCATGCAGCAAGGGGCTGTGACCTTGGAGGCCACGGAGACAGGGAGCGGCTGCTGAGCCTGGAGGGCTGGGTCCCGAGCACGGAGGAGCACCGTGCCGCAGAGCCCTCCGCGCCTCCACAGGCGCGGGCTGGGCTGACAGGGGGAGGTGGCCCCGTTGGTCTCCAGGGTGAGAAGCCAGCAGGGAAATGGCCTCGCTGAAGGGGATGGGAGCCCTGCCCATGAGGAGGGCTGGACGGCCGGAATCAGGGGAGTGTCAGCCTCGGGAGCTCAGGACAAGCGTGGTCAGCAGGCTGCATGGGGGCGTCCACCCTCAAAATCAGCTGGGCACCCGCTGTCCTCCCTCCAGAGAGCACCCTTCCTGCCCTCCCACTCCCCTTCTCAGGTGGCTATTGGGGCTTCTGTGGGCATTGGTCACTCCGACTGGTCGCTGTCCACCAGGAGAGAGGCAGACAGGGCCTCAGCCCAGTAGGAGCAGAACAGTCCCAGCCCCGCCCTCCCAGCAATAACCACCTCCCCAGAGGCCAGCGAGATGCCTGGTCACCTGACTGCGGGGTACTTCCTGCCGCTGCAGTCAGGATTGCTCAGGGGCCTGTGGCTGGAGAAAAGGTGCCCGACCATCCCCCACCCCGTCTGCCCCTCAGCCTCTGGTAGAGAGGCAAGAACAGCCTGTACATACTGGGCATTGGGTTTAATTTTCTAAATTGCATTTTGATAAATTTCTTCCTGCTGTGAGCAGTGGTGGCAAACGGGTGAATGAGTATTTAATAAAAAGTTCAAGTTTCCATCTGGGTCCCTCCATTTCTTTCAGCTTTGAGTCCTGGTGACGGGGCTGTCAAATCAGGCACTTAGCTCTGCATCGCTGGCACACGCTCCATGGAGCCTTGTGCTGGATGGTGGGGCTGCCCTTCCAGGGGCACAGGTGGGAGGTAAGCCCTGTGCAGCTGCCAGTGGCTTCCTGCCCACAGCCGACCCGGTGGCTTCAGGGTGGTCAGGCAGGACCAGTGTGACCGCTGCTTCCAGGTTCTGGTGGGATCTCTTACTTGTGTTACATAGAGCGCTCCAGACCCAGTCAGCTGCTCCAGGTGGACAAAGCCCCACGTTGGAGGAGGCAGGGTACCTCCGCTCGGGTTACTGGGGGTCTCTGGTGCTGAAGCCCTCTCTGATACCCAGCTCTGAGGGTGCCCACCTAGGTGTATGGAGCCATGTCATGGAATTCCAAAACCACAGTCAGACCCCACCAAAAACTGGTAGGACCAAACCAGCCCTGATGGGAGGGAAGGGGTGTGGGAGAAGAGATTTGATGGAAAGAATCTTTGCCTAGGAACATTGCAGGGATTGGAGGTGCCCCAAACCACCTCCTACCACCCAGGAATGGCACCCTCTCCCCCACCCACGTGTCCTCTCCGCAGATGCCTAGCAAGGTCCCCTTTACCCGGCCACCGGCTCTGTGGAGGCAGGGGGCCCGTGCCCAGCGAGGCGATTTCTCAAATGCCTATGTTGACACCTTCAACATCCCTGATCCCTGTTCCTGGCAGGAGGGTGGGCATTGGATCTCAAACAACGGGAAGCACTGCTGTGAGGCCCTGAACCCGAGCCTCTGCTCCCCTCCCTGTGTGCTTCACAGACAGCCCGGTCTTCAGGGCCAGGGGCCCGGGTGGGCAATGCTCGGAGTGCCTTTAGGGCCGAAGGCCGGAGGACGGGAGGCAGCAGGTCATGTGCCAGGTCCGCCTGCCCTGGAGAAGCCCTGGCCCAGTCCAGCCTGTGCCGCTGCCTTTGTCTCCTCCTGCCTGGGAGGGGCCCCCACGCCCCAGGCTGTGGATGGCACTAAAGGAATGCTTTGTCCAGCGCCTACTCTGCTTCCAGCCGCTCAGGCCTTCTTACAGCTCGGGGCCTGGGTGTTTCTCCTGCTTTACCAACGGGGAAGCTGCTCGAGGAGGTTAAGTAATTTATGTAGGATCCGGTAAGTGTGGAATGAGACGGCACCCCCCTCACCCCCATGTGCCTCCAAAGTCAGGCTGGGCCTGCGTCTGCCCACAGCACACTGCCTCTGGCAGCCCAGGGGCCAGCAGAGCACACCTGGGGCCCCAGCTCCGGGGCCTGGGCCTCGCTGCCTTGGCGAGGGGAGCCACAGAGCCCTGCAGGAGCGGCAGGCGGCCCCGCCAGTCAGCACAGGCAGCCCGCGAGCAGGCAGGTGGAGCTCTCGCTCCGCGCCAGCCCCTCTGTGGTCTCTGCAACCGTTTGCATTTCCTGAAACCGGATCTCGATGTCAGAGCCACCGTGGGCGGGCGCCTCAGCCATGGCCCTGCGAAAGGAGCTGCTGAAGTCCATCTGGTACGCGTTCACCGCGCTGGACGTGGAGAAGAGCGGCAAGGTCTCCAAGTCCCAGCTCAAGGTGAGACACGCGGGGCCCCGAGGCTGGCAGGCACCCAGGCCCGCCGCCGAGCCAGGCGTGAACACCGAACTCCTGGGCACCCAGCCATCGAGAGGCCCGGGCATGGAGGGGGCCAGTACTGGGTGGCTGCTGCCCACCGTCCGGGGAGCAGGGGAGGGGCAGAGCCATCGCCCAGGACCTGCCCCTCCAATGTCGGATGTGGAGGCGGCATCATGGTTTCTGAGGGCCACGGGCCAGGCGGCGTCCAAGACTCCGTGCGATGAGCACACATCGCCCTAGCGTCAAGCTTGGGCACGTACCCGGCTCCTTCCTGCTGCTTCCTCCTGCCTTTGAAGAGAGACAGTTAGCTGGTGCTTGTCAGTCACTTCCGCAGCCGAGAGGCTTAACAGAGCCTTTCCCAGTCCACACCGACCGCGCGGTCTCTTTGGCAGGACAGCTCCTGGAAGCCTGCCTCCCGGTGGGACGGTGGGACGAAGCTGGGAGGGCATTATGCTGGTGCCCAGATTCCCCTCCCCCTGCCCACACCGGGTTAGAGAACTATTGCCTTAAGCATTGAGACCTCAGGTAGGAAGGGGGTGGAATCTGAGCCCAGGGAGAGCCCTAAGGTTCGCTGGCCCTAGGCAGTGCCTGGTAGACCCAAGCGTTTCTCCTTCCTTCCTCCAGTCCGGGGGCAATGCTGCCTTCCCCCCTAGTGAGTGGGCAAGAAGCAAGGCCCTAGGCAGTGCCTATTCAGTCAGGGGCACTGACCTCCTTGCTCTTAAATTTCCAAATAAAAAAATAACAACAGTAGCCGCCCGGGATGCATGAATCAAAATTATACCTGCTCTGGCCAGTTTGCTCTGTGATGAGAGTGCTGGCCCATGGAACGGTGAGTCTTGGGTTCAGTTCCGAGCAAAGGCAGGTACCTTGGTTGCAGGTTCAATCTCAGTTGGGGTGCAAGCAGGAGGCAACCTCCCTTTCACTCTCTCTAAAAATGGGAAAAAATATCCTCACACCTTGAGTGAGGATTTAAAAAATATATACTTTTTTTTTTTGTCAGATCGGCAGAAAATCTATTTTTTGGTGTGCCACAGAATTTTAGTAATTACTTTATGTGTGCCACGAGATGCAAAGTGTTGAAAATTGCTGCTCTAAACTATTAGAACCAGGGAACAGTGAGAGTCGGGAGCAGGGTAGGCCTCAGCTCTCCGGACCTGCCTTAGGGCTCATTCATTCACACGGCAAATATTTATTGATCACCAACCATATACCTGGCATTAGGCTAAGGTCCTAGATTCCTGGTATCTCCTCTGGGCACCCCCAAGTAGGGGTGCAGTCTCAAGGAAATCTCCATTCTTAATGACCGAGGTAGGAGGTGCCTAGAACCCGGAGATGAATAGAACTGAGTAGGTGTTATCCCCATCCTCATTCCAACTGCCTACTCTGCTGATCTTGGAGGCAATGTCACTGGCTGTTCCAACCTGGTCCTGTTCTGTAACCTATCCCTCAGCCACCTGTAAGCACCCAATAAATGATTCTTGACTCTCCTGGAAAGGAGAGTCCACTACCACCTTGGATCGCCTGGGAAAACAGTGCTACTGGCAGGTCCTTCCCTATAGTCTACTTCAGTTCATTTATTGCCGCTCACGTCATCTAGTGGGGTCTTCCGTTTAGACAGAAGACATGCAGATCATCCAAAATCCATCTCTTCTTGAGCCTCTGTCTTATCCTCTCACCGGGCCAGTGTCTGCTCCCCGTCCTGCAGGTTGAGTATTTGCAGGGACGATTCCATGGGGAGCTCACATATTGAACTGTTTGCTGACTCCCCAACTCAGACTGAGCCCACAGCAGCCTTGTTGGTCACACGAGGTCAGTGGTGGACTTCTCCCTCCACGGACAGAAAACTGGCTCACTCTGGGAATCTGAGCTGGCTGTGAGAGCCTCTCGCAGTTGGTGAATGGGGCATAAATCTAGAGTCCATGTCTGAAGTGGATCTGAGGTGGACCCTGGAAGGGGAGGAAGTAGTGATAGTGCTGGGGGTGGGGATGCCAGAAAGGCAAGAGAGCAATAGAGAAGTGGTCAGAAGGCGGAGGAAGAAGCAGACAAGAGAGAGGTACCCGCCCTCTCCCCTGAAAAAATACTGGGGGAGAAGGATAAGGTTGGGCGTAGCATCTCCTCACTAAACTGCCCCGGGCTGGGAGTCCTTTGTTGGAACCAAGCGGAAAAACAACCAGCCAGACATGTATCCATGAAGTCACCACTTCTGCTCTGATGTGGTGGTGGAAGGGCTGCCACTGACTGTCCTGGGCAAAGCCATGAGGAGGCCAGAGGGAGGAGGAAGGACGGCAGGTCCTCTGAGCAGTAGCCCAAGGGGTCAGGAGTGTTTTCTCTGGAGAAGAGAAGGCTGGGGCTACTCTCTTTGAATTCTTTTAGGAAGCACAGTGCTCTTTGCCCAATTGGATTGAGAACACGGAAAATAGAGCAATAGGGCCAGGCCTGCGTGGCTTGGTGGTTGGGCATTGACCTTTATACCAGAAGGTCACGGTTCAATTCCCAGCATAGGCCTGGTTGTGGGTTCTATCCCCAGTGTGAGGCATGCAGAAGGCAATCTATCAGTGATTCTCTCTCACCATTGATGTTTCTATCTTTCTCTCCCTCTTTCTTCCTCTCTGAAGTCAATTAAATATATATATATTTATATATATATAGCAATAGGAATGACATTTCTGGATTGGGGTTGAGCACAGAATTTCTCAGGAGTTGAGGACTGAGTGTTTGGAGGGTCCTCAGAGCCCCCTTCCCTAAAGAACTTTAGGAGCAAGTAGCCCTGTCAGGGCTGTAGGGAGGGTCCCTTGGGAAAGCTGGGTTTCCTGATGGCCACACCCTTTCCCCTAGGTTTTAGGCCTAATGGGGGACCCATTGAGAATTTGACCAGACTGCCAGGCCCACAGTGAGGGGCCTAGGGCAGGGGGTGTGGGTGGAACATCATGTCTCTGGCTGGATGAGGATCTTAGGAGGGAGCCGGCCTACCTCTTCCCCTTGGCTGGCAGGAGCCAGGGAAGGCGGGGAGGGCGGACTGGGCCTTTCCTACTTGGCTGGGGAGGTGCTCGAGCCTCCAGTCAGCACTCAGGGTAGTCCTAGAGCCCAGGGAGCATTGCTTGCCTCCTCTGGGGAGAGACAATACCTTCTTGGCGGAGGAGAAGTTAAGAACAACTCCAGGAATCTGCTGGCTGAGGTCATCAGTTTTGCCTTGACCCCTACCAGCTGCTGGTCTCCTCGTGCTGGGAGGGGGAGGAGGGGGAGAAGAGAAGGCTGGGGGTGAGATCAGTTGATAAACCACTTGATGCAAAGTCACGTAGGTTTATATCTGTATTCCTCACCAGCTGGGTGTCCTTGCAAATCACCGCCATTTCTGGACCTCCAGTTTCTCGTCTATGCAGTCCTCGGGTTGAACTAGCTGGATCACTAAGCTATCCAGCTAGCAACCTATGAAAACAAATGTTAACCAAGTACATCAAGTGGATGAAATGGAGCCTTGAGGCAGGCTCTCCTTCTCTCTTCAGAGGGAGCCTCTCTCCCCTTTGATGCCCACACCCACCCCTTCCCCCCTCCTGCCCTCACAGGCTCACAGCTCTCACCTTTTAAAGTTCCAGTGCTCCTCCCTCATGATAGCAGCTAACCTTTAGTACCTGCTGACTGAGAAAACCACATTCAGTAACTCTTAAAACGATCTGCATATTTTAAAATAATCGCTTAGCACCTAGATCCCTGTAAAGACTAGAGGCTATGTTGGAGGAGGGGGGGAGAGTGGCCGCTCAGTCTTCCTGCAGTCATCGCTCGATGCTTGTATGGGTCCTCAAAGCCCCTGTATCTGCATCTGCTCCTGAAGGCTGGAAACTACAGAACCGTGGGCACGGCAGCAGCCCCATCCCTGCACTTGAGCTTTAAGGGAACTCCGAACCCCCCCCCCCCCCCCACCGAGGATAATCACTCCCTCACATGCCTCAGACCATAGGAAACAGTGGATAAATGAAGCTTGTCCAAGGTCAATGGCTGCCAACCCAGAGGTCAAGGCTACGGGGGTGAGGGGACTTGGGAGTTCTCTCTGAGAGGCCGAAGGCAGCCTGTGAGCTGCAGACACCTGGACCCCACCCCAGGAAGCTCTGAGTCAGTCGGTCTGGGCAGGCCCAGCATATTTCAGTTTCACCAGCTCCCCAGACGACTCTGATGCTCAGCCAGAGCCAGCATCGTGTAGAGATCAGGAGCAGGCCTTGTCTCTGAATCTGTTTTTGTTCATCAGGTGATGTTGTTTATTATAGTCCGCAAATGAGTGAGATCATGTGATATTTATCTTTCTCTGACTGACTCACTTAGCATAATGCTCTCCAGCCCCATCCATGCTGCTGCAAATGGTAGGAGTTCCTTCTTTTTTACAGCAGCATAGTATTCCATTGTGTAGATGGACCACAGCTTTCTAACCCTCTCATCTGCTGATGGGCACTTAGGCTGTTTCCCAATCTTAGTTATGGTAAATTGTGCTACTATGAACATAGGGGTGCATATATCCTTTCTGATGGGTGTTTTTGGTTCCCTGGGATATATTCCTAGAAGTGGAATTACTGGGTCAAATGCAAGATCCATTTTTAGTTTTTTGAGGAAACTCCATACAAATGCTCAAACCTCAGAGTGAAGGCAGGAGAGGGTGGGGGAAACGGGGAGAGATCAACCAAAAGGCTTGTCTGCATGCATGAAGCCTAACCAATGGACAGAGACAGCAGGGGGGTGAGAGCATGTACAGGAGTAGTGGAGGGGGGGAGGGGTAATTGGGGGATATGGACACATATGTAATATCTTACCCAATTTTAAAAAAATAGCTTAGGTACATGGATAAAAAAAAAGAGCAGGCCTTGACATGCTCATCTGCCAAAGGAGCACAGTGAGGTTCCTGCCTGGGGCTGAGGACTGACTGCTCCTGCTGGCCCCATCCCAGCCATTTCCCTCCCAGCATGGCCCTCTGGCCACACCTGTTCCCCGCCCAGCCACCCCCCACACACACACCGGAAGTCTGACAGCCTGAGGTCTGCTAAGCTCTCTGGGGAGAGGCCCTGAGCCCTGAGTGTCTGGAGCCTTTAATTCCTCCTTGTCATGACGCCTGGCGGCTCATGGGGATCAGGGCCTCTGTCTGCCCTGGGCCCCTCAGAGTCCACTGGCCGAGGTACAGCTGAGAAAGGCAGGTCTCAGAGGAGGATAGTGCGGGAGAACAAACCACGGAGGAAAATGGCTTACATAACCGTGTGCTGCTGTGTGGCGAGCTCTCTCCCGGGATGGGAGGGGTTGTATGTTAGTTCCTGGAGCGCCCTTTTCAGAGATGAAAGTAGGCCCAGGGAGGTGAACTTGCCCAGAGAGATTCAGTCCGTGTCTGTCCGAATTTTGTGTTTTTCTGCTTCTCCCCATGAAGCATTTAAGTCCATTCAACAGATGTGCACCAGTAAGACAAACAGAGCTAACCCCAGCCCTGTGTGCTACCCCTGCAGGCAGACAGCATGAGAAAAGTAAAGTGAGAAAAGTAAAAAGGCATCATCTCATGGAAGCTGATACATGACTTGGAGGAAAATAAAGCAGAAATGGGGATAGGAGTGTGGACATTTCCACTGATACTTTTAGAGAGGGTGGAAGGGAAGGAGAGGGAGAGAGAAAGAGAAAGAGAGAAACTCCAATGAGAGAGAGACACAGCAGCGATTGGTTGCCTCCCCCATGCACTCCGACTGGAGCCTGGGATGGAACCAGCAACAAAGGCACCCTTGACTGGGAATCAAACCTGCAACCCTTTGGTCGGGCCAACGTTCTAACCACTGAGCTAGATTTTTTTTTTCTATGTACAAATCTATAATAATTAAAGCATAGCCCTAGCTGGCTTGGCTCAGTGGATAGAGTGTCGGCCTGCGGACTGAAGGGTCCCAGGTTCACTTCTGGCCAAGGGCACATGCCTGGGTTGCAGGCTCAATCCCCAGCAGAATGCATGCCAGAGGTAGCCGATCAGTGATTCTCTCTCATCATTGATGTTTCTCTCTCTCTCTCTCTCTCTCTCTCTCTCTCTCTCTCTCCCTTCCTCTCTGAAATCAATAAAGAAATATATATATATTTTTTTTTAAAGGCATAATATGCAAATCGACAAAATGGCTGAACAGCAGAATGACCATCTGGTCAACCACGCTATGACACACACTGGTGCCAGGCCAGCCAAGGCGGGTGCAATGGATTGGTCGGGGGGCCCTGTCATCACCCCTTGATTGCCCGCAGAGGAAGGCCCAGACCACCTTCTGCAGGGCAATTGATCAGAGGGCTCCAGGGAACCAGGGATCCAGGGGTCTGTGACAGTGGACATGGGTAGCGCCAGGCCAAGGCTGGTGTGGATGGGGGCACCAGGCCAAGGCAAGTATGGCCAGGGGCTGGGGCTGCGAAGCCGGCAGCGGGGTAGGGTGGAGGGGGGGAAGCCTGTGCAGTTTCAATGAATTGCATGAATTTCGTGCATCAGGTTCTCATAGAAATATAAGGTTGAACATACGAAATTGCTGACTTCTGATGTTTTGGCCTACCAAAATAGCAGTTTGATAAGGCTCAACATAATCTTTGCACACATTTTACAAACATTTTATCCTACAGCTTGCTTTTTTCACCTGCCCACATATTGCGCATAGCTTTCTATGTCTGTTTATATAAATACTAGACGCCCGGTGCATGAAAATTCATGCACTGGAAGGGGGGGATCTCTCAGCCTGGCCTGCCCCCTCTCACATTTTATTCACATGTGTATCATATATAATACAACACATCTAAAAATATAATTATTGCCCTAGCCAATTTTGCTCAGTGGATAGAGTGTTAGCCTGCAGACTGAAAGGTCCCAGGTTCGATCCCAGGCACGTGCCCGGATTTCTGGGAGCCCTCAGGGGTGGGAGGTGACCCAGCAATCAGGGGAAGGCCACGCCCCCATCACACCTCTGATTCTGCCAATGCCGGCACTGGTTACCTGAACCTCAGGCCGGTCCTAGGTGGCTGGGCAGCCTACATCCAAGGCTTGCCTACACCTCAGGCTGGCCCTGGGTGGCTAGAGGGATGAGTGGACTGGGGGTCCCCAGAGGCAGGTGTGTGGAGCAGCTGGACCTGCCTGGGGGCAGGCCTGGCTATGCCGTACGCCTGCCACCCCGGCAGGGCTGAGGGACTGGGCAACACCATCTAGTGGCTGTGGATGCCACCATCTTTGAGGGCATGGCAGTCAATTAGCATATTCCCTCCTTATTGACTGTGGGTGCTATCACAAAAAACATCTTTTGTGAGGTGTGAGGGTATGATGGTCAATTAGCATATTCCCTCTTTATTAGAATACTAATAAAAATAGCTCAAAACTTTTGTTAAACAATGCACTATGCACCTTCCTTGGGGGGGGAAGGGGGGAGAATTAAGAACGATTCCAGTGCATGAATAGGCACTGGCACGGTGCTAACAAGCGCTTTGTTAGAAAAATCCTGTGGAGCCGAAACTGGTTTGGCTCAGTGGATAGAGCGTCGGCCTGCAGACTGAAAGGTCCCGGGTTCGATTCTAGTCAAGGGCATGTACCTTGGTTGTGGGCACAACCCCAGTAGGGGGTCTGCAAGAGGCAGCTGATCGATGATTCTCTCTCATCGATGTTTCTAACTCTCTATCCCTCTCTCTTTCTCTCTGTGAAAAGTCAATAAAATATATTTTAAAAAAGGAAAAAGAAAAGTCCTGTGGAGCAGGCCCCATGGCCCTCCCGGAGAAGACGAAGGCCTTGGAGAAGTTAAGTCGCTTGCCCATAAGCACACACAGGTCTACAGCCTGCTGTGCCTTCCCTCCTGAGGAGCCTCAGGCTGTCTCCATGTCACATTGCAAACAGGCCTCAGTGGGCATTCTCCCGCATGGAGCTGTGTTCCCTGGAGCATGTGTAGGCTGGATGATTGGAAATGCTGGGCTGTGCTGATGGTTAAGTTTGAGAGATTCTTGCCCCCAGACACACTACCCATTCACGCCTCACCAGGAGGGCATGCAAGTTTCCTTTTCTTCACAACCTCCTCAGGACTTGATATGACCAGTCTTTGCTTCTATGTCAATTTGTTCAGTAAAAAAGCTCACTTTAGCTCTGGCTGGTATTGTTAAGTGGTTAGCTTGTCAGCCTGTGCGGTTCCAATCATTCATGGCGCCTGTGGGAGGCAACCAATCGATATGTCTCACATCGATGTTTCTCTCTCTCTCTTTCCCTCCATTCCTCCCTTCCATTCTCTAAAGATCATGGACACAGACAATACAGGGGCAGGCAGTTTGTGGTAGAGGGGTCAATGAGAAAAACAAACAAACAAACAAAGGGGACATCCGTAATACTTTGAACAAGAAAGATAAATTTAAATAAATAAATAATTTTTAAAAAAACAATGGAAAGAAGATCCTCTGGTGAGGATTAACAACAATAAAAACTGCACTTGCCACTTGCTCCCTGCAGACCTAAGTCTGGCACTCCATCCTCACAGTCCATGGCAAGCATGACCCTGCTTTACCAACACCAAAGCTTAGGCTCAGAGAGGAAGGAGTTTGCCAAGGCCCCGCCCCCACCCCTGCCACCTCCGGAGTGCAGCCCTTTGGCTGGGCTGTGCAGGGAGCCTCTTAAAGAGGTGCTTGAAGAGACTAGAAGGAAGAGACGGAGGCAGCAGGTGGACTATGTAAAAACGCTTAGAGTAACGCGTGTCTCTCCAGAGGCAGATATTTCTCTCTTGTTAGTCACCCTGGGCTGTAAGTGGCATTGAGCCAGCGGTACTTCTTGGACTGGGGATTGATGTCCTGTGATCACAGATGTATTAGTCATATTTTTTCTGGATGAAATTATAGAAACCCAACTCAGGATAATTAAAGGAAGGTGTTTTTCACTGGCTCATCTAACCAGAACTCTAAGCATAGCATTAATGCCAGGCATGGCCAGATCATGTTCTGAAATGATGACTCTCTTTAGCTCTTGATTCTGCTTTCTTCACTGATGGCCTTATTCTTACGCAGGCACATCCCACAATGGGACAAAGATGTCAGCTGCACCTAACTTAACAACTCCATGGAAAGAGTATACCTATTTTTCACTAGAGGAAGCAAAAATCCTAGGGCAGATTCTCATTGGCCCAGTTTGGTCATGTGCCCTTCTTTGAAGCAGTCATAGTGACCTTGATGTGCCCACCTTTGCAGACAGGTGGGCTAGGGGTGCAACAGATACTGAGAATGGGGAGAGGTACTTCTCAAAGGGAAATCAAGTTTTTATTATCAAAATAGGGAGGGTGGCAGAGTTCATGAGGAAGAAACTCCTGCTGGCCTCTAGAAGAAGAGACGGCGAAACCAAAGATGGCATGTGAGATCTTTTGAAGAGTGTGGGAAAGAGGACTGGGTGGGGACCACTCAGCTGAGCCCTCCCGCCCCCCAACATCCCACTTTGCCGAGTTGAACTGGAGGCCCGAGAACATTGGGGAGAAATCTCAGTCCTTTCTCCCCTCCTCGCACAGAAGAGAATAGAGAAACGAAGACTGGGCACGCATGCCCTGTGTAGATGTTGCCAGCTGTGCCTCAGAAGAGCTGATTCAAGGTTACCAGATGGTGGAGTCAGCTGTGAGATATAACTTTTACCGACGGCCTCTGGTGTGCAGGAGAGAGCACCTCATGCAGTGGCTGGCACACAGTAGGTGTGCATAGTGACTAATCGTTTATGCTGTGTGATAAGTACTATAGCAGAATTACCTCGAGGCATCTCCCCACACCCCGATTTCCTTGCTCAAACTTCAACCTCTCCCTTATAATATTATGGGTTTGTTAACCAACCCCTGCTTCCCCTCCATACCGCCATGACCTCCAGCCCTTTAGGCCTTGTCCTCCACGTCTGTCCCCCACAGAGCATTTTCAGGACGCTCCTCTGAGCCCTCTGAGCTCCCTTCCATCCCTAGCAGGCCAGGGCCTGGAATCGCACACCGCCTACGGCAGCGGACACGCCCGGGTGCCGGGCAGGCTGCAGCCCGAACACAGAGTCTTTGGTGAGAACCGATCAGGCTGGGCTTCTGCCCTGGGCGACAGGCCGTCTCCCCGCAGACGGCCCACACCGCAGAACGTTCTTGGGCTTTGGGGTCTGCAGAGCTGCGTTTGAATGGCAGGCTCTTGCTGCTGGTGGCGCCTCAAGCCTCAGTGTCCTGATCTGAAAGAGGACAGACCCCCTCCCCCTCCCTACGCAGTGGCTGAGAGCGTGGCTGTCTGGGTTGATCCCAGCTCTGACCTTGGGTGACTGACTTCATGTCTCAGGACTGGGGATTTTGTTTTTAATCCCTAAAATGGGGATATTAATAGTTATTATGGGGGTTAAGTGAAATATATGTGAAGTGCTTAGCTCAGCACTTTGGTGCAGAGTAAATATATAAACTTTAGGGTTTTGTGCTTGTTTTTTGAGGTATAATTGACTTTTAGCATTAGTTTCAGATGTACAGCGTAATGATTCACTATCTGTACATACAGTAGACCCTTGAGCACGGGTTTGAGCTGCATGGGTCCACATACATACAGTTTCAATAAACATCCATCGCTTTCCCTATCCACCGGCTTCACAGCTGCATTCAGCCAGCCGTGGGCCTTTCTGTCCGTGGTGGGGGTTACACTAGCGAGGCCGACTGGAGGCCTGGTGCTGCGCCAGGTGAAGTAAGGACTTCAGCACCTGTGGACTGGGTGTCCGCGGGGTCACGGAACCAATGCCCCCAGAGACCGAGGGACAACTGTAGTTACGTTTTTAAAAAAGCTCTAAATACTTTTTATTGATTTCAGAGAGAGGAAGGGAAAGAGAAACACTGTTGTGAGAGAGAAACCTCGATCTGTTGCCTCCCATAGGTACCCCAACTGGGGTTCAAACCCACAACCTGTACTGAGAATCGAACCCGAAACCCTCCAGTGTACAGAACGGCACTCCAACCCCTGAGCCAGGGCTGTAGTTAAGTTTCTGAGGAATCAAAAGTAATACTTGGATTTTTACTTTGTGGGGGTGGAGGTAAAGGTATTGGTGTTCCTAAGTCCACGTGGTTCAAGTCAACTGTATTGGGAAAGGATCACCACAATAAGTCTAGTGAAAATGCATCACCACGTGTAGTTACGAAAAAAGGTTTTTTCTTGTGATGAAAACTTTAAATATTTACTCTCTTAGCAACTTTTTATTTTATTTTACTTTTATGTTTTTGTGGGGTTTTTTGTGTGTGTGGTTTTTTTTGTGTGTGTTTTTTTTTGTTTTGTTTTGTTTTTTGCTGTTGTTAAATATATTTTTACTTATTCCAGAGAGTAAATGAGGAGGGAGAGATAGAAACATCAATGATGAGAGAGAATCATTGATCAGCTGCCTCCTGCAAGACCACACATGGAGATCAAGCTCACAACCCAGGCATATGCCCTGACCGGGAACCGAACCGGGACCTCCTAGTTCATAGTGGATGCTCAACCACTGAGCCGAGCCAGCCGGGCTCTTTTTTATTTCTTTATCGTTTATTTATCAAGAGAACAATTCTTCAGCTCAAATACCCCCGTCTCATAGTTCAGAAACACAGCTCAGGGACAAGCTTCCACGGGATCCAACCCAAAGAAATTCTTTGCATTCCAAGATCCCTTCTCACTCTGAAAGAGGCCAGCCTTCTTTATCTTCTCAAAATCTTCCCTGGAATTACAGTTCCTGTAGGAATCCGCACGTGTCTTCTTTCTTGGTGTCTCCCCCGGGCAAACTTACAAGCCCTGGAGACATGTCCAGCCTCCGTCCTGAAATGGACCCTTAGCGGCTTGCAAATACGAAATACAGTGTGTTAACTGCCGTCATCACCTGGACTTGTTTTATAGCTGAGAGTTCGTTAACTTTGACCCCCTTCATCCATTTTCTCCACCCGCTCCACCTGCCACTGGCAGCCACCAATCTAGGAATTGATGAGGGCTTTTGTTTTGTTTTGTTTTAGATTATACATATAATTGAGATTAGACATATTTGTTTTTCTCTGACTTATTTCACTTAGCATCCATGTTGTGGCAAATGGCAAAATCCTTCCTTTTTGTGGCTGAATAATATTCCATTGTGTGTGTGGTGTGTGTTTCGGTAATGATGGGATTGCATAATGAGTGCAGAGGACTTAACCCAGGATGCGGAGGGGACAGGGGTGGGAGCTGTCTGTTGGCCCAGCTTGGTTGGGGTGGAGGAAGGCTGACCGCCCCTCTGTCTCAGGTGCTGTCCCATAACCTGTACACGGTCCTGCACATCCCCCACGACCCTGTGGCTCTGGAGGAGCACTTCCGAGATGACGACGACGGGCCGGTGTCCAGCCAGGGGTACATGCCCTACCTCAACAAGTACATCCTGGACAAGGTGGGTCCACCTCCCAGCCAGCACCCCAATACATGTCCTCCCCTATAAACTCCCACTCTGTCCCCTCTGTACGGCTCCCATTTTCACCCTCCTTTCCCAGCCGCTCACCCCTCCACGCCCCCCTTAGCTCACCTTCGGTCTCCCTCAGCTCTCTCCTAGCCCCCACCCTTCCCATAGCTTCCCACCCCATCCCTGCCGAGGCCCACCTCCTGCTTCCGGCTGCAACCTGTACAAAGAGCGCCCCGGCTCCCCCTCTGCTGTCCCCCCTGCTCCTCCCAGCTGTCACTGTCTTCTCAGCTTCTCCTTGACTGTCCATCCCCCGGGCCTTCCTTCTCTCTCCTCCGGGCTAAGGGAACTGGGGTGGATATGTGGATGTGGGGTGCGGGGAGAAGGGCAGGGTGGTTGGAACCAGCTAGTTACCTGCTGCTAGTCAGCTCAGGGGTACCTCTGTTAGAGGGGGACTTGGCAGCGGGGGGGGGGGGGGGGGAGCAGGAGAGTAGATGATCTGAGAAGCCAGCTGGAGCCGGGAGTCGGGTAGAGCCGGCCAGGGCAGCCTCCTGGGCTGACCTGCGGGCCTGGCGGCAGGTGGAGGAGGGGGCTTTCGTTAAGGAGCACTTTGATGAGCTGTGCTGGACCCTGACGGCCAAGAAGAACTACCGGGCGGACAGCAACGGGAACAGCATGCTCTCCAATCAGGATGCCTTCCGCCTCTGGTGCCTCTTCAACTTCCTGTCTGAGGACAAGTACCCCCTGATCATGGTTCCCGATGAGGTGAGGGTGATGGCAGCCCCAGGGACTGACCCAGTTGAGGCCAAACCATGAAGGAAGCTCAATAGCCTTTGTACATTTCCACATCCCCTTTCCTCTCTGTGTTCTCCATCCAGCTACTGCAGGCCCCCCACTGCCCCTGTCAGAACACCTGTGCCTTCTCCCAGGAGAAGCAAAACCACGCCTCCTCAGGCCCTGCTGGCCTCCCAGCAGGAAAATGACCTGCAACTCTATGTACACAGAGGTGTGAATGCCGGGCACATTACTGGGCACTTATAAACAAAAGCATTGAAGATCAGATGGCAGGATTTGAGACACCGTGGCCTCGAGAAGGTGCACTAGGAGGGGAAGGAGAGCTTTCTAGGACCTCTCTCGGTTACTCCAGGTGGACATCTGAGCCTGACCTGGCCCCAGATTCTCCCTCCGGCCACAGCACAGGGAGAGCAGGGCAGACACAGCGCAGGACCAGGGCGGCTCCTGGGAGTAGAGGCCAGGAATCCATCCTCCCTCCTCAACTCACCAGAGAGGTCAGGGCATGGCCTCTCCTCCAGTCAGCCCGCCGCCCTCTGCCTTCCACCCTCTCCACCCGCTCAGCCTTCTCCGGCCTGTTAAGCCCTCCTGGCTGTGAGGATGTCGGGGTGAACTTACGTCTTTAGATGAGGGCAGACAGGCAGGGGTCCTCATGTTTACAAGAAGCACTCACAGGTCTGACTGTCCTCAGATTTGTCTCCTTGCTTCTGTTTGTGAGAACACTGAGGGGAGCCACCTGAGCCCTGAATGGGCGCCCCCCACCCCAGTCCCCGCTGAGGCCGAAGTTTCCCCTGAAGCTGCTGGGGCAGGAGAGGGACCTGTGTCCATCTACAGACCCTGGGGGTGGCAGCCTTGCCAGACCCTGCCAGTCAGGACAGGGCCTCCCAGGGGCTGCTTTCTGCTGTGATCGGCACGCAGTGGGAACCAACTGCAGCAGGATGTACCCCAACCACCACTTCCGGTTCCTCCGCAACAGGTTTCCTGTCCCTGCCCTGCTTTCCCCCACCGCCAGGCCCCGCGCCTTCCCAGAAGGGAGGGTCCCCAGGGTCAGGGCTCAGAAGAGGGCTCACATGGGACTTGGGAGATCCCAGTCAAGATTTGGCTGCCACCAACTTGCTGTGCGATTTAGAACAAGTCACTTCCCCCTTCAGGCCCCAGTTTTGTCATCTGTTCAGTGAGGGTATTGGGTTGCACCCCTTCTGATATATTCTGTGACCTGCTGCCTCTGCCCAGCCCCCGCCCAGCCCCCGCCCAGCCCCTGCCCAGCCCACAGCGCCAACCCTCACCTGCCCTAATTTCAGGCAGGAAGGACTGGGACTGTAGGTTGGGGAAAGGGAGTGGATGCCTGAGTTGGCGTTGGGACTCCAGGATCCCCTTCCAAATCTCTCCCCTGGTCCACCGGTTTAGTTCTCTGCCCCCTCTCCCACCCCTGTTCCTGGTCACCTCTGCCCGGGCCCTGGGAGCCCGGTGATGGGGGGAGAGCACTGCCCGGGCAGTCAGCGGGCCTCTCCCCTGCAGGTGGAGTACCTGCTGAAGAAGGTGCTCAGCAGCATGAGCTTGGAGGTGAGCCTGGCGGAGCTGGAGGAGCTGCTGGCCCCAGAGGCCCAGGCGGCCCAGACCAGCGGGGGGCTCAGCGTCTGGCAATTCCTGGAGCTCTTCAACTCGGGCCGCTGCCTCCGTGGTGTGGGGCGGGACACCCTCAGCATGGCCATCCACGAGGTCTACCAGGAGCTCATCCAGGATGTCCTGAAGCAGGTCAGGCCGAGCTGGCAGCCGGGGAGGAGCCCAGGAGGAGTGAGGGGGCCGTGAGGCCTCTGACCTTGCCCTGTCTGGCAGGGCTACCTGTGGAAGCGCGGCCACCTGAGGAGGAACTGGGCCGAGCGCTGGTTCCAGCTGCAGCCCAGCTGCCTCTGCTACTTTGGGAGCGAAGAGTGCAAGGAGAAAAGGGGCACCATCCCCCTGGACGGGCAGTGCTGTGTGGAGGTAAGGGGCCCGGGAAGGGCTGGCGCACACCTCAGGGCACACAAGGCCTTCCGGGGTTTGAGGGCAGAGGCTCCGGAGGAGGGTGAGTGGGGAAAAGCCAGTGGCAATTTCTGCTTAGATGCGTGTAACCCAAATATACTTGGGTTGCGGGCTCAATGCCCAGTATGGCGAGTGCAGAAGGCAGCCCGTCAAAGTGTCTCTCTCATCCATATTTCTCTCTCTCTCCCTCTCCCTTCCTTTCTGAAATCAATAAAAATATATATATTTTTTAATCCTTAGCTGGTTTGGCACAGTGCATAGAGTGATGGCTCTCAAACTGAATGGTCCCGGGTTTGATTCCCATCGGGGGCACATTCCCAGGTTGGGGGTTCCATCCTTAGTGGGGAGTGTGCAGGAGGCAGCCGATCAATGATTCTCTCTCATCATTGATGTTTCTCTCTATCTCTCTCTCCCCCTCTCCCTTCCTCTCTGAAATCAATAAAAATATATATTTAAAAAATACATGAATATATATATATTTTAAAAACCTGCAAAATCATTGGTAAACAATGTGGGTTTTGCTAAAGATTTCAGAGGAGACAGCTTTTGTCTCACACTACCCAGCAAAACCTCAAAATCCCCTTTAAAGGTCTTTCTCCTTCACCCAAGTCCATTCCCTTTGGCAGCTCTTCACCGCCTTGTTCTGTCTCCTCACTCCCCTCCTTTCCCCTTCCTCTCCCTTCACCTCCCTTGGCTCTGTCCATTACTATTTTAGAGCAAGCACGTCAAACTCAAAGGCTAACACGGGCCAAGTAAGAAGGTGTAAGTTTCTGTGGGCTGCAAAAAAACAAAAGCTTCAGTTTTCATAGAAACGTGGGTTTATTTCAATAGAGACATGCTGAATACAAAGGGCTGAAATAAATGAGTCATCATTAACATAAAATAATAGAACATTTTAATAAAAATTAACATTTTTTCTTGAACATTAACTTACCAGACACTGAATAACTACACAAATTAATAAGCGTAACGCAAATAAACCAATATTTCTTGTTCTTTGAAAGCAAAATATTTCCTGTTGTGCACACCAAACAAGTCAGTCCAAGACTAATGACGTGGAAATTGGCTGCTAAAATATTCGCTGCTGGTATTAGTGGAGAGAAATGGTGTGCCTGTGCATAAGTCGTGTAAGGGAAATGAATGCAACACGTTTATAGTAATCAGTCATTAGCAAACATTGTAGTTCGTTATTAATAACTAAAGGCCCAGTGCACGAATTCATGCATGGTTGGGGTCCCTCTGCCTGATCAGCAATGGGGGCTGATAGGGGCTATCTCTCCCAATTGGGGCCGATTGGGGCTGGCCAGCCGGGGAGAGAGACCGCAGGAGGTTGGCTGGTCATAAATGGTTGGCTGTGGAAGTACACTGACCACCACGGGGCATCCCCTGTATTGAACATCTGCCGCCTGGTGGTCAGTGTGTATCATAGCAACTAGTTGACTGGCCATTCAGTAGATCAGCTGTAACAGTTGTTTAGGCATTTATTTATTTATTTATTTATTATCTATTTTTATTGATTTCAGAAAGTAAGGGAGAAGGAGAGAGATAGAAACATCAATGATGAGAGAGAATTATTGATCAGTTGCCTCCTGCTTGCCCCCTATTGAGGATCGAGCCTGCAACCCCAGGCATGTGCCCTTTACTGGGATCGAACCTGAGACCCTTTAGTCTGCAGGCCAACACTCTATCCATTGAGCCAAACCAGCCAGGGCTAGGCTTTTATATATAAAGATTATGTATAACAGGATATTATAAAAATTAAGTTACAAAGTTTTTATTAAAACGTTTATTACATACCATTATATTGACTGAGTCGAAATTTTCATTATGGGCCACATAAGGCCTGTGGGCCACGAGTTTGACATGTTTGTTTTAGAGGCTTAAAGCAAAAAGTTTCTGTTGGTTGGTTTGGTTTTTAAATAATGATAAAAATATTTATTGATTTCAGAGAGGAAAGGAGGGGAGAGAGAGAAAAACATCAATGATTGGCTGCCTCCTGTAGATCCCATGCTAAGAACTGAGCCCACAACCCAGGCATGTGCCTGACCAGGAATCAGACGGTACCCTCCCGGTTCATAGGTCAGTGCTCACCACTGAGTCATGCTGGCCAGGCACAGAAAGCTTTTTAATAGTAGAAAAATATATGTATAATAAGAAATTTGCCATTTCCACCATTTTAAGTGTATAATTCAGTGCCATTAAATAGAGTCACAGTGTTGTGTAGCCATCACTATCATCTATTTCCAAAACTTTTTCATCATCCCAAATAGAAATTCTGTACCCATTAAGCAATAACTCATCCTCACCCAGCCCTCCTTTGTCTCCATGAATAAGTATTCTAGGCACCTCATATAAGTGGAATAGTATAATATTAGTTTTTCTGTGTGTCTGGCTTATTTCTCTCAGCATAATGTTTCCAAGGTTCATCATGTTGTGGCATGGATCAGGAATTCATTCCTTTTCGTGGCTGAATTATATTCCATTGTAGATATATGACATTTAGCTTCTCCATTTATTTGTTGGTTAGAGGCCTGGTGCATGAATTTGAGCATGGGTGGGGTCTGGCTGAGGGGAGGAGCCTCAGGCAATTGGCTGTCTAACCCTGCCCCCGATTGAGGTGTTGGGAGTGAATTGTGGGTGGGATCAGCCTTTCTTGCTCAGACCCCAGCAACAAGCTAACCTATCAGTTGAAGCGTCTGCCCCCTGGTGGTCAGTGCACATCATAGTTGAGCAGCCTTAGCATATCATTAGCATATTATGCTTTTATTGGTTGAACGGATAAATGAACGACCAGAGACATAGCACATTAGGCTTTTATTATCTTGGACTAGAGGCCCGATGCACAAAAACTCATTCAAGAGTAGGCCTTCCTTACCCTGGCTGCCAGCATAGCTTTCCTCTGGCACCCAGGACTTAGGCTTCCCGGCTCCATCTGCTGGCAGGTTCCCAGGACCCCAGCCAGCTTTCCTCGGCCCTGGCTTTGTCAGGAAGGATGTCTGGATGTCCAGAAGGTCGTTCAGCTGTCCGGTCTAATTACCATATTACCCTTTTATTATTATAGATAGCCATTGGGTTGCCATCTGTTTGCTATCCTATATAATTAAAGGATAATATGTATAATGATCCTAATGGCCAAACGACCCGGAACAACAGGTTGCTATGATGTGCACTGACCACCAGGGGGCAGACACAATGCAGGAGCCTGCCCTCTGGTGGTCAGGGTGCTTCCATAGGGGGAGTGCCGCTCAGCCACAGCTGGGCTGATGGCTGTGCTAAGGATATCTGGCAGGCGGACAACCCCTGAGGGGTCCTGGACTGGAAGAGCGCACAGGCCAGGCTGAGGGATGCCCGCCCCTCACCTCCACCCCTCGGTGCACGAGTTTTCATGCACCAGGCCTCTGGTTGTGAATAATGCTGTTATGAATATCTGTGCACAAATTTCTGGGGGGAGATGTGTTTTCATTTCTCTGAGTACAAACCTAGGAATAGAATTGCTGGACCCTAGGGTTATTCTATTTAACTTTTAGAAGTATAAACTGTTTCCCATAGTGGCTGCACCTGCTTACATTCTTACCAGCAGTGTATGAGGGTTCCAGTTTCTCCATATCCTCACCAACACTTGTTATTTTACATTTTTTTAAAAGTTATTATAGCCATTCTAAGCTCTGTCCATTTTTGCCAAATGAGGGAATAGGTATCACTGTGGAAAGAACACAGATCTAGGCAGAAATCCCAACTCCACCACTAATAGGCCATGTGAATTGGGCAAGTTCCGGGCCTCTCAGAGCCTCGGTTTCTTCCTCTGTAAAGTGGAGATAAGGAGGCCTGGCTGACACGGCTGTCTGGGAGCAGTGAATAAAATGATGCATATAAAACACTAGTACAGACCCTACAACATAAGAAGCTCAAAACATGGTAACTATTATTTTCCACTGGAGTGTAGCTTAGGGACGGCAGGGAGAGATTTGGTCTGTAAGGCACATCTCAGTATCCCAAATGCCTGAACAATGAGTGGCACTCAGTAGACACTCCAAAATATCTGTGAAGTGACTGAATGGAGAACATTCTAGATAGTTAGGACCCGGTCATTGGAGGTGTTCAAGCATGACCTGCATGAACACTGAGTGGGACTAGATCTAAGCCCTGAGGGGAGCTACCAAGATGGAAACAGCCCACTCCGCCTTCAAGGAGCAAAGCCTACAAGAGCTGTGAGGACGCACGTAGTCCCAGAACTAACTCCTGCTGAGCACACAGGCTCCTGGCAAACGGTGGAGGGCGGCCAGGGAAGATGGTCAGTCAGGAGGGGTAGGGGCTGGAGCTGGCGCTGGAGCACGCCTGGGGCAGGGCCGGTGTGGCCCTGACCTCAGTGAGGCCAGCCTGCCCGGACACCTGTCCTCTCCCAGGTGCTGCCTGACCGCGAGGGGAAGCGCTGCATGTTCTGCGTGAAGACGGCCTCCCGCACGTACGAGATGAGCGCCTCGGACACGCGCCAGCGCCAGGAATGGACGGCTGGTGAGCTACTCACGGGTGGCCGGGGCCTGGCGGGGCCTCAGTCGCCTCGCCTGTGTAAGCGGGTGATGACACTTTGCCCAGCGGCGGGCCGCCTCGAGCCGCCCGGCCTCGGGCCAGCCGCCTGCTGATTCCCTCTCGCTCCCTTCGCAGCCATTCAGATGGCCATCCGGCTGCAAGCCGAGGGGAAGACGTCGCTGCACAAGGACCTGAAGCAGAAGCGGCGGGAGCAGCGGGAGCAGCGGGAGCGGCGCCGGGCCGCCAAGGAGGAGGAGCTGCTGCGGTTGCAGCAGCTGCAGGAGGAGAAGGAGCGGAAGCTGCAGGAGCTGGAGCTGCTGCAGGAGGCGCAGCGGCAGGCGGAGCGCCTGCTGCAGGAGGAGGAGGAGCGGCGCCGCAGCCAGCACCAGGAGCTGCAGCAGGCGCTGGAGGGCCAGCTGCGCGAGGCCGAGCAGGTGAGGCCGCTGGGGGCGGGGCCCGGGGCGGGGCTAGGAGTGGGCGGGGCCTGCGAGGCATTGGGGTGGAGGAAACTGGCAGCGGGGTGGCTTAAGGGAAGGGAAGGTGAGAGGTGGGGCTTGAACCAACGGATGGGTGGGGCCGGAGCCGCTAAAGACTACGTCATTAGGGATGAACTTGGAGTCGGGTTGGAATACATTACACTAGACCTGATCTGAGGTTACAATGAAACCAATTTGGGGAATTCAGGATGGGAGGAAGGGGGGCTGAAGTGGGGGCGTACTCAGCGTGCAGAGGCAATTAGATTTAGGGGTTAAGAGATCTAGAACTGGAGTCAGGCACGTGCATTCATTCCCAGCGCTGCCTCTTCGGAGCCCTGGGAGCTCTGGCAAGGTACCCAGCCTCTGTCCCTCAGTGACCTATCAGTGGGGTGTGGCTGCAGAGGTTTGGTGAGGATCAAATGCGGAAACAGCTGTTATAACAAGTATTTTAATTATAGTCACTCCCTCCCCAGCACTGGCCTTAATTATAACACACTATGTTATCACATATAGTAGAAATTAGTTAAGGCTGGTGCTAGGCAGGGGTGCCTTGAGCCCCTCTCCCGCTGCAGCATCAGCTCGCTGATTGTCCTCTGGATGGCCAGTCTCTCAGAAAGGGATCAGGTCAGGAGAGCCTGACATGGGCACAGCCAGGAACTGGATCCAGAACCAGGAGCTCCCCAAACCCTCACCTGGAGATAACTAGCGGGGCCAGCCTAGCAGACCTCCGGGGACAGGGCGCGCCCGCCGCCTCCCTGCCCTGTGCCCATTGCCCGGCTCTGCGCCCCGCAGGCCCGGGCGTCCATGCAGGCTGAGATGGAGCTGAAGGAGGAGGAGGCTGCCCGGCAGCGGCAGCGCATCGAGGAGCTGGAGGACATGCAGCAGAGGCTCCAGGAGGCTCTGCAACTGGAGGTGAAAGCTCGGCGGGACGAGGAGGCCGTGCGCCTGGCCCAGACCAGGTAAGCCTGAGGGACCCCTCCGCCTCCCCTCCCCTGCTTCCCGCCGTCCTGGGCGCCTACCGGGGGCCTTGGCTCTGGACACTCAGTGCGCCCGCCGCCGGCAGGCTGCTGGAGGAGGAGGAGGAGAAGCTGAAGCGGCTGCTGCGGCTGAAGGAGGACCAGGAGCGCTACATCGAGCAGGCGCAGCAGGAGAAGCAAGAGCTGCAGCAGGAGATGGCCCAGCAGAGCCGCTCCCTGCAGCTGGCCCAGCAGCAGCTGGAGGAGGTGCGGCAGAACCGGCAGCGGGCGGATGAGGACGTGGAGGTGAGGCCTGCGGAGGAACGGGGTGACTGGCAGAGACTGACAGAGTGACGGAGTGAGGGAGGGAGAGCGGTAACCTCAGGTCCCCGCCTTTCCTCCAACCCTGGTTCCATCCTCCTCTGGCTGTGACCTTGGAGAATGGCCTGACCTCTCTGAGTTCAAGTCCCTCATTGGGGAAGGGGGACTGGAATAGCATTGCTATGAGATTAAATGAGATTAATAGGTGGTATTTCATATGTAGTAAGGGCTGAAGAAACATTAGCTGCTATTTTTAAAAAATACATGTTATTAACTTTTTTTCAGAGGGGAAGGGAGAGGGAGAGAGAGTTAGACACATCAGTGAGAGAGAAACATCAATCAGCTGCCTCCTGCACATCCCCCATTGGGGATGTGCCTGCAACTAAGGAGAGGATGCAAAATACAGGGATAGCAAAATAGGATGTTGGAAGAGCAGGAGGAAAATTTTTGCCCAGATTAAGAGTAATGATAAAAATAGCAGCTAGCCCTAACCAGGTTGGCAGAGTTATATACATAACTCTGAATATGCATGAGTTTCCTGAGGAGATGATCAGCAGCCTTGGTCACATCGTAAGGGGCCTGTGCACCTGCAAAGGTTAAGGCACGCTATCTTGGATAGTGGCCCTTGGCCAGAATCAAACCTGGGACCCCTGGGTCCTCAGGTCGACGCTCTATCCACTGAGCCAAACCGGTTAGGGCTAGCTGCTATTTTTATCATTACTCTTAATCTGGGCAAAATTTTTCCTCCTGCTCTCCCAAGATCCTATTTTGCTATCCCCATATTTTGCATCCTCTCCTTAAAGCACAAATCTCCATGGAAGAGAGGTTATTTTGATGTTTTGTTTTTATTAATATTGTTTACTTTATTTTGCTTTGTTGGCTTACGTGGCCATCATAAAAAATTCAAACACAAAAATATGTAACCTGGAAAGGAAAGGTTCCTCTATGACCCCACCCGCTCTGCTAACATCGGAGCAGAGGCTTGCCCACTCCTCCCCGAGAGGCGGTGGGTCAGTGGTGCAGGTCAGCGTGTGTCCCCGGCGAGTCACTGAACCTCTTCTGCACGTGTGTGTTGTTAACATCTGCTCTGGAGGTGGAATGAGATAATAAATATACTTAACACGCCTGGGCCGCCTAATAAATGGAAACTATGATTATGACTGTTTGCAACCCTTTGGGAGGGGTCTGATGAGTTCCCTGAAATTGGATACCAACTCTGTGTATATGCATAACTCTGTGAATATGCGTGAGTTTCTTGAGGAGATGATCAGCAGCCTTGGTCACATCCTATGGGGCCTGTGCACCTGCCAAGGTCAAGGCAGCCGGCCTTGGACAGGGACTCTGACCCGCTCCCCACTGGCTGTGTCCCACAGGCCGCCCAGCGGAAGTTGCGCCAGGCGAGCACCAACGTGAAACACTGGAATGTCCAGATGAACAGGCTCATGCATCCAATTGAACCTGGAGGTGAGAGCGGGCTAGACCTTGGAGCTCTCCCTGGAGGGCGGAGGGTGAGGGAGGGCGAGGGGTACTGCCAGATCTACGGAGCCTGCAGGGCTGAGGCCAGGCCCGTCAGCCTCTCCCTTTCGCAGTACCTCTCTCCCGACTCACGCCTGCCTTTCCCTGCCAGACAAGCGTCCCGCCACCAGCAGCTCCTTCACAGGCTTCCAGCCCCCGCTCCTGGCCCGCCGCGACTCCTCCCTGAAGCGCCTGACCCGCTGGGGGTCCCAGGGCAGCAGGACCACCTCCCCCAGCTCCAGTGAGCGGCAAAAGTCCCTCAACGGTGGGGACGAGGCTCCCATCTCAGCTTCCACCCCTCAGGAAGACAAACAGGACCCGGACCAGAAAACTAGCCTCTGCTAGCCTCTTTCCCCCCCCAATCTCATGCCCACCAGGACCTGGCCACAGCTGGCCTGTGGGTGACGCTGGCCCCTGCGACAGAGGGAGCCGAGGACCTGGTGTCAGGGCCGAGGCCCTCCTGCCATGACACAATCCGGGAGGGAACCTACTTTATTTTTTCATCAGCCCCAGGCCCCAGGCCACTAAGGCTGCCTGGGATGCTGATCCTTAAGAACTTGATCCAGTGCCTTAACCCCAAGGATCCTATGCCCTTGGCTGGAAAAGGGTAAACAAGCAAGCCAGGGGCCATTTGCCCCAGACTGCCACCAAGCTGTGGAGGCACATTTCCAAATAAAAACTGTTCTTGGAGTGAATTATTGATCAGGTCTGCTGACCATTCTTCCTGCCATTTCCTCTCTTCCTCCCTCAAGCCTAGTCATAGGTCCAAGAAAGAATATGGTATATAGAACAGGGGCTAGGAAAGTACACTCTGCCACCTACTAACTAGGTGACTTTGGCCAAATTTCTATACCTCTCTGTGCTTTGGTTCCCAGGCTAGTAAGATAGGGATAATAATAGTACCTACCTTACTGGGTTGTTGTGAGGATTAAGTGCTTGGCACATACACAAGAACCGTTATTAGTGTCACCCAAAGTGTTTATTGAGCACCGATCTATACTATGTCCTGCAATTTCCCAGGTTACTTAGTCCTCATGGCAACTCTGAGAGGTAGATGTCATTATTCTTGTTTTGCATGTGAAGAAATTCAGGCTCAGAAAGGTCAGGTAACTTGTCCAAAGCCTTCCAAATTTGCTTCTCTTCCCATATTATCTGTTTACTGATTTATTTATATATATTTTTAGAGTAGGAGAGAAAAAAACATCAATTTGTTGTTCCACTTATTTATGCTCTCATTGGTTGATTCTTGTATGTGCCTTGATTGGGGATCAAACCTACAACCTTGGTGTATTGGGACGATGCCCTAACCAACTGAGCTACCCACCAAGGTCTTTTCATATTACCCAATTCACAGACAGAATTAGGAATCTAGAATGACTTGCTCCTTCCTTCCTGCCCACCTCATGCACAACCCATCATCAAATCCAGTAGATTCTCTCTCCTTCATACTCTCCCTCCTCTGACCCCATGGCCACTGCTGTGGCTAAGGCCTCTGATCTCCTGCCTTCATGCTCATTTTGATTCCTCCATCTTGCCCCATATCTAATCAGTCTCTAAGTCCAATTGATTGGCTTTTCTTGGTCAAGTCTATCTATTCTCTTGGGGCCATGTTTCGTGGCCAGTGCCTTATTCTGGCCCTTATCACCTTCCAACTGGATAAGAGCAGTAACTGGGTCTTCTTGCTTACTTTTCTCCCCAGGGCTGCCTGAATGAGCTTTCTAAAATGCACATCTGTTCTGGACTCTTCCCACTTTCCAGTCTCTCAGTGGTAGCCTGGACAGTCAAGTTCACATTCCCATAAATTCCATGGGCATGCCAGGCCCGGGAGCGTCTGGCCCAGGAGGTCTTCCCATGCCTCTGCCTTATGGATCTACTAGCAGCTTTCTTCTCTTCATTCCTCTGGGCATGCGCATGGGCTGTTCTTTCCACCTTACTTCACGTAATAGTCCCAAACTAGAGGCTTGAGTTCCTGGAGGACAGGGCCGTATCTTCTTCCCTGCAGCTCCCCAGTGCCTAGCACAGTGTGCTTGGCTCTCTGGAAGCATGCAACAGATGTTTTTAAAAATGAATTCGTGAGTAAACTTATCCTAAAGTTAATGACTGGGTGTCACACAGCATAGAAGGGATGAAGTAAGACTCAAACTCAAGTCTGTTCATTTATTCAACAATTAAGCTTTTACTATATGCCAGATATTGTGCTAGATGCTGGCTACATGACACAGAACAAAACATAGAACCCGTGTCCTCCTGGAACTTATGTGCTTGTCTGGTATCAAAGTTCATGTCTTTTGCAAGTACACCAAATTCTGTTGCAAAGAGTCTCGTTATAATCTAAAGTGTCATGAAACAAAGCTGCCTGTATAATATGATGCATATTTCAGGGGTGGGAAGAGAGATTCAAACTCCTAGCTGGTTTTGCTCAGTGGATAGAGTGTCAGCATGTGGGAAGGGTCCCAGTTCGATTCCAGTCAAGGGCACATGCCTAGTTGCAGACTCGAAGGCTCAACCCCCAGTAGGGGGCATGCAGGAAGCAGCTGATCAATGATTCTCTGTCATCATTCTCATCATTGATATTTCTCTCTTTTCCTCTCCCTTCCTATCTGAAATCAATTAAATCCCTTAAGTGTGGTAGGGATTCAAGAAAAGGGGAATTAACCGAGACCTGCAGACTGAAAGGTCCCAGGTTCGATTCCGGTCAAGGGCATGTACCTTGGTTGCAGGCACACCCCAGTGGGGGGGGGTGCAAAAGGCAGCTGATCGATGATTCTCTGTCATCAATGTTTCTAACTCTCTATCCTCTCTAAAAAAAAATCAATAAAATATATTTTTAAAAAAAGAAAAGAAAAGGGGAATTAGGAAGGAGCTGAGATTCAAGATGGTCCTTAAAATGTTTAATAAATAAGAAAGGAGAGCAGGGAAACAGGAACAATACACGCAAAAAGTGGTTTGCCACATTTATGGGCACAGAAACTCTGCATTCTGGTATTGGATGGGAGGATCAGTGGTCTTCTATGGGTGTGGGTATTTCTAGGGTACAAGGAGTTTTAAGAAAATCAATTTGCTGTCCGGCTGACATGGCTCAGTGGTTGAGCATCAACTTATGAACCAGGAAGTCATGTTTCAATTCCTGGTCAGGGCACATGCGTGGGTCCCGGGCTCAATCCCCAGTGGGAGGCAAGCAGGAGGCAGCCAATCAGTGATTGTCCCTCACCATTAATGTTTCTATCTCTCTCTCCCTCTCCCTTCCTCTCTGAAATAAAATAAAAACATTTTTTTAAAAAGAAATCAACTTGCAGAGTGTCAACTTCCAAGTTCTGTTTACCCAAAGTCTTTCCTCTCCCACAATTCCACCCTCCCTACTTTCAGTGGCTGGAAGGCTCACGTTCCCCACCTGCTGTCTTTCAGTGGTGGACTACCCCAAAGGGTGGAATTTCTGGAGCACCAAACAAAGCTCCTATTTGAAATGCTAGTGCAAGGCTGTAGGTGCTGAGAAAGTGGGTGGCACAAAAACTGGACAAGAAATTCTTTTGGTTTTTAAGGCAGGATCTTTGCTTTCAAAACCCTGAAGGATCATTAATAATATTTTTTATCATAGATCTTTATTTTTTTTTGGAGGGGGGGTTGCGGGGAGACAACTCAGAAGTAGATGCCATTGCTAAATCAAACTCCCACTTCCCATCTACTTATCAAGTGAACAAAGTTTCTCAGCTTTAAAATGGAAAAAAAAAAAAAAAAAAGAAACTAGAATTGATGCTGATTTCCGTCTCATTCTAACAAATAATTTTCAACTATGAACATCTGAACTACCTGAGCAAGGGGGTGAGGGAAATAGTCCATGATAAATACATTTCCAGTGTATTTTTGTGTTTATGTTTAATATGTACAAAAATCATAATATTTATGTTGTTTTGCTCAACTGAGTACTACTAATATTTCTGATGGCCATTCAAACCAGAAAAAAAGTTTCTCACCTAGAGATTTATAGTTACATAAAACTTAAGTTCTTTTAAAACTTTAACTTATATACATACTTTGGTTGCAGAGATGTATGATATTGTGATCAATAAAAGACTTTCAAGCATAAAATATGTTACATTGACATTAGACTGTGTAGAGGGCCACCTGGGAAGGCACGTGGGCATTTTCCTTTAAATTGTCAGCTGAGTCGGAGACAACCGGCAGGGCATGTTCCAAGATGGCAGAAAGTGTAATTAATCAGCTTGGCCTTCATATCAAGCCCAGGTGTTGAGAGGGCCGGGACTAGATATATAAATCTAGGGATGCTAGGGCCTCCTTAAGAATGCAAATAAGTTGATGTTACTTCTTGGTATTGGGGTATAAAATAAATGCACTGGGAGGGGTCGTCATCGTCTTCCTGCCTCTCCAGCAGACAAGATGGCGGCCTACCCAGCTCCCAGTTTTAAATCTATTTCTGTGTCTTCTCTCTTTATTTATAATATTTCTCAATCCCTGGCCACCTCCACTTAGAACCGGTTCATTCATCTCTCTTTCCTTGCGGGGCGTGGAAAAGGGAGATCCCTGCCCTGCCTGGACCCCACCGCAGCAGGCCCCCGCAGGTGGTTGAAGGGAAAGAGGAATGGAAATACAAGTACAAGGAGAAAAGGGAACAATGTAAAATGTTTTTATTGCTAAAGAAAAGCTTGTTCACTCTATTTTTTTCTTTTTCTTTTTTTATTAATCTTACCATTGCTCCTACCCCCCAGCTATTTTTTTAAAAATATATTTTTATTGATTTCAGAGAGGAATGGAAAGGGAGAGAGAAATATCAGTGATGAGTGAGAATCATTGATCAGCTGCCTCCTGCATGCCTCCTGCTGGGGATGTGCCCTTGATCAGAATCAAACCCAGGACCCTTCAGTCCACAGGCTGACACTCTATCCACTGAGCCAAACCAGGTAGGGGTTGTTCATGTTATTTTTAAGATGGATAATGGTGAGCATCAAATGACTTTGGGATTCGAGTTTTATTTAATATATTTAAAGGGGTAACATAACAGTTTTATATTAAAATGTCAATATTTATTAAAGAATAGAAATTAGATTCTTCCTCTGAAACTATTGTTTTACATTAATGATGAAAAAGGTTAGATGTCACCGGGACTGGTTTGGCTCAGTGGATAGAGCGTCGGCCTGTGGACTGAAGGGTCCCGGGTTTGATTCCAGTCAAGGGCATGTACCTTGGTTGCTGGCGCATCCCCAGTGGGGTGTGTGCAGGAGGCAGCTGATCGGTGTTTCTCTCTCGTCGATGTTTCTAGCTCTCTGTCACTCTCTCTTCCTCTCTGTAAAAAATAAATAAAATATATTTTTTTAAAGGAAGAAAGAAAGAAAGAAAGGAAGGAAGGAAGGAAGGAAGGAAGGAAGGAAGGAAGGAAGGAAGGAAGGAAGGAAGAAGGAAGGAAGGAGGAAGGAAGAAAGGAAGGAAGGAAGGAAGGAAGGAAGGAAGGAAGGAAGGAAGGAAGGAAGGAAGAAAGAAAGAAAGAAAGAAAGAAAGAAAGAAAGAAAGAAAGAAAGAAAGAAAGAAAGAAAGAAAGAAGGAAAGAAGGAAAGAAGGAAAGAAGGAAAGAAAGAAAAAAGTTAGGAGCTACACAGTTTCAGTAAATTCTTTCAGGAGGCTACTACTGTGAGACCTGTGACTAGAACGGCAGAGTGAGGTCTCTTAGAAGCTCGGTAGAGTTTAGACTTGAGCTGCTAAGTCGCTCTCTAAACCTCAGTGTCCTCACCTCTAATAGGGTCCAGTCCAGGCTTTTGAATATCTATGATGGGACATAGGAAGGCATAGAGGGTGGGTGTGTGAGATAGTGAAAGAAACATCACCAGATGCCTGAATGCAATCCACATTGGGACTGGCAGAGGAAGCTCTCAGTCTGGTGGGGGGGAGGGGGAGCGGGGAAGCATCCCTAAGGGGCAGAAGAAGGTATTTCCCAGTCTTTTAATTGCAAGGTGAGAAAATAATTCCTCTGTCCTTTCCAACATTCTAGATAAAGCTGAGTGTATCCAATCTCTGATGCTCTCAGAAATACCCATAAGCTTGGGGCATGAGGGGATTACAGACCTTGCGATCCCAGGTCACCCCATTGTGATCTGTATATAAGGAGATGTGACTGGCTGGAGAGCAAGAAGCTTGTTGCAAACTGTTGCCAGGATATGCAAGGAAAGCCTTGAAGAGGATGGATATACATAAACTGGCACATCCTGAGATCGGCAGTCTGGATGGCAAAAGGCACTATGATCATTTTATATGAGGAGCGAGGGATGTTGTAGCTTAAGAAGAAAAAAATATAGGGGAGTGGGATCAAACATCAAAAGGACTCTTTTATGGAAAACAGTTTGACTTAGTGCACCTTCAAGGACTAGAACTAAGACTCCTGGGTAGGATAACCAGAGGATACAAACTTTCCCTCAATATAAGGAAGATTTTTCTTTTTTGTGGCTAAAAAAGCAAATCCTTTATGAAAAATATGCTCAGAATAAAAACATAGAAAGGTAAAAACTCACAGAACCCCCACCCAAAGACAACTGCTGATAACGTTTTAGTGTGTGCTTCCTCCCAGTTTTTTCTATAACTTTTTTTTTAATTTTCCAAATGATTTACTTATCTATATATGCTATACACATAATCAGATCCTGTTTTATGTCCACTAAAAATCAGATCATAACATTTCCCACTTTTTAACCAAATCTTTGTAGGCATATATATATATTTTTAAATGTCTTTTTCATAACTATATTTGAAAATATGTTTTTATTGATTTTATTGGAAGAGAGGAGACAGAGAACCATGGATGTGAAAGAGAAACATTAATTAATTAATTGTCTCCCACATGACTGGGATCAAACTCTAAATCTGGGTATGTATCCTTTGAAATATAAAAATGAGATGAGGTGAAAATGTGGCATCTCCACAGTGCTCCCGGGATTTCTTTTAAGGAGGGAACTTTCTTTATTAGAGGAAAAAAGCCTGTAATGGGTAGAAAGTGAGGTCTTTAGGGCATGACTGTTGAAAGGAAACTTTGCAATAAAGAAATATAGCTGCCGAAGCCAGTTTGGCTCAGTGGATAGAGCGTCGGTCTGCGGACTGAGGGGTCCCGGGTTCGATTCTGGTCAAGGGCATGTACATTGGTTGCAGACACATCCCCAGTAAGGGGTGTGCAGGAGGCACCTGACTGATGATTCTCTCTCATCGATGTTTCTAGCTATCTATCCCTCTCCCTTCCTCTCTGTGAAAAATCAATAAAATATATTTTAAAAAAAGAAAAGAAATATAGCTAAGCCTTGGCTGATGTGGCTCAGTTGGCTGAGCATTGGCCTATGCACCAAAAGGTTGCCAGTTCAATTCCCAATCGATGTTTCTCTCTCCTCCCTCTCTCTCTAAAATCAATAAAAACAGCTTAGCTGGTGGTGTTGCTTAGTGGTTGAACTTCAAGCTATGAACCTGGAGGTCACAGTTCAATTTCTGGTGGGGGCACATGCCTGGGTTGTGGGCTCCATCCCTGGTGTGGGGCATGCGGGAGGCAGCTGATCAATGATTCTCTATCATCATTGATGTTTCTATCTCTCTCTCCCCTTCCTCTCTGAAATAAAAAATATATTAAAAAACAAAAACATATTTAAAAAATAAATAACATTAAAAAAGAGAGAGATGTAGCTAAGATGTCTCTTTCTGCCCAGAAAGCCAGAGGAATTTGTGTGTTTTTTTTCTCTGGAGAGGGTGGGATAAAGAATAGAGAGGAGAGGTAATGATTTGGGAAAAGGCCAGGCCCTAAGGGGTAAAGGGCCAGTTAGAACACCTCAGTTGGGGAACTGATCATGTTGACAAGTCTTACCTATACCTACTTAAAAGGAAGAAGGGCCCTAGCTGGTTTGGCTCAATGGATAGAGTGTTGGCCTGAAGACTGAAGAGTCCCAGGTTTCATTCCAGTCAAGGGTATGTGCCCGGGTTGCTCGATCAGGTTGCAGACTTGATTGGGTTGCAGGCTTGATTGGGCATGCAGGATGCAGCTGATCAATAATTCTCTCTCATCATTGATGTTTCTAGCTCTCTCTCCCTCTCCCTTCCTCTCTGAAATCAATTATATATATACTAGAGGCCCAATACATGAAATTCATGCAAAAGTAGGCCTTCCCCCGGCTGCCTGCACCAGCTTCCCTCTGGCACCCGGGACCCGGGCTTCCCTTGCAGCCCTGGCTTCATCCGGAAGGATGGAAGGATTTCCAGAAGAACTTCCCGTCTAATTATCATACTACGCTTTTATTATATATGAAGAAAGTGTATATAATAAACACCTTTTCTTTCTTCCTTCCTTCCTTCCTTCCTTCCTTCCTTCCTTTCTTTCTTTCTCTCTTTCTTTCTTTTCTTTTTCTTTTTCTTTTCTTTCTTTCTTTCTTTTTTTTTTTGAGAGAGGAACATCAATTAGTTTGAGGGATAGAATGCGTAACCTGGGTATGTATCCTGACTGGGAATCAAACTCATCACCTTCTGGTGTACAGGATGATGCTTCAACCAATTGAGCCACATCAGACAGGGCCAAATTTATGAATTCTTTTTTTTTTTAAAAATTATCCATTCATTATTCTTTTTAAAAAATTATTGTTTAAAATATTACATATAATATTACATAAGTCTCCTTTCCCCCCATTGATCTCTCCCTGGCCACCCCCACCTTCTGAGCACATGCCCTCACCCCCTTAGTGTCTGTGTCCGTTGGTTATGCTTATATGCATGCATACAAGTCTTTTGGCTGATCTCTTAACACACACACACACACACACACACACCGTGGATAATTATTACACAATCCATTCTTACTTCAATCTGAAAGGGCAAGGAGGTTGACGTCTAATTACAAAAGTAATGCATATTCATTTTTAAAGAATAGAAAATAAAAAGAGAAGCAGAAAGAATACAAAATCACTCAACTGTTCTACCATCCAGATATCTGAGGGTGGCCTGAGGAGTGTATGGGAGAGGGGAGGTGTGATCTTTAAAGAAGGTGAGAGGAGGAAGTTACCCATTGATCATATATACTCATGAGTCAAGATGACAAGCCCAGCTTCTTCCACCTGACTGCCTCCCAGCGGCTAGGTACCTTTGTGTGGTATGTCTGAAAGCACGGGCTGGGACAGCAGGTCCCTTCCAGACCCTAAAGACCTGGCTTAGCCGAAACCGGTTTGGCTCAGTGGATAGAGCATCGGTCTGCGGACTGAAGGGTCCTGGGTTCCATTCCGGTCAAGGGCATGTACATTGGTTGCGGGAACATCCCCGGTAGGGGGTGTGCAAGAGGCAGCTGGTCCATGTTTCTCTCTCATTGACGTTTCAAGCTCTCTAGCTCTCTCCCTTCCTCTCTGTAAAATATCAATAAAATATATATATATATATATATATATATATATATATATATATATATAATTTTTTTTTAAAGAAAAAGACCTGGCTTAGAAGCGAGAATTTTTTTCAACAGTAGGGAGGATGCTCCCCGCTTATGTGGGCAAACGTATTCGGTAAGTACATGGGAAGATAGATAGGTAAGAAGCCCAGAACCATCAATTCCTATCGCAGAAGCCTCTCGAGGGAGGGAAGTCCTTCTATTAAAGTTACAAGCAGCACCATCTCCTCCCGTGGAGTCTGGAGTCTGAAGATTCGGGCTCCGTGGCTTCCCGCAGCAAGTCACGCACCTCCTCTTCACTGGAGGATGAGGAGGCTCTACCAGATGACCCCCAGTTCCCTTCCAGCTTTAAATTCCCTTCAGTGGTGTGTACCTGCTAGACCTGTTTTACTGGCCTGGACCTCCCCCGCTCCTTCCTAAGCGGCCGGGGCCGCGTCCCACACCAGAGGGCGCTGCAGTGGCCTGAGCGGGGTGCGGTGGGCGGAGCGGCAGGATCAGCGGGGCCGCCAGGAGGCGCGGTGATTGGCCGGCTCGGGCGGAAAGGGGCGGGGCAAGGAGGGGTGAAGCCGAGCTGCGCGGTGACGTCACGCCCGCGGGGGCGGGGCGGGGCGGCGCTGCGTGTGACGCCCGCGCGGCGGAGCTGGGATTAATGGGAAAAGTTTTGGCAGGAGCCGGAGGAGCCTGCGGGACGGCGGCGGCGGCGGCGCGAGGGGCGGCCGCGACAGGTCAGTCCGAGTCGGGGAGGCGGGTCGGCTCGCAGCAGAGGGGAGCGGCAGGTCCGCGCCGAGGCGGCCCACGCGGCCGGGACGCCAGGCCCGGAGGGGAGTGGGGAGGGGACAGCCGCCGGGGTCCCGGGACCGAGCCGCCGTCGCTTCCCGACGCTCGGACTCGGCGCGTTTGCGGTGGCCCGTGGCTGCCGGGCGCCCCGGTGCCCAGCTCTTCGGACCCGCACCGCTGTCTGCGCCCAGCTGCAGGCCTCCCCACCCGCCGGTGACCCCACTTGGGCCTCGTGGCCCCGTCTCCCGCTCAGTTGGGAGAGCCCGGGCTCTGGCTCGGGTTGTTTCCCACTCCCCACCCTGGCCTCTGCCCTTCCTTCGCTCTTCTCTGGGGTCCCCAGATGCATTGCCCTCTGTCCGGGGTCTCCTCGGGGATCTTCCCTGCCCCCTGGCTATCCTTGTCTCCCGCCTTCGTCCTTCCATCCTTGCCCTCAGTCTTTGCTCTTTCCCATCCCTGTCCCCTCCGTCCCCCGCTGCCTGCCCCTCAGGACTGGGGCTCCTCCTCATCCCCTCGCGGTGTTACGGGCTTTTTCAGCCCGGTGCTCCTTACCCGTTTGCCTAAGCCCCTCCTGCCCGGCTCCCCTCACAGGCCCTGAGTTTGCCCCTCTCTCTGATTTTCTCATTAGCCTTGTCACCCACCTGCCCTTCCCTCCCAGGGCCTTGCCTCTGCCTGGGGGAGAAGCAGTAGCTCACACACCTCCGTGCTTTCCCCTTGACCTGCAGAGACATTAGTGGGGTGAGGGCGTTCATTCAGTCCCGGATTGAAGTAAGGAGCTGAATGTCTGAGGCAAATAACAGGTTATGTCTTTGTGGGAGAATTTACTGGGATGTTGCATCGGGGACGATGTGCAATTTCTAGATCATCCTTCTAATCTCAGCTTTAATACTTCTTCTTTATGGGCCTGTTGACTTCCAGGAACCCTTGGGAAGAGACTGGCCGCTGAGTTGGGCAGGCGCCAGGGGTAGCTGCAGGCCTCATCCAACCCTTTCCCCTTCCAGGAAACAGGGCTGTGTGTCTTTCCACTCTGAATGTGCCGAACACATTTAAATCGTGATGCCCCGGCCCATCGCAGCCCTGACTCCTACCCTCTGACCTGTGCCTCATCCCAGAGAGTTAAGGGAAGTCTCCAGAAGATACGCTCTAAGAATGACTGTGGTTCTCAACCTTTTCCCTCCGTACTGACTCCAGACAATGTTTTCCCCGTTGGAGTTTTAAACAAATTGCCACCTGATAGCTCTGGGGCTAGCAGACATTTGTCCCTTTCGCTGTCGATGGCTTGAACCAGCTGCTGATTTTCCCTCGGGCATCTCTGATCCCACTGACTATGTCAGGGGCTCTGATTTTTGTCCCTCACTGAGCAGCTTCTTTTGAAGTCTCTCCCTCCATTTTCCTTGGGAGCTTAATTTCCCGTGGACCCAAGAGGGAAGGTGACACAGAGTCCTGTTCTCTTTGCCCAGGTGTTACATCAGATGCCGCCCAGGTCACTGTCTGCCCAGGCAGTCTGGGACGACACTAGTTAGACTGTGTCAAGAACTTAAGTTGCTTCTAGTCTCGGAGACAATTCTGTCTGGGGCCAGAGAGCCCACCGCCTTTGTGGTGTGTCTGGGTATTTAACCTTCTCGCGAGGCAGAAAGTTCTTTTCAGATGTCTCCCTTTTGAACTCCTTTATTTGGAGTTGGTACCCTAGAGAGATCGACAGGAAATAACATACCCGCTGTTTCTGCCCAGTCTGGTCTTGGGCAATTCAGAAAGCGTGACCCACTCTCACGTTTAGAAACGAGGGCCTGTTGTTTCACGTGGCTCCGGGTTTCTAGGTCTTCTCTTTTGAGGATCGTGCTCTCTGTCTTGGAGCCAGAATTGGACACAGAATTGGCAACTTTCAGGGGCTTTGGTGGAGAGCCAACTGAACTAGCTAGGCCAAGTTTTGGAATCCTCTTGTGCACTGAACTTTTCTGTGAAAGAAAAAGGATCAAGGATGGCTGAGCCAGTCCCCGTTCCACCCCTTTCCACTGACCCCTGAGACCCCTCTTAAGCAGCAGTTGGAGGAATTTGGGCAGAATGGACCAAAAGGGGTCCCTTGTTCTTATGAAAAGCAGGATTTTAATGGCCATTCTAATGAAGTTGAAGTTGTGGGTTTGGCAGTAATTTAGTCTAATCTCTGGCTCTCGAGGATTTTACCTGACAGCAGTTTGCTGCTACTGTCTCTGCTCCCCTGCACTCCCCCCTGAGGTGGCGGGTGATAGGGCTTGAGAAGAGGTTAAGCCCAGTCCTTGTGGGGCAGCTTGGGCATCAGCAGCCTGGCCGGTCGCTTCTTGCAGGCCGTTCATGCTGTCGTTTTCTACATGGGCAGTTATGATGGTCAGTCACCAAGTTCCCATTTAGTGATTTTTACAGAGCCATGGTCAGCCTGCCTCTTTCAAAGGAGTGAGCAGACAGGCCTCTGACATTATCTACAGATGGCGTAGCCCATCACTTCTAGTTGAATGGACTAAGTATACTAACCCACTCTTGTTTGGCTGCCTTTCTCCCTGCCTCTCCACCACTCCTTTCTCCTTCTTTGGGGTGTGCCTCAGCCCACCGAGGACGAATTGCCCTTTCTCAGCCTGCCAGCTCCACCTGTGGTTGCTCAGGCCCCTTCCCCCGACCCGGTGAGAGAACAGCCGGCGTTGGGTGCTGGCCTGGGAAGCTGCTAGGCCCCTGCTGCGGGCAGACAGCAGATGTCCTGGCTGCCAGGCGAGCGTCTTCAGGCCCTGCGGATACTGGCGTGTCCAGCTCCCCTCTCAGGAGGCGTTGGACCTGGCTCTTCTAAAGGCTTCAGCTCTGTCCTGTCCCGGACTCACTCCTCCCCAGGTGTTTCCTGACATCTGGGAGGCTAAATTGTGGGCCCTCCTGGAAATCCAGGAGCTGCCCTACAGCCCAGCATTCGAGTTTTCTTCCTTCCCACATACCATCTCCATGGACTTGGTCTGTCCTGCCAGGCTCTCCTTGGTGTCACGTCAGAAGTTCTGTGCGTGATGCCCTTGTCTGTGCCGTTTGCCCCAGAGTGCCTAGCGGCTGCTGCTGGTAGATGTGTGATGTGCTGAGCACTCTTCTGTGCCTTTGGATCTAGGCTAAGTTCCACTGTGTCAGAGGGGAGCGGGGCGCTTGCTTGAGTCTGGCAGGGAGGAAATGTCCCGTCGCATCAGATTTCAGACATGTGGGTCTTCTCGCTTGGTAGATGGTTCCTAGCCTTCATAGCTCAGAGGCTGGTGATTGAGGTGTGACCCCAGACCCCTCTCCATGGGGCTTTGGTCAAGGAATCACGCATGACTCAGGGCATTTCCACTTATGAGTTATTAACGATTGTAAGTGCCGGGCTTTAGCACCTCCATCTTGCCAGCTCCTCTGCCCCACCCTGGTACAATCAGCAGAGCCAGTGTCTTCTTACTTGGAAATGAGCAGTCTACTTCCAGGATTGGGAAATGTTTGCTACTTAGGCTCAGAATAACAACATCTCAGGGTGGGTGTAGGAGGAAAGAGAAGGAGCCAGCTTGCCTTAGGAGCTCTCTTTGAGCCCTAGTGTTTAATATTTTTTTAATATGTTTTTATTGATTTTAGAGAGAGGGGAAGGAAGAGAGAGAAATAGAAACATTGATGAGAAAGAAATATCAGTTGGCTGCCTCCTGCACATCCCTACTGGGGATCAAGCCCACACCAGGGTATGTGTCCTAGTGTTTTATTATAACACCAGAGGCCCGGTGCACGAAAATCGTGCAAGAGTAGGCCTCTTTCCCCCGGCTGCCAGCACTGGCTTCCCTCTGGCATCTGCGACCTGGGCTTCCCTATGCCGCCAGCAGGCACCTGGGACCTGGGCTTCCCTTGCTTCGTCCAGAAGGACATCTGGTTTATTTAGCATTAATTAGCTTTTATTATTATAGATATTTTCTGACCCCGGCACCTCTCAGCTAAAGATGTTGGGTTTCCTTTCTCTCCTGCAGTGTTGTGTGGTGTTTTGGGCATGTACGTGGTACTCACGCAGTGGCTCCTGCTCACCGACAGATGAGGACAGATGCGCCAAAGAGGTAATCACATTCTCCTTACCCAGGGGCTCTAACAGCTGACACACACATTCAGAGTTAGGATCCTGGCGTAGAAGATGAAATAATATCTCTAGGACTGAGTCCCAGATCCCAGGTGCCTGTCATAGCGTCTAGTACTCATCACTTGCACATAGCAGATGGTTACTAAACAGTTATTGAATGTCTCCAACTTAACATAGTTTTTTGGGAAGCATTGAGATTTTCACGCTTACAACCACTAAACATAAACTCCTCAAGGACAGGGACTTATTTTGTTTCCTATTGTGTGTAGAAGATGCTAAGTAAATATTTGTTGAATGAATAAATGCACACACTTTCTCTCTGCCCGTACAAATGCCAGGCCACAAAGATGGTGATCAACATTCCCTTTCATTTGTGCATTAAACATTTTTGAGTGTCTCCTATGTTCCAGGCACAGTACTGGCACTTAGGAAAGGATGATAGTAAAAAAACAGAATCAGTCCCTGTCTCATGGGTTGGTATTTGCTGGCATATATGAGAGCTGGACATAATACACAGAATTGTTTCTTTCATCTCTGCTGGGGTAGTGGGTCTTTACCAGAGTCTGAACAATGCTCTGGGCTTCCCATTGCTGTTTCCCTGTCCTCTGGAAGCCTGGCAGGTTTTATAAATTCTCAGGGAAGCTCCAGGGAATTCGATGTTCATTATCCCAACTATTTGGGAGGCTGGGCTGTGATGGGGTCCCTGCTGGAGGCCAGGTAGCATGGGGCTCCTGTCTGATTTGTTTTAATCTCCAAGTTTTAATGGTTCCAGTAGCTGTTTATGGGCTTCACTTCCCTTTCTCTGCCTTTAACACCCAGCAGGCTTTCCTGTTGCCAAACACGGTGCTGAGCCCATGTGTCTGTCTTTTTGTGGGGGTCAGGTTGTTTGTGGATCTTGCAGGAAGGCCCTCAGGCAGGGAGGGGCCATCCCTGTTCTCAAACCCACACCAGATCCTTTCCTCTGAAGGAAATGTGAAGGAGGAAGGAGGGGGTTGGGGAGGCTTCTGAGATTCTCCAAGAGGGGTTGAAGTAGGAGTTCCCCTGAGCAGGAAGAGCTACTGAGTTGAGTTGATCTGCTTTAGCATTTGTTTTAGCAGCAGCTAGCCATAGTAGCAGTAGTGTATATGTCTAGGGGTCAATTGTCCAGTTCATTCCTGAGCTGTGTGCTCCCAGTCTCAGCTAAACTTTTTATTTTCAGTTTCCCCTGGCAAAGGTAAGCCTATAGCTTTATCAGATTTTTTTTCAGTGTTAATCTACAAAACTGGTGTTGTCATCTTAGTCTTTCCTATCTGAGTCACTTTTGTGGGCCAGGTGCTGTGACAGATGCTTCATACCTAGTCTCACGCCCCAAGTGTGTGGAACCTAATTGGGGAGAGAAGATGTATGTACATAAAGAGTTTCAACATGTTAGGGAGCTGGTGGGTACTGAGAACATGCCACTCAAGGGTACTCACTGAGAAGAGCAAGTCACCACTGAGGACTGGCTTTGTCCCTGAAGAAGCTGAGTTCAGATTGGGCTTTGGAAGAAAGCTGATCTATTGAAGTCAGCTTTAGAATATTGTAAAACAGTGATTCTCAATCTTTTTGGCCTTGAAACCCTTTTACACTCTTAAAATTTATTAAGGGCCCCAAGAACTTTTGTTTACAAAAGTAGACACACACATTCAGAGTTAGGAATTAAAGTTAAAAATTAAAAGTTAGGAATTTTTAAGAATCACTAATTTACTAAGTCATTTACTATAATAATAATAATAAAACCCATTACATTTATCACAGATGAAAATTTTAATGAAAAATAGCTGTTTTTTAAAACAAGAAAGTTGTGAGGAGTAACACAGTTTTACATTTTTTGCTAATCTCTTTAATGCCTAGTCTAACTGATGGCAGGTGTGTTCTTATAACTGGTTCTATGTCTAGTCTTTTAAAATATGTCTTATTTGCCGAAACCGGTTTGGCTCAGTGGTAGAGCATCGGTCTGCGGACTGAAAGGTCCCAGGTTCGATTCCAATCAGGGGCATGTACATTGGTTGCGGGCACATCGCCGGTGGGGGGTGTGCAAGAGGCAGCTGGTCGATGTTTCTCTCTCATCAACATTTATAGCTCTCTATCTCTCTCCCTTCCTCTCTGTAAAAAAAAAATCAATAAAATATATTAAAAAAAATAATAAAAAAAATAAAATATGTCTTATTTGAAGGATATGAAAACAAATCTGGTTTCACATAGATACATAGTTGAGAGTGAGAGGGTTATTGTATCTAATAAAAGAGTACTATGCAAATTGACCATACCTCCGTTACACCCACAAGCCGCACCCACCAGCCAAACAGGAGCAAGAATGCAAATTAACCCAATCAAGATGGCTGTGGCCGCGGAACAAGCAGGAGACTTGAGTTTCCCTGGCAATAGCAGAAGCCAAGCTTCTTGCACACACTGGCTGGTCCAGGCCTCTACTCAAGGCTACAAAGTTTTAGTTATAGAAGATAAATAATTCCCAACAAAAATGGCTGTGGCCACAGAGTGAGCAGGAGGCTTGTGTTTCACCGGGGATGGAGGAAGCTAACCTTCCTGGCCAGCCCTGGCCTCCACTCAAGGCTACAAAGTTTCAATTATAGAAGATAAATAAATCCCAGATCCCAGGGCCTCTGCTTGGGTCACCGAGGGGCATGGCCGGCCTGCAAACCACCACAGGCCCCTCACCCAGGCCACCCCATGTCCCAAGGGAACCCCCACCCTGATCCAGGACACCCTTCAGGGCAAACCAGCTGGCCCCTACCCATGCACCAGGCCTCTATCCTATCTAATAAAAGAGTAAAATACAAATTGAACATCACTCCAACACACAATATGGCTGCCCCCATGTGGACACAAGATGGCCAGCAGGGGAGGGCAGTTGGGATGGACCAGGTGTGCAGGTGAAGGCAGTTGGGGGGAACAGGTCTACAGTGGAGGATAGTTGCAGGGGGACCAGGCCAGCAGGGGAGGGCAATTGGGAAGACCAGGCCAGCAGGGGAGGGCAGTTGGGGGAGACCAGGCCTACAGGGGAGGGCAGTAGAGGGGGGACCAGTTCTGCAGGAGAGGGCAGTTAGGGGTGACCAGGCCTGCAGGGGAGGACAGTTGTGGGGGGACTAGGCCTGCAGGGGAAGGCAGTTATGGGGACCAGACTCACAGGGGAGGGCAGTTAAGGATAACCAGGCTGGCATGGGTGTTAGCATCACCCTGGCTTCTACCCACTAGATGCCAGTACCCCCTCCACCCTCACCTCCAGTGGTGAAAACCAAGACTGTCTCCAGACATTGCCACAGGTCCCCTAGGAGGCAAAAACACCTCTGGCTGAGAACCACTGCTCTGTCATTTCCCCACTGAATATTTCTGGCCAGCTGGGTCCACTGGTGAACATATCAATAAAACCAATAAGATAAGCATATAGTTCTTACATTGGAAATTTACTCTAGTCAAAGCCACCTCACTGAAGGTTTTGAGTTGGAATGAAATTGTTCACAATGAGCAGCATGTTCCAACTTAGTAAGAGACCATATGATGTCTACACCACAGAGGGAGTGTGCAGGGCAAAGGCTGTCTCCTGGAGTGGTTGTGTTTCTCCAGGGCTTTTCATGTCTAGGCAGAAGTCCCCTTCCTGTAGCTCCCAGTGTGCCATGTAGAGCAGAATTGGTAACGTGGCATATGAACGGTCGTTAACCTACCAGCTCCTGGTGTCAGACCTCACCAGCTAGCTGATGCGGCACTCTATCACAGCAGTCTTCCTCTCAAACCCAGACAGGTCTTAGAGCCCTCCACCTGGGCGGTTATCCTCAGAGCTTACCTGCCGTCCTGATTTCAAGCTTGTTTGCCTGACCCATGATTTTGTGTTTTGGGGTGGTTGTTTTTTTGCATTTTCCCTCCTCTAAAAGCCTTCCTGATGGGTTCCCCTTGACCCTCAGCACATGCATTCTGAGATGAACTCCTGAGTGGACCTTTGGGGGCTTCAGGTCAAAGAAGAGAAAATTACCCATCTCTCCTAAGGAGGTCCTCCATGGGCCAAATGCTCAGTTTTACGAAATGAATTCTGTACCCCTTAGTATTACACCCCCTGTTGTCACTGTAACAAATTACCACAGATTTGTGGCTTAATACATTTATTCTCCTACAGTTCTGGAGGTCAGAAGTCCAAAATTCATTTCATTGGGCCAAAGTCAAGGTAATTGGCAGCACAGCAGCACTTACAGCCAAAGAAAGACCCTGGCCTGGGCTGCTCCACGATCCCCCTCTGACTTTGGCCACGTGGACCCGAGGTCTGAACTGTGTTTCTTCCAAACTTTGGAGTCTGTCTTTCATGGTGGTAGACTGGGTAACGGCCCCCAAAGATATCCAGGCTGCAACCCCTGGGACTGGAAATGCTACCTTCTATGGCAAAATGGACTTTGCAGATGCTATTAAATTAAGGAACCTGAGATGGAGAGATTATCCTGTATTTTTTGAATGGGTCCTTAGTGCACTCACAAGTGTCTTTTTAAGAGGGAGGCAAAGGAAGCGTTGATGCAGAAGAAGGCAGTGTGCCTACCACAGCGAGTTGCTACACAGAGATGCCACACCGCTGGCCCTGAAGACGGAAGAGGCTGAGGAATGCGAGGAATGCAGCTCTCGCTGGAAAAGGCCAAGAGCAGAAACTCCTCTAGAACCCCTGGAGGGCGTGACTTTGGACCAGTGGGACTGAGTTTGGGCTTCTGACCTCCAGAACTGTAGGAGAATAAATGTGTTGTAAGCCGCAGTTTGTGGTAATTTGTTTCAGTGACGACAGGTCTCGCCCACCTCCAGGGACTTGGCTAAACAATCTTAGGAGCATTCCTTTCACGACAGCTTGAGATCTGGGTCCAGCCTCTTTCCAGAAATATTAGACAGTATGCTCTCAGGGGAGTCTCAGTGACTTGGGAGCAAAGGAGAAGGCCTCAGATAGTGTCTGATCATCGCTTTGGAACTCACCTCTCGTGTTCAGTTAAGTCAGTAATAGAGGGTTTCTTTCAGACTGCTGAGGATCCAGGATCAGTTTAAATCTGACTCTGATTTCACCTTCTCTTCTCTTCTTCCTTTCATTCATTCGGCAGGTACATTGGATACCTTCTGTGTGCTAGGCACTGTTCTAAGCACTGGAACAAAGATAAAAATATTTCCTGCTCTTACGGTGGTTGTGATGGGGGCAGGGGAGAGAGCCAGCATTAAGTAAATAATATGTCAGGTGGTGATAAACGCTGTTACCAAAAAATAAAGCAGGAAATACATAGTGGCAGCTTTATTTTTGTTGTTAATCTTCATGTGAGGATATTTTTTTCATTGATTTTTCGAGAGAGTGAAAGGGAGAGAGAAGTGGACGGTTGGGGGAGAAACATTGATGTGAGACACACTGATTGGTTGCCTCCCGAATGCACTCCAGCCAGGGCCAGGGATTGAACCTGTAACCCAGGAACATGCCCTTGACTGGGAATCGAACCCATAACCCTTTGGTGTGGGGGCCAACACTCTAACCAATGAGCATACCAGCCAGGATGGTAGTGGCAGCTTTAAATAGAAGGCTGGGGACAGCCTCACCGAGAAGGTAATGTTTGAGTTGAAAGAGGAGAAGAATGTATGGGAAGAATCTTACAGATGGGTGGAAAGCAAGTACAAAGGCCCTGAGCAGGAACGTGGCTGGTGTGTTTGAGGAATAGCCAGGAGGGCAGTGTTGCTTAAGTGGTGAGAGGGAGGAAGAGATGAGGCAGGGATGTGATTGGGGGCCACTCACCAGTGGCCCTGAAATACTATAAATCTCTTATTTCACATGGCCCTTTGTCTTGTCCTCCCTCCTCCCCTCCCTCCTCACGCCACTTCTTGGTCTTTATGGCCATGTTCCTCCATTCCTTTCTGTAGAATATTTGTCACATCATACTGAGGGAATGTTAGCATGTAAACATAATCAACTTAAAATATTAGAAAGGGGAGGAGCAACTCTCTGGGTGACTAATAACGGCGGCTCCACTGGCAGTGGTGGTCTGGTGCTGCGCGCCTCGCAATGCGGGCTGATGGCTCTCACAGGCACTTCTGGGGTCATTTCTGAGGGACTTCACTGTCACTCTCCTTCTCAGCCCCAAGCTTGCCACTCCTCTCCACTTCACTCCCTGGTCTACCAGTGTGACTCCCACAGCTGCCACCTGGAGTGCCTCCTTAAGAGGCCCCCCTCTCCCTGCCCTTGTCTCCCGAGCAGCCCCGCAGCCCGCCCTCTTCCCTTTCCTCAGCTCAGGTGCCGGGGCTGCCAGAGGAAGAGAACGGAGCACACCGACTGGTGCCACTGCACAGCATGGCCATCAGCTGGCTGCTCAGCTCCCCCCAGCTCCACGTTCCCAAGCCGCGCCTCGTTCTGAACCTCAGCACAGTGTTGCTTGGGTTTCTAAGAATTAAATTCCAAAAGGTCACGTAAGCCCAGCGTGAAAAGTCATTCCCTGCATAGTGTCCTCGTGACAGTTCTGCTGCTCTGGCAGCTTTCCACAGCGACAGGCCGTCGGCGTCTGTGCTGAGCTGTGTTGTCCTAGGGGCCAGGGACAGATTGTCTCTACAGACTCAACCCTCCATTCCTGTGTCCGATTTCATAGTCCTAGGCGACTCCTCCCAGAACCCACTTTTTAAAATATATGTCTTTATGGATTTTAGAGAGGAAGGGAAAGGGAGAGAGAGATAGAAACAATAATGAGAAAGAATCATCTATCAGCTACCTCCTGCACCCCACACCGGGGTTGAGCCTTAGACCCAGACATATGCCCTGACCAGGAATCGAACCGTGACCTCCTGGTTCATGGGTCAGCCCTCAACCACTGAGCCACGCCGCCTGGGCCGGAACTCACTTTTACCAATGGATTGTTATTGAAAAAGATTTTTTTTAAAAAAATCTTTGGTAATAAAAGTGATTGCCATTGAAAACTAAACATTTTTTTGTCATAAACAAATGACCAGTAGTAATTCTATTTCCCAAGTGAAAATCACTGGTTATTCCCAAACTGCAGAATGCACCCATCAAACTGTCAGGCCAGCCCTGTTTATACTGTTACAGTGTCTGGTTCCTCTGACTGTGTTTTTGGCATCTTATCGCCCCACTGTATTTACAACATCTACTTACAACTTGCCTTTTATGTCCTTGCAGTGTGTCACCTTTTGGAAAAATATTTAGTCTGTTTTCTAGCCCATTCCTTGACCCAGTGTGTATATCTGCTCTCAGACCAAGGCCTGCCTCGGTCCCTGCAAACCTAGGATAGACCTGTCTCCTTCCACTTAGCAGGACCATCTATTTTTGATTCACTTTTACACCCCCACCCTGGGCATGTCTTGCATAACCAAGGAGTACCTCTCAGGAGCTGGTTCCAGCACTCCCAGAGCCTCTGCCCATAGCCTTCTTCCTCCCAGTGGACTGCAGCCTGAACCTTGCCCTCCTTTCTGCTTTCGGCTTCTATCATGGGAAAGAACTGGTTCATCCATCTGATACTCTCTGAGTCCGACCTTGTTGAGTCTCAAGGGGACAGCTTGCAATGCCATCATGTCCTCAGTCCTGATAGGTGTCCATCAGCTGTGATCAGAGATCATCTCCCTAGAAATTATTTCCTTAATGGGCAGGTGCCTTGTGCAGAGATGCTCACCAAACACTTGTTGGTTGGAATGGTGACTGGATGGCCAGCCTAAGGGGCCTTCTTCCTACAGAGTGGTCCTGGCACTAGCCTACCCCAGAGCCCTGTCCGGGAAGCCATGCCATGGGGCAGTAGTCGTACCTCTGTAGGAGGAAACTGAGGCTGACGCGTTCACTCAGGGACCCTTTCCTAGTTGTTGCCCCTCCCTTTGGTTGAAGCTTGCTAGAGACAACTGGGGTTTTGGGTCTTTACTAAGGTGACCAGACATCCCGCTTTTGGCGGGACAGTCCCGCTTTTTAACAATTTGTCCCGCGGCATTTTTAAAAAAAGGCCTGATTTTTGGAAAGAATCTTTTTTAAAACACCGCGGGACACCAGACAAATTGTTAAAAATTGGGACTGTCCCGCCAAAAGCGGGACATCTGGTCACCTTAGTCTTTACAGTCTTTCCTATGTGCCTCCTTCTCCACCCTTTCTCCACTGCGGGTCTGGTAAGGCTCCTTCTCACATCTCTGCCTGGGCACTACCATGGCACATATTGTGGGGTTATTGCCTACAGTCCAGGCTCTGCTATTGGACTGAGTTCTCCAAGAGCTGGTCTCACCTCTGTCTAATCCGCTTTCCATTCCCACAGAAGCCAGTAGATACCCAGGAGCCAAGTAGAAGATGGCTCTCATGTGTTGAATGCTCTGTGCTAATCATTTTACACGACCTTGTTTTAAAGTTGCCAAAAGCTGGACAGCTAATGAGTGGCAGAGCTGGGATTTGAACCCAGGTGATTACAGCAGTGTCTTTAATCACTACATGCAGGGCCTCCCCACAGAGGACTGGCTGGCTGACTCTAACTCTTCCATTTCAGAAAATACCTGCTAGACTGGCCAGACTGGAGCTGGCTTCAGGGAACACTCCCTGCTTTCCAGCAGCACAGTCTCGCTGCTCACTGAGCAGAAGCAAAACTCTGGCAGACTTTGGTCCCCTGCAGCATCTCATTCCAGGTCAGTGGACAGAGGAGCCCCTGAGAATGGCTGTGCTTAGTGGCTGCCTGGCTCTGTGCCAAGGCAGTGAACAGCCTTCCAGAACCACAGAAATAACCAGCTCACCGGTGAGCTGCTCATGTCGGGTGGGAAGGACTCATAGGAGAAAACACAGTATCTGCTCCAAGTGATTGATTGGCTGCTTTCATCTGGTGAAGGGAGAAGAAAGAGAAGCTGGCCCAGATGTGCACATACAGAGACAAGGAAGGAAGGGAAATTGCCTTTATTCAGATTCTCCCTCGGACCAGTCCTCCTGCCACGGAGGAGCCTCCCCGGCCTCACACCACCTGCAGGATGTGGGTATTGGTGCTAGTCCCACTTGCAAGGTGGAGGGGGAGGTTGTATCAGAGAGGTTCAATAGCTTGCTGAGGTCACACAGCTGACAAATAATGGAGCTGGGGTTCGATCCCTTTGGGCCCCTTTTCCCGGTTCAGTAACTGCTGTTCCTGTTCATGTTACCTTGGCCTGGGCTTCCCAGTCAGTGCGAATGTGTACACGTATGCACCCCCTCTGTGAGCACTGGCTGAAACCCGCAGTGGCATTTCACTTGGTTCCCTTGCCCCTTGTCATCCTGGTTTATTTTTGGAGAGCTATATTTATTTCTGCTCCCCCTTCCTGGCTGGAGGCAGAGGTTGAGGTGCAGGGAATCAGAAAAGGCAGGCATAGGTGGCATCTTATTGGTGGCCGTGGTTGAGCCCTGAGGACTGTGCCCACCTGCTTCAAGCCAACAGCAGGCCAGGACATCCTGGACAGAGGAACGAGGCCTCCTTATGGCTTGGCTTCTCAGAAAGAAACGAGCTTTTCCCCTGGAGCAAACAGGAAGCCACAGGTGGCACTCGGTGTTTCCAGCTCACTGGCTGTTTGTGAGGATAAGGCCTTGAGGGGAAGCAGAGAGGCAGTGGTTAAGAGCCCGGCAGCGTGGGACTAAGTTCTGCCTCGGCTAGGCTTTATTCCTCGGCGGCTTCCTCATCTATCAGATGGGGGGCGAGGGGGAGTGACTACGGGCCCTACTGCTCAGGAGTGACTCGAGGACAAGAGGAGGCCGTCAGTGAGTGCCGGGTGTTTCACTGTTTGGATGTCTCTGGATCCCGGGTACCTAGCACCGTAGATGGGTGCCAGCACTGAACAGAACTTCGAGACTGTTTGTCTTTCTCTTTGTATCTGAATGTTGGCAGGAGTGGGTGTTGACTCCAGGCAGTGATTGCCCAGAACTCAACCCCACAGGGTCATTCCGTGGTGGCTGCTGCTGTCGCTCTGGAAGAGGCACAGGGTGAGGAGTCTTCCAGGCTGAGGTGTCAGTAGTCCCCACGCCCTGTGTTTGCCCTTGTATCTCTCTGAGGCTCTGAGCTCTGGGTGTGAGCTCGAGGCAGTCGGAGCCGTGTCCCGTGGGAGCTGACACTGCCGTGGCTCTGGGTGGTTGGGCCTGAGGATTTGGAGGAAGGGCTTGCCCCTGACAGGTGTTTCCCTAACTAATAACAGTGAGGGGCACCTTTGGAAACCTGGATTTGGGAACTTAGAAATGAATGGCCACCAATGGCCAGGATTGTGGGAATATGGGAAACTGCCTCTTTTAGGATGTGGAACTGACACTTGGGCAAATGTGTGTGAATTTTAATTTATTTTAAAAATGTTTTAATTGTTAAATAATGCTTATTCATTATAAACAATTAGAAAATACAGATAAGCACTGAGAAGAAAATAAAAGTTATAAATAACCATGCAATCTGTAACTGTGCGGTACATTTTGGTCTGTGTTCTTTCAGGTTTTATCGTAATTGTATATATTTATTTTTTCTTTCAAAAATGGGATATTGTTTAACATTCAGTTTTGTGACTTGCCTTTCTCATTTTTTTAGGTGGTTTTATTAGGTCTCTGTTTGCTCCCTGGCCTTCCCTTTGCAGTGAGCAAAGAAAGGCATTTTGCTCAAAGGGTGGCATTTGAGCCCACCCAGTGTGTCTCAGCGGTTGAGCGTCAATCCATGAACCAGGAGGTCTGATTCCTGGTTTGATTCCTGGTCAGGAACATGCCTGGATTATGGTCTCAATCCCCAAGAGGGGGTGTGCAGGAGACAGCTGATCAGTGATTCTCTCTCATCATTGATGTTTCTTTCTCTCCCTTTCCCTTCCTCTCTCTGAAGTCAATTTTAAAAAAAAAGTTTTTTTAAGGAGGCATTTGGAAAGAGCCCTCTGGTTGTTCATTGGTAATTGCTTAAAGGGTAGAGGGCAGAGAGGTGCATGGAGTCTGTCTCTGCCTCTCCCAATCCATGTTTCTCCTGTCCCCTTCCCTCACCCAAGTCTGCTATCTGTACCTACTCTCTCTGTCTCCCTTCAGTGCGAACCTGGAAAAGGGTATCACCTCGGGTCAGAAAGTGTCTTTCCATAGCTTTTAGGGAGAAGCCTCTTAGGAACTCAGAAAAACGGGATACTCAAAGGGGAGATGGGAAGAGTCATGCTTGGGCTCGGGTGGGGACTTGGGAAGAATGCGAGAAAGGAGGGCCTGGGTCCCTGGCTCTGTCTTGAAGCAGTGAGAACAAACTGGGTGGTGTATAGGGGGAGGGCAGGCAGCAGGTAGCTGTGAGGACTTCTTGCTGAGATGGCAAGCAAGCTGTCCAGGAAGAGGCCTGGATACTAAGGGGCCCACATATGGGCCAGAAATGGGGCAGAAATGTGTCTTGATGAGAATTGCTCCTGCACCAGGCCCTGCTCTTTCCATGAACCTTCGCCTGGTCTGCTTTCCCCACCTGGCAGAGCTGAGGCCAGGTGGTTTGGCAGGTCTGGTATCCTGGCCATCACGTGCCTCAGACACCTGTGTGCCAGCAGCTGCTCCATGGCACTTCCCTGGGCTAAGTAGTAGCCGGGCACGGGGGAGATGTTCCAGCATCCTCGGATGGACAGCTCAGATTCCATTCCAGAAAAACAACTCAAAGCCAGGGAGGAAATTGAAGAAGGGCATTCTGGGAGGAACTAGCTACACCTCCCCTTTACTTCTTACAGAATAACATGGGGCCCCTGGCAGTAGGTGAGAAGGCCTGTCTGAGTCACTCTGGTCTGCACACAAGCTGGTGGTGCGTGACAGGAGGTGATTTCCATAAGCTGTCTGTTCCTGTGGATCCCAGTCCTGGCGAGAGGCCGCAGGGCTGGGTAGCTTCCTGTATGGTTCCTCAAAGCCTGCACTGCTCTTCTGTCTTCCTCCTCTCCTGAGCTATAATTAAGTTCCTGTGTGAAACTATATCCCTCAGCTGACACACGCTTGTAACCACAGTCCTGGCCATTGGGCAGCTCATCTGGGGTGACTGCTGGGGCTGGTGTCTCCACCTACAGACGGGCTGGGATAGGTCTGAGGGGGAGGTGGGGACTCACTAGAAAATGGGTGGGTGCAGTGAGGCCCCGGCGGGCCTTGCCCAAGAGCCAGAAAGTAGAAAGGCCTGGGGAAAGGAAGGGCTGGTGAGCAACCAGAGTGCCTGAGGACACAGAGGTAGAGAAGATGACAGACGGACTGCAGAGTGGGAGGGCGTAAATAGGGACAAGCTTCCTAATCACTGAGCCATGAGGCAGAATGTGAGCAGTTTACTTCCTTTTAGAGTCTATATGTTTTGATAGCATTTAAAAATTGATATATATTTAATATAACATAAAATCCATCACTTGAAAGTACACACGTTAGCCCTGGCTGGTATGGCTTAGTTGGTTGGGCATGCCCTGTGCATCAAGGGGTTTCTGGTTCAATTCCCAGTCAAGGCACATACCGGGGTTTCCGGCTCAATTCCCGGTAGAGGGCATGCAGGAGGCAACTGATCCATGTTTCTCTCTCACCCAGATGTTTCTCTTTCTCTTTTCCTCTTCCTTCCTCTCTCTCTAAAAATCAATAAAAGATATTTTTTTAAAATAATAAAGTACACACTTTAGTGATTTTTAGTATACTGCCTTTTTTAGGATACAGCCTTAAAGAGGCTAGTGGTAGAGCCTTCACCACTATCTCATTCCAGAACATTTTCACCACCCCTAAAACAAACCCACAATCCCAGTACTGTCCTCATCCATCCCCTGGCAACCACAAATGTACATCCTTCTCTGTGGACTCCCTACTTTGGACATTTCCTATAAATAGACTTATATGATATGTCGTGTTTGTGTCTGGCTTCTTTCACTTAGCATAATGTTTACAAAGTTCATCCATGTCGTCATATGTAATGGTACTTCGTGTGTGTGTGTGTGTGTGTGTGTGTGTGTTTATTGCCCTAGCTGGCTTGGCTCAGTGGATAGGCCTGTGGACTGAAAGGTCCTGGGTTTGATTCCAGTCAAGGGCAGTTGCCCGGGTTTTTTGTAAGGACCCTGCCAACAAGTGCCCAGTGTTCCAGAATGACTCACTGTCCCAGGAGGCATGAATACTAGGAGGCAGGTATAATTGTGAGCCACTTAATTAATTTATTTCAGAGGGAAAGGAAGAGAGAGAAACAGAGACATCATTTTGCTGTTCTGTTTATGCATTCATTGGTGGTTCTTGTATGTGCCCTAACCAGCGATTACTGTGGGGTATTTTAGAAGGCTGCCTCCAGTAATAATAAGTTGCAAACCAGGGTGAAAAGATGAATGGAGCCATTATTATAGTAATCTTATATGTTTGTCTGAGAAGTTGGGGTTGGTCTGAGAACAGTTGAAGTCATGGAAGGCCTTTGCACAGGAGAATAAATGTGACAGCTGTCATTTGGGGTAGTTAATCTGTTAGCATTTTCCCAGGGGGTCAAAATGGTGAGAGAGATCCAGGTGGAGACTTTGATTAGGCAATGTCTGAGTTTACCCAGGTGAAAGTTTCTGGCCTGTAGTAACGCTGGCTACGTATCAAGTACCTCTGTACTATGTACTTTGGCTGCACTGTCTCTTATCTTTGAAATGACCACAACAAGAAGGCACTACTGACTTACATTCAGTTTGCAGCTGAGGAAACTAAGCCTCAGAGAAGTTAAGAAACTTGCATGTGGTCCACAGCTAGTAAGTCTTCCAGTCTGCCTGGCCTTGAAGACCGTCTTTTGTTGTTGGTGGGAATGGAAAGTGGGTGACTGGGGAGGCCAGGTCTTGGCCCTTCTCTGGATGCTGAAGGAAGACAGCGGAGGCTGAGAGGTTGACTTTTTGGACTGGGACAAAGATGACACTGTAACAGGAAGAAGAGAGGCCAGAGGGTCACTGGTTTGGTGTGGGACGAGGAGTCGTCCTGGAACATTGGGCACTTGTTGGCAGGGCCTTCCCGATTATAGGGCGAGCTTAAATATTCCTGTACTTGATAAATGAAGATGTACCCTTTGGCCAGAGGGCTCAAAGGTGGGAGCTTGTTGGTGAAAGGGCACTGTGGGGTGGTGGTTTATTCTCTCAGCAGCCTGTAGACCAGGTGGCAGGTCCTCTGCCACATTCTGCTGGGAAGGCAGTCACTGGGCAAGTCCGATCCAAGGAGGACAACTAGACTTCACTTCTGATGGAAGGAGTGGTAAAGAGATGGTAGCCATATTTAGTCCACAGACAGCCAGTAAGTAATGGAGAGTGGGGGTTTTGAGCCCAGATCTGGGTGACTCAGACCCGGGCTCTTTCTGCAACACCAAAAACTGTGTCCTTTTTTGTTTCTGACTTCTTAGGAGCTGCCAAGCTTGCTGGCTCGTGTGTGTTAGAAGGAACTGATTTTTATTTTGACCTCCCAGAGAGGAAGTTGCACTTGTCACTTCTTTTTCACAGGTTAGCACCTACGATCAGTGGGCCTGAGAGAGCCTTCCAGATAGGCTTTGTCCTAGAGATTTGCTAGCTGCCCCTCAGTTTTCATACCGATTGTTTACTGTGCATGGAATTTCCCCATGGAGTTTCCCTCTCTACACTTTGATCCACAGCGCTGGCCCTGTGGGATTCTTGCAGCCAGATGTGCAGACTGGCCTTGGTGCAAGTTGTCCCAGATGGTGTCTGTCCATTGATTCCCAGACATGGCTCAGCTGGCAGATTTACCAGGGAGTTTGGGGGAAATGTAGGTTCCTGGGCCTTGTCTTAGGCCTCTTGAATTAGGATCTCCAGGAATTTTAAAACTCCCCATTGCCTTGAGTGAGGAGCCTGGTTGGGGGACCACTGACTTCTCAGAGGTGCTTTGTATTAGAGGTCATGAGGGGGCTGCCAATGACAGCCTCACACTTCACAGCTGGAAGTGACTCCTGAAAGTGTCCAGGTTTCCAACTGCATTTGTTCAAATAATTGATATTCTTTGATAGTGTCTGAGCTTTATGGTGACTGTTGGTTCTCTTTTAAAGTGTTTGTGGAAGGGTGCAAGCTCTGTAGTGGTCACCAAATCTTTCCCAACCAAGACCTGCTCTTCTGATTTGTCCTGAATGCAAAATTCCTTTGCTTAGTTAGCTATATTTTTATTGATTTTAGAGGTTTCAGGTTTGATTACCTGTCAGGGCACATACCTAGGTTGTGGGTTCAATCCCTATTCAGGGTGCATACAGGAAGCAACCAATGGATGTTTCCCTCTCACATTGATATTTCTCTTTCCTTCCTTTCCTCTCTCTCTAAAATCAATTTTAAAAAGCCCTAGCCATTTTGGTTCAGTGAGTAGAGTGTCGGCTTGCAGACTAAAGGGTCCCAGGTTTGATTCCAGCCAACGCACATGCACAGGTTGTGGGCTCGATCCCCATCCAGTAGGGGGAATGCAGGAGGCAGCCAATCAATTATTCTCTCTCATCATTGGTGTCTCTCTCTCTCCCTTCCTCTCTGAAATCAAGTTTTAAAATATATTTTAAAATAAAAAATGAAATCAATCTATATAAAAGGTTAAGCTACTGGCCAGTAGCTATGGTGCACACTGACTACCACGAGGGCAGATGCTCAACGCAGGAGCTGCTGAGCTACAGCAACTTTGCAGAGTGCCCTCTCACACTCTGGGACCCCTCGGGGGATGTCGAACTGCCAGTTTTAGCCTGAACCCCGCAGGCCAGGCCAAGGGACCCCATCTGCCAGAGGGACTCTGCTCACTCCGCAGATGCCCTTCGAGCCTGGGCACCACTACAGGTGCGGCTGGCTGGGGAGGGTCTGCAGGAGGTTGGCTCCAGGCTAGGTCTAGTCCATCTCACCCAGGCCTGCCCCACCAGCCATCTTCTAATTAATTAATTTCCTTTCAATGTGCATGAATTGGTGCACCCGGCCTCTAGTAAAAACATAACGTTGAGTGAGAATTTTTTTTAAAAGGTAGTGAGGGTCAAGTATATGGTAATGGAAGGAAACTAGACTTTGGTCATATTCTAATGTTGTACACCTAAAATTTATATAATAATATTAATCAGTGTTACCCCAATAAAAATTAATAAAAATAATTAATTTTTAAAAAATAAAATAGGATCAATAAACAAAGTATAATTTGTTCGTTTTTAGTATATTTGCAGAGTTGTGCAACCATTACCATAATCTAATTTTAGAACTTTTTCATCATCACAAAAGGAAATCTTGTATTCATTCTTCCCCTTTTTTCTGTTTCCGCAGATTTGCCTAGTCTGGACATTTCATGTAAATGGGGTCATACAATATGTGGTCTTTTGTGATTGGCTTCTTCCACTGAACATAATAGTGATAGTGTTTGAAACTTGCTTTAAACATTTATATCACTAGCATTTTGAATATAACTTTTAAGAATGTGTTTTTAACTGCAGAGCAGTATTTCATCTTATGAGTGTATCTGAGCATATTTAACCAGTTCTGATAATATTTAAGCTCTTATCTTTTACCATTATATCTAATGCTTCCTGTAGTCAGAAACCATATTGTTAATTTACTGGTTAAATGTCTGAATTCCTGACTAAAACTGAGGGCGGTCAGCTTCTGTGTCTTGTCAACATTGCCTTCGCACTACGTGGCAGAGTCCTGCACTTTGTAGGTACTGTTTTTGTTTGTGTGTGTTTTTTTAATGCATTTTTATTTTAGGAAGAGGGACAGATATACCATGTGTCCCCGAAAATAAGACCTACTTACAGGTTTCCTTCTGGGTGAAATATAAGGCATCTCCCCCAAAATAACGCCCCCCCCACCCCCACCCCGGCTAAACATGAGAGATTTGGTCCACTGATTCTGAAAGAAATGGAGTCACAAGAAATTCACCAGGAAATTCAGGAATTGGATTGTTATGATGATGTTTCAGAAGATGATGACATGATTGTCATTGAATAAATGAGTAAATTCTTGATACTATAGGATTCACAGTTTGTCTGGTTTGTGTTGACAACTACTGTACTACCGTACCATATATAGGTAATAAATTTCCTTTATTTTCATTTAACAGTAAATGTGTACCATATTCTTCTTCATGGAAAAATAAGACATCCCCTGAAAATAAGATCTAGCGCATCTTTGGGAGCAAAAATTAATATAAGACACTGTCTTATTTTTGGGAAAACAGGGTAGAAATATTGATAGGAGAGAAACATCGTTCAGCTGCCTCCTGCATGCCCCCTACTGAAGACTGAGCCCACAACCCAGGCCTGTGCCCTTACCGGGGAATTGAACTGTGACCTCTTAATTCATGGGTTGAAGCTCAACCACTCAACCACCCTGGGCCGGGCTATAGGTATGTTTTAAAACATGTATGTGTAATTTGGAATGAATCATAATGTAAGGATATTGATACATTTTGTCAGATTGCCAAGTTCCAGAGAGTTACTAGTATGCTAATTTACCCCCTCTGCAGTATGAGAGTACCTGGCTCACTAAATCTGAGCTAATTTGTAAAGGAAGTTCTGGGATCTTTTGAAATATAACACACTCTGTGAACCAGTTAGTTTGGGAGTCAGGGGTCACATGCCCTGGTGTCTGGGAGTCTGACCTCCTGGTCCTCATTAGCCGTGTGGTGTTGCCTCACTTCCTGTTGCCCTTACGTTGGCTGCATGGCATTCTCTGCCCACTGCTCCTGTCGCGTGTGGACTTGTCAGGGTGAGTCAAGCTGGGTCGGTAAGTCAGGTGTACGTAAGAAGATGTTGGTTTCAGCTGCTGATTGAAGTGCCGTTTGAAGTCATCAGGAGAGATGTCACTCTGGAAGTTGTGTGCCTTCAAAAATAGAAGTGAAGAAATATTTCCAGGAAGTCTGACGCAGTCAGCCCCGTCTGCCCCCTCGGAGGTGGTTGGCACCCACGTGCTGGCCAGCACAACCTGAGTCACCTCTGGCTGCTCCTCTCCACAGTTCCTGTCTGGGGAAGTCACCTCTGGCTGCTCCTCTCCACCGTTCCTGTCTGGGGAAGTCTGCTACCACCCATGGCAAGCAGCGTTGCCAGGGATTCGGGACAGGTCTCCCCCGGTCATGGCAGCGGCCTCCCAATCGTGGATTTGCAGCCGTTCTTTCTTTCGAAGATGAGCTGCGGCATCTGCTTGTTTTTTCTATAAGTGGGTGGAGTAAACATTAGGGATTGGAAGGGAGAGCTGCTTCGCAAGGCAGCATTGGTGTAGCCGAGAGCGCATGTGTCCTTGTGTGGGGTCAGGTGAGGACCTAGGAGTCACCTCCATCAACATCTGGCCAGTCATCCTTTTATTCATCTCTCATGGTTTTGATATCACATTTCCCTGGGAGGATGCTCCAAGCCTTCCTCGCTCACCCTTCCTCTGCCTCTGGAAACTGCAGAGATCACCCGTGTTACAGACACCTTAGTTCTTTCATTTGCATCTCAGGTATCTCATATGTTCAGTCTCTCACATAACTTATTCCTTTTATTCCTTTAGCAGCTGTGTGCAGTACCCTATGAGGCTGTGGAAATACACAGCAGGAAGAGGCAGGCCCTGCCTCTAGAAACAACACACCTCCCCTCCGGCCTATTTTCTCTTCCTCTCAGACTGCACCTTTGCTGCCCACGTTCCTCTTGCCCCTGCCTGAGTGTGAGCCCCTGGGGACTTGTGCCCTTCTCTGCTTCTCTCCCCTCTCCCCGGGCCCTTCCTGTGGCTGTGACCTCTTATAGTTACCAATACTGAACCTCTTGCCCCAAGTCCTTCTCTGCAAAATGCCGGGCCCACGTGTCCACCTGCCGGCTGCAGTGCTCTTTCAAGCAGAGCTCCTATATCCCCTCTTCCCACACCTCCATTTCTTTCTTCTCCTTCTTTTAAATTTTTTTTTTATTGATTTTTCACAGAGGGGAAGAGAGAGGGATAGAGAGTTAGAAACATCGATGAGAGAGAATCATCGATCAGCTGCCTCTTGCACACCCTCCACTGGGGATGTGCCCGCAACCAAGGTACATGCCCTTGCCCGGAATCGAACCCTGGACCTTTCAGTCCGCAGGCCGATGCTCTATCCACTGAGCCAAACCAGTCCCGGCCATTTCTTTCATAATGTGCCATTCTCTCAGTTCCAGAACCTTATGACAGCTTGGACCCCTCTCTCTGCCATCCACAGGTGTCCTCCTCCTTCTCCTGGTTTTGTTCTCAGTGTTCTGATTTCACTGCCTGTAGTGGATTGGATAGCGGTTCCCCCCAAAAGTATGTCCCACGCCCTACTTCCCAGAACCTGTGAATGTAACCTTATTTGGAAGAGGGCTTCGTAGGACCCTTCCCAGTGCTGCACTTGTGCATAAATCTGTGCTTGTAGGCCTCTTGTGGTCCCTGAGCCTGAAATAGGGACAGAGTTCCCAGTTTACAGCGATTACGTGTTCATCACCTCCCAAGTCCAAAAGCTCCGCTCTCCCCCAGTGCCTAGGACAGGAGATGAGCAAGGCCGTGTGCATGGTGTCTGCAAGTGTGGTCCTGCAGGCAGGTCTGGGTTTGAATGAGTAGTTCTCTCACTCATTAGCCAAAGGCCTTGGACAGATTGTTTATCCCTCTGAGCTTCAGTTTCCTCTTCTGGAAAAGGGGTGCGATGGATTGTCTTTGAGGATTCGATTATGTAATGTAGCACTGTACCTGACACTGTGCTTCGTAATTGGAGAGATTTGTTCAACCTGGTCATTGAGTATCTGAAGTCTGGACAAGCCTGGGAGCTCTGACACATCCAGCCTCTCCCTCTGTGGTCCTGCCGCAGCTCCCGTCTGTCCACTGTGCTCGGTGCTGCCCGTGGCAGGGGCCATGATGGTGGCCTTAGAGTTGATGGTCTAGGGGGGTAAACAGAACATGGGCATAGATGAGGTTAAGAGTGTGGGCTCTCCCAGCCGGCTGGCTCAGTGTTTGAGTGTCAACCTATGAACCAGGAGGTCACAGTTTGATTCCTGATCAGGGCACATGCCCGGGTTACAGGTTGGATCTCCAGTGTGGGGCGTGCAGGAGGCAGCCGATCAATGATTCTCTCTCATCATTGATGTTTCTATCTCTCTCTCCTTCTTCTTCCCTCTCTGGAATCAGTGAAAATATATTGAAAAACACATATACACACAAACAAAAAGGAGTGTGGGCTCTGGAGTTAGACCTGGGTTCAAAATCAGGCTCTGAAATCCTACTTCAGTGACCTTGGGAAAGTTTCCTTTGCTTCTCTGAGCCTCAGTTTCCTCACTTGTAAAATGGGAACAACAGTGGTGCACACCTCATAGGGTAACTGGGAGAATTAAATGAAAGGATGCACATAAAGCATGTAGCATGTGGCTGACTCTTTGTGAGCACCTGATAAATGTTAGTAGAAATGACCATCTTCTACTGTGGAGTGTGGTAGGGGCATTGAAGCCTGAGCCACTGGGTGGAATTATGTAGCAAGGGGACTAGGAGGAAGCACATTCCCAGTGTCCTCTGCTCCATGAACTCATGATTCTGCAGGAGTGAGCTACACAGAGAGGCTTGCCATTCTTCAGACCACAGCACTTTTGGTATTTCTCTGGTGGCACTTGTCATAGTCTTCCTTGTATTATGGCTACTCCACCTGAGAGCACGATTGGCCCTGGGAACTGTCTGACTACTTGAACTTTGGGATTCAGCAGTGGGAGTACAATCCACTAGTAGCAAACCATAGGGTGTCAGGCTCCTGATCCCCGTTCTGGTGGGTCTGCTTCTCCTGTAGCTGCACAGAGAGGGTTCCTCCTTCCAAAGGGCTTTTTCATGCTGGCAACGGGACTCAGTGGCTCCGGGAGCCTGAGGTACTCCCATGCTGGAGTCTCTCACCATCTTCTCACCACTGGCAGAAGCAGGGCTTGGATAGGCCAGGCATCATGGGAAACATGGGTTTACTGCCATGGTCATGTAAGTCTTGGGACTGGGATTTGGTTGCTTTTAGGATTTCTTTTTTTCTTTCTTTCTTTTCTTTTTTTTTTTTTTTAAAGAAAGAGCCCTGACCGGTTTGGCTCAGTGAATAGAGCATCAGCCTGCAGACCAAAGGGCCCCAGGTCAGGGTGTGTGCAGGAAGCAAGCAATCGATGTTTCTCTCACATCAATGTTTCTCTCTGTCTTTCCCTCTCCCACTCTTTCTAGAAGATCAATGGAAAAATATCCTCTGGTGAGGATTAACAAAAAATAAAAAGAAAGAAAGAAACAAGAATTATGTACATTCTTAATACTGAGTGTTGTTAAGAATCTTTTCTGAGCCGAAACCAGTTTGGCTCAGTGGATAGAGCGTTGGTCTGCAGACTGAAAGGTCCCATGATCGATTCCGGTCAAGGGCATGTACGTTGGTTGTGGGCACATCCCCGGTGGGGGGTGTGCAGGAGGCAGCTGGTGGATGATTCTCTCACAATGTTTCTAACTCTCTATCCTTCTCCCTTCCTCTCTGTAAAAAAAAAAAAATCAATAAAATATATTAGGGTGAAACCAAGATGGCGGCAAAGGGTAGACACCCGAATGCAGCCTACCACAACAAATTTGAATTTAGAACTGGAAAACAGGGGAGGCATTGCCCTGAAGCACCGGACGGCTAGCTGAGAGTAGGCCCTGCCATCTGGGAAGGAGAGAGAAGGCACGCTGAACCTCAGGAACTGTGAAGGTACGGAGAACTGTGCGGGCGAAAAGGCGCTGGCTTACTCCCTGCGCGGAGAGGAAGGGCCGGACCGAGATTGCTGCTGGCCTACTCCAGCTGCTCAAAGAGGGCGAGCCAGGCCGAGTTTGCTACTGACTTACTCCCGGCGGCGCGCGGAGAGGGCGGACAGCTAACGCTCGGCTGGCTTTCTTGTTCGAGAGGAAAACAGAATCACCCTATTGCTCTGATAGGGAGAGGCCAGACTGTCAGGCAGCGGGCAGAGATCTCTCGGAGGTGTGTGAAGCCAGAGGCCATTACTGCGGGACTTGGGGAGGAGCCAAAGGGAAAACAAAGCTTGTCTGCACCAACCTGAGACTCCACCCCATCCAAGCTGAGCACAGAAGCTCTCCCAGAGGCTGGCTTTCTCTAAGGAGGGATTGGTTGGAATCCAAAGCTTGTCTGTGCCTTTACCAAAGAGGTGCACATTCCTGCAACCAATGTTCCGAAACTCACGGCGAACAGGACTTTTCTAAGGCAAGACTGACAGGGAACCTAAGATTGTCTGCACCACCCCGAGACCCCACCCCAACCAAGCAGAGTACAGAAGCCCTCCTAGCTGAGACTCTGCTGATCCTCACAGCCAGTTGGCTTGGAGATCAACGCTTCCCAGTGATACCAACAATAAGCAAGGCTTAACAACAAGACTGCACACACAGCCCACAAAGGGCTGCACCAAGGCTGTCCACCGCAGGTAACTGGGAAGGCTGTGCTACTGGGCTCTACCAGAACACCTAGCACACAAAACTATTCTGTCAAATCAGGGAAACAACTAAAGTGCAGACAAGAGGAAGGACACAAAGGAAGGAGATGGAGGAAAAGAAAAGATTGGACATTGAGTTCAAAACTACAGTTATAAGGTTATTCAACAATATCCTAAAAAAAGCCGATAAAATAAATGAGACCTATGAGGATATGAAAAGGGAGCAACTAGGAATAATAAGGGATCAACTAGAAATGAAGAAAACATTGTCTGAAATAAAAATATTACACAGAGTCCTAAAAACAGACTGGAAGATCGTAAGAATCAAGACAAAGATTTAGAACACAAAGAGCCAGAGGACACTCCTCCACAGAAGCAAGAAGATAAGAGAATCCAGAAAGTTGAAGATAGTGTAAGAAACCTCTGGGACAATTTCAAGCGAACCAACATCAGAATTTTTGGGATCCCAGAAGAAGAGAGAGAGCAAGATACCAAAAGAATACTGGAAGAAATAGTGTCAGAAAACTTCCCCCACCTGGTGAAAGAATTAGACTTACAAGTCCAGGAAGCCTGCAGAACCCCAAACAAAAGGAATCCAAGGAGGACCACACCAAGTCACTTCATAATTAAAATTCCAAGAGCAATAGACAAAGAAAGAATATTAAAAGCAGCAAGAGAAAAGCAGGTAGTTACTTATAAAGGAGCACCCATACGAATGTCAGCTGATTTCTCAACAGAAACCATGCAGGCCAGACGGGAATGGCAAGAAATATTCAAGGTGAAGAATAGTAAGAACCTAAAGATAATCTACCCAGCAAAGCTTACTCAATCGAAGGCCAGATAAAGCTTCTAAAATAAAAAAAAGCTAAAAGAGTTCATCACTGCCAAACCAGAATTATATGAATTGCTAAAGGGAGTTATCTAGGAAGAGGAAGAAGATAAAGATAAAAATTATGAACAACAAATACGTAACTATCAACAAGTGAATCTAAAAACCAAGGGAATTAAAAAATCTGATGAACAATATTAACCAGTGAATATAATAGAATCAGAGGTATGGAAGGGGAGTGGACTGATGATTCTTGGGGAAAAGGGGAGTTGGGGTGTGGGAAGAGACTGAACAAAAACTGTTTACCTATGGATGAGGACAATGGGGGATGGGAAAGGACAGAGGGTGGGGTGGGAACCTGGTGGAGGGGAGCAATTGAGTGGGGGGGGGAGAGGAACACATTTGTAATAATCTGAACAATAAAGATTTATTTTAAAATATATATATATATATATTTAAAAAAAAAAAAAAAAGAAAGAAAGAAAAGAATCTTTTCTGAGTCCTAGCCAGTTTTGCCCAGTGGATAGAGAGAGCACCTTGCGACTGAAGGGTCCTGGGTTTGATTGTGGCTAAGGGTATGTGCCCAGGTTGCGGGCTCAATCCCCAGTAGTGGGCATGCAGGAGGCAGCCCATCAATGATTCTCTCTCATTATTGATGTTGTTCTCTCTCTCTCTCTCTCTCTCTCTCTCTCTCTCTCTCTCCCTCCCTTTCTCTTTCTCTCTCTCTCTGAAATAAAGAAAATATATTTTTTAAAAAAGAGAGTCTTAACTCCAGAATAACCCATTGACCTTGTGAGTGTATCTGTTAACTGCTATGGGACTTCTTCACCCGAGGTTTCCAGAGGTTCTGAAATTCAACATGCCCCAAATGACCCCTTACATTTTTTGCCAGACCTGCTCTTCCCACAGTCTCCACCTAAACGGGAGTGTCCCCACTGCCCATTGGTCACAGGATGGTTGTCTTCCATTTGTCTCTTCTCCTCCGTGTCTTTTAATCAATAAGGCACTGCGTCTTATTGATTCTTCCTCCTTAATACCCCCCTGCCTTTGTCTTTAAATCTGACGATGCTAATGCTGCCTGAGCTTGTGGTTATTTGTCTCACACATTCAACCTTCCTGTCACATCGTATTTTAGGAGGTGCTTTCATAAACAGAATGTGGCTAATCTGAAAAATCTGTCCAAATGCATTTACTTTACATTTTTTGGATTTTATGTAAATATATGATCACGTTTTGAGTACTCTCCATATATCTTTCTTTTTACCTGTTTTTCTTCTTTTCTGCGTTATGTTAGATTGAGATTTCTTTATTCTCTTTACTAGTTTGAAAATTATATATCTTATTTCTAGTCTTTTCTTTCCCTTCACCTTTTTACTACATGAAAATAGTACAGCGTACATTGTGCTTTTAACTTAAATTTCCTTAATACATTTCTCTATATACTGTTGTTTAGAACCATTTGGATTTGTTTTTCACTTCCTTGATTAGGATTGGTATTCTAGTTCTGTCTGAAGATTTACTTTAAAAAAACATTTATTTTGAAATAATTTTAGGTAAATTTAGATTTTCAGGGTTTCTATATCTCTTCACCCAGGTCCTCTTAATGTTAACATTTAAAAAAACTTTTTTTTTTTTTTTTTTAATTCTGGGAACTTCTCAGTCATTCCTCTTAGACATAAGTTGACCATTCTACCACCCAAGTCTTTCTTTTTTGTGTATGTGTGCGTATGCTGCTTTATCTCTTTAAACATCTACATTTTATCATTTTGCAGTCTCTTTCAGATTGTTTTGCTAGTTCTGATTCTTAATCGTTTTGTGTCTGATGCTTGCCCCTCTTGATGGTTTATTTTCTTGTGTGGTTTGTAACTCTTGGTTGTGAGCTCATCTTTGGGATGGACTCTATTTTATGGGCAAGTTTTGTGCCCTGTGCTGTGAAAATATTCCTCAAAGCAGTGGGGGCGATAAGTGTTTCATTGATCCTGGTTGTTTTTATGTTCATTTCTCAGTTTGGCAGCCCATTCACCCAACTCTTAGTGTAGAGCCAGGTTCATATCAATGGGTGGGGCTAGCTTTGAGTTTTTATAGTTGTAACCCTCCACCCAGCCGTGGAGATGGCTGCTTCTTGTTACTTCCCTATGCTGGGCAGCACTTTAAGGCTCTCATCTTGATATCAGGGCTCAAAGCCACAGCGAGGCATTAAATCACATCAGATGTGGTTTTAGAATCTACTGATCACTCCGGTATTAGTTCCACGTACTGTTCATGTTTCAATTTTTCTTGTGACTTTGGCACATGGGTCATTTATTTTTCTTTTAAGTTTGACTGTATGGCCGAAACCGGTTTGGCTCAGTGGTAGAGCGTCGGTCTGCGGACTTAAAGGTCCCAGGTTCGATTCCGGTCAAGGGCATGTACATTGGTTGCTGGCACATCCCCAGTAGGGGGTGTGCAAGAGGTAGCTGGTCGATGTTTCTCTATCATCAACGTTTCTAGCTCTCTATTTCTCTCCCTTCCTCTCTGTAAAAAATCAATAAAATATAAGTTTGACTGTATGTTTCAGTATATCATTGCTCTTATATAGTATTTCTTGGTGACTGTAGTGGGAAGGGGAAGTGCTTTCACATTAATTCAATCTGCTATATTGCTGAAAGTTCGAATCTAAATCCTTAGCATAGGGCAGTGGTTGGCAAACTCATTAGTCAACAGAGCCAAATATCAATAGTACAATGATTGAAATTTCTTTTGAGAGCCAAATTTTTTAAACTTAAACTTCTTTTAACGCCATTTCTTCAAAATAGACTCACCCAAGCTGTGGTATTTTGTGGAAAAGCCACACTCAAACGGCCCAAGAGCCACATGTGGCTCACGGTTTGCCAACCACTGGCGTAGGGGATGAAGCCTGTCATGATGCCACCCCTGCCTCCCATGTATGAACTGAACTCTTTTTAAAATATAATGTATTTTTATTTATTTCAGAGAGGAAGGGAGAGGGAGAGAGTGATAGAAACATCAGTGGTGAGAATCATTGATTGGCTGCCTGCACACCCCCTACTGAGGATCGAGCCCTCAACCCAGGCATGTGCCCTTGAGGAGAATTGAACCTGGGATGCTTCAGTCAACAGACTGTTGCTCTATCTACTGAGTCAAACCGGCTAGGGGTGAACTTAACTCTTAAACTTCACACTTCAGCATGTATGCAATGCTTAAAAGTTAGATTTAGGACTTGTATTAATTCTTTTATAAGCTGTAATTTTGGGCAAGTTCTTTATCCTCTCTGCCTCAGTTTTCTCATCTGTCAAATGGCAGTGACTGCCAAATGGTAACCTCGCCCTGCTAGTCCCCTCGGGCTCCTGCACCTTTGCACCTGCCTGTCCCTCCCGGAAGTGCCGTGTCCCTTTGCCTGCCTCATCCCTCCGGCAGAGTGACCTCTGCCTTTTCTGTGCGGGTCTCTGTAGTATCACTCATGGGTTTCTGCTTGGCATGTCTCCTTTCCTTACCAGACTCAGCCCCTTGAGAACAGGGTCTTGCTTTTCTTGGTGCTCAAAGCCCCTGGCATTCCACCTGTCACTTGGTGTTGCCTGTTGAGTTGAATTTCTCTGGTCAGGTAGAGGCGAGGGCTGGGGATGGTGTGAGACACAGGTGTGGGAAGAGAGAGCAGGAAAGTTTGCTTTTTTGTCAAGCTGTGTGCCAAGTTGATGGAAGTGTGGCCAGGACACAGGGTAGCGGCTCTCAGTCTAGCTGAGGGTGCAGAGGTTTACAGCCAGCCGGCAGCCAGAAAACACCACGACATCCTGCACACAGAAGTGGTTTCTCGCCTTGAGTTTCCCACCCCACATTCCATCCCAAAGGCAGCTTCTTTGAGTGCCAGGCACAGGAGTACAAGCTAATGATATCTCCAGTGGCCCCAGAACCTTTGGTTGTAGAAGGCTGCACTTCTGGAAGGGCCCGTCGCTTTAGGGCGGGTGGTCCTGCATGCCGGGGCCTCCAAGGAGTCAGGTTGTGAAAGCTCAGTAGCCTGGTGCTTAGTGCCAAGTGTCACCCATGACAGCCGTTACTTCTAGTCTCACTAAGGTTTCACCCCTCTGAGGTTTCAGCAGCACAAAGGGCGGACTGAATAGGCCTGGGCAGAGCTAGCAGGGCCTGTGCCATCCCTTCCCTGCAGCCCCGCCTGGTCTCCTGGGCTCCAACACAGGAATGTTCTCAGACGATCTCTGAGGATCCCTAGGGGGTGCCTGGCAAGCAGTCATCTGATGGGACAACAGTGACTCTCGGGTCGCTTGGCTGAGATCTCAGGAATCAGCTTCAACTCAGCGAGGGGTCGGGGACACTTAGGCAGCTCATGTGATTGCCATTAGTGCTCTCCTGTGACTCAGTCTGGAGCCCTGAATCAGCACCTGTGTGGTTACTACCCCGCTGGGTGCTATTGCTGAGATACCGGAATAGTAATGACAGTCCTGTCCTCGGAGAGGAGGGTTAGTTTCATCGGATAAATTCCTGGCACATGGAGCTGCAGCTGGCCGTGCAAGACGAATTCCAAGTGGGGCTGCTGTGTGCACACCTGCCTCCTCCTCAGCTGGTGCTTTAATTCAAAAGGAGCTGCTCTCTTTCTGAGATCAGACAGCAAGCTGGTATTTTCTTGGATGATTTGCTAGCACCGTTACAAACTGTCTGAGATTACTAGGACCATCTTTTTATGTTTCTAAGGAATGGCCTCATATGTGACCTTATGAACTTCTCCTTTCTTCCATTTCTCTGAATAATGAGGGTTAGCTTTACAGTGTCACTTGCTGAACTCCAAGGGCTCCTGAGGGCAGGTCACCAGCTTTTGAGGCATTAAGGTTTTCCTGTGGACTCCCAGATTGATTCTTTACCTTTCTAGTCTGACTCCATTTCTCTAGGAGAGTATATCTCAAAGTGACTGTGGAGTCAGGATCTCTGGGAGTGGGCCTTAGAATCTGTTGTTGAGAAACTGGACGAAATGGAGCAAGCAGTTGCGGACGGATTTATGGATGGGCTCCAAGTGGGTTACATAGTTTGTAGCTCAGGCAATTGTGGAAGCTCCACTAGGTCATAAAGAACCCCAGCTCTGCCAGTTCCCTGCTCTGCCATTCTTAGGGCCTGACTATTGCCTTTATTGTTCAAAATGGCTGCTGTGGATCCAGCTGTCACATACACATTCCAGGCTATAGCAAAGAGAGAGGGGAGAAAGATGGCCCCTTCCTCCCATTCAAGAAAGTCTGCTGTCTCTAACCACTTTGTGTGAGGGAAAGTTACTTAATACCTCAGAGCCGCAGAGGCCTGGCACCGTGCCCGCCTGAGCCATGCTCCTGGTCACTGCTGCCACAGCACACCCTGACACCCTCCCCTCTCCCTTCTCCCCTGCCCCTCGTCTCCCCTGTCCTTTGCCCTGTATTCCTACCCTGCCTTTCTGCCACATCTCCTCTCTTCTCTGCTCCTAATTTCCCTGGTCCCCTCTTGCCTTCATCCCTCATCATCATCTTTATCCTCATGTTGTCCACCTTTTACTGCCTCTTCCTTGTATTGCTTCTGTCTCTCTTTCTGATGTCCCTAATTAATGGCAAAGTATCATTATATTACAAGGCTTAGTGTTGGTGACTAACCTTTGAACTATAAGTCATCGGTGCATAATTTAAGAAAACCAAGTTTAATTGGCTTATTCATGAATCTATTGGAAATTACATTTGGCAGTTTGTAAGCAGAGACCAGAAATAGAGGTTTATTCTCTGTAGGTGTTGAAGAGACATCTGGGAAGACAGTTTAGAGCTGGGCCCTCTGCTCTGCCACCTTGGGTGGTGTCCTGGTCTGAGATGGCTCCTGGGCTCTAGCTGTCCTGTCAGGTTTCCAGGAATACGGGGAGAGACAAAAAAGACGGATGCTAGCTGTTTGTCTCCTTCTTCAGGATCTTTCCTGAAAGTTCACCCAGTAGTTTCCTCCTCTTATATTGGCCTCCCCTCGCTGCAGAATGGCTGAGAGGTCTTTCAGCCATCCACATGACTGCTAGAAATAAAATTGGGATTTTCTGCCAAAACCAGTTTGGCTCAGTGGATAGAGTGTCAGCCTGCGGACTGAAAGGTCCCAGGTTTGATTCTGGTCAAAGGCATGAACCTGGGTTGCGGGCACATCCCCAGTAGGAGGTGTGCAAGAGGCAACTGATCAATGAATCTCTCTTCATTGATGTTTCTAACTCTCTATCCCTTTCCTTTCCTCTCTGTAAAAAATCAATAAAAAAAAATATTTTTTTTAAAAATTGGGATTTTCTGACTAAGGGGGAAGGGGGAGTCGATATGGGGTAAAGAGTTTGCAAGGTCTGCCACCATTCATTCAGCATTAGTTTAGCAAGTTACTAGGACAAGTCAAGGAGTGCCCATTCCAGAGGGGAGTGCAAAGTGAGGATGGTCAAGGAAGTGTGGAGAAGGCATGAGAAAGTGCCTTGCACACCTGCCAGGAGGTCGTCAGAGCAGCCTCCAAACTTTATCCATTTAGTTCCTCTATGCTCTCCCCTGCTCGCTCGCTCTTATCGGCATTGTCATTGTTGGGTTGTTTTTGCCCCTTCCTTCTCACCCCAGGAATAGCCCTTAGAACCTGAGGAAGTGGGAACAGTCGGCAGCTTAGTGGGAGCCTCTGGGATGGGAGCACCCGTTTGACAAGCCAGGTGCCAGGCCCACAGGCAGTGAGGCTAGTGGCAGGAGTGCGTCCTGTTCCTAGGCGGGCCATGGCACTGCCAGGAGACACTGCTCAGCAGTGGGGTCGTCATCAGGAGGGGTACTCCTCACCAGGCACCTGGCATCTGCTACAATGTGCTGTCCCTGGCAGCTCATCGTGAAATGAAACCACTATAGCAGTCAAATCCTTCTCCGGGTTTCATAAATAGGGCTGAGCGTTTTATCTGCATTGATTAATCAGGGTCTCAGGATGCTAGAGTATTCAGATGTAAGGGGAAAAAATACAGCTGCTTTCTATACAATTTCCATGCCATTAAACACTGGTATTCCTTCCTGGAACTCAAGGAGAATTTTAGGAACAATTTATGTGACCTGCAGTATCTTTGATTTCCATCTTAGGGATACCTATTGCCCTCTCTCCTTCTGCACCCCTCACCCAGTTCCTTTTGAGAAGTCAGTGAGGCAGTGGAGAGTTCGATGCAACAATTAAGAAAGGTATATTCCAGCCCTTAAGGGTTTAATCTTTTAGGGAAGACAGAAGGGTTAAAAGATTGTTAGTTCTAACCCAGTACGTTCCTTATGAAGTTGGACTGTGACCCTGGGCAAGTTACTTAACCCTCCTGTGCTGCTAAGTTTTCTCATCTGTCAAAAGGTAATCCTAGTTCTTACCAGGATTAGGAGGTGTGTGGGCACTCGTATGTTGAATTGTTATTACTACTGCTTTTTTTTTTTTTTTTTTAAATAAATCTTCATTGTTCCTCTTTTTCCCCCATAGCTCCTCCCCCACCCTCCGCCCTTACCCCCCCACCCACTGTCCTCATCCATAGATATATGATTTTTGTCCAGTCCCTTCCCACACTCCCCACGCCCCTTTCCCCCCCTGAGAATTGTTGGTTCACTCCCTTTCTGTACCCCTGATTCTATTATATTCACCAGTTTATTCTGTTCATCAGATTTTTTATTCACTTGATTTTTAGATTCACGTATTGATAGATATGTATTTGTTGTTCATAATTTTTATCTTTACCTTTTTCTTCTTCCTCTTCTTAAAGAATACCTTTCAGCATTTCATATAATACTGGTTTGGTGGTGATGAACTCCTTTAGCTTTTTCTTATCTGTGAAGCTCTTTAGCTGACCTTCAATTCTGAATGATAACTTTGCTGGGTAGAGTAATCTTAGTTGTAGTTTCTTGCTATTCATCATTTTGAATATTTCTTGGCCTATCTGACCTGCATAAATTCTGTTGAGAAATCAGCTGACAATCGTATGGGTGCTCCCTTGTAGGTAACTGTTTTTCTCTTGCTGCTTTAAATATTCTCTCTTTGTCTTTTGCTCTTGGCATTTTAATTATGATGTGTCTTGGTGTGGTCCTCTTTGGATTCCTTTTGTTTGGGTTCTGTGCGCTTCCTGGACTTGTAAGTCTAATTCTTTCACCAGGTGGGTGAAGTTTTCAGTCATTATTTCTTCAAATAGGTTTTCAGTGTTTTGCCCTTCTGGCACCCCCATAATTCAGATGCTGGTACGCTTAAAGTTGTCCTAGAGGCTCCTTACACTGCCTTCATATTTTTGGATTCTTTCTTCTTTTTGCTTTTCCAGATGGGTCCTTTTTGCTTCTTTGTTTTTCAAATCTTTGACTTGATTCTTGTGTTCCTCTTGTCTGCTGTTGGGTCTTTGTATATATATATTTTTTTAATTTCAGTCAGTGTATGCTTAATTTCTAATTGGTCCTTTTTCATATCCTCGGGGGTCTCGCTAAATTTATCGGCCTCTTCTAGAAAATTCTTGAAAAACCTTATAACTATGGTTTTGAACTCTATATCCAGGTGTTTGCTTGCCTCCATTTCTTTCATTTGTAATCTGTTTCTTTTTCTCTGCATTTTCACTGTTTCCCTGAGTTGATAGAGTGACTTTGTGTGCTAGGTGTCCTATAGGGCTCAATGGCTCAGCCTCCCCAGTTACCTGAAGTGGACACTCTTGGTGCCCCCCTTTGTGGACTGTGTGCACAGTCTTGTTGTAGTTAAGCCTTGATTGTTGTTGGTATCACTGGGAGGAATTGACCTCCAGGCTAATTGGCTGTGAGGATCAGCTGTGTCTACGATGGGAGAACTTCTGTACTGGAGACACTCTTATGAGACAAGACTTGCTTCAGTGGGGCTTTGGTGCTCATTGAGTGTGTCCCTTATGGAACTGAGGAGTTGTAATCTGGATGGTCCCTCTCTGACCCCTGGGTATACTGGCTCTTGGATCTCCAAGGAGATGCTAATTTAGCCTCGACCTGGGTCCACCCAGCAGGAGCTACATAGAGAAATCTGCAGATTCCTCTTCTTTGTTTGGGGTTTGGAGGTGCCCAGGTGAGTCCCAGCTGTGAAGCAGTGCAAGCTGCTGTGGGGCCTTGGGCCTTCTTTTGGATGTTCTAGGTCTCACAGACTCAGCTGCAGTTTGTTATGTAAGTTTAGAATTCAAAGGACCAGGCCCTTCATCTGCAAAAGCCTCTGTGCTCAGCTTGGATGGGGCAGAGTCTCAGGGTGGAGCAAACAGGAATGGCTTCCTATAAGCCCTGCCCTAAGAGGCCCCTAGGTCTCTGTCACTCGGTAATTGCTGCAAGCACTTCTGAGAGAAAGCTGCCATTGAGTTTCGCCCGCTGCCAGACAGCCCAGTTTCTCCCCATATGAGTCTGTGTCCCCAGAGTCTCACCCAGAACTGGAGTTCAAAGCAGTCGGGAACTTTTGTCTCCCTCCCGATTGAGAAAGCCAGCCGGGTACTCAGTTGCCAGTCCTTCCCACGCTTCTGTACCTCTGCCTTCCACAGTTTCTGTGAGTCTCAATGTGCTTTTCTCTTCCCTTCTAGTTGTAGAATATCCACTCATCCAGCCTTCCTGTGGATCTGGATGATGTCCATTTTGTCTTTTAGCTGTAGTTTTGAAATTGTGTGAGGCAGCAGTTTAGGTGTTTATCTATGCCGCCATCTTTGTTTCTCCTCCATTACTACTGCTCTTACCCACTGTGGTTGGACTGATAGGTTGGTGGTGCCAGAGTGTGTGCCAGAAACAAATCAGTTTCACTAAAAGAGAGATGTTGACAGGAAGCCAGGAAGGCTGGTCAACAAACTTAATTGCTCTAACCACTCACCCTTTAGTTGAGACATTGTTAGCTGAAGCAGCCTCCACCTTGTGTGTCCCATATAAGTTTCTATTATTTCCTGCCTAAGGGCTACATGTACATTTATGTTTATCTTGCCTAAGATGTTTTCCCCAAAGCCTCAATAAAAGGGATGGTAGGGCCAGAAGTGGAAGAGATAAAAACCGCCAGTGTACTCAGTCAGAGCAGTGAGTACAGTGAGCAGTGAGTAGTTCTCCCACTAGAGTTGAACTACCGCCTGGCCCCCCATATCGCCAAATTGAATTTCTTCGAGTCTCTTCATTTGTGTGCGGCCCTTCTCCAGAACCCGAACCCTGAATTGGAACCCTTTCCACGAGGGATGTGAAAGAGAGTCCTACAGGGTGGAAGACCTTGGATGACACATTAAGGAGTTGGGTTTTATTTTTTGGGCATTGGAGCTGTGGGAGATTTGTGGGCAGGGGTCCGGCAGATCATGGCTAGACTTAGGAATGTCACTAGCAGAAGTAGGGGCCCACAGGTTGAGAACCTCTGGCAGGGTCGCATAAGACCATCAGAAAACACAGATATTTACATTACGATTCATAACAGTAGCAAAATTACAGTTATGAAGTAGCAATGAAAATAATTTTATGGTTGGGGGTCACCACAACATGAGGAACTGTATTAAAGCATCGCGGCATTAGAAAGGTTGAGAACCACTGGTCTAGAGGCAGGTTCAGGAAAGGGGTGGGCAGGGCCTGAGCCAGGACCACCTCAAGGTCAGGGAAAGGGAACAGCGGGTGGTTGAAAAGAAACTCATGAGGGACAACCAGATGACATTGGCATTTCAGCATGTGACTAGGGCTTGGTATCCCATCGATTGGTACAGGAAGCGTTGGGGGAGGAGGAGAGGGAAGTGGCAGGAGAGGGGAAAAAAAGAGGTGCATGTGGTTCTTTCTGGCCCAGGGAGTCCTGCCATGTGCTGAGTGGAGCTGTTGGAGCTGGGAAGGCTAGCAGCGCCTAGAGGCCCACGTCCTTCTGCCTTCTCCCTTGGGTTGTGTCTCCCAACTTTGGTTTTGCATATTTGCAGGGAGGCGGGAAAGCCAGGCTTCTCCCAGGCCCCCTCAGTTTGACCTGCCAGTGGCCCTGACCCCTAGCTCCCGCATTGGCCCTAGGCTGTCAGCTCTCAACTTTACACCTCCAGACAAAGGTGAGTTGCATCAGCTGTTGTTCTGTACAAGGCCCCAGGGGATGCTCTGAGTGAACTGTTACAGAATCTGATGACTTCTGGGGCCTGAGCCCAGGTTTAAACAGGCTGCCCTCAGGTTACTGTCAGGATGAACTGTAGGCTGTGGGGAAGGCCTGCCCTGGATGTGCCTTTCCCAGCCTCTGGCCCAGCTGAAAGAAAGGCTGTACCACCTATCCACACTCATCCACTTCTCCCGATTGGGATTATTTCTCCCTCCAAAGTGTCCGCTTCTCATGTGGCCTTCCCCACGCAGCTCCTCAAGGGCAGTCTCTCACTTTTTCTTTCTGGCATCTCCCCCCTGAAGCAGGCTAGGTCAGTGCTTTTGCAATTTCCCCATATTAGCCCCTAAACAATGTGTTAATTGAAGGGGGCTCTGGCTGGAGGTGGGTGGAAGATGGCCATCGGGGTCTTTTTTTTTTTTTAATATATTTTATTGATTTTTATATAGAGAGAAAGGGAGAGAGATAGAGAGTTAGAAACATCGATGAGAGAGAGTCATCCATCAGCTGCCTCTTGCACATCCCCCACTGGGGACATGCCCGCAACCAAGGTACATGCCCTTGACCAGAATCGAACCCGGGACCTTTCAGTCCCCAAGCTGACGCTCTATCCATTGAGCCAAACCGGTCCCGGCGCCATCGGGGTCTTAGGAAAGGCTGCCTGGGAAAGCATCAAGACTGGTGCTGCCAGATTCCTGGCACTTTCAGAATTTTTGGGAAAAGGCATAGAATTTCCCGGGAATTCCCAAAGTCATCTCTTTTGTAACACTGTATTTATGGGTTTTTTAATAAGAATGAGAGACTATGATAAACTGTAAATTACTTTTCTGTCATAAAAGTTTCAGAAGTTTTCTTGTAAAAGAAATATCCTATCTAATAGAAGAGTAAATTAACCATCACTCCACTACACCCACAAGCTACTCTCACCAGCCAATCAAGAGAGAGTATGCAAATTAACCTAACCAAGTAGGAGGCTTGGGTTTCCTGGCAATGGAGGAAGCCGAGCTTTCCACACACCTTGCTGGGCCCAGGCCTCCACTCAAGGCTACAAAGTTTCAATTATAGAAGATAAATAAATCCCAGATCTCAGGGCCTCTGCTTGGGTTGGTGGGGGAACATGGCCAGCCTACAAACCACCGTAGGCCCTTCAGCCAGGCCACCCCACGCCCCAAGGGAACCCCCACCCTGATCCGGGACACCCTTCAGGGCAAACCAGCTGGCCCCCACCCATGCACGAGGCCTCTACCATATCTAATAAAAGAGTAATATGCAAATTGACCATCACACCAACACACTAAGATGGCTGCCCCTATGTGGTCAAAGATCCTTCCCCCATGTGGGCACAAGATGGCCGCCATAGATGGCCAGCAGGGGAGGGCAATTGGGAGGGATCAGGCCTGTAAGGGAGGGCAGTTGGTGGTGATCAAGCCTGCAAGGAAGGGCAGTTGGGGAGGACCAGGCCTACAGAAGAGGGAAGTTAGGGGCGACTGGTTCTGCAGGGAAGGGCAGTGGGGTTGGAGGGGACGCACGCAGACCTGCAGGGGAGGGCAGTTAGAGGTGACCAGCCTGCAGGGGAGGGCAGTTAGGGGCAATCTGGCTGGCAGGGGAGCAGTTAGGCATCAATCAGACTGGCAGGAAAGTGGTTAGGGGGTGATCAGGCTGGCAGGCAAAAGTAATAAGGGCAATCAGAAAGGCAGGCAGGCGAGCAGTTGGGAGCCGCAGTCCTGGATTGTGAGAGGGATGTCCAGTTGCCCATTTAGGTCCGATCCAACTGGGCATTCAGACATCCCTTGAGGGGTCCCATATTAGAGAGGGTGCAAGCTGGGCAGAGAGATACCCCCCCCATGCATGAATTTCATGCACCAGATCTCTAGTATATATATAATAGTAAATGCATGGTTAATTATTATTTGGGAATAGCATATTGTGAAAAAAATTATTTGTTTTATTAACATGTATATATGACCTTCACTTAGTATAGATAGTTGATATAGAAAATATTAAAGAAAGAGAACATTAACAAAATTAATGCTTGCCTGGCTGGCGTGGCTCAGTGCTTGAGTGCAAAAAAGGATGAATTTTAGTGTCTGGAAATTTAAAAATAAAAATTTTAAATGTCACATTAAGAATAACTTTTACATATATTAAATATTTGTGGTATTATCCTTAAAACATTAATGAATGTCATAGAAATGGAGTCATAGACTTTTGAGTCTCACTTAGCACAATGTATAGGCCATCCATTGTTGCTGCATGTATCAGGATTTGTCCCTTTCTGTTACTGACAATGTAAGGATTGGCCACAACTTGTTTATCCATTCTTCATTTGAGGCACATTTAGGTTGTTTCTGGGTTTTGGCAATTTTGAATAACTTTCATCTGCTGGTTAGAGCATAGGTTTTCATTTCACTTAGGTAAATCCCTAAGAGTGGGATTGCCGGGTGTATGGTAAGGATAAGGTTACCTGCCAAGCTGTTTCCCACCAGCAGTGTACGAGAGTTCCAGCTCCTCCACGACCCTGTTCGCATGTGGTGTTGTCAGCTTTTGTTTGGTTTGGTTTGGTTTTGGCCATTCTATAGGTGTTTTTCCCTAATGACTAAGAACGTTGCACATCATTTTTGTGTGTTTGTCATCTGCATATTTTCTCTGGTGAAGTGTCTGTTCAGATCTTTTGCCTTTTTCTTAATTGGGATGTTTGTTTTCTTACTGCTAAGCATGGGGAGTTCTTTATATATCTTAGACCAATGGTCGGCAAACTGTGGCTCGTGAGCCACATGCGGCTCTTTGCCCCTTGAGTGTGACTCTCCCACAAAATACCACAGCCTGGGCGACTCTATTTTGAAGAAGTGGCGTTAAAAGAAGTTTTAAGTTTAAAAAATTTTGCTCTCAAAAGAAATTTCAATCATTGTGCTGTTGATATTTGCTCTGTTGACTAATGAGTTTGCCGACCACTGTCTTAGACACAAGTCTTTGTCAGATATGCAATTTGCAAGTACATTCTCAGTGGGTGGCTTGTCTATATTCTCTTAATGTGCCTTTCAAAGAGCAGAAGTCAATTTTGATGAAATCCAATTTGTTAAAAATATTTAATATGTTTTTATTGATTTTAGAGAGAGGGGAAGGGAGAGGGATAGAGAGATAGAAACACCGATGAGAGAGAGATATATATATCAATTGGCTACCTCCTGCATGACCCCCACTGGGGATCAGGCCCACAACTGGGCATGTGTCCTGACTGGGAATCGAACCGGGGACCTCTTTGTTCATTGATCAACACTCAACCACTGAGTCACACGGGCTAGGCTACCAAAATTTTTTAATGAATCCTATTTCTGATATTGTATGCCTAACCCTAATTCACAAAGAATTTCCCATGTTTTCTTTTAAAAACTTTATAATTTTTAATTTTACATTTAGATATATCCATTTTCAGTTAATTTTATAAAAGATGTAAAGCATAAGTCAAGGTTCTTATAAAAAATTTTCCATTTTAGTTGTTTCTATTGTTTCAAAACAATTTGTTCTCTTTACTGAGTTGCCATTTTCTTTTTTGAGAAAAAAAAAACACAAATTTTTATTGTCTAGAAATATATATTAAAAAGTTTTCCCACGAAAGATGCTATTCTTTCATTTCTCCATCTTCTTCCTCTTCTTTAACACCCCTGATTCAAAGGACATTATTACACCTTATTAAAACTTCACCCAGGTGACCAGCCAAGGCTCCCATCTATGTATTCTTCCGTGTTTGCAAGCTGCATGTTCATATGGCCATCTACAGGTACCGGTTAGCCTTTGTACTCCACTCCCCACTTACGTGTCACCATTACTGGCTTTCCTGTTAGTCCATTGAGGAAAGGTTTGGGATTGAGGGGCAAACTCATCGCGAAATGAGCAAATGCTGTGGGCTACTCGCCGCTGACCCAGCTCTTCTGAATTGTCATTTTCTTTTGTAAAAAAAATCCATTGGTCAGCTTTAGCCAGTTTGGCTCATGGTTAGAACATCAGCCCGAGGACCGAAGGTTCGCAGATTCAATTCCTGGTCAAGGCTGGGTAACTTGGTTATAAACTCAATTCCTAGCCCTTGTTGGGTTCTTGAGGAGGCAAATGTGGGAAGCAACCATTGATGTGTCTCTTTTGCAAGGATCTCCATCTCTCTCCCTCCCCCCCTTCTCCCTCTCTTTCTTCCTCTTCCTCCCCCCTCCCCCCTCCTCTCTTCTCCTCTAAAAAATATATCCTCAGGTGAGGATTTTTTTTTAATCAATATTTGTTTGGGTCTAAAATAAAATTGTAAAATACACAAAACATTAATTGCCCTTTCTAGTAATCTTGACCTTTGTTCCATGACAAATACTCCAGATGTAGAAAAATTCCTTTCTTTTTGACTTGATATTGGTTGAATAGTTAAAGCGTGTATCCAGAACTATTATAACTTTGTATAAGTTCATTTTCTTTTTTAGTGATGAAAACACTTCCTTTGCCCCAATTTAGTTGTAGCTGTTGCCTTTACTAACCAATACTGATTATTTATTTTAAATTTTTATTAATTTTTTTTTAGAGGAAGAGAGAAATATTGATGTGAGAGTGAAACATCCATGGGCTGCTTCCTGCATTCCCCCCCCCCCCCCCGCTCCCTAGTGGGGGAATGAACCTGCGACTTAGGCATGCACCCTAAAGCCCTAACCAGGAACTGAACCAGGAACCTTTTGGTGCATGGGACGATGCCCAACCAACTGAGCCACACTGGCCAGGGCACCAGGGCACTGCTCTTACTATTTCAAATTAAGATCAGCTTCTGATTTTGTGTCCTAGAATTCCACAATACTCACTTTTTCCCCTCTTTCCTGTAGCAAATAGTCAAGTACTAGAAGATTCCAGTGAACATTATTGGGTAGTGTTTGAATAATCTAACAAGTGTATCTCCTGAGAAAGTTAACAGCACTGTATAGAGTCACGTGTCAGAATTGCCAGTTTAAGGACTTGTTTCCAAACTTACTTCTTAGAATTCTACTTGTAGGATTTCTATACACTATGTATATTAATATATTAACACATCTTGGCAAGAATGACTCACCATTAGCATCAGACAGGGTCATGAACACACACTTACAGCATGGCAGTGGCTGCAAGCAAGGCGTGATCAGATTGAGGCCCTCCGTCCTGATTCCCAGAAACCTCAGCCTTCACCTTCAATCTGCATGTTAACCTCTTATTCTTTCACGTGAAGTTAGTGGATTCCTTGAAACCAATAACATCTCTAAGGTTTGATTGGTAAGCTTTAATTCTCACCAGAAGATTATACCTTTTCCCATTTTCCCAGTTTGTCCGTGTTTGGGATCTTTCTCTGAATTTGGGGTTCAGTGAAACATAAATTTCCTAAGAAAAGTTGGGGAAAAAGTCTTGCATGGAAATAATTGTTAAGAAGGTCATAAGGCAGGATTTGAGGAAAGCGAGTGTTGAAAGAAAGGTAACCTGTAAGGTGAGCTCCGCAGGGCAGCCGCTGTGTCACATCCATCGCAGTGTCTGGGAAACCAGCTTGAACCTGACCCATGGAGGGTGCTCCGTGGGAGTTACTGGCTGAGTAAATGGCTCGCTGGCAGTGGCTGCTGGGAAGCTTGTGTAAATCACTGTGGCTAACAAGATGTTCGGGTTGTGGAGTGCTGCGGAAGATGAGCTGAGAGAACGCTAAGATCCCTATTGTGCCAGGCCTTGCACAATAGGTATGGGAGCTTAGATTGTTACATTCTGGGCACTGAGGAGAAAACCCAAACATGACACAGCTGAGTCCTTGTTGGCTCATAGCCAGGTGGTGAAGTAAGAGCCAAACAGCCTTTTTTTCTTTCTGTTGTTTATCTAACCCAAAAGCCATAGCTGCCCTAGTCGGGTGGCTCGGTTGATTGGAACTTTGTCCTATACACCAAAAGGTTGTGGGTTTGATTCCCAGTCAGGGCACATACCTAGCTTACGGGTTTGATCCCTGGTTGGGGCGTATATAGGAGACAAATGATTAATGTTTCTGACATCAATGTTATGCACTCTAAAATCAATAAACATTTTTTTAAATGCCAAAGCTACAGAAAAGTTGAAAGATTACTACTTTGAACTTTTGTATTTCCTTCACTAAGGTTCACTAATTGCTAACAGTTACATTTTTTTCTTTTTTTTAAATTATGTTTTTATTAATTTTTTAGAGAGGAGAGAAGGAAAAATAAAAAAAGAGAAGTAGGATAAGAGAAACATCCATCAGCTGCCTCCTGCACACCCCCTCCTGGGGATCAAGCCTGCAATCCGGGCATGTGCCCTGACTGGGAATTGAACCAGCGACCTCTCGGTGCATGGGAGGACGCTCAACCAACTGAGCAACACTGGCCAGGGCTGTTACATTTTCTTGGCATTGTGTCCTAGATTGTCCACAGCCCATGCTTGTATGAGTGTTTCCCTGTGATTAGATTTACTTAACATTTTGGTGGGAGCTTACAGGGTGATGAGTCTTCCTGTTGCTTCACATCAGGAAGCTGATGGTGCCAGTTGGCCCCAGTAAAGATGGTGCTAACTAGTCACCTTGTTAAGTTGGTATCCATGAAGACTGCTTTCGTTTTAAGGCAGAACTTTGGGGTTTTGGGGGTGGTGGTGGTTGGTTGGTTAGGTTTGAAGGCAGAGAATTTTGGAAGGAACTCTTCACTGACTTTTGGGATAGTTGACAGCCATTTTGGAAAGGAGACTATTTCTCTGTCATTTGCACCTACTATTGGGAAACATCTTGATGTAGTGCAGTGATGCTCAACCCTTTTCATCTCAGGGCACACATAAACTAATTACTAAAATTATGCTGCACACCAAAAAATAGATTTTTTTGCTAATCTGAAAAAATAAAATACCTATAATTTTTATTCATTCATGCCTGACAGCTATTGTTTGCTGGCTGTTGTCATTTTTTTTATTTGGAAATCTAAAGGAAAGGAGGTCAGTGCCCCTGACTAAGTAGTTAGGTATTGCATGTTTTAAAAATTCCTGCGGTACACCAGTTGAAAATCGCTGATATAGTCAGGAAAGCCCTGTGAGCCAGGAAATGGGATTTGGGACCAAGCTCTACCACCATCTCTCCCCTCTGACTTGTAGATAAGCATGTCACCTCCCTAGCTGAGCCATTGCACAGATAAGGAAGTAGCCACTCAGAGAGGTGAAGTACTTTGCCCAAGGCCATGGAACTGGTAAGTAGCAAAGCTAGGATTCAAACCCAGTTCTCTTTGGGCCAAAGTCCCACACCTGCCCTTTTGCCAGTCTGCCTCCTCTGAAGTGGCCGGTCATCGTTATGCTGGTACCAACCATTAGGTACCGGTGCAGGAAACCCAGCAGAACACCAGCCCCTGTGCGATCTAAGCTGAAAGGGGAGAGAGAGGCACCCCTCTCGCCCACGTTGCTCTCCTGCATGTGGCAGGCTGTTCCCTAGAAAGGCCTGGCACCTTGGGCAACTGGTAGGCGGGAGTTGGACGCTGCTCAGCCACCTTTGGAATAAATACTTGCATGCGGATGTTACAAAGACGAGCTGCTGGCGCTGCTCCAGCCCTGCCTGTCCAGACAGGGAAGTGCAGGCTCACGTATATGGCCAGGGCCTGGGTTAGGGTCAGTGCCTAGGATCCCCCAGTTGGCCCATGAGTCCTGAGGGCAATCTGGGGGATGGAGAAGGTATTGCCTAAGCCTGCCTGGGCCCCCGGGGTCATGGAGAGAGGCCGGAAGCATTCTGGGGGAAGGTGTGCGGAGCCTTGCCAAGCAGGTCGCTGTGGGTGGGGAGGTACCGCCTGCGTGCTCTCACGCCCCGGGATTTGGGTGGAGGTTCTTGAGGCAGCCAACAAGGGCCATGGTGGCGACACGGCACTCTAGGACTGCCCTGCCAGCCCTCTGCACTGGCGACCGGCCCACCAACCTGTCATTTTCCTGGTTAGCATCTCCCCAAGGGCAGGAGCGCTGAGCACCTGGTGAGTGGCGTCGCTCCTCAGGCCACCATGCTTTCTTCCCCGGAGCAGTTGTTCCAAGGGAAACAGTGGCTCTGGCTCAGTCAGGACATGGTCTTTAGGCCATGTTGTCCTCTTGCTGCAGAGTGGAGAGTCCAGGAGAGTCTGTGTCCCACATCCACTGCCTGCGGGACACAGGGCTGAACTCGGGGCCAGGGCCAGCGTGGCCTGGCCAGGAGCAGGTGGCCGGGGGCCTGAGGAGCTTCTGGGAGTTATAGCTCCTCCCACAGTGCATTTTGGAGGCCCCACCCCACCCCACCCCACCTCACCTCCCCACACACACACACACACTCTCACTCACTCTGCACTGGCAGCCAGGGAGGCAGGGCAGAAGCGCCCTGGAGAGGGGACCTCCAGGAAAGCCGTGTTTCCAGGTAGCACTGGGAGCAGCGGCCGGGCTTTACCCTGATTCTTTTGTGGGGCCCCATCTCCCTCCTGCCAGACGGGGCTGAAATCCAGAGTGGGAGCTGACATGACCCGACCTGTATGGCCTTCTGCTTTCTAAACGAATTCGCCAAGTCATCACTAAGTCACGCCAGTCTGGGCGCTTCCCCAGCGCTCCCTCCGCACACCTCCTGGCGGGCGGTCCTGAGCCGGGCAGTGGCTCCAGCCTCCTCGCTGAGCTCTCAGGGCTGTCCTGTTGGCACACACTCAGGAGCCGCTCGCTGGCAGCGCCGAATGAGGACGAAGGTGAGCGCCTGGGCCGACTCTGACTCCGGTGCTTTGATGTTTCAGAAGCTGCTCCGGGCTCCCTGAGGCTGAATTCTCTGTTTGTCCTTTCTCTCCCTCACCTCTGGTTCGCCGCCCTCTTTGGGGACTTCATGCTTTTCAAGTGTTTGTTGACGAGGCCCTTATCAGGGGCCTCAGAGAGCAGCCAGATAGGCCGCCTGGCAGGGAAAGGAAGAACAGAAAGCAAACAGGAGAGAGCCAACACCAGGTGAGCTTCCCGCTCCTGAGCCGGTTTCACTCGAGGGGAACCAGAGCTTTGGCGAGGGAGATGGCGAGCCGTGTTGGAAGGAGGCTCTTCTGCTCAGCTTCGTTATGAGAGAAAGACTGCTAGACACGGAAGACCGCCCATCTCCCCACCTCACATCCTCCTTCCCACCTCCCAGCCCAGGCTGTGGGGCAAGTGTGTGCCAGTCTGCGTTGTCACACACAGGGGGCGCCAGGCAGAGGTGCAGTCCACCCACTCGCTGTGTGCGGCGGGGGGAGGGGGGGCTGCCTGAGCACCGCCCGCTGCGCTGGGGGTCTGCAGGGAGGGCGGTGACACCACGGGCCAGAATGCCACATCCTGAGAGAGGCGGCCTCGGCTGCTGCTGCTGCTGTTCTAACTAGTGATGTCTCATGTTTGTATCATGCTTTCAAACTTTTTTTTTTTTTTTTTTTGCTTACTAAGCACATGTTCATTATAGGAAACTTAAGAAAATCAGATAAGCAACAAGAGAAGAAATAAAAATCACCCCTAATAAATATTGATCATTAACCTTTTGGTGGGGAATTCTATATAACACAGATGTTTTTCTAAGCCTTGCTGTCTTCCTTAGGGAAGGCACAGGATATTAATCCCATCTCAGAGGTGGGAGAATGAGCCAGAGAGGTGAGAGGCTGCCCGGAGGGCATGACCTGGTGCTGGCAGGGCTGGGAGCACAGCCTCTCCCGTCTTCTCACCTCCTGGACTGCAGCACAGCCTGGGCAGGGCTCTGGCCTGCTGAATCGTCTTATCCACGGGTTCATCAGGTGGCACCTAGATGACACTTTGGCCCTCAGTGACTTAGGAGGAAAGATGGAAGACAGGCTTTGGGTTTAAAGTATTGCCCTTCTGACACTTTCGCTTTCTCTTGGTTATTGGGGTTTAGAGGCCGCGCAGTAAGGGGAGTGATGGACAGAGAGCGGAGGAATCAGAGGCTGGCAGTGACAGGTTTCACTGGAGATGCTGGCTTTGGGAGGAAGGTGGTGCGGGCTGAGCGGGGTACCCAGAGGTCAGGCAGGACGGGACGAGGAAGGGTCCACTCGCCAGGATTTGGACACATTGTAGCATTAGGGGTTCAGGAATGGAAACGAGGCAGTACCTGGGCTCCTCACCCTGACGGCAGACAGCGTCCTCCCCTCTCCCTTGCTCTGGTTTAGTCCTCCGTAATGCTTCAGAGTCCTCCTCCCTCACATGTGGTGCCTGCGTAAGGAGCTTACCATCATGCCTGGCACACGGAAACGCTGTGTGTTCCGTTCAGCCAGAATCGGAGTAGGCCCCGTGTGAAGAGTCATGGGAGTCTTCTGAGTGTGTTTGGCTGTGACCTGCTTCCCCAGCCTGCTCTGGGCCTGCACCCCTCCCCGGGCCTAGGAGCCTGCATTCCCCCTCCCACCTCTGTCTGTATATACAGAATAAACCACTTCCTGATTTTATTTTCTTCTCGGAGCTCTTTTTTCTCTAATGAGCATATTTTACTTGTTGGGTAATTTCTGGATGACCCAGCTCTGCTTGGCCTTGAACCTTTGAGGCCTCCAGCAGAGGCCATTTCCTCCTCCTCTGGACTCGCCTCCCTCCTCTTCCCTGTTTATGCACAGCCTTTCCCAAAGTGCAGGTGCTGGTCTTATCTTCCTCCCTGACTGGAGTGTAAACATTAAAGGCTCCTGAGGACTAGCTGCCCCCTCCCCACCCCTGCCCTGCAGAGAGCCACGTCCTGTGAGTGACCCAGGCTCCTTTGAGCACTGCTCAGTAAGGACTGCAGAGTCAAAGGGGACAGACAGCCAGCACCCTCCGAGGGGGAAAGGAAGCCGGGACAAAGGAGCTATCTCCCAAATCCCCTGCCCGGGCAGAGCCGGTTAACTGTCATCTCGATGAGCCCCTCATCTGGCTAGGATGGGCTGAGAGCAGCTGGGCGCCCTGGACAGCTGAAGCCTGAGGACAGGTGATCTCTATGGGGCCGGTCCATGAATGGAAATCCTTTTTCCAGTTATAAAAACTATTCATCTATCCAGCAAATTTATTATCTCCAAGTCACCCCCCTGTCTTGAGGATCAGTATGAATCCAACATGAAAATCTCTGCCTTGTGAGGTTTATATTCTTTTGAGGGGGACACAAACAGTAAACAAATGAGTTTTAAAAATACATATCCTATCTAATAGAGAGCTAATATACTAATTGATCCTCACACCGTTGCAAAAATGGCCTTGCCCACAGCCAATAAGGAGGGAATGTGCTAATTGACTGGCCCACCCTTAAAGATGGCAGTACCAGTCCCCTCACCCCCACCGGGGTGGCAAGCACACCAGTAACCAGGGCCAGCAGAGACCTGTGCTGCCAGCAGTGGCAGCAGCAGAGGTGTGATGGGGTCACCTTCCCCTGATTGCCTCCCGCCCCTGAGGGATCTCGACTGTGAGAGAGGGCAGCCCGGGCTGAGGGACCCCCACCCCCACCTCCAGTGCATGAATTTTCATGCACCGGGCCTCTAGTACATATATGTGTATATATGCATACAAACATACATACATATATGTTCTATACATATGTATACATGCATGCATGCATGCATACTATTCCAGATAGTGGCAAGAGCTACAGAAAAAACTAGCAGAGAAGGGAAATGGAAGAACCTAAGGGATGGCTGGGTTGACTGTGGTCAGGCTGACTGTTGTGTTTAAGCAAAGCCCTGAGGAGGTGAGGCAGCCAGCCATGTACATAGGTAGGACATTTTCAGCTGGAGGGAACAATTGCAGAGCCCCTGAGGCAAATGTGTCTGCTCTGATCAAGCCCAGCCTGGCCGAGTACCAGGAGGGGAGAGGGAAGGCCTCGCAGGTCGGTGTACAGATGGACAGGAAGCTCCTGGAGGGATCTGATCACAGAGGGCGGATCTGACAAAAGGATCATTCTGACTGGTAGGGAGGGTGGGAGGGTGAAGCCAGTTAGGAGGCTATTGCAATAATCCAGGCAAGAGATGATGTTGGCTTGCCTTGGCTGGTGTTGTTCAGAGGTTAGAATGTCGGCCTGAGCACCAAAGGATTGTGGGTTTAAATCCTACTGAAGGGCATGGTTCAATCCTTGGTTGCAGGTTCAATCCTTGGCCCCAGTTGGGATGTATGCGGGAGGCAACCAATCAATGTGTTGCTTTCTCATCGATGTTTTTCTCTCTACCTCTTATCCTCTTATCTCTCCCTCTCTCCCTTCCACTCTCTAAAAATCAGTGGAAAAAAATATCCTTGGGTGAGGATTAACAACAATAAGAGAGAGAGAGAGAGAGAGAGAGAGACAGACACAGACCCCCTAGCCGGTTTGGCTAAAGGATAGAATGTTGGCCTGCAGACTGCCTGCTGCTTTCATTCACTCATTTTTGAGTTTAGCACCTACCATGTGCCAGGCCAAAATTGTCAAAAAACTAACACAAATTAGTCAATACCCAGACTAATTATTTATTGGAAACCATGGGTGTGGGTTCCATTGCATCAAGGGGGCACGCACCTTAGTTGCAGGCTCGATCCTCAGCTCCGGTCAGGAGGCAGCCAAGATGTGTCTCTCTCACATCGATGTTTTTCTCTCTGTGTATCTCCCCTCCCTTCCACTCTCTCTAAAAATTAATGGGAAAATATTCTTGGGTGAGGATTAACAAGAAGAGAGAGAGAGAGAGAGAGAGAGAGAGAGAGAGAGAGAGAGAGAGAGAGAGAGAATATGTTAACTCAGACCAGGGTCATAGCAGTGCAAGTGATGAGAAGTGATTCAAATCTGGGAATTTATTAAAAGCAGACCATCAGGATTTGCTGGCACCAACATTTTGGCCTGACAAACTAGAAACTTGGAACTGACATTTACTGAGATTGGACTGATGTTGGCGGGGGGGGGCGAGGTCCAGGGCTCGGTTTGGATGTGTTAGACTTGTGATACCATTGGGCTTCCATGTGGAGATACCAGAGAACCTGGGCTGGAGAATATATAGGAGCCATCAGTGTATTAAAGTTATCAAAAGCCACGAGCGAGCATGAAGTCATGCAGGGAGGGTGTAGATTGAAGGAGACCTAAGTGGGCAGGAGGAAATGGCTCACTGGCTCCAGCAGAGAGATTGCCAAGGAGCAGCCAGCGAGGTCAGAAAGAAGCCTGGGCCAAGAGAGGAGGAGGCGTAACGGAGGACTCCGCAGTGCACCACGTGCTCTGAGAGGTCAGGTGAGATGGCGATAATGCATGTCCAGCACAGAAAGGTTAGGACATTCAGTGACATGAGAACAGTAAATCACCTGCTGCCCTAAGCGTACATGGAAACTTCCATTCGTTCTCTAGTCATTTTTATAGGTTTTTTGCTATATAATTGAATTCTGCTATTTCCCACCAAAGTTACTAAATACTCTGAAAACATGAGTTTCATGGCTGGATAACACTCCATTTTCTGGGGGTGCCCTCACTTATTTCACCATATCTCTATTGGACATTGAGATATTTCTATTACTTTTCATTAATACAACATTTTCATTCTTATAAAAATTGATTTCATTTTTGTAAGTAGCACTGCATCGAGCAGCCTAGTCCATTTTCCTGTGAGGAGAATGGCCAGGTTACAGGCACGAGCACTTTCAGGGGAGCTTGGACTTGGGCCCAGTTTCTCCTGCGCTGACCTGGCTGGTCCTGGCTCCGCTGAGGGCTCTTCCGGCCCCTCTGTCCTTGGGGAGGCTCTGGAGTCACTCAGCCCTGCTGCACCTCTGCCTTCCACCTCCAGCTGGGTGCCCGTTGTTCCTGGGCTGGGCCTGCCTCCTGTCAGGGCACTGCCCTTGCTTTGCCACCAGCCTCCATCCCCACACCCAGCAGGAGGCATTGGTCAGAGCTGCCCTCGGAGGGCAGGGTGGGTGCTCAGCACACTCCGTTTTGTCTGCGTTCTTCTCCCTGAGCTTAGAGAGATTATTTCGTGAACATTAAAAGGCTGGCTGGTGTCCTAGTCTTAGATGTTTAAGAAGAAAAGGGTGTGAGTAGCATGCCTGGCCTATAGTTCCTAGAGATGTGTGTCAGAAATTGGAGGGGTTTGGATGGAGTTTCAGGCTGTTAGAGTCAGTTGGTCTCTTGCCAAATGTGCCAGGTGCCACTTGTGCTTCCAGATGGGAGTGGTCGTAGCCGGGACTCACCAAGATCAGAACAGCACTGGGAGGCTGGCCAGGGAGTCAGCAGGCAGGGCCCGTGGAGCTCTTCTGCCCTGCCCTGCCCTGCCCTGCCCTGCCCTCCCTGCCCTGCCCTCCCTGCCCTGCCCTGCCCTGCCCTGCCCTGCCCTCCCTGCCCTGCCCTGCCCTGCCCTGCCCTCCCTGCCCTGCCCTGCCCTGCCCTGCCCTGCCCTGCCCTGCCTTGCCCTGCCCTGCCCTGCCCTGCCCTGCCCTCCCTGCCCTGCCCTGCCCTGCCCTGCCCTGCCCTGCCTTGCCCTGCCCTGCCCTGCCTTGCCCTGCCCTCCCTGCCCTGCCCTGCCCTGCCCTGCCCTGCCCTCCCTGCCGCTTCACTCGGGCGGCACAGGAGGGCCCCGGGGAGCATGCGGCTCTGGGTGAGGCTCTCCTGCTTGGCTCCTCAGCCTGGCTCTCCCAGGAATTGAAGAGGCAGGTGTCCAGGGATTCAGGAGGTGGCCTCTCCCTCCCGCCAGTGCCCCCACTTGCTTTGCAACCCTGGTTCCGAGTGCAGCAGAAAAATCTCCAGTCCGTCCTCCATAGTGGCCAGAGGGCTTCTTTTCAAATGCAGCTCTGAACCTGTCCATCGTCTTCATAGCCCTCCTGGGCTCTCTGTTGCTCTTTGGATAAACCCATCCTCCACTTGCCCTTTGAGGCCCGCAGCATTGCCAGCCTCCACTAGACCAGCCTCTGCCTTCCTGGCACACCAGCCACACAGCCCTTCCGTGGCAGCCTCCCTCAGAGGGGCCTTCCCCATCTGTCTTCACATTGCCCTATAACCCCACTCACCTGCCTCTGGGTCGAAGGCCACCTCTCAGGAACACCTCCTGGTACCCATCATGCTCCGAGAGTGCAGTGGGGGCGGAGCGGGGAGAAGTGGAGGAGGGTTTGGATCATCTCTCTGAACAGCAAAGCCTGCACCGGAGTAGGGAGCTCCCTGTCAGTTCTGCTCCCACGGTGGGTGTAATACGGAAGGAGTGGGAAATTGTGTGCTCATGTCCCTGGAATTCCAGTAGGCTGGTACAGTTCTGGGCCTGGATACCACTTGCTCCATTCGGTCCCTAAAATGAGCCAACGGTGACAGTAACAGCAGCAGCCACAGCCCCTCTTGGTTGGACACTTACTGTATGCCAGCACTGGTAAGCAGTGTGCATGCTTAATCCCTAGGACAGCTGCTTAGGCTAGGTGGCATCCCGGTCTTAGGGCTGAGAAACTTGGAGGGGTTGGTGTCTTCACCTGAACTCAGGCGGGGGTGGGCGGTGCAGTGCAGAGTCAGGGTTTGAATCCAGGCCTCACGCAAAAGTCAGTGGAATTAATTTCTGAGATATTGCATCTCAAAGGCAGTAATACATGAGAATCAGTACAGTGGCAAATGCTGTGACTGAGAACAGTGTGACAGTGGTGAATGCTTTTAGCCTGTATGTTCATTCAACAAGTGTATGTTGAACACCCACTAAATGCTGAGCCCCGTGTTGGGGGCTGGGTCCTACCTTGGCAGTATAGAGGGCACTGCCTGGGATGCTGATAACGTGGTGAGGACAGACCCGTTAACAGACTGGCAGTTTGGTGCGGTAATTGCAGAGCTGGAGGGCCTGGCCAGGGTTGCAGCAGGAAGGAACAGAATGGAGCCGGTCAAGGAGAGCTTCCGGAAGGAGGAGGTGCAGTGGGTCTGAAGGAGCAGGCCCAGCTGTAGAGGCAGCATTGCAGGCTGAGCCCGTGTTCGGGGAGTGCTGTGGGCACCTGGGATGGGCTGGAGAGGGAGCTGGGACCGGCGCCTGTGGCTGCCTTGAGCGCACAGCGGTTGTCTTCTGGCAGGGAGGGTCCAGAGGGCTTTGATCGGGGTGTTCTTGACAGAAATAGCACCTGGCGGCGAGACAGAGGTTTCAGGGTGAGGCTCCAGACTGAATCTAAGAGCAGCTGCCAGCCCTAGGGCCCAGCTGGGCAGGGACGTACCAGCTTCGGGTCCAGGCTCACCCAGCACCACAACGGAGTACAGCACAGTGACTGGGACTTGAGCCAACCTGCCTGTGTTCTAATCCTGCTCCTTCCATTAATGTGTGACCTGGAGCAGTTACTTTCCCTCTGTCCCACGGTTTCCTCGTCAGTTAAACGGGGAAGGGAACAGTACCTGACTCAGGTGGCTGTGAGGACGAGATGTGTGTGCACACGTGGGCCTAGCTGGTGTGTGTAAGCCTGGAGAATGGAAGGACCCTGGTGATGGAGGTGGTGAGCGAGGCTCTGCAGCTGTGACCAGGCCTGAGGTCTGGTGACCAGCGAGGCCTCTGAGGCTGTGCCGCATGGTGAGGGGGCCTGGCACGCTCCCTGAGCCCACTCAGAAGTACAGCCCCCAGTGCGGGCGTGAGGAAGGCTCCGTCTCCTGAGGACACTAGACTTGGCAAGATTAAGGCTCTAGGTGGCTTTGTTGCTGGGCCCTAGACCAGACCTCTCTAGGCCTCTGGGTCACTTGGGGTAAGCTCCTAACCTCACCTGCCCAGTGGGAACTGAATGGAGTTATCCCCCCCTCCCCCCCAGCTCCCAAAATACCTGAGTTGCTCCTTGGGGCAAAAGGTCTTGGAATGAGAACACTGGGGTCACATGTGTGCTGCAGGTGTGTGTGTGTGTGTGTGTGTGTGTGCTCGTGCACCAGGGTCAGAGCAGTCCAGGCATTTGTTTGGTAAAAATTCTTTTGCCAGCTACTACTTTTTGTCCCCAAGCGGCAGCGGAGCAGGCCTCCTCTCTCCGGCTGCAGGACCCTTACCTGTCTGAGGTCAGCACCAACCTCCTAAGGGGGGAAGCTCTGCCATGATCAGAGTTCCTGGCTCTGGCACAGTGCAGGGGTGGGGCACAGCGAAGAGCAGGATTGCTCAGCGCAGCCACCTAAAATGTAAACGAGTGCCAGGGGCGCTATTTTTAGTGTCAGGCCTGAAGAGGGAAGAGGGAATAGGATTCTTTGCAAGGACAGTGGTGAGTGGCAGCTACCTGGGAAAATCCAGCCTGTGGGCCTGGGCCTGGCCAGATAAGCTGAGGACAGTGGTGGGTGTGGGGCAGCCTTGGTGCTGGTGGATGGCTTCCGGCAAAAGGCTGGGATGGCGCAGTGCTGTGATTGCATCTGAAGACGGAACAGCCCAAGGGATGTGTGTGGGTTTTGGAGTAGCCAGACGGCGGCTCCCCTCCCCCTTCAGCTGGTGTCCTTAGGAGGTCACGGCCAGAGAGACATTCCAGGCTGGAATCCAGGAACCCTGGCCCTGAATCCAAAACTCCAGTCATCGCCCAGACCACATCTGATCCCAGGGGGCCGCCATGTGCACCCCAGACTCTGAGAACAGTAGCCCTGAGCATGGTGACCTAACCAGCCAGCCAGTGGGGAAGCAGAAGCTGAGGCTCAGGGGTCTCGGGCACACAGATCGCCAAGGCCTAGCCAGGCTGCCACTCCATGTGTCCGAAACCCCATGGTCGCCAACGGCATCCTCTGGTGTGTTGCAAGGACACCTGTCAGGCTCTGCGGGCCTGGGCTTTTGTCACTTCTTCCATCTGCCCGGGGAGCACACAGGCTCTCCTTTGGGGCTCGGAGGATGGAGCAGGGCCTGTTTATCATGTACCCAACAGGTGCCTCCCCCGCCCTCCAGGATTCAGACATGACAATGAACTCTGCCTCCCATCTCCCAAGGTCACGCAGAGGTCATGAGGCAGTGTGTGAGAAAATATTTTTTGTCAAGTATCTATACAAGGCAGTGTTGCAGTTTTTGCTGCACTGTTTCTACCTGCTAGGGGAAACCCCAAATCTTCATGTCCCCCACTCACTGGCCCTGATCACCACTGATGTGCATTTCCCCGTGTCCCTCACCCCTCTGGCCAGTGCCACCACGGAGCTCATGGCTCCTAGACATCACATTGTCTGGCCCTCTGTCACCGAGCTGCTCTTCCTCTGGATGCTTCTCCTCAGGACCCTCCTGCAGCCCCCAGGCAGGGGCCTGGCTGAGGGTCTCCTCCCTCACCGGCCCCTGCCCCTCACCTCCAGATGCTTCGGTTCCGTGAAACACAAAGAATCAGTGTCTCTGGTCCTTGTGATTTGGACAAAGCTGATCTCTTTAGAGTTTAATACCTTCCTCGGCAGTTACAAACTGCCCTTGGAGGTGGCCAAGGTCCTTTGCCAGTGTTGTCAGCAGCGCCTCCCCACAGTCCACTCTCCGCAGCTAAGGCTCCTTCTGTCCTGTCTCACTTAGGACTGTGTTCAGCTGTGGGCGGTGCCACGGAAAACAGGCCTTTAATGTGTTCACCTACAAGTAGTCAGAGGTGGGCACTCAGGGCTGGTCCCGCAGCCCCACCCAGCAGTGACCAGGCTCCTCGGGTGTCGTCCGCTTTCCCCGACATTGACATCAGACATGGCATCATGCCCCTTCCACCACTAAGATGGGCACTGGACAGTGCCATCCACTCCGCTCAGCAGGATTGTCTGGAGCTTCCCGGTCTGCCCACCACTGTCCTCTATGTCAGGGCCCCATGCTCCGTCCTACGGTGCGTTTAGGTGTTCTGTCTCCACAGTCCTGTCTGGGAGACTTTCTCAGGCCGGAAGCCAGCGTTCCGCATGACTTCTAAGCTCCCCATCCTGCCGGAATAATTTGGAAGTTACATGTTCCTGTGTATGGTATCTTGTTACCTTTGAAAATGTTCCTTGTGTGTTTGACTTCCATTGCCAGTCCATGGTGTCGTTGTTCTTTGTGGCTTCATAGAACTGCATGTTTCCGTGTCATGATCTATTTCATAAGGCCCTTGTTAATGGGCTTCGAGATGGTTCCCTACCTCGTACTAGTCAAATAATACTGTAATGAGTAACCTTGTACTAATACATTGTGTTATTTTGCTCTGGTGGAAGTATAGCTTATGTGACAAGCTGCAAGTGGTGTTTCTGGGTCAAAGGGCGTGTGTGCTTGTAATTTGGATAGATGTAGCCAAATTAGCCTCTTTAGAGGTTGCGCCGTTTACCTTTCCACCGGGGATGTGTGAGATTATATTTCCACATGTTTAGCAACAATGTGTTAGCATTTGTTTTAATCTGATCTTAAAGAGTGTATTTCAATGTTGTTTCAATTTACATTTCTCTTTTTATGAATGATGATGAGCATCTTTTCACATATTTAAGAGCCATAAGTATAGCTTTTCTGTATGCATTTTTAAAATACATTTTGATTGATTTTTTTATTTTTATTTTTTAGAGAAAGAGGAAGGGAGGAGAGAATGAGATAGAAACATCAATGAGCTAGTAGAAATATCGATCAGCTGTCTTCTGCATGTTCCCTACCGGAGGTTGAGCTCAAAACCCAGGCATGTGCCTGACCAGGAATCGAACCAGCCACCTCTTGGTGCATGGGACAATGCTCAGTCAACTGAGCCACCAGCCCATTTTATTATTGGATTGCTGGTCTTTTGCTTATTAATTTGCAGGATTTAGGGAAATTAGCCCTTTATCTGATGAGAGCTGCAAATCTTTTTCTCAATTTATTATGTTTTTGTCTTATGCTTTTTTTTTTTTTTTTACTGTGTAGAAAGTTTGTTTTTTGTAATCAAACTTATTAATCTTTACCCTACTCTTTTAACTCATAAAGTTTTGTGTCATTCTTAGCTCTTCTCCCCATCTCCAGACTGCTGATATAGTGTATGTTTGTTTTAACTTTAAAATCATTGACTTGTTTGGGCCTTGTCTCAGTATAAGATATAAGGTAGGGATCAATACATATCATTTATTGAAGGATCCACCTTTCCCGTTTGAAGTACTATCTTTATAACATATTAAAGCTCCCTGTGTTTGCATCTATTTATAGACTTCTGTATTCTCTTTATTGTCTGTTCAAGTGCAGTACCTCCCTGTTTCAGTTATATTGGCTTTCCTTTAATTCTTTTCATTCTTTTCCAGTTCATTCCCTGCCATGTTTGCCAGACTGTCTCTCCTCCCCCAGCCCTTTGCTTTCTTCAAGTCCCATCATCCACTCTCTGAGAGGCCATTCCATGTGACCTTTACCCCGCCCCCAAACACACACACACACACACACACACACACACACACACACACACTGCTGTGATGCTGCTTTGTATTTCTCTATCCTAGACCCTTGAACCATCCCCTTCCCACCAGTCATCCTGCCCTGGCTTCCCCCTTGAATCTCCCACAGACCTCTCCTCTGCCCACAGCTTGAGTTTCCTTTATTATGAAAAACCTCTCCCCAGCTTTGCTGCTTTCTCAGTCTAGTGTGTATACATTTCTTCCCCTGACATAGTCACCAAAAATTAATCTCCGCCCACTGTCCCAGCTTCCTCGCTAGCACTAATTCTTAGAGCCCTGGTTTCCATCCCAACCACTTGGCTGGAACTTGTCTCCCGAGGTCGTTGATGACCTCACAGTCACTGAATCCAGTGGGATTGGTTTATCGCCCTTAAAACTCGGCGGCATTTGAGCCGGTTGACCCCTTCCCCCTGAAAAACAGCCCCTCTCTTGGCTCTGAGACGCCAAGCTGTCTCTGGCCACTGCCCATTGTCTGCTCTGGTGCCTCTTCCTCTGTGCTTCCCTGCCATGTCACTGTCTCCCTTGGAGAGCTTAATCCCTTCCTGTGGCTGTCACATCAACAAGGTACCCCAATTACAGGTGTCCAGCTCCCCAGCTCTTAGACTCTGACTGCCTTCGGGAGACCAACTGAGAGGTTCTGTGTCAGTCCGAGCAGGGGAAGATGAAGGAATTCCTGATGGGAAGGGATCACCAGGGGAATTAAAGCAAAAATGTCCAGCTGCTCCCAGACCGAGGCACTCTGGGAGAAGTGCAGCCGTCAGGTCATCACACTCCCGCTGCTCCAGTGCAGCCGTCTGCAGGCTGGGCTGGGGAGCGAGAGGGCGGAGTCTCCATGGCTCTGCTCTGGCTCTGACCAGTGGGCAGATGGGGTGTGGGTCACTAAAATGGGGGTACAGAGGAGCGGGAGTGAGGGAAGACAGGGGTTCTGTTGGGACAGATTGAGTTTGGTAAGGGGGTCCACAGGTGCTTGAATCTCTCCAGAGCAGGTCTTTTCTGCTCCGGACCTCCGGCCTGCCCTGACGTGGGAGGAGGTCAGTCTCAGTCCCAGGCCCAGGCACTGAAGCACACCTGCCTGGGCACAACCGCCTCCCGCCACCCTGCCAGGTCCCCGCTCCTAGCGCCGCACTCCCCAGCCCACAGGACTCCTCGCCGCTCCCCACTGTGCTGCCTCCAAGTCTCCTCTCAAGCTGTATCCGAGTTCCCACCATCTCTCCTGGCCAAAACCCACCGTTCCCCGCCGGGAAGATTCCCTCCGGCGCTTACCCCCCTAGCTGTGGCGTTTGTAACAATATCTTAGCTTCAGGGGCTTAGAACCATCTCCTCCTGGTGGTGTAAACATGGGGTCACCATCCAGGAACCCGCCGGTTGGGAGATGCAGGACAGCGTGTGTCTCCCGGTGCCTGATGGCTCTGCGCACCTGCTGTCGCTGTGGCGAGCCTGGTGGGAGCTCCTGCCTTTTATCCGCCCTAAGGCCTCCTTCAGGAAGGGGCTTTGGAGGGCAGTGATTCAGGGCCCTGGGAACTGGCGCGGAGGAAGGGGCTGGGAGGTGTAACCCGTAGCAGGATCTTTCTCTTGTGTCTCCTGAAGCCGCAGGAACTCAGAGGGCAGGATGCTGCAGAGGAGGCGGGAAGGTAGCAGAGGGCTGTGTCACCCCATCTGGGTGATAGGAACTGCTCTGAGCCCCACACACCTGCTGCAAGAGCGAGTGGGCGAAGGGTGGGAGGGGAAGTGACCTGATGCGAGGAGTGGAGACCGAGGGAGAGCCTGCAGGTGAGGTGCTCCTGCTCTGCTGGCCCCGGATGGCCATGGTCATGGCCCCTCTCACCGCCCTCTTGTCCTCTTCCTGTCTTCCCCTTTGCCCAGGCTGACGGAACTGCCTTGGGGTCCATCTGCGTCCAGACCCAGATGATGCCAGAGCTATGACCGGGCCTGCAGGCGTGGCGCCGAGGGGAAATCAGCCATGGAGCAGCCACCGGAGGAAGCCCCTGAGGTCCGGGAAGAGGAGGAGAAAGAGGAAGTGGCACAGACACAAGGAGCCGCAGAGCTCAATGGAGAGCCAGAGCACCCGCTTCCCTCCAGCAGCTACACAGGTGAGGGGGCGGGGCAGGACGGCCCGTGCACAGCCAGCCGGGGGTGCAGAGGAGCAGTCCTGGGCTCCAGTGGTGCTGAACAACAGGCAGGATCCCAGGAGTGCAGAGTGGGCTCTGTGACAGTTGCTGGAATTTGCGTGTGTCATGCATGTCATCATGGTTGTTCTACCACTGCTACTGCAAGGGGCCCATCTGATTAGCCACCGCACACTAGAAAGATCCCTGTAGCTGTGATGGTTATGATCACTCATAACACACAGCTCAGTTGTGTGGTGCTGATTGTACGCACCATCGAGCTGCACTGTCTGCTATGATTAACGGTAATGAACATCACTTTTGTGCAGCCAGTTTTTAGCTCCTCTTATTTCAGCAGCAGTGTAGTCAGGTTTCTCTGGTGCCTTGTACTGTCTGTCAGCATCTTCATCATCTCATCAGGGCACTGTGTCCACCTTCGAGGGCACCCGGACCCACTTCTCTCAGCCCCGGCTTACCCTGCTCCCTGCCAGCTGCCTGAGTGCCATCACAGCGCTCTGGACCTTGCCCGCTTCCCCCGGGGAGGAACTCTGGGCCAGGCTATAGTGCCAGGAGGGGACAGCCTGGCCTTGCTGCTGGTCTCGGTGATGGAGATCCTGCCGCAGCTGAGACTGAAGGCAGAGCAGCAGGCCTGTCTCAGAAGGACGGGCTCTGGATCCCTGTGCCGCCTGAGGGAAGGAGGCGGGCGGCGTCAGAGTTAAACGTTAAGGAGGGGCCCTGGCTGGTGTGGCTCAGTTGCTTGGGCGTTGTCCTGTTTACCAAAACAGGTTTCCAGTTCCTTTTGCTGTCAGGGCACCTGCAGTGGTTGCCTGCTGGATCCCCAGTAGGGGGCGTGCAGGAAGCAGTCAGTCAGTGATTCTCTCATCATTAATGTTTCTCTCTCTCCCTCAAACCAATAGAAACATATTTCACTTTCACATTATGTTCCCCCTCCCCCCTCTTTTGCTCTCCTCCCTCTTTCTCTCTAAAAATCAGTAACACAGTTGAGGCTCTGGAGGCGCTGTTGAGGCAGGACAGGCTCCTGCCTTGGCTGCACTAAGGGGGCCCGAATCCTTGAGCCACGCTGCTTTCAACAAAGCAAGTCCTGGGTTTTTCAGAGCTTGCTCTCCAGGCACGTGGTGGGTAGGGTGAGGAAGAGCCATCACCCAGGCCCTGTGACCCCACCCAGACCAGAGTAGGCACGTGTGATTTCAGGGCCCGAGAGAAGGTACCCCCTCCCTGAGGGTAACCCCGCAGTGGGTTGGCTGGTGGCTGGGATGCTTTGGGGACCCAGCCTTTCTCAGAGGAGAGGATTGGCTAGCCAGGCGTGGTCAGTCCCTCAGCGCTAACATACTGCTCTGAACTTGAGACCGGTGCGGAGGGGAGGATACAGAGGGAAGACCCTGGGGACTCAGAATGAGCAGGTGATGTCACTGAGGACTTCGAAAGTGGGAAGGGCACGAGGGCGCACGGGGTTGTGGCCTCGCTGCCTTCCCTTGCTCTATGGCGGGTGGAGTCACTGCAAACCAACGTCCCGCCCTGGGGTTTCCTACCCCAGCGTTCCTGTGTTCACATGCAGACCAGCGAGCCTGGGCCCACAGGCAGGGCAGATGGCGCGGTGACAGCATCTGGGGTTTTATCAGTGGGGTGTAGGGCACGGGGGGGGGGGGGGGGGTCTGGGGAAGAATTTGCCCAGCCACCTGTGCTGGATGGATTCCGTTTATCAATAAATCAATGAAGTGGCGCTAAAAAGACTTCCTTGTGCAGTAATTGAAACGGGGGGATTGTTTAACATAATTACCATATGTTAAAGCCGTAATATAGGCAACTTCCCACAGAGTACAAGACAAGCCGCGCACAGAAAAGTAGAAATATGCAGTTCTCGGTAGGACAAATACAAATGGCTAGAAAACACAAAACATTTTTCAGTCTCCCCGATCAACGGTGCCTTCAGGTGGGACTGCAGAGAGGACGTATTGGCGAGAGAGTGAGGAAACGGCCCTGTAGCCGCCGGAGTGGAGGACAGCAGCCAGCACTTAGCATGTGCGTCCCCCGGGCCCTGCATCCCCTCCCAGGAGTGTGTCCCCGTAAACACTGGCTCAGTGTGCACGGAGATGTCCGCTCTTGTTTACTGCAGCACTGTTCATGAAAGCAAAAATTGGCAAGCACCCATCTGTGGGGAACGGGTTATGTAAACTGTGGTAGAGCCATATTGTGGAATGCTCGAGTCATTGAAAAGGATAAGGTAGGTCTGAGTGTGCTGACAGGGGAGCACGTTCTGACAAATCGGACATCCCATTGTTTAAAAATCCTTACGTATGCCCGGCTGGTGTGGCTCAGTTGGTCATTGTCCCATGTACTAAAAGGTCAAGGGTTCAAGTCCCGGTCAGGGCACATACCTAGGTTTCAGGCTCAATCCCCAGTAGGGGGCATGCAGGAGGCAGCCAATTGATATTTCTCCCTCTCACTCTCCCCCTCTGTTTCTCCCTTCCTCCCTCTCTCAAAAATACCAATAATAATAGTATAAAAAGGAATCTCCACTCCGTCAGCTAAACACTTAAAAACAGTCCTATGCATCATAGAAGGCACGGGGTAGACACAACGGACGAGAGGGGCTGACTCACAAGTCGGCTTCTGGGTGGAGAGGATCTGCTATAAGCTGCTCCACGCCCTGTGCATTTTCCCAGCAAGCCTGGAGTGCTCTCATACTTCAAAAAGCCATCACATTGCTTTTCTTTAAAAAGTTAAAAACAAAAAGGCCTCAGGTGCGGGCGCTGGGCAGCCTCCCCTGTCCGTGTGGGGATCTCACGCCAGGGCTGCAGGGGGAGGT